>CP025657.1:16171152-16228546 GCA_003576665.1 Ipomoea trifida
ATTGCTCACCAAAAAAAAAAAAAAAAAAACAAGAGCCTACTATGTATTATTTTTTATTTAGGGTAAACCATTAATTTCCGTAACGAAATAAATGCAAATTTCCTAAAAGTGAATAAATCTCGAAATTTCTTTTACGCACAGAAAAATATAAAAACTCCGTAGTTACTATATTGATTCTCTTCTCAAAGTAGTTGAAAAACAAAACCCTAAGGTGGTTCTCTGCAAGAACAATCGCCGCCGGCTTGATCTTTCTCTCAACTTCACCCTACTATAGTACTATACCCTTCACAGCGGTTCTCACTCTCTATCAGTTCTGCGCTCTCTGGTTTATCAAGCCTCTTTCTTGAAATTCCATTGTTTTTGAATTGTTCAACCATTTGCAGTAATTTACGCAAAATAAGTGATTTTTATGGTTCTTAGATGTTTGATCACAGAGGGTTCATAATTTTTACTTAGAAAACCAACATATATTAAAGTTTGTATAATCAAAGATTGGATTTTTATGAGCTGAAAGTCTTGATTTTTAGGTTTTTACATGTGAGTATTGATTATTTTAGGTTTCAGATTACAGAGTTGTTGGTTTCATAGCCCTTTTTTTCGGTCGTTTTTAGGGTTAGTGGTGTTGGCTCTGGGATTTTGAGTAATTGGTGAGTTTGCTGAGCTTGTGAATATGTTATCTGAATTCAGTAGGAGGCCAATGATGGGAAACAATGAAAACTCGTTTGGAGATGATTTTGAGAAGGAGATAGGGCTTTTGCTTTCTGAACAGCATCGTCAAGAGGCTGATGAACTTGAAAAGGAACTTAATTTATATAGAAGTGGCTCAGCTCCTCCTACTGTGGAGGGTTCTTTTACTGCAGTTGGTGGTTTGTTTAAACAGGGAGGTGGGGGTGGTGGCAGTGGCGTTGGAGGGAGCTCAACCATTCAGGATTTCGCTCGGAACAAGAATGGGAATAGTTTCATATCAGAAGAGGAGCTTAGGTCAGACCCTGCTTACTTGTCTTACTATTATGCTAATGTGAATCTGAACCCTAGGTTGCCTCCTCCTCTGATGTCCAAAGAGGATTGGAGGTTTGCACAGCGGTTACAAGGAGGGAACTCTGCAATAGGGGATAGGAGGAAAGTAAACAAGAATGATGGTGCCATGGTTGGTAGGTCACTATTTTCCATGCCACCAGGATTTAACTCAAAGAAAGAGGAGACTGAGAATGATTCAGACAAATTACAGGGTTCAGTTGAGTGGGGTGGGGATGGGCTGATTGGTTTGCAGGGATTAGAATTGGGTACCAAACAAAAGAGCATTGCTGAGATATTTCAGGTGCATATATGAACAGTTATATGTCTTTGTCTATGTCTAATTTCTGTTTTACTATTGAATGTTTTAGGTACACAGATTGAGTTTCACCATTTGATGCTTTGAATTGTGAATTAGGGAGTATGTTTGTTGCTTGGAAGTTCCTGTCTCTGTCCAGCCACTTTATTGTTAGTTGGGGAATGTTGCAGAGGGATGCTAAGCATCTTTGCTTGATCTTTTGCCTGTTTGATTGTTGTATAAGGCTGTTTTGTTTGATCAAACTAAACTAGATTGCTTAATAGATTTTTTTGGATTTTGATTAATTCCAGCCAATTATTTGTGCTTGAAAATTTGTATTTATCATGGCCTGGCCTGTATACATATATATTCTTGGTACATCATATTGGGTGGGTGGGTTGATGTTGATGGACTTTTATTTGTTCCAATATATTATCATATGACAAATGAGAGGTATATTTGGTCTCAAATAATTATTGGAAAGTATATGTACATTTATTCGTATTTGGTTTCCTGAACAAAGCATTGCCTTTTTTTTCATGAAGGAAATACTTTTGTTTGCCCATCATTGTTAAACTTATAAATTTTTTGTTCCAAGGACTTCTTAAGCATTTGCCTATTGTTTTTAAACAGTTATATAGGTAGATTGTGGGCAACCATATTGGATTTTTTGCCATTTGCCTGCCTTGAGCATTTCTTATTATTGACAAATTGCATTAGGGTGTTATTTTGTTCTTTAATTATTTTGTCTATTTGCCTTGAGAATGGTCAATGCTCAATTATCATTTTGGCTGGTTTACTTGTGGTTCATGTAGAATGATCTGAACCGTGTTCCTGCATCTGGTGGTCGCCTTTCACGCCCAGCAAGCCGTAATGCATTTGATGCTAGTGATGATAACTTGAATACTGCAAAACCTGATATTTCTCACCTTCGTCATGACATTTCATCATTAGACCCATTAAGGTCTGCAGCAAATGCCCAGGGTTCATCTGTTCAACATGTAGGGCCGGCCTCATCATATTCATATGCTGCTGTTGTGGGTGCTTCATTGTCAAGAAGCACCACTCCCGATGCTCAACGTGTTGCTACTGCTCCTAGTCCTTGCATTACTCCTATTGGTGGTGGGAGGATTGCTACATCAGAGAAAAAAAGTATTAATAGTCCAAAAACATTTAATGGTGTCACTTCTCATACAAATGAGCCCACAGATCTGGTTGCTGCTTTGTCTAGTATGAACCTTTCAAATGGTATGGTAGCTGAATATAATTGCTTTTCTTGTATTGGAAATAATAGTGGTGACTGTGGATTATCTATTTAACTTTGCAGGTAGTCAGAGTAATGCAAAACAGCATGCTTACATGAAGAAATCTGAATCTGCACATTATAATATTTCTTCAGCTTCTCAGCAGACTAAAGCACAGTACACTGAGGCCGGTGCTAGCAACATTGATGACCTTCATAGTTCTATTCTCCAAGCTGACCTTCACAAATCTGCTGTTAACTCTAACAGCTCATACCTAAAAGGATCTCCGACTTCAACGCTCAATGGTGGAGCTGGGTTACTTTCTCATCATCTGAATTTGGATAGTTCCAATACACCATATTCAGGTTATGGTTTGAGTGGCAATTCTGCAAATTCAATGTCGAGTCAGCACGGAAACTTTAATCTTCCACCCTTATTTGAAAATGCTGCAGCAGCATCTGCTATGGGTGGTGTTCCAGGAATGGACTCAAGAATGTTGGCTGGAGTAAACTTGAACGCTGCTGCCGCTGAGCAGTACCTTGGTAGGATGGGAAATCAGATGGCTGGTGGTGCTTTGCAGGCACAATTTATGGATCCAGTATATGCTCAGTACTTAGTTCAGTTTGCAGCACTTAATGATCCCTCCATGGATCGGAGTTATATGGGCAATTCATATATGGATTTGCTTCAGAAAGCTTATGTTGGCAACATGCTATCTCCTCAGAAATCACAGTATGGTGTTCCATTGAATAGCAAAAGCATGGGTTCTAGTCATCATGGCTACTATGGGAATCCTGCATTTGGTGTAGGTTTCTCATATCCTGGGAGTCCACTGGCAAGTCCTGTAATTCCAAACTCTCCTATAGGACCTGGAAGTCCTATGAGGCACAGTGATCATAGTATGAGATTTTCTGGAGGATTGAGAAACTTAGGTGCAAGTGTTGGAGGATCCTGGAACTTGGATAACATGGAAGGCAGTTTTCCATCCTCTCTTCTGGAAGAGTTCAAGAGCAATAAAACTAAATGTTTTGAGCTATCAGAGATTGCTGGTCATGTTGTTGAGTTCAGGTGTGTAACTCTTTTTATATAGTAGGGATTGAGCCTTAATAATTATTCAGCACCAACATATTTGTTTATTTTATGATCAGTGCTGACCAATACGGGAGCCGATTCATTCAGCAAAAATTAGAGACTGCCACAGCAGAAGAGATAAACATGGTTTTCCAGGAAATTATTCCTCATGCAATTACACTGATGACTGATGTCTTTGGTAACTATGTAATCCAAAAGGTATGTAGTATTCCTCTTCCTGGATTCTACGGAATATGTATTATTGGTTAGCACCTCCTCATGTAGTATTCTGCTTTATTCCTTAACTATATTAAGTAAAGTTGCTGTAACTATCAATTTTTCATTTCAGTTTTTTGAACATGGAATGGCAACTCAGAGGAGAGAACTAGCTAACAAGCTCTTTGGGAGTGTATTAACATTAAGCCTTCAAATGTATGGCTGTCGAGTGATCCAGAAGGTACAGCAAGCAGTATTGCAAGATGCACATGCCCGTAAAGGGCCTCTCTGAAATTGTTGGATGTATCATTGAATATAAATATTATATTATTTTTTGGAATAATGTAGTTTTATGTTGGTTCTCTTATGTTTGTTGTTTTTCCCGAATAAGCATTTATTCATGGTGATAACTTGGTAATAACGAAACTTGCTATTTGATTTTATTATTCAAGTTGCATTGATAATGGAATTTTGCTATTGAACAGGCGATAGAAGTAGTTGATGTGGACCAGAAGATTAAGATGGTTGAGGAGCTTGATGGTCATGTCATGCGTTGTGTACGTGATCAGAATGGGAATCATGTAATCCAGAAGTGTATTGAATGTGTGCCAGAAGATCACATTCAATTTATTATTTCTACATTTTTTGGTCAAGTTGTGACGCTATCTACTCATCCATATGGATGTCGAGTAATACAGGTAGAAGGATAATGGCCTCTGATTGCAGTTTTTTAAATAGATTTACTATTTTCAGGATGCATTATTATGCTGAAATAATTTTCTTTATTTGGCAGAGAGTACTAGAACACTGCAATGATCCACAAACCCAAAGTAAAGTCATGGAAGAGATTCTAGGATCTGTAAGCTCATTGGCACAGGATCAGTATGGTAATTATGTTGTACAGGTATGGAGTGCTTTTCTGCAATCTTTTATTATGGACTTGTATTGCTACTGCTACTTCTTAAAATATGCATTGAGAAGCATTAAGCAAACACTCTTAGTCTGATACTTCTATGTTCCAGGTTGTGTGGTAACCTTCTTTTCTTACAATTAATAACATTTCGTACAACGAATAGATTATCTTGGAATAGTTTGTGATGCTCAGTATATTGATTTTAAGTTTTTGACCATGTAATACAAATTTGGGCAAGGAAGTGATTTCCTGTTTCCAAATAATTTTAGTTTTCTTATTTAATTCTTTTGAAGAATTGAAGTTCATGTGTTACATTGTGTATTCTATATATAGCATTTGACAGTGAGAGTTTGGTCTTCTATGTTACCTATTTACTCACTTGACTTAACAAATTCTTTTTTAATAAACCGAACAACTGTAACAGCATGTACTGGAGCATGGAAAGCCGCATGAGAGGTCTACTATAATTAAGGAATTAGCTGGTAAGATTGTTCAAATGAGCCAGCAGAAGTTTGCCTCGAATGTTGTAGAGAAATGCTTGACATTCGGTAATCCTAGTGAAAGACAACTTCTCGTGAATGAGATGCTGGGCACAACTGATGAAAATGAGCCACTTCAGGTTTGTCAATTTTATTCTGCTTCATCATCATTCTTTTTGTCAATTCCCGTATGTTTCATATTCATCAGCTGCCATTATTGTTTCATGGCTGAAAACAATTATATTTTCCATGTTTCATTGGAATAGCGTATATTTGCTGTGTAGCTTCAAATTTGTATTTTCTTCGATTAAGAATGCTGAAAGAGGCTGCTTCCTTGATGATTTCATAAAGTATGACCTTGACCGGATGAATTACCCGTATTTCTTTTTGTGTAGGCGATGATGAAAGATCAGTTTGCAAATTACGTTGTACAAAAAGTTTTGGAAACTTGCAGTGATCAGGAGCGCGAACTGATCCTTTCACGCATAAAAGTCCACTTGAATGCATTGAAGAAATACACCTACGGGAAGCACATTGTTGCACGTGTTGAGAAACTCGTTGCTGCCGGGGGTGAGTTATTCTTCCGTTCTCACTGACTCTTGATTTTTCTTCAGGTCGCTAATGACGACTTCTTTCCTTTTCAATGCAGAAAGGAGAATGGCTGCTCAGACTCCAAATCCCGCATAGATCTTCATAGAAAAGAAAGATGTACAGCTAATTGAGGCTAGTTTGAGCTGCCTCTCTCCCTTTCTTTTCTCGATACCTAGTTGTTCTCTGGCCTCCCCGCCCTCGTTCCGTGATCTGTGATTGCAAATAAAGTTGTTGCTCCTACTAGAGATCTGTGCATTATGTAGCTTAAAGAAAAGTCTATACACAGAACTAAGTTAAAGCTAAAAGCCAGGCTGTTACATATTCTGATGGCTGATGCCGAGGAAGTGAAGCTTCTAAACCATGTAAAAATGATACCAGGCCATAGTAGTTTTTTATATAATCAGCGTGACTGTACAAATGTTACCATGTTGAGAGATGTTTGATGTTTTAGGCAAGGCTGGCCAGAGTTTTCATGTATGCTACTTAGTACTTACCATGTTCTTTTAATGCTGAGTTATATGTTTTCTATGCCTCTATCTTATCTGCTAAAAGCCCAATGTTGTTTGATTGGAGAAAGTATTAATTACTCCGTATTAATTTTGGTATTACTTTAAGATTGGACTGCATGCTTGGTAACTTTCAAAATTTTAAGATGAACTTTTAGTGAGAGTGACTTCTTATTAGTTTTCTTAATTTCAGTTATGAGAATTTAGATTGATTTATTAGTTTGAGTTGGTTAATTATGTTATTTTGTGATTTTTTTACAGTTAAGGTCACAACCTGAGATTTTTATCTCAGGTAATAGTTGCAGTTTGTTAATCCATCTAAATGATCAAACATCACTTGTATGATTTTATTAGGAGGGTAATCGAGTTCTATTACATGTTGTCTAAAATTTTATTCTTATTCTTGCACTTTTATTTTCTGACGTGACAAACTGGTTATTTTCATCATGTAGATCTCAAGAAAAATAATCTACATAAAGAATTTGAGAGTAAGTAAAATTTGAAAATGAATTCCGGGAGTCCATATAATAATTTCCATTTTCATTAACCGAATTGAATTGGAAAGAACATTGGAAAATAGTGCTCAAAGAGAAGAATAAACATATGTAAAAAGGTTGCAATTTGATAACATCAATCATCATCTTCTTCAACAATCTTTTGCCCAAAGCCTCTTGGTCCAGCTCTAGCTCTACTTACAATCTTCCCCTTTTTCCCACTCTTCTTCTTCTTAGCTGCCTCTTCCTTTTCAAACTTGTCACTCTCCCTCTTCTGCAAGTAATCTGTCACAGATATGTAGACAACCTGCAAGAAGAAGAAAAAGAAAAACATGAGCCCACCAAATCTGTATATCATTTGACTGACTCGGAAAATTCGCTATCACTATCAAAAGATGTGTATTAACTATTAAGTAAACTCCGCTTTGTAATCGTAACTAACAAAATATTACAATGTGTTAAACTAGACCAATCTAGTTTGTCCTAACCAGCTCAAACAAAAAAATCCCTAATTAAAGAGCCACAATAAGTTAAACCAAGATTGTCTTAAACACTCAAATCAATAAGGTCAGTAGCACTCTAATTCGAATCAAATTTGTAACAAGTCTAACCAATTTGGTTGAGATTGCTAATCTATTACATTTTCAGGGAAGCTCAGTAATCAGTTTGGTATGAACAAATTAGAATTCAGGTGAAAGAAGGTTCGCATATGAACTTTACCCCGGCAGTGAGAACGGATAAGCCGACGAAAGCAATCAAAAGCAGTGTTGATATGACGGATGACGTTCCACCATCGGCCGTCGAAGCTATGTCCGGGGAATTCAGGACCGCGTCTGCTTCTGAGAGCAGAAAATTCTCCGAGAAAGCAGAGATTCTCCCTCCATTCCGGCGAGAATGGGAAATCCTCTTGGAGGAAAGCTGCGATGGTGAAGTTACAGGGAAGAGAAGTGAGAGACGAGAGCTGAAGGCAGCGAGCGGTTGAAGCGGTTTAAGTGGAGGCAGCAGCGACGGCGGCGACGGCGACGACGGTGGAGAGAGAAACAGAGATAGACACGAAGCAGCCATGTCTCATCTCATCCGCCACTCCTCTCTCTCAGTCTCGGAGATTCAATTGCGTTCTAATCTCGTCGTGGGCTTTTTATTGGGCTATTTTAATGGGCTTCTTTATATGATTTACGGCCCAATTCGGTGGACCCACTTTAACAAAGTACGAACGTTGATACTCCTTTACTTCATCAACGGTGTATACTGCTCTGCCGGTGCCGCCTTCCAATCCAGACCCTTCTTTATAATAAGATTAATTCAAATTTGGTTCGAAATAAGCTCTCAATATTTGATAGAAAGGCCGTCCATGTTCACAATTTAAAAATTCTATATTAACAAATTTAGAATTTTATATTCATAATTTTAAAACTCTATATTCACCATTCTAAATCTCAATATACAAAATTATATTACTCAATATTCACAATTTTTAAACTCTATTCACAATTTTGTTATATAGATTCAAAAATTGTGTTATACTATTGAATATAAAGTTATGAAATTGTGAATATAGAATTCTAAAATTATGAATATAGAGTTTTAAAATTGTGAACATAGACATGGATCCACCGTGCAAGGTAGACCGTGGTACATGGCATAACAACTGAAAGCTTAGTATATACATACAAGAAATATTTTTCGGACCTTATAATTACATTGATAAAACCCTTATCAGCTACCTCAAGAGTTTCCTATGCCGTTCGATCTCTCTACTGTGAAATTAATTTGAATTTAGTTTGACTTGCTCCTACAAAATTTGGCAAGAATTGATAGATATGTCTTACCTAAAACTCTTTAATATTACACATACATATAAGCATTGATCCTCCAATCTTGTAATTATATTAACAATATGCTTACCCACAATCTTACACTAATTATTGTAAGAATTATAGTTGACATCGCTAATGTATTTGCTAAATATTTATTTTTTTAAAATGCAATATATAATATTTATTACATAATTATAATGCCCCCATAGAAAAAATAATTTTTTTTTTGAAACCCCCCATAGAAAAAATATCATGATCTGCAAAAGAATGATTAAATAGATCAGAGGCAATTGACCTGTGAAATGAAAATGACAATTTAATGGCTTTGGAGTATTGTGTTAAGTTGGCATTAAGTCATTAACTTAATTACTTCATTGTCTTCATTTGTTATGGATAATTATCCACTTAAATGTCGTTTTCCCCATTTTTATATTTAATCAATGTGTCATCTTCACCAATGATTTATAAACTCCTTTATTTAATATAATACCAAACAATTTTTACTTTGGAATACTCCCTACTGGGAGCTAAAATTTTGAACTAATTAAGAAAACTATTGCCTATTGGTAAACTAGCGGTTTATAATATCTTTAACTTTGTATCAAGCTAGTGATTTAGGCAAAGTCTTCCCTTAAAGAGTGTCTAATATGAAATGGGATAACCACGAATAAATTGACCAAACAAATAATTTGGAAACTAGTTAAAAATTTAAAAAAAAAAAAATTAATTCGAAAACGACAAGATCTCAAAGTTTGACTTTTTGTAGGAGTTGTCTATGACCTTCTTGGTTTGAAGCGGTTAGATATGCACAATTTATGCTTGTTTACTTCATTGTTTTCATTTAACAATTATGGTCACGAGACGAACTTCACTCGGAGTCATTTTTAGGTATTGGTTGCAGACTTGCAGGAAGATTACAAAATTTAAATTTATTATTAAAATGTGGAGATGCAAATTGCGTCGGGTTACTCATAGCTAACCTAGTTCAATCCATTATAGACCTACTCAACATATCCCATATTGCGCGATAAGGTCATGCCAGTACAAACATCGTCGTACACGAGGTCGGGTCATAGTTCTGGTTGTGCTAACTTAGGTCAATCGCATCCTAGTTACTTTATAGGTTATTTAGTTTTAAAAATTACTCAGAGTAATTTGCTTAGACCATTATACATAAATTTAATGTACTTCATTAAATTAATATTTTAAAACATATTTATAAAATTATTTTTTAGAAAATTTCAAATAAAAGCTTATAAACATATAATATTGATTGAGATATTTATATGTGTGGGTGGAAGAAAGATATTTAGAAGATCAAAAATATCTATGCTGAGGCGTCCACGGTGGCGATCTTATTTGGAATCAGATTTGCACTTTTTCACACTTTATCCCTTTTCTACAACTTATTTATTTTCACCGTCGGCCCCTCATTTTTCCAAGAATCTCCGAAATATCTTCTCGATTTTCCGATCGTTTCTCTTCCGATCCATACCCGAGAAACCAGGAAATCTGATTTTGCCGTTTGATTGAATACACAGAGTATTTGGAATAAAAAGTGAAAATTTTGATCAGTGAATAAGCTTCAGTTGCCATGGGGGAGGAAGTGAAAATTGGTGACTATGGCGGCGCCGGAGAGGAGGATAGGGTGATGGAGTGGGAGGATGGTCTTCCGAGCATAGATGATCTGACTCCGTTGTCGCAGGCGCTGATCCCGCCGGAATTGGCAACGGCGTTTCGGATTTCTCCGGAACCGACTAGGACTATGCTTGACGTTAATCGTGCATCGCACTCGACGTTTTCTTCGCTGCGGGGAGGGCAATCGCAGACGCTTTCGTCTTCAAATAATTTTAATTTTAAGCCGTTTAATGAGGAGAGGAACAGAGAGCAGATGATTGTGGAGGACGATGTGGATCCGACCCGGGAGGGGTCCGATTCCAGGAAGACGCGGAGGATCGAGTCCGGTGGAGGCGCGGAGGAGGCTGACTCGGCGGTTCGGAATGAGAATTGCGGGGACGATCCGTCGGCGAAGACTCTGAAGAGGCCGAGGCTGGTGTGGACGCCGCAGCTGCACAAGCGGTTCGTGGACGTGGTGGCGCATCTAGGGATCAAAAACGCGGTGCCAAAGACGATTATGCAGCTCATGAACGTGGAGGGGCTCACCCGGGAGAACGTCGCTAGTCATTTGCAGAAGTATCGGCTCTATTTGAAGAGGATGCAAGGGTTATCGAACGAGGGACCTTCGTCCTCTGATCATTTGTTCGCTTCCACACCTGTGCCTCAGAGCTTACACGAATCCGGAGGTAGCGGTTATGGCCACGGAAACGGCCACTCTCACGGAAATGGACACAGTCACAACAGTAATGGCCACATGGCTATGCCATACCCGCCGCAAATGATGCCTATGCCAATGATTGGCATGGCTGCTCATGGCCACGGCCACAATGGCCATGTAGGATTACCAGTGGGGAATCCAAATGGCGGACCATCTAATGGCTTCCACCATCAGTATGGTCTGATGCAGCAGAGGGATTGGTCGGGGAACAGATATGGCGCATATCATCACGTTGCTCCCACTGATAAGTAAATGCTGCAGCTTGGCATAAAAATGGATAGAGGTCAGGTTCTCGGTCCTATGAGCTTTTAATGTCAATGTGTGTGGATACTGCTTGTGAAATTGCCAAACTGGACAGGATATGACTAGGTGAATGGAAATTTGATTTTTGTTTAGAGACTTTAGTGCTTTCCAAGCAATAGAAGAGGTATATGAATATATGCATTGGTGATCCCATAATTAGTTTGTAATAATTGGTTCTCTTATCTTCAATAGAATGTTATTGGCTAAAATATAGTGCTAGTTTTCAGTGGTTCTGTTCTTTTTGAATTGATACTTCTTTTTCTCTGATATCTTTTTATGTTCATTACGTTAAAGGAGCTGAATTATTTATCTTTTGTACTATAGAGCTTGTTTATATGTTTACCAATTATGTTTTGTGAAATTTTGGATTTGTTTATCTTTTAATGTAATTTTATTGAATTGCCATATTTGAAACTTGTGAATTTGAGAATTGTCAAGTATTCTGATTGTCATCATCACCAAAACAGGTTGTTAAATTAGTGCATTGTGTTGTTCTGTAGACTAATCATCTCATCTTTTTACTGCTTATTTAGTTGAGTTTGTTGTATGAATATGAAATGCATCTTAGGGATCTTTGCAATGTAGAAGTACACTACCCTGTCTTAGTATATCACATGTGTGCTAGATGACATTTCATTGTCTTGTAGGCCAATGACCTCATTATCTTTTTTACCGCTTATTTAGTTAGTTTGTTATAGTGAGAGCCATTTAAGGGACCTGTAGAACTTGAAAGTAGACTACCTTGTTGAAGTATATTGCAAGTGTGCTAGATGACATTATTCATCAACTCCACAGTCTTCATTAACTACTAAACTGCAAATCTGCAATTGTTAAAAGTAACATGTTGTGTTGAAAATATGAAATGTTCCTCATTACTTGAGTATCTCATTGGTTTTTCTAATTTTTCTCTTTTGTTCTACTCTCAACTCTCATTTAACACAAATAAGCTTCAGCCTTACTGCCAAATGTTGACTCTTGCCACCTGTCAGAGTTTTCGACTTTTTATTTCAGGGAAGGTTACTGCTCATGGAACAATATGTGAACAGTACTCAAACAGTTAACAGTAACTTGAGTACTGTTCATTTTCTGTTTTTATTTTCAACATAGACCCAAACAACTTCAATCAATCTCATGTGTCTTTGCTAGAGTCTTCCAATTTATCCCAACCTTTGGTGGTGTGTTTAATGTTTGGCATTCAATCTTTGCATAAGGTCTTCAAAACTTTCAAATGAGTATGGGAATTGTCACCCATTTTCTCCATGATTTTTCAAGTTTCCTTTCAATGTTTTAAGACTTCCCAAAGAAGTGTTATATTTTTTTTTTCTTCAAGCAGTAGTTGCCTTTGCTGCCTCCGAAGAACAAGTTTTGCATCAAAGAAGTATTTTCAGGTTTTTTCTTCAATTCTTTTTCCTTTTATCACTAAAGGAGTCTTGTCTCAGTCTTTCTTTTTCGGGTTGTTAGTGCTTCAAAGAAGTCTTTTCAGGTTTTTTCTTCAATTCTTTTTCATGATTCCACCATTTTATAAAGAAATAGTGGACTCAAGAAGTCTTTTTCGGTTCATTCATGTTCATTATGCTCTTTGAAGAAACTTCCTTTTATCACTAATGGAGTCTCGTCTTGGTCTTTCTTTTCTGGGTGGTTAGTCTTGCTCTGATTCCAGTTTCTTTTTTCGAGCTAAAAAATCATGCAACTATATGTTGTGCATTAATACATTGTTGTGCAATTAGCACAAGTGTCGGCTCTTGAGGCCAAAACCTTTTGTATAAGTGTTGGTTCGTGATTTTTCATAAAATAAAAGGGCAGAAGCAGATTGTGTGGTTCTGATGTGATGCAACTTGTGAATAATCATCTATTTACATGTGCTGTTTGGCAACAATATTCAAAATTTGTGTTTATTAGCTTCACAAATATTAGAAACCGAGTATAGCAGTAGCAGTAGCATGCCAAACTGAAGCTGTAGCTTGATTTGTAGAGTGGAGCTGAGAGCATATTAGTTGGGGTTGGCGAAGCCAGGAAGCTGAATTTGAGAAACATTTCTTCATTTTGATGAAATCTGAACACTAAGCAGGCCGCCCAGTTTCAGTCTACTCTGCAGATGGGTTCTTAATAAATCTCGTATACCTCATCCTGTTCTTCCAGTGATAAATTGCATGTTTTATGTTACAACTTTCTTTGGTCCCCTTTGCCCATATTATGAATATTATTTTCCTCCTTTTTCTGAGTATAGCATTATCATGTGTTTTTTTTTTAGTATTATTGACTCTGTTACCATTTATTCAGACATACTTAGCAACAATTATGCCGCTTGATCACAAAGTCTTTTGGCGACATTATCATGTTTAGCTATATTGATTACAACATAATTCACCTCTCAAAGCAGCAGCTATTTGTTAGTCTCCTGGCTCGCCATAATTATAAAATTGATCTCATATTTTTTTAATTAAAATTTGCAATTATTAATAAACCGTAATAGGTGGTTGAAATCAGTCTATACATTTTTTTTAAGAAGTGTTTATTCTCATTCAAACCTATTTATATATATGCGTGAACCGTGAAGTGAGTAAATAAAATTTGTAATAACTATTATAAGTAAGAGTAAAATTTACTTTTATTGTCTTATTCTTTTAATTTTTCATTAGATCATTTACTTTTATTTTTTGTCACAATTTGTCTTCTATTTAAATTTTTGTATTTAATAAACAAAAAATTAACATTTTAATTGAATAATGACAAAATTAAAAGCATGTGTCAACGACCAAAAAAAATGAAATTTGCTCATTAAAAGTACATACCCAACATAATTAGTGGCATGATTAATAATTTTAAACACAACAAATTATTAATCACAATAAGTATTATACACTAAAATTTAATAAAAATGATATTAAATCTTATGGAAGCATGGTTCAAAACTACACTAATTATTATGAAAGATAATTGAAGCAACCGATTAAATGAAATGGTATCCTCATACATTGGCTTTCAAAAAGATAGTCATAGGCCGCACTTTGGAGTTTGCTTGTACATGAACAACTCAACTGCTGTATATGTTCCTCAAAACCTTTCGCCAAACCTAAAGAATACCGCGCCAGTGCCAGAGTTATGATCAACGGCATACTCTGCTCGTACTAGACCTAGCTTCACTCCAACGCCATAAGAGGAACCATGACCCATTCGCCTGTAAACCTCTGTAGGGTTCCCTTTCACGTCCTTTGAACTACCGAGATCATTCCCGTGTTCAGCAAATGCATAAACGTGCGTGTTTCTCACAGGTACCCGGAGCTCAGCAGCAACCTGGAGTTGCATCATAACGAGGGCATCAGAGTAATGGAAAATCAGCATGGCTATAGACAGTCATCTAAGAAGTGAATACAGCAACGTACCTCGAGTATATTTCTGGCTGCACCTATCTCTCCCATGTTGTATCCCCTTACTGAATATGGTCCCCCGAGTGTGAAGGCATCATAGCTAGCAAGATCGCCAACACATCCCCCGTAGTGTCCATGAAGGACTAATACGGGTGGTGGAGACTTACCAACACCTTCCTCCACTTCCTTCAACTGAATAAATCGGGTCATTGTCAACTGGTGGCGGTTGAAGAAAGGAAACTTGCTTCCGATCCCAAGTCCTTGGTCAAGCTGTAAAAAGATTTAAATAAATTATGCATATGTTTGTATGGCTCTCAAAAAACATTACAGGTCAAAAAGACCATAACATTTTCATCTTTTGCATCCATTTTTTATACTCCGTATTACAAATCACGAAGGTTAAAAGATCAGAATGTTAAAAGACAAAAGATCATGCTAGAAATAACCCCACTCAATTAGCATTGAAATGGATGAGTTTTCAAGGGCAGAGTGTAGCTGAAAGCAGACAGTAATTTTCATCAGAAATCTAATTGGCACTTGTGAAACAAAAAGAAAAATAAATATATACGAGGCCAAAACAATGGCTAAATCCCTCATTCTGAACAAGCCAGAGCTAACACAAAATTCAAATTATGAACTAAAAGTCTAAAACTAGTGATAATATATAAAATAGTGTTCATCACAGAGAATCGGTATTATCACATGATTATGTAGAAAGTAGTTATAAAGACTCTGTTCAAAGGTAAAATGGTATTCCAGGTTAGAGTTAGAATTAAACAAACAATGCAGTCATATATTACCTGGAATACATTCCTCTCGCCCACTATTGCTCCATTTATGAACTTGGTGTTATCACGAGTGATGTTTGCCTGCAGGAACGCCATCCTGTCAATGCCAGTGTCACTGAGAGTTGTTGGAGGTCCATCTGCACTAATTCCTCCACTTGGCAATACCCTCTGGCCACGAGCAGAAATATGGCTGCTTTCATCGCGAGTTGTAATTTCCTCCATCACAAGTCCATAAGTGAACTTGCTTTGACGTGTGAAGTTCTACACCAAAATGATATTTCAGAAAATTGATAAAGGGGTAAATATATTTTTGACCCAGAAATAAAAATCAACTCAAGGAACAATTGAAATAAAAGGCAATAAAGCATCTTCATTTAAGACGGCAATCATAGAGAATTAACAAGTATTACTAAACAAGAGACCATTCAAGTACCTCTGTAATGTTGGCTTTAACACCAGTTCGGTCCACCCATATTGGAGGAACTTCATCCACTCCTGGCCCACCTGTGAAGACTGGACTCAATTTTCTGCTGTTGAAGCAGCTAGTGCGGAACGTACGATTACGAGGGTTAGTTACTCCATCTAAATATGGGTGCACGTACTCTAGCTTAAATGCAAGATCATCCTGCAAGTAATTTTGGGGCAAATCTTGTCAAAATGCAAAATGTTACAAACATTTTCAAAATGAATAATTATGAATACTCGATAAAATTACCTGAGGGTTGAAGAAGTTGCTGGTAGTCACTGTACCAAGCAAGGATCTATTTAACCCTTTAATATTCCGATGCTCAAAGGAAACAGTTCCACCAGGTTGAAATGAAGCCTAAACAACAATACCCATAAAAAGAACATGCATCATAAGAAGTAACATTAAATACTCCGTACCAAAGTACATCATCCAAATCAGAATTCTAATTTCTATACCAATGTAGGACGACCTCCACGTCCAGGCACAATACTCCACTCTGTACTGACTTCAGCAGACTTCTGTTCTAATTCCTTCAGCTTAATTTCCACAACAATTCCACCCTCATTCTTTTCATCAGGACGCGGATTGACTTCAATATTAGAGAAGAGAGCAAGAGAATTAATGTTCCTCAAAGCTTGTTTCCCCACTTCAATGTTGAAAACTTGTCCTTGACGTAGCTGAATATGCAATCAATAATTCAATATTCAGTAGCCATTTGAAGAACCAATCAAAACTAATTACAAATTCAAACCACTATGAAATCCCCAGATTCTATACTAAATACACTAATCTAATCAAACAAATTGTCCTATGAAGAAGTTTCAGCTGCAAGTCCCCCCTCCCTTCCACAACCTCTTGTTTTCACTACTTGCTCAGAATCCAGCAGGTAAACAACACTGTTTTAAGCAAGCAACTATTATAATTAATAATACTCTACTGTCCATGCAAATAAATCAAATTCAAGTAACAGCACTAAGTAAAAATAAAGATTAAACTACCTGTTTAGGTATTTCTCTCCTCACAACAGCAAGCCGAGTGTTCCCTTCGCAAACATTTCCAAGCTTGTCCAGGAACTGAATAGCGAGCTGAGTGATATCACCCTCCACCACTTCGCAAACCACCTCGTCTGTGTTCAAGTTACCAAAGTTCACAACTTGTGCACAGGCATATCCATTTTCGTGGTACCATTGTTGCACCTTGTCTCTTATTCTCTGAAGCATTCTTGCGCTTACACGCCCTCTCATCATATTCAAAATTTCATTTTGCACACTCACTGGCAGCAGGCACGCCCTGGACTTCTTAATTCTTGTCTGGTATTGGCTCGCCTGTAAACTATAATACTCCTCCATCTCCTTCATTGTCAAGTCCGGATCCGTCTCAATTGGCTTTTCCGGCGGCATCAACCCCACATTGATGCACCGGAAAGATTCGGCAGACCTCCAGGTGCTCTCGTAGAAGGGGAAAGTCACAACAATGGTCCCGTCCGATTTCGTTTTCCCCTCCAAATCAACTTTCTCGAACATTCCGCTGGAAGCTAGGGTTTCCAGCTCCTTCTCGAGCTGAGCCTTGGTATAAACCCCACCTGGCCGGAGCGACACCATCTCGAAGAACGAATCCTCACTCCCGAAAGTATAGCCGCGTTTCCGATCATAGAAGATGATGTCCGATACTTTATACCTCTTGAATCCACTGAGCTTGGTAAGCTGGACCACAATGTCGGACGGCAAGCCGTGGTTGTCCCACTCCTGCGACTCTTCCTCTCCCGCATTGGCCGAGGGACAGAAAAGCTTAGACCATAAATTACCACCTTCACCGCCGCCGCCACTTCCTCCTCCACCTCCGCCGCCGCCTCCTCCTCCTCCGCCGCCGCCAAGATTGAAATGATGCTTAGACAACCCGCTGGGAAGTAAGAAGAGGCCAGAGCCGAGTGCGAAGGAGGCTTTTAAGAGCATATTAAACCGTTTGGAGGACAAAATGGAAGGATTTGGGTTAGGCGTGGACAACGAGGGTTCAGGGTTTTGAGAGGATAAGGATACAGCTGGTCGGTTGGATTTGACTGAGACCGGTGGAAGGGGAGGGGTAGCGGGCACAGAGGCCGTTGCCGAGGGTTTAACATGTCGGCGATGGGAATGGCTAACGGAGAAAGCGAGACCCGACGCGCCGATCGACGCCATTGCGGTGAGGGAGGGATATGGAAAAAGGTGATTTTACAACGAAAGCTACGGAGGTTTATGAATTATGAATGGGCTTATCTCCTACATTCGGTATATTTTAAATTTTAATAATGAACATGTAGTGGACCGGGAGCCCATTTATAAGGAAGCTAAAGGCAAATTATACCATGGATCTACCTTGCATTTGTACGTGGAGTTGACATATTTTATACTTGCAGTTGACAATTTCTGTACCTGTAAGTGTGTAATCATCATAGTATGTGTCAGCAATTATCAAGTTATTTGTTTTACAAAAACGGTTAACTGAAGGTATAAATTTTTTGTACCAAAATTCACAATGCAATATGAACCCTAGTTCATGGTATAACAATTAGAAACTAAAAATGCTTCTAAATATCTGGAAGTTATTTTCGGGCTTTCAAAAGGACCCTTAGTTTCTTAATTATAAATGTGATCGTATTGTTTAGATCAATTAGAGGGGTAGGCGAAAACCTTATTGGTATTCTGCATGCACTGTTCGAGTCTAAGGGAGGCAACTGTTGTGTTCTACCAATCATATTGTGAGTCGATGTCAATGGCTTCCAAATAACTCGCATCCGCAAGAGGGAGAACTCGAGTATCATACTCCCTACTGTTAATATCGCCACTTATTAAAGACCTTGCAGGAGGCACATCCATTCACAATCGAATCATATTGGTCTGGGCTCATGCAGCGTGTTCTAGGGATGATTTCCCTAGCCACTCAGGGGATAGACAGGGGGCGCATAAGACCCAGTAGAGGCAGGGGCCAAGCGGGGAACAAGTGTACTTGGTGTGGCGAGTGTCACCCCTTCACTCGTTACCTCCTTACCTTTCTTCCCCTTCCCTCTTAGAGTTATCGATCTTGCTTTTATTGGACAAATAAGTTTGAGAACGTTTGGACATGTATTGATCTAATCTTGAAGGCATATTACCGACAAAATCTAACTGTTAAAGTCAACAAATAAGGTGGGGAAAGGGTTGGGAAGCATGATAGCAACAAAGGGGATGCATGCTAGAGGGAGGAGGGAGGAAGAAAGGGTACTAGATAGTTCAAGGGCATTTAGTTGATTCCTCAATAAACCTAACTTTGCCAACTCCCACAAGGTGGTATATTCGTCGATCTTTAGAGGACCACCCCTCATCAGCACAACCACGTCTATACGCAAAGAAGGATTCATATATAGGGGTGAATGACAACGGACTTAGGATCCTCACCTAACATTGAACAGAGATGGGAACACCATGGCAAACAAAGATAAATTTGGGTTTCCACCCATTGTTAAACATAAAAAAGTCGCCAAAAATATTAAAGCGAGGTCTAGTATATATAATAACAAAACATTTCCTCTCATGTGAATATGACATACAAACCACAAATAATTGGAAAAGACTTAGACTATGTTCTACCCATCTCTCTTGGCATAAAGAAATGAAACCAACAATCACTTGATGACCATTTGCGATAAGCTAACCTGCTGCTATCTCATAGTAATTTAAGAAATCGACCAAGAAACTATGGAGATGGAACCGGGGCCCAGATAAGAGGAGTTGTAGGTGGACTCTGAAATATGTGTCCCCTGGAGGGTTGACAATACTGGAATTAGGTTCATGAAGGAGCATAAGAACTTGATGGCAGACAAGACCTTTGGCATCCTTTCAATCTCATGTTTCTAATTGAAGTCCTATGTATTCTATAACGGATTTATCAAGAGGAGAGTAAGAGTCTATGCGCGTTATCTTTTTCTTATGAGCTTTTAGAAATAAAAAAATGAGATAAAATATTTGGAAATAAAAGGAAAAAAGGGAAAGAAAATCATTAGCATCATTTTGTCAATCCTTAAGCAGGGAGTAGGGGGGCTGGTAATGATATATTCATGAATTTACAGCTATTATTACTTCGTAAACTGACTTAAGTACTTCGCAACTCAATAGTAGGGGGGTGGTAACTGGGTAGTTGGATAAGTGGTAGACTTGACCCAGAGAAGTTGACATGGAGAGAGATCAACTGTAACAGTTATTATACACTTAAAAGTACAAGCACCGTCTCATTAAAGAAGCAACGATTATGAAAGGACTGTACTCAATGAGGAGGGCGCATAGTTACTATAAGCTAGTTATTGTAAGCTCCATTATGCTGAACGTAAGAGCCGTTGTACTCATGAGTATAAATACTAGAACCTGTGACAAACATGTGACACTCTCAATATTGTAAGCAAACTCAACAATGCAACTATTTTACTTGATTACTTCTTTCCATAATACATTCCGGTAAGTTTTATCATCAGTAGACATGATTACACCAACATATTTTATATTTCTACTAGAGCCTTACTAACATTGACTCTTATATAATTTATTATACTAGTATATTTTATGCGCGATGCGCAAAAAATAGGTGCCCAATATTAGTACTTTATATTAAAATTTTAAATCTATTTAGATTTTAGATGTTTAAATTATAGTAAATAATAATAATAATAATAATAATAATAATAATAATAATATTATTATTATTATTATTATTATTATTATTATGTAAAACATTTAAATTAGATATTTATATTTTAAAAAGTAACTAACATATAACTCCAATATAAAATGTGTACATATTATTATTGAAAAATATAAGAAAATGTATGGTGGATGCATGTGCATGGTAACAATAGTGAAAACGATAACGGAAGTTATAATGGCAGGGATATAGTACAACTTTTATAGCATAATGTATACAAAAACTTAATAGAAAAAACGGACATAAATGAATGGTATAACATTTATTCACACTTATTATGGGTGTATTACTAATATTGACTTTTATATAATTTAGTAAATAGATAGATTAGTAAAAATCAGTTGTTATATTGTGGACCATGGTCCACAATGGTTATGACTGATACTGCATTTATGTTGAACTGATATTGCAATTGTGTTGAAAGGGAATTGCAGTTGCGCAGATGATGGTCGTTTCATCCGTCTGAAACTGCAATTGTGTTGAACTAATACTGCAATTGTGTTGAACTGATACTGCAGTTGTGTTGTAAGGGAACTGCAGTTGCGCGGAACGAATACTGTTTTATCCGTTTGTTTTCATTAATCAACACGACGCCATTTTGATTGCGCGGTCCACAGTAAAATTTGCGAATAAAAATGTACCTTATGCCATTGATTTATTTTACAATGTGGATCATGACCCATGGGCCATGGTCTAATGGTTGAACGGTAGGTAAGCCGCTCTATGGCAAATTATGCTATGGACCCGAATCCACCTTTCATGTTCATAATTTTAAAACTATGTTCACAATTTTAGAACTCTATATTTACAATTTTAGATCTCAATATACAAAATTACATTACTCGATATTCACAAATTTTGAACTCTATATTCACAATTTTGTTATATAGATTCAAAAATTGTGTTATACTGTTGAACATAGAATTATGAAATTGTGAACATAAACTTATAAAATTATGAATATGGAGTTATAAAATTGTGAACATGCACTTATAAAATTATGAACATTGACCCGGATCTACCTTGCAAGGTGGACCTAGGTCCATGGCATAACAGCCGCCACTCTACTGCAATATAGAAAGTGTTGTGTATTTGGGCTTCAAGTTGGAGCAGCCCATAAAATGTTAATCTGCGTATGAAAAATAGCCTAAAAAGTTAGCCCAGATGGTTTGGCCCAGAAGCCGTAGAAGCATCTGATGCACTTCCATATCTAGTTCCAACTTATAACTTACAAGCCAGTAGCCGCTCCTTCGTCCGCCCGAGCTCCCAGTCCCACATCCGATTCGGGGAAAATATCAACTATCATCACTCGCCCGCTAAACCATTAGAATCCACACTTGTCTTCACAAACCCTAGGAAATGTCAGGAGGGTTTTTCCGGGTACGAATTACTCGAATTCCATGTTTTCTTTTCAACTTTCTGCGTCCACTGGAAAATAGCTTGTAGATCCGAGCTGTTTAACGCTTTGAAGGTGCTTGAATTTGTTTTGTTTTGTATTGTTTGATGATGTTAGGGCACGTCCGCCGATCAGGATACTCGCTTCTCCAACAAGCAAGCTAAGCTATTGAAATCGCAGAAGTTCGCTCCCGAATTGGAGCATCTGGTTTGTGTTTTTAGCTCTTTGTTCATATTATTTGTGTAACTACACTATTTGAACTGCAAGTAATCTTAATTTTGACCAGCTTTGTATGGTCAGATTTACAGTTGTTAGTTGGTGTATGAATTATGCTTTTAGCCGTTTTAGGTCCACGTGACGGAAGTTAAGATAGGATGAGATGGGACCATGGTTTCAGACCTGACTGCTTTTGTTTTTACTTGCTTGTTAGTGTGCTTACTGTGTTATAGATTTGGCTGGGGTTTTATTGGCATTTGAATTTTTGTTTTGCTGGTTGATCGGTGTGGATAGGTGG
Source organism: Ipomoea trifida (assembly GCA_003576665.1). Classification (NCBI taxonomy): domain Eukaryota; kingdom Viridiplantae; phylum Streptophyta; class Magnoliopsida; order Solanales; family Convolvulaceae; genus Ipomoea; species Ipomoea trifida. Next base: position 16,193,676 of record CP025657.1, read on the forward strand.
ATACGAGGAAAGTAAAGATGGATGTGATGAGACCTTGGATAGCGAAGCGAGTTACTGAGCTCGTAGGGATTGAAGATGAAGTGCTTATCAACTTCATATATAGTCTTCTAGAAGGAAAGGTAGTGCACTAGTAGTGCTACATGGTTTGAACTTATTTCATTGTATTCACTACTATAATTTGATTTGGGATGCACTGCCTTGGTGTGTGCTGCTGTATGCAGGATGTTAATGGGAAAGAGGTTCAAATTCAACTGACTGGATTCATGGAAAGGAATACTGGAAAGTTCATGAAAGAGCTGTGGTCACTACTCCTTAGTGCACAGAACAATGCAAGTGGTGTTCCTCAGCAGTTCCTGGATGCCAAGGAAGAGGAAACAAAGAAGAAAAAGGTCTTTCTCCCATTTTTGTTGTGATGTGGCTTCTTATTTAGCTGTCAGATGCTGTTTTGTCTCATGTGTTCTTGGGTTGTGATTGTAGGCTGAGACTGATCGAATAACAAATGAAATACAGAGGAGAAAAGAGAGAGAATATCAAGAACTTGAGCAAGAAAAAAAGAAGGCGGTTAGTCTTCAATTTTCCATGACAGAGTTCCTTCACCTAGTATTGGGTTTTTGTTTTAACTTTGGTTTGTGTTTCATGTTAATCAGCTTGCTTCTGCAATTATTTGGGTTCATGTCCTTTACCTCAAACTACTGTAGGACGGCGATGTTGACATTTCAAGAGATACGCATGCTGCTTTGGAACCATCTACAAAGCATCACGCTAGGGGTTCCCCGCCTTCAGCTGAAAAGGTGTATGCTGACAAAAATGGTTCAAGAGGAAGAAACAGGTCAGAAAGGTATGATGTGTATCCTAATAGTTTTCATTGTATTATTATTAGCTTGATTCTATTTTCTAAAAGTCACTCCTAAGGATGTGTTGACTGGTTATTTTTGTAAGTGACTCAAAAGTCTTCATAAAATTGCGTAGTAAATATACTTTTATGTGCTGCCTGAGTGCCTCTATAAGACATATCTTTATTATGTTTCCAGGACCTCAAGGTCTCCAAACTCAGCTGATCATTCACCACTACCAAGGTAATAATCTTCGTATTAATTTGAATTTGTCTCCAATTTTTTTCATTTTTATTACAATTCTGCTTGGTGACTAATTTATTTTCTTGGTTCAGGGATAGACGTTCAAGGTCAATTAGCAGGTCATTTTCCAACTCTAGAAGTTACTCAGGGTATGCTTCCCATGCTATAGCAAATATTTATCATATCTTAATTGGTTGTGTTCCATATTTTCCTTTCTTTCTCATCTTGTTGGTGAGTAATTGCATTTCTTTTGTGTGAATTTCCCTTTTTGTAAAAGCACAAGTGCTAATGTCCTGGCTATCTGATGCTTGTTTCTGCAGGGAAAGGCGTAGGTCAAGGAGTAGATCTAGTCCTGAACAAAGAGGGCGCTCCATATCTTCTGAAAGGGCACGCCCCTCTCCGGTGAAGCGGTCAATTACACCTCGCCATAAATATTCACCTCGACGATCTGTGTCTGTGTCTCCACTAAGGCGAAGACGTAGATCGGTGTCTCGTTCACGTCGTAGGTCACCTTCCCCTACGCGATACCGCAGGCATTCTCCGTTGCGACGTAGGTCGAGGTCTCCAAAACGACGAAGATCACGATCACCAATCTGGCGTAGGTCAAGGTCACCAATTCGACGTTCACCAATGAGACATCGACTCCGATCACCTTTAAGGCCTCGGTCACCTTTAAGGCGCCGATCTCCATCTCCTGTTCGTCGAAGAACACCATCCCATATACGTCATAGATCACCATCCCCCTTCAAGCGACGGTCTCGGCATTCTCCTTTGAGTCCACGGCGTGGCTCTCCAACTACTGTTCGGCGCCCCATTTCTGGCCGCAGGGTATCGAGGTCCCCAGTCAGGAGAAGATCTAGGTCACCTAATCAAAGGAGGTCTGCTTCACCTGAATACTCGAATTCTGCATCACCAGTTCATCATAGGGCCCTTTCACCAATTAAGAAGAGAACACCAAAGCGTGAGAGGATGTCACCTGTTCATTCTCCTCCAGAAAGGATGAGGTACATCTAGTATTTATTGCACAGGCTTAATAGCGGGTGCATTTAGTAACTGGAAAAATGAGTTATCTTTCTAGAGAAATGAATAACTGGAGAAATAGAAAAACTGGAAAAATGGAGAACTTGTTTACTTGCATTTTTCCAAATTGGAAAATACAGACATTATCCATTTTTCAGAATTTAGAGAATCTATTTAACCAATCCCCCAATTTGGAGAAATGGAAGCACCTTTAATGGATGAACAGCAGGTCTTTATTTGAACCTTGACAGCTTTGTTTCAGCATTCCACCCCTTAATTCATTTCAGTCTGTTTTTTCCCCTCATTTCATTTCAGCTCCTTTTCCCCTTTCTTTTTTTTTTTTCTTTTTCTGTTCTTTCCTTTCCCTGCATTCTTTTTTCCCCCTTATTTCATTCTAGCCCCCTTTTTCCTTTATTTTTTTCTTTACTTTCCTTTCTTCTTCGATTCTCCCAGCAATTATTTTTTTTTTTTTTTCACTTCAGCTCCCTTTAATTTTTTTTTTTCCTTTTCTTTTCTTTTCTTTCCTTTAAGGGTGTGTTTGGTAACCTGTAAAATGACTTCTGGAAACTGTTTTTCGAGTTTTCTGTGTTTGGCAACGTCCGGAAAATGTGGTCAACGGAAAATGTTTTCCGTTGACCAAGGAAAATCAGTTCATTTTTCCGGAAAATGGCTTACGGAATTTTTTTTCGTAAGTCATTTTACGGAATCGCCAGAATAGCTGTTTCGCATGTTTTCGACAAAAACCAAGCCATATCACCCATGACCATGGACCAAGGAGGTGGGAAAATCGCTGAAAACCTTTGCTACATTTTTTTATTTTTTATTTTTTATAAATTCTATTTTTTTTATTAAATACCATTATTTTAATAAATATTATAATTTTTTATATTTTAAATAAAACAATTACAATGTTTAATTATATAATTCTATCCATTTTCCAGAAAATGAACCAAACACACAAAGACAGTTTTCCATAATACATCCAAACACTGGAAATGAAATTGTTTTCCGGAAAATGACTCGTTTTCCGGAAAATGACTCATTTTCCTGAAAACATTTTCCAGAAGTCATTTTCCTGCTTTCCAAACGGACCCTAATTTTCCCTTTTTGTTCCCTTTCATTTCAACTCCTCCTCTCTCTGTCGCTCTCTTTCCTTTCTTCTTTGATTTTCCCAGCATTTTTCTCTTTTTTTTGCTTACCCTTAAAAAAAATATTTCAGCTCCTTTTTAAATGCTTTTTCATTTCATTTCAACCCCTTTTTGTTTCCCGCTCTCTCTTTTCTTTCCTTTCTTCTTCACACAACAATTTCAACACCTTAGACTCTCTAAAAGTGTATTTTTTTCACAATTAAAACAAATTAATTTAGATAGTTGCAATTTATTTATTAATTATTAACGTTTGTTGCCTTTTAAGTATTTAGCATTAGTATATTGAGTTTATGATTATGTGATTATATAATTCTTGAAAATTGAGTCTGGAAAATCAAATTGGAAAACTAGAGACATGAAAACTTGGAGAAAGGAAAACTGGAAAATAGAATATTGGAGAAATGGAAAACTCAAAAGATGAAAAACAGAGAAATGGAGAGAACAGGTTTAATTTTTGTGATCCTTAGAGAGCTGATAGTATTCGGAGTTCCTCATTCTAATGTGAACGATTTGAATTGGAACCACAGCTAATTATATAAGAGTGGTTTCTGATGTATTTTGACACTGCTAGGGAACTAAATATATTGCCTCTGCCTATAGAATCTACTTGGTAAGTTAATTTTGATTGGCATAAAACACTTTTGTAGAAGCCATGGGAAATACTCTCCCAGCCGTTCATCTTCAGAGGATGGTTCACAACCTACAGTGGTTCGTAAGGAATCCAATATTGTGGGACGCAGGCAACCTATTTCTTCTAGGTCACCAAGGAGCGATTTATATGATAGAAAGCCTTCACATCATAAAAGGTCACCTTCACCACGCCAGTCCCCATCTTTTTCAGAATCTCCACCCCGTAGGTCTCCTCCATCTATTTCAGAATCTCTGGCTCGTCGGTCTCCATCTGTTTCAGACTCTCGACAGCGTAAACCCCCATCCATTTCAGAATCTCCACCAGCTGCCATGGAAAGAAGTCCCAGTGAAGAGAGGTCTCTTATCCTTTCTGTGCTTTACTGTGAACTCATATATGTTTACTTATTAAAAAGTTCTCTGATTTTGAAGAGTCTGTTTAACCTTTTTATTTATTTATTTATTATTTTATAAATCTAATGTGGTTTATATTTGTACAAGTGTGTGCCAATTTGCAGAAACAAGATAGTATCAAATTTATCACTGAAATGATAATGCAGAGGAATTAATAGCATAATATTTGATTGTCAGGAACTTATTTTAGAAAGTAAAGTTAAAGTAGTTTTTTTATTATTTATTTATTTATTTGTTTTAAATTAAATGCTTAAAATCTTGCTCTGTGATGATATTTGTTTAATCCTTGAAGATAATATTTAACTGAAGATACCCTTTGTTATTAGTAGATTGGATTGGATGTTAATAAATAAATAATACTTGAAATCCACTGCAATAAAAGCCTAAAAGGTGCAGTGTTTCATATCTTTTTGTTGTATGTGTTCTGATGGATGAACCGTGCTTCTATCTATTACTATAGGTCAAGGAGTCCCAATAAGAGAACTTTGAATGAACGGAGGGGAAAGATAATTCGAACTGGAAGTCCAAGTCCTTTGAGAAAAGAAAGAGATCATAAATTGCATCATGATGCATATGAGAGAACCCCAGTTGAGAGGGATGTGAATTCTTTAAGGTAGTTACTAAATGCTTGTCTCTCATTTTTAGATGTTCCTTTGTGAATTTTTTTCAAGACTACATCAATCAAAGTCAAAATGTTTTTTTTTTATCTGAAATTCAGTAGTGTTCTTTGTGCTTTTCTGAGATGTGCTGGTTCTGGATTTTAGGGGACCTGTTGAGACTAGGAGCCACTCTAATGGGTCTGGGTCAAGGAAGCCAAAAGAAGCCATGAGAGGGTCTGTTGCAATTGCTATTGTCTTACAATTAGGGGTGTCAATGAGCGCTGGCTCACCCACAACGGGTTGTATTTTTTGCGGGCTGGCCTGTGGGCTAGAATTTTTCAACCCTAGCAAGCGGGCTCAAAGACTCTGCGGGCCAACTTCAAAAATAAAAATATTATTAGTTTTAATTGTTTTTTTAGTTTTCTAGCCCGCCAACCCGCACGGGCCAAGCCTGCGAGGCCTGCATTTTCACGGGCCAAATATTTTAGGCTCTAACCTGCTCCACCGCCTGGCGGTTTAGGGTTGGTCCGCGGGTTTCAGCCCACTTTGACACCCCTACTTACAACATTTCTTTTCACTTCCAAACTCATGATAGAAGTTTCATGTATACCTATATTATTTAATGTCTTTTTAATATGTTTATTTTTTGTCTACAGTGAAAAAACATCTGGAAGGATGGATCACATCAAAGATTTTGATGATCGACAGAGGTCACCTGTGACTCATAGAGGCTCACATGTAGCTAAGAAGGATAGGGAATCATTGGATCTGGAGAGCCCCAAAGCTGATGAGAGGAACCTCAGTCGTTTAAATGCCATCCAGGGAGAGGATCAGCCTGTTGATGCAAAACATTTACATGAGACATCTAGGAAAGTGGAGGATGTTGAACAAATCATTTATAAGAATTCAGGTTCTGAGGAATGTGATAAGCGAAGATCTAGAGTTAAGGAAAAGAGGAAGCACAAGAGATCTGTCAGACACGAGTCAACTTCTGATGATGATTCTAGTTATGATTCAGGTGTGGATGAGAGGAAGGAGGCTAAGAGGAGGAAGAAAGAAGAGAAGAAATTGAGGAAGGAGGAGAAGCGTCGACGTCGGGATGAGAGACGTCGTAAGAAGGAAGAGAGGCGTGCTGGGAAACAAAAATTGAAGTCAGATAATGTTATATCTTCGCCTTCTGATGCTGAGAAGACTAACGATGGTAATGTTTCGGATGAGGAGCTTGCCAGAAAAGAGTTTCATGGACGTGAGATTGAAGGGACGGATTCAGCGAAGAAGCTTGAAATTGAGTTGCGAGAGAAGGCTCTTGAGTCTCTTAGAGCAAAAAAGGGCATTGGCCACTAATTTGCATGCTGCTCTTGGACAATGGGCTGTTATTGAATCATTATTATCATTTCACTGTTTGTTTTATTTACCAAGACTTTTGCATGGGTGTATTCTGTATGGATGCTTAATCCACTCTATCTTTACTTCTGACAGCTAAAATGCCTAAATGAAGATTTCCTGAGCTACTGTCTTGAGTGCAACTTTTTGCTGACCTACCTTCTAAATTTGCTGGTAATGATAGTCTCTGCTTTGTTGGGAATGTGCTTGTGGTTGGTGTTCGAACAATGATGTAAATATTTGGCATATTACCTTGATATGGGTTGACTTTGTGGTTTATATAAGGCTTTGACTGATTGAGTTAATTGTCCTTTTGCTGATTAATATTATGAAGGTCATGGAAATTTATTAATCTTATTACTTCAATTACTAAGTTGTTTTTGTGGTTAATTTGATAGATGAGAAAATTTTCACCTATGTGACCTGGTTGAGCAGATCTATGCAGCTTCATACATTGAAATCTAATACAGGTGATGTACATTGATAATTTTAATTGTCTTTCAGATTATGCTTTACCAATTTAAAATTTTGATCTTACTAAGTACTGCTTAACCCTTGCATGGCTGGCAGCTTGAAAGTTGTCCCTGGAATTGTTCATTTTATTCTTGATGCCTTGTGTTCCTGTGTTCCCCCCGTTAATGTTGATGGCAACAGTTGTATGAGTATGACAGTATGGTGCATAATTAATTGTATGAAATGAAATTTTGTAAATACCACTGCTGCTATCTTTTGATTGCTGTCTATATTGACGTTATATTCTTCTTTATTCATGGCAATTCTTTTGTTTATATTGTTCAAAATGGAGTTGCATCTTTGGTTGTTTGACTAGGTTCTCTCATTTACATGTTAGTGACAGATGCTTTGATTTTGTTATAATGCCTTGTTTTAACTTCATCAAAATTAAATTTGTGCCTAGATAATGCCACAAGTCAGATTTCCTTTTAAAATGGGATGCTCTTTATTTGCCTCTTAAGAAATGTAGTTTACTAGTTGCATAAACATGGAATTATTTCTTTTCAAGACTAGAGATTTTTGAATTTTGAATTATCATAAATGGATTTCTTGAGGTTCCTTAGAATCTATGAATGTGGAAACATGTAGTGTTGGAGATTGAAGAGTATAGATAGAACAAGTTAGCATAGAATGGTGTTTTAACTTTGAAAACCCCATCCTGGGGGTTCTTATCGCAGTATGGTGCTGCTATTTGTCACTTGATAAAAACAATCCTTAATCTTGTACAACTGTCTGTTTCCTTGGCCGTTTAGAATTTTGATGCATCCTTCTGGACAAATCAATCTTGCTTGTTTCCTTTGGTCTGTTTGTTCTGATTCTTTTCTGCTATGAGTTTTACTGGACATTGTTCCACTTTTGCTTGGTATTGTATCAGATGGTTTCCATTTATTTTTCGTAGTTCACTTGCAAAGTTTTAATGGAAAGTGCCTTCCATGTATTTGTCCTTTCATCAGCATAAACTAGTAACTATAATGAGGGGTGTTTGGTTGGAGGGAATTATAATTTCATTCACTTAATTCTCATATAATTTCGAAGGTAAGTAAATTCTTTTGATTGGTTGGAAGAAATTATAATTTCGCAGAAATAAAATTCCTTCCTTTAATCCCATGTCCCCCATGTCCCCTTGGTATTTCAATTTAGTGGATTTCAAGAAGAAAAAAAGGACAAAATTACTATATCTTTTTTTAACCTAAACACAAAATAGTGTCTTCTTCTATTCAATCAAATATGTTTCCTTAGAACTCCATTATCTATTTTATTCATTTGTTATGCAATTCTATAGTTTATTTGCATTGTGTTACATAAATTTTTAAAAGTAAAATTTGAATTTGGTCATTCAGGATTAATAATAATAATAATAGTAATAGTAATAATAATAATAATGAATTTTATTTTACTTATTCTCTTTTAATTATGATGTATACCAAACATTATAATTAAAATTTTCATTAATAATCAAACATTGAAATTTGAATTATCACTTTATTCTCACATATTCCATGGATTTATAATTCTTTTAACACTTAATTCCCCTTCTCTAACCAAGCTTCCAGTAAATGTGAACATTAACTAATTCAATGAGGTACAGCGCATGTATATTTAAGTTGATTCTCCGATTTTCGTAAAATGAATTACCCCATGATTAACAATAAAATTCTACTTGGAAGTTGATTCTCCGATTTTTATTATATTGCTAGACTAGAGTGTGGGATGGTTTTTATCCTGCTCCCCAAATGCTCATTTTAACGAATTAAATTAGTGTAGGTGGCTTATAGTTGATCAGTTCAAATTGAAAATGTTAATAGACATTTTTACAAAAATTTTGTGGTTACCAATTACTCCATTAACTATCTAATCAATGACTTGATTTTTTGGGATAGTTTTTATCCAATTCATAATATCAAGGTTGAATGATATAAAAATCTAAAACGAGTAATGGAGAGTAGAATTGTAGATATATCAGAAATTGAGAATAATATATTTTTCCTCCATAGTCTTAATACCATACATACCCAGGTTACGAATGTCTGGCGTGCAATTTGTGTGTTGGGGATAAAGTATGCTGACATGGCTCTCTCTTATTGGCGGGAAAGCTTGCTTACTACCCATTTCATTTCATCTGCACCATCACCGTTGTCCCATGCTAAGCTATTTGCTTGTCTTTCACCAAAGCTAATCAAAGAGGTCAATGGAGAAGTGGGAATAGGCACCGAACTCTGCTGCGCTGGCATTCATTCATGGCTCCAACTCTCACTTCTAATCCATTCCTCCCCAAACCCATACCCATACCCCATTCCAGACTTGTAAGTTTGCGGATTCCTAAGCTCACCGTTTTCGCAAAGAAGTCTGGTCCGTTCCCGTCCTTCCGTCTTAGCAGCGCCGGTGACTCTTCCGGCCAGGACGATCAGGAAAGTTCAGCCAATTCGAGCCCCTTCCGTTTCGATTTTGGGAAGATTCCTGATGTTAAGTCTCTGGTCCCTCTCTCGCCGACCAATCCTGCTTCCGGCTTGTCGTTCGGCCGCCAGCGCCGGAAGGACGCCGGAACGGTGTTCGTCGCCGGTGCTACTGGGCTAGCCGGAGTCCGCATTGCTCAGACGCTTCTCCGGGAGGGGTTTAGTGTTAGAGCTGGTGTCCCTGATCTCGCTGCTGCTCAAGAGCTTGCTGTTTTAGCTGCTCAATACAAGGTTAGCTTTCTCTCACTTAATAATTACGATTTTTAATTACAAATTTCAATTAAATTAGGTATTTGTTTGTTTGAGTAGATTAGAATTTAGATGCATATGTGGGAGAAAGTTTATATAATTCAGTGAAATAACGAGATTGATTGATGAATTTAATTTATCAATAACAGATTATCTCTAATGAGGAGGCGAAACGCTTCAACGCGGTTCAATCTACCTTCCAAGATGCAGAATCAATTGCGAAAGCGATTGGGAATGCAAGCAAAGTTGTTGTTACCATTGGTCCTTTTGAGAATGGACCAACGAAAGAGGTTACGGCATCAGATGCCTTGCAGGTTATTCAGGCTGCTGAGTTAGCTGGTGTTGGCCATGTGGCCATTGTGTACGATGGATCAGCGTCATCATCTACATACAACGTCCTTGATGGCATTACGTCGTTCTTCAACACTCTGTTTTCGCGCTCTCAGCCATTGACACTCCAAGAATTTTTGCAGAAGATAATAGAGACGAATATAAGTTATACGCTCATAAAGACCAGCTTAACCGAGGACTTTGCCCCCGAGAGCTCGTACAATGTTGTGGTGTCAGCTGAAGGAACTACTGGTGCGAACGATTACAAAGTAATGTAATGTATGCGGTTTCTTTTTCTTATGGTGGATTTAACTAGAAGTTTGAGCACGACCTTTGCCTTCGACCCTTTTCACTTCATTGCTCCTCATGCTCTAACATATTGCCCTTGTGAAAAATTAAGGTTGCCAAGTCACAGATTGCTAAGCTGGTAGCAGACGTTTTCACCAACACTGCAGTCGCTGAAAATAAGGTACTTGTTCTTGTTGATCGGTTCTTGATGGAGAGATAACCGTAGATTCTATTTGTAACTCATGTTAACATAGCGTGTTAGAGCTTTAGGTAAACTAAGTTTCTTCTGAAACTGGTGAGAAGGCAACTTTATCAAACGAATTTCAAAAAATCATTTGCTTACTTTCTCACCGATCTTATGCTTAAAAAACCTCTGAATTATCAGTGTTTGTGTTTGGAGCAAGAGTTGGTAATAAAAAGTGATCAACCAATATAATTTCCTCAATTTTCAATGTATTGAAGGCCAAGGAAACTGAGGCCGGCTAGTGTTTTCTCCTTAGTTATCTCATAGATAAAATACCGAAATTCTAATTCTTTTCCCCACATTCAGGTTGTGGAAGTGAGTACTGATCCCGTAGCTACAAAGAGGACTGGAGATGAACTTTTTAGGTATTGTCATCTCCACTATGATTCATACACTGCCGATTACCAGAATTGCCTTAACGTAACTTATTTGACAAACCACTTTATACAGGTTAAAAATGACCCTTGTATATTTGTTCAATCACAGGCACAAGGAATTTCAGTCACTATACATTCCAAATGGAAGTGAATGTTACTTTGATTGAATTTCCTACTGTATATGGGCACCGTCTATGTACTTTATGATGCATACGTACTGTAATGTTCTTGTTGTTCGTTGTCTAATTAATTAATGAGAATCTGAATAAGAGATGGTGATGTTTACAGTGCCATACCGGAGGATGGTCGAAGAAAAGCTTATGCAGAATCTGTTGCAAAAGCTAAGGCAGAGCAAGAAGCCACAGAAGCAAGTGAGAAAGCTCAGCAAGCAGCTAAAGAAGAAGTGAAGAAGCGTGAGCAGCTAGAAACCAAGGCCGTTAATCTTGCCAAAGAAGCTGAAGAGAAGGCTGCGGCTGCTGGAATATCAGTGGATGGCCTTTTGGATAAAGCAAAAGGGTTCAGTTCTGGACTGTCTTGGCAAAAGTTTAGCTCACAGCTTAACTCCGCTGTTCAAGAGCGTACTGAGGAGGTGGAGGAACCAAAAGCAAAAGGATTGAACTCCGGACTGTCTTGGGAAACTTTCAGCTCGCAGCTTAAATCCGTTGTTCAAAAGCCTAGTGAGGAAGAGGAGGAGGAGGAACCCAAAGTGCGGCTTGCTACTGTTAGGGGACAGGCCAAGGCGCGAAATTTGCCTGCACAGAAAGCAGTAGTCAAGTCTGCAGCACCGAAACCAAAAGCGAAGCCAAAACCAGCAGAGGCCCCTAAGCCCAAAGCCAAACAAGCTGATTCGAAGGCAGAAGTGAGGAAGGTTTTTGGTGGGCTGTTCCAACAAGAGACCATCTACATTGATGATGACTGAAAGGAGATATAGTAAGAGTATGTATCTAATTTTTCTGATTTTATTTAATTCAACGCCTTTTACTTTTAGAGTACTATCTTAAGTATTGATGCCAAGGGTGGTTGGTTTAGAGAGACTGAGCAAGAAATATGTACAGTCCTGCACACAATAATTATCCTTGTCAATTGAGAGGTTTGGCTTGTAATTGTAATTGTAATTCCAATTATTGCTTGTACTTTAGCTTATTAGCCATAACAGCTCTGATCTCCTCTGGGGCATGGAAATTGATTGCTGAAACATCAAAAAATTAAAGATAAAAGATTTGATTGAATCCCATATATCTTACATGAAAATGTGAATGAAGGGATAGGTAAGCTAGTTCAACTCCATGTGGTCATTTGTCAGTTAAAGTCACAATGTGAGTTTCACTCAGCACCTTCAGATATCGGGGTTAATTTCCAGTAAATTAAAGGAATATTTGATTTTATTTTTAATTTTGAACTGATAAAAGGGAGATAAATGCTTTAATCAGTTTTTATTCTGGTTCATCCTTCAAAAGTCGCCAACTAGACAGATTCTATATCACAACCCTCTCATGTATTACCTAAAATTATCATGCACCATTGCTTTGTGTAATGTCTATATGTACCCAATTTTCGATAATTATGTTGCATTTTATCTAATTCGAAATCTTATTAGCGTATTTCATAAGATGAAACTTGTTACTTGGATGTTACGGGTTTAATTTTTGTCAACACCCTCTTGGCTGAGCTCATCGTACAAAATCTTCCTAATTCAGTTTAACTCTTCGTGGTTTATGAATTATTATACAAGAGCAAGATTTACTAGGTACACTTTCGGGTAGCCTAAGTACATAACTACATAATAATTGCAGTATTAAGTAGCAATCCAGTAATGAATTCACACTTCAATTCCAACAGACAAATTAAATTGTGCTCTATATGTATCATCTCGAGAAAAAAAAAAAAAAAAGTGTACATAAGTACATTGAAATATTAGAATATACAAGTCTATATACATATTTTTGTTGAGGTGATGAGGAAAACTCAGACTCACATAAGAGAAATAATACAAATTCATGATTTTTAATATCAGAATCATGCTTCACTCAATTGATTACTCCTTTCGGGGCATGTACATACATATACAAATTAATACACTTGAAAATGATCATAAATATATTCTTAAGCCCCAATCCATTGAAAATGGTCATCAACATTTCCTAGGATTGCATGCATCTAATTAAGTTGCCATTATGTCCGAAATTTTCTTCTCAATTTGATCATCAATTCTCCAACCTATTTCCTTAAATGCATTCAAATCCCATTATATTTATGCCCATAATGTCACATATTTCACACCAAAAAAAAAAAAAAAATGGGCAAAGGGGTATGGAACAGTGTATCCATTGTCTTCATGATCTCCCTAGCCTTTGTATACTTCTGCTCCAAATCCCTAACACCTTATTACTGGATCATAGAAAGCATCCATGGAAACAAAAACCTGGAAATTCAAGTCCAAGCTGTCTGCAATGTCAGCAATGGAGGAAAACCACCAATCTTGAAGAAAACAAAGTGCAACTGGTTCAAGGGGACATGGGTGTGGGATGATTCTTATCCTATGTATGACTCCATGTCTTGTCCCTTTATCCGAAAAGAGTTTCACTGTGTCAAATATGGCCGCACTAATCTGGAGTATCTCAAATATCGATGGCAGCCTCACGGGTGTGAGTTGCCCGGGTGAGCGTTTTAGTTAAAACGGAACACATATTTTAATGTACGGTAAACGGGCTGGTGAGTATCAGGGCCAGATTTTGAGCTGTGAAAGCTACAGCATAGGGTCCCAAATTTTAGAAGGCTCAATATTTAATTTTTACCGACATTAAAAAATAAAAAGTTTGCAATCAATACTAAAAAATTCTAAATGGTAGGGCCTCATTTGTTTACAAGAACGGGGCCACAAAAATCTAAAAATCGGCCGTGATGGGTATGTTTAATGTTTATATACATTTGGACTGACCAAGTTTGTAATGAATTATGTGAAGGTTTGATGGGGAGGATTTCTTGAGGAGGATGAAGGGGAAGAAGATAATGTATGTGGGGGATTCTTTGAGTCTTAATAATTTTGAATCGCTGCTTTGCTTGTTACATGGCACAGTTCCAGGAGTGAAATACAGAGAAGAGTTTACTCCTCTCAACGTTACAGTCACATTTCAGGTCTGTTTTATACTTTTATACATATAAGCTCAAGTCACACTATTGCATAGATAGTGGGGCAATCCTAACACGTTAGTCTGACAATTGATTTAGGGCGTCTTCAATAGCTCTTGATTTTTTTACAATTTTTGAAGTGTCAATTAGGGATGAGGACGAAAAAAAAGAGAGAACAAGAAAACAGGAAGAAAAAAAAAAAAAAGGAGCCCATAATAATTTTTTTAGAAAAAATGAAAAAGGGTATAAAATGCGCCCAATAGGCACATGCGCGCTTCTTGCGTTCCATGCGCAGAAACTCATTTGTTTTCTCTTTTATTCTCACTGACAGGCTCCACAAAATACCAAAAATTGCAAGAGAAAAAACCATCTAAAAATCACTCTTCACATTCGTTAAAAATCAAACTTTTAGTTTTTTACTGTTCCAAAAACCATGAAAAACTCCTATTGGGATGCTCTCAGAGCATCTATATTAGTGTTGTATTTTTCAGGGTTTTTTTATATGCCAACAAGGAGAGAGGAAATAAAGTGGAAAAGGAAAAAGGAAAAAGGAAAAAAAAAATTATGACAGGAACGTTGAAAAGAAAAAACAATTGTACCAGAATTGGGCATGCGTGCACTACACGTGCCCGCCTGATTGTGCGTAGAGGTGCCCAAGGTTCGGTTCCGGTTCGGAACCGCCGGTTCGCGGTTCCAAAATAGCTGGAACCGGAACCGGAACCTTGTATGGACGGTTATAGTCCGGTTCTAACCGGACTTCCATTATTTTTTTTTAATTTTTTTTTATTTTTTTTTTAGAATTTTAGGTGACGCAGCAGTGCATGCACTGCTGCATCACCTAATTGCGCTGATGCGCTGCTATCTGCCTATCTGCTATATAATATATATTATATTATAATAAATGTTATTTAGTATATATTATATATAATATAATATAGATTATATATAATATATAATATATAATATATGTTATTTAGTATATATAATATATATTATAATATATATAATATGTTATTTAGTTATTTAGTATATATAATATATATAATATATAGGTTATGCACGGTTTGGAACCGGAACCGTCCGGTTCCGGTTCGGAACCGGCGGTTCCGGTTCCAAATATCATGGAACCGGAACCGGAACCGGAACCGTCCGTACGGTTCCGGTTCGGTTCGGTTCTAACAGTGCACGGTTCGGTTCGAACCGTCCGGTTCGAACCGAACCGTGGTCATCCCTAATTGTGCGTCCAATGTGCACAATTTTTTTAATGTATTTTTTTTGAAGGATAAATTGCATTAATAAACATTAAGAACGATTACAACAAGGTTCGAAAGAATGAAAAGTTATTCCATACAATCTGACATAGAATCCAATGTGCACAATTTGTTCTTTGCTGCCATTTATCTGTTGAGTGAGACTCATTAAAAACCAAAACTTGTAGGAGGTAAAAACTAAGAAAAAACTATACACCACATCAACAAAAAACCACTTGATCTGACAAAATTCTAAATTCTACTCTTTGTTAGAGTTGTCTATTGGTATGAGTCGAACCGTTATTGACAACTTAGGCTGATTTACCTTTATACACAAAAAAGGTTTATCCTTAGCCAAATTAGTTGAACAGTTAGTCTATAACTACATTGGTTTATCTTCTTGTAGCTCTTTGTCTGTTAGGGTCACAAGGCATGCTTCATCTCTGGCCAAATAGTTTATTTGGTAACCATAAAGTTAATTTTGTAGTTGGCTATGGGCAATTTAGATTGATTTATTTGCTAACTAGATTGATTCATCTAAAACACACCTTTAGATAATTGAATTTTCTCGTAAATCAAAATGTTGCATAAATTGATGATAAAAACATCATGTGAATGTTAGAGGTATGAATTTGCAGGATTATGATGTTGAAGTGATCTTGTTTCACTCTGAATTCCTCGTTGACATCGAGAAGGAAGGAATAGGTCGAGTGGTGAAGATGAACTCTGTGAAGAATGGAGAGATATGGAAACACATCAACGTCCTGATATTCAACAGTTGGTTATGGTGGTTGAGGATGCCGCCAAAACAGCCGTAAACACTATCAGCATTTCATCATCATCATCATCATCTCTTTCGACATGATGATTGAGGTTTAATTTGAGATTGTGAATGGTGAATATAATGTTTTTTGTAGGTGGGATTTTATCGAACAGGTAGACGGCAAGGTAGTGAAAGACATGAACCGTGTAGAAGCTTTTCAAATGGCTCTTCAAACATGGGCAAAATGGGTAGACACAGAAGTGGATTTGACCAAAACCAAAGTTTTTTTTCAAGGAGAAACTGCTGCCCATTATCGGTAACCCTTCCATTTTTCTTTCTTGAATGTTTCTTGAACGTTCACCCTTCACAAATTATTTCAAAGAAGATTGTGTGCATTCACGTAGATGATTATGTACATTTGTGTACAAGTTCACAGTTCTCTGGCTCCTGTGAGAACGGGTAACATCATGACTAATTTCATTTATGATGATCAAGAGCTGAGAACTAAGAAAAAAAAATGAGAAAAATGTAGTGACATTTTCGTAATTATAATGTTACATTTGGAAACACGCACTATTATATATCTTGAATTTATTGTCAGTTATCAGTGAATATTAAGCGTTTTCAAATGCACTGTTGTAATTACAGAAATGTAGTTGCACAATCGTAATTACAAAAATGCCAATGCATTTTATTTTTTTAATTTTTAAATTTTGATATCGTAGATTGACATATGAGATTAGTTTACACGTTCTCACGGGACCATTAGTTTCTCATTTGATCTAATTCTATATAACAATAGAATTTTGAAGGGATAGGACTAATGTTTTTGGTGTGTTGGTATAGTGGAGATTTGTGGGGGAAGACAGCAAAGACGAATTGCGTGAATGAGTTCATGCCTATAAATGAAACAGTGATTTCTACGGCGGCGTCACCGGTTACCAACATAACCAAGAAAATTTTGAGTGAAATACGGAAACCGGTGTTTTTTCTGGATTTGGCAACGCTCTCAAGATTCAGAGTAGATGCACATATAATGAAGTATAATGGATTCCATGGCACAGACTGCACACATTGGTGTATTGCTGGAGTCCCAGATACTTGGAACTTACTGCTTTATGCAGCCCTTCTTCAAGATACTTGATTGTATAATCTTACATCTAATGTCCATATTTCATTTCAACTTGATTTGTGATGTTCATATCTTCATTTAATTTTTTTTTTTTTAAAGAATTGTTCTTGTTGGGTTGAACCGATCTGACTCATTCCATTTGAGAAAAGCATTTAACCGTATATCATTTGGGAGTGTTTAATAAATAGTTGTTAGGTAATTGGATTAGTAAGTTCAATTAGTTTATAACATTAGCTGACTGATTACATGCAAAATGACTTTCTCAAAAAGTTAGATCGAAAAAGCTGCTTTAAACAGTTTTTTGAATTTTAGCATTTTGGAGCAATAAATTGTTACAAAAAGCTAATTAATTAAACACTCATATTGATTATTTAACTAAGTCAAACAACTAATAGTGGTCAAATAAGTTTATATTAGTCGATAAGCTAACTAAGGCCAAAGTCCATTTTGTTTGTTAGTTGAATGGAATTTTTGAAAAACATGAAACATGGGCAAAGGCTATTTTGTTTGTTTGTTGAATGGAATTTTTGAAAAACATGAAACGCATTTGAAAAATGCATTCCTAAATACTTGAAACACACATTTTTCAAACTAATTTTGGCTAAAATTCTCTACTTTGACCCTACATCAATGCCAATCATTATACTCTTAACTATGTTACACCAGTGACCTAAAGTTCATTTTTAATACATTGAATGTTTAATTTTTGAAGGTTCATTTGTAAGTATACTAATTAAAAATGAACCTTCAATACATTAAAAATGAAGGTTTGGTATATTAAAAATAAACATTTATTAGTGTTCCACAATATAATTTGGCCCCATCAATGCAGTTGCAATTCATAGTTTTAGTGGGTATGCCTAATAAATTCATGTATAAAGACAGAACACAATAAGTTTACATCTGATTGCTAAGAATTCCACTTGTGAGGCAGTACAATTATGTTAGAAAATAACACTAAAGGCACTGCCATCATCAAACACAGCATGTTGTGTAACCATTCAACAAAATATGAGAATTTTCAACTTTCAAGCTATGAGGAGTAATGCAGTTGGACCGTGATAATAAGAATGAAATTATGCAGATTGAACCTCGAGCTTGGGGGTGTTCTCTTCGACTTTTTTTGAGTTTGGTAGGTATCTCCAGCAGCGTTTGTTGACCCCACTAATTTTCTTGGGTGCGTCGGCAATTGGAGTACCTGCATGTTATACATATTTGAAACATGTAAGAAATTGAATTTCAGATTAACCAAGTGCTAGCTGAACAAAGAACCAAAAAAACGATACAAGAAAGTATCAAATCTAAAAGTAATGACAACATTACAACAATGACCTAGCAGTGTCAGGAGAAAGAATTCTCAAACCCTTCAGTTCAGCTTGTCCAAGGCACTATGTCATGTGCTGTACTTACAACACACAACCTAGTGGTTCCCACTGTTTGGGTACGAACTGCTAGCTCTGGTTCCTAAACAAATGGCAACTGGAACCAACCCTTCATAAGAAGGAACAGGTTCTGATCTAAACCTGATTGTTTTTACTATATAAAGGCGGTAATGGCACTAGGGAAGAAGCCCTATAACATTTTCCTTCTTCTTTGTTCTCTCTTGTGCCAACTCCCCCATCCACACCAAAAAAAAGCCACTCACACTTCTGGCCATGTAATCTCTAAGCAAAGCTCCACCCTCCCTGTAATTGGAAGTTGGAGAGCACAGTGGCTGATGGGGGCAACCGTCAGCAGTGGCACTAATGGTGAAGCTCCATCAATAGAAACCATGCAAGGCAGTTGTTTGTCGATGAGGTTAGACAAAATGATAAGTACAAGTAATAACGAAAAGCCATGGTTTCAAAACCTGACAATTTTCTCTTAGGCATGTGTAGGTTTGTATCAGAAGCCATGGCTTCAACCTTTCATCAATTCGAGCCATGCAAGGCAGTTGGTTTGTGGATGAGGATAGATAAAATGATAGGTAAAGAAATGAGGAAAAACCATAAGCCATAGTTTTGAGATCTGATTTGTATATGTATACAATTGAAGCATATGTTCCATCTCAACTAAAAGCCTAAGCTTATAGTTGGATTGCACACATATGTTTATATATTATATGCTCAACATATACTAGAACTGGATACTAATTCAGTTCAGTTTTACAGCAATGGTTCAGCCTGAACCATAGTCACCCTAACACAACCAAGAAAAATAACCCAATTATTCTTGCATTCCAAATAATATGAAATAAGAGGGTACAGAGCTCCAAGTTTCCTACAAGTATCAAACATCAGGAAATCTTTTTAAAAAATAATAATAAATTGTATATTTCAGCCATTCATTCTTTTCAAACCCCGACAAACACACTACCAACATCACTCAAACTTCACTTTAGTGTTATCCACAATCTTTTTTCATGAGTAGTAGTCATCCTATGTACACCCTAACAAAACTCATTACGAATATATATATACATACATATATATAGCAGAGCTATCAATTACAACAGAAGCAGCCTTGAACATTGCTACAGAATGGACACAGACATGCATAGTACATAAAGAATAACACATTTAACATGTTGTCAACCACATGCAACATGGAGTATATAGCACTATACATACACATTTAACTTTCAGAAGTTTTTGTTTCCTAATAGGATGTATATTTTAAAGCCTAGAAATTCCAAAGAAAAGCATATCAGTTTATTGCACTCCTCAAGTATATGAATGGATAATACTCCGTAAATGATAAAGTTAAACTACCTGCTACCTAATCTCTCTAAAACTATCAGTCTGCCACACATATACAATCGAATCACACAATTAAAAAAAAAAAAAAAAAATCAAACATCAGACATTATTGTAAGCTTAAACTCCAAATTAACTAAATCGTGCAGTTTTTAATCACTTCTTTTGGTGATCAACAACTCAAAATTAACCTATACTTCTTACTAAACATCAAATCAGAAATGCAATAAATGAATAACTACACATTATTCAAATGAACAATTCCATGCATTCCTCAATTAATAAGAAATAGCAATCTTATTAATAAAAATGCAAAGATAATAAACGAGAGAAAGAAGAAACCAACCGTCTTTATGAGCGATGCCCCAAGCCTTTCCGTGCGTCCCACTCTGCAACAAGGCCATAAACCCTTTAAACCTCAGAAAAACTCCTAAATCCAAATTCGTAAAAGAGTATCGAGTACCTTGTAGAGATTGATTTTGGTAATTTGGTAGGAAACGTCAGTCCAGTGAGTTTTAGCCATGTGATAGCCAATGCCCCAGTTGGGGAGAAACTGCGCCACCTCGAAGAAGTTCTTCTTCTTCTTCCGCTTCGGCTTCTTAACGCCGGCCGCGGCCGCCGGAGGAGGATTGGGAGGAGTGGCTGAAGTGCTGAGATTTCTGAGGAAGTTGAAGGAGAGCCTGAATAAACTGGCGGCTCGATCCGCCGATGGCCTTGCGAGAGCAGTCGCCATTGTTTTCGAATGAGCCAACTGCAGAATCTGCTTTCTGTATTTTTACAAACTGGACTCTGCTGCCCTTCGGAATCCAGAGAGCTCATTTTTGGGCCCCAAACGCCTAATCTAGGCCTTCATTTATATTTTTATTTTTCCTATGGCCCATTTTCATTTTTCTTTTGAAAAATTTACTATTTATTACTCCGTATTTGATTTTCACTCTTCACATTTGATCTATCTGGTTCGGTTGATTAGGTTTGATTGAAATTATTTTTATTTAACTAGTTATAAATTTAAGTTTAATATTATTGTATAACACTTACATATCTAAAAACTATAAATTAAGCATAAAAAATTCAAATTTTAAAATGTTAAAGAAAATAAACAAAGAAGAAATAGTTTGTTTGACCAATAAATAATAAACGTGACAGGTAAAATGAGACAAAGTGAATATAAATTTTGTTTTTTAACACAAAGGAGGGAAACTAAGATATACATTGGATATAGGGATGACAATTTCAATCCGCCCCGCGGATATCCACCCAAATCCACCCCGCATGGGTCGAGTTTTTTTAGGTGATAGTGGGTGGTGGGTTGGGGGTGGGTCTTAAAAATGTAAACCCGCGGTGGGTCGGGTTGGATTCGAGTTTATGTACAAAACCCGCCTAGCACCCCACCCGACCCACCATGTGTGCATACATATATATAATAGTAAAATAAGTACTACTAGTATATAGTTAATTATAAAAGTTTCAATAACTTTGGGTAACTTTTTACTATTTTTATATCTAAACAACTAAATTTATTTTTTAAAAATTAACAATCTTGTTATTATATTATAATAATATTTCTATTATTTTATGTTTTAGTGTAACTAATGAATTTTGTTGTTTAATTATGTGTAAGTAATTTTGATATTATTTTTTGAAAAAATAATAAGTTGATAAGTGTTGGGTACCCTAGTGGACACCCGCACCCGGTGGGGTGGGGATGGATTCTAAAAAAGTCCACCCGATGCGACTTGGGGGTGAGGGTGGGTGGAGAAAATGAAAGGTGGGTCGGGTGATGGATGTAGCCCTCCCCGATCCACACCCAACCCATTGACATCCCTATTTGGATAAGTTCCACCCTAGCTAACCAATTCAAACCAAGAAAACTAATACGATGTTGATATACATTAGATAAGCTCCGCCTTAGCAGCTAACCAAAACTAATACGACACTCTCATTAGTTGACTAACTCAACAATATGACTAACTTGGTTAAGGTTATCCCCATACTTGACATGTGGTTGGAGATTGAGATCAAGTAATCACCAATCTTATTCTACTAATCTACTCTATATATAAACATACGCAAGTTTAAACCCCAAACTTGAAGGTTCCTATTGCACCTACTTTGAAACTTAGTGGGGAAATACCTTCCTTTAAAGAAAAATTTATAAACTTATTTTAGATTAATTCATCTGTTGAGCTGTGTATCAAGTTACGAGTATCAAATATTGATAGGTCTCAAACAATTAGTTTGGCAATTAGGACATTAGTATTTATCATATTCTTGTCATCTCTGTCTCTTGCATATTGACATATTGTTCAATGGTGTATTCCTTCTGTAAGTATCCCCCACTGTTATAGCAATTAATCAAATATTGAGAGTAACCAACAGAAAGTAAAAAAGATTGCAATCCCATTGAAATATGGTTGACATTGTCAATACAACATCATCAATATCCTACAGACAGGTATATAAAAATTCTCCAACATATGGGATCAATCAATCCTCATACTCTTCTTCCTCTTCACCCTCGTACTCACAATCCTCATCAGCTGTTGCATCCTGGTACTGCTGATACTCCGCAACCAGATCGTTCATGTTGCTCTCCGCCTCCGTGAACTCCATCTCATCCATTCCCTCCCCGGTATACCAGTGCAAGAAAGCCTTTCTCCTGAACATGGCAGTAAACTGCTCGCTCACCCGACGGAACATTTCTTGGATCGAGGTTGAGTTCCCGATGAATGTGGATGCCATCTTGAGACCAGTTGGCGGGATGTCACACACGGTTGATTTCATGTTGTTGGGAATCCACTCCACAAAATAGGACGAGTTCTTGTTCTGCACATTGATCATCTGTTCATCCACCTCCTTCGTGCTCATCTTCCCACGGAAAATAGCTGAAGCTGTCAAGTAGCGCCCGTGTCGAGGATCAGCTGCACACATCATGTTCTTCGCATCCCACATTTGCTGTGTCAGCTCGGGGACAGTCAGTGCGCGGTATTGCTGAGATCCTCGCGAGGTCAGAGGAGCAAAACCGACCATGAAGAAGTGAAGACGGGGGAATGGAATGAGGTTCACAGCCAGTTTCCTGAGATCGGAGTTAAGCTGGCCAGGAAACCTCAGGCAGCAGGTAACACCAGACATGGTTGCAGATATCAAGTGGTTCAAATCACCAACTGCAACAAACCATGATGTTGAGATTAACAAGAACAAGATCAATAATAATGGCAGAAAGTAATTATAAATAAAGGATAAGCATCAAACATGTTTGGAAACTATCCTCTATGCAGTTTTTCATTAAGATTTAAGATTAACACAACTTTTGAGCTAATTGTTTGTGAAGTAATTATAAGTAAAGGATAAGCATTGAGCAGGATATTATCCTCTATGCAGTTTTTCATTAAGATTAACACAACTTTTGAGCTAATTGTTTGTGAACTATCATTAAACACAATTGAATTATAAACATCCTGAAAAAGTAGGTTGGCTTACAGCTTGGAGTGGTGAGTTTCAGTGTTCTGAAACAGATATCATACAAGGCCTCGTTGTCGAGAACCATGCACTCATCTGCATTCTCCACGAGCTGATGAACGGATAATGTGGCATTGTAAGGCTCAACGACGGTATCTGAGACTTTTGGAGATGGGAAAACAGAGAAAGTCAGCATCATCCTATCAGGGTATTCCTCTCTGATTTTTGAAATCAGAAGGGTCCCCATTCCGGATCCAGTTCCCCCACCCAACGAATGGCAGACCTGAAACCCTGTATATCACAACGAAACACGTTAGCAGTTAGCACCTAACAATTTTTCCACACATGAATATCATCAAATAACAAAATAAATTCTAACAAACATTTCATCAAACACCTTGCAGGCAATCGCAATTTTCAGCTTCCTTGCGAACAACATCCAGGACGGAATCAATCAGCTCAGCTCCCTCCGTGTAATGCCCCTTGGCCCAGTTGTTACCAGCGCCGGACTGTCCGAACACGAAGTTATCGGGCCGGAAAATCTGGCCATAGGGCCCAGACCTGATGCTGTCCATGGTACCGGGTTCCAGATCCATGAGAACAGCCCGAGGCACATACCGCCCGCAGCTAGCCTCGTTGTAGTACACATTGACGCGCTCCAGCTGCAGATCCGAATCCCCTTCGTAGCGTCCGGTGGCGTCGATGCCGTGCTCCGCGCACACCACCTCCCAGAACTTTGACCCGATCTGGTTGCCGCATTGGCCACCTTGAATGTGAAGAATCTCACGCATTTTCAGAGGGAGAAAAAGAGAACGAGAGATTCTTTGAGAGAGATGGAGGGGCGAAAATGGAGAGGTGTCGGGGAAAGAGGAAATGGGGAGATGAAATGAAATTGGGCGAGGGCGTTTTATAGGAATTTATTGAGCGGTGTGTAAAGCCGCCGTTAAAAATTAGGAGATTTGAATTTTGAATTTGAGGGGCTGGATAGGGGAGAAGACAGACGGCGGAAATGGGCTGCGGCTTCGAGGGTGTAACGGATACAATCTCACGGACCAATTGCAATTGGGGAATCCAAACAAATTTTTATTCTAAAAAGGGAAAAGGATCAAATAGGCCCTTAAACTTTACGCAAAAGTGCAATTAAGCTCTCCAACTTTAAAAAGGTACAATTAAACACTTAAACTTCTCATTTTGGTGCATTTAAACCCAATAACCGGTCATCCACTTGAAATGACCGGTTATTATGTTTCCGGTGAAAATTCCGACAAAAATTTCGGGGACGGCTACCGGTGACTGGCATATATTGAAGAAAAAAGAAATTGACCGGTGATTTTGTACTCTATTCTCTTGTTTGTGAGGGTTCTATCATGGAGGCGACGGAATCGGCCACGACGATGGCAGACAGACCATGGCGGTGGTTGAATTGATTTTCCAAACATTTTCTTCTACAAAAAATCCCAACTGCTCTAGGATTTATATTGGTGATTTTGGGACCTTTTCTTTCCTTTTTCAATTTCTACATGTTCTTTGTATTTTTAGTTGATTTTCTGGTGGCCTTGCTTTGTTGTTTGACTATTTTTCTCAGATTGGCGTGTCCAACTCTAGATCTAAGATCTGAGTTTTGGTCGTCCACCTTAGACGGCGACGCTAAAACCCCATTGACCAGACCAACCGACGATTTGACTCAGGCAACTGGGAGTGGACTGCTCACCATTACCGTGGAGAGCCGTGGACTACCTGCGACGACCGACGAGGGGTAAGACCAGAGATCCGACCTTCGATTTATCTAATTTATGTGTTTGGAAGAGACCAATCAGTCAGCTTCTCCCCTGGAGAAGGCAACTGGAAAGCCAGCCATCTTCTCCGATGGATAAGGCAACCGTTCAGTTGCCGGCGATTTTTTTTTCTTTAAATCGCAGCGACAACTGGTGGTCAGAGCAGTCAACGAAGGATAGCGGTGGTCAACGGCGAAAATTTTACCGGTAACCTAATGGTAACCGGTAAATTGGACTTATTTGATTCATTTTGATAAGTTCAAGTGTTTAATTGTACCTTTTCAAAGTTGGAGGGCTTAATTGCACTTTCGCGTAAAGTTTAAGGGCTAATTTGACCCTTTTCCCTTCTAAAAATGGGAAAATGTTATTATGTTATTGCTCTGTCCAATTGACATATAGGTCATTCAATTACACACTAAATTGTAATTAAGTCATTAAATTTAAAAAAAAATTACAATTGGTCTTTAAATAATGCAAATCCATGTAATTTAATTTAAAATAACTTGTTTACCTGTTAATATGTTAACGTTTCGATTTTCGTATTTAAAAATAATTTTTTTTATTTTAATAATTTTAAATAAAATAATTATTTTAAAATTTAAATAAAATAAAATAAAATAAAATAAAAAAGAACAGCGGGAGACAAAGGCCAGCCATGAAAACGAAGGCTTTGGAAGCTGTTTTTTTATTTAAAATAATTATTTTATTTGAAATTATTAAAATAATTATTTTTAAATACAGTAACCGAAACGCCAGCATTTTAACATGTAAACAAGTCATTTTAGGTTAAATTACATGAATTTGCATTGTTTAAGGATTTAATTGTACTTTTTTAAATTCAGTGGCGTAATTACAATTTGGTATGCAGTTAGATGACCTATTTGAACTTTATTCCTTTTATTTTTATATAATAATAACTTGTAAATTACAAGCTTGAAAGAGAATATAGCATTTTAATATCTGAATCATATTTTACAGATTTAGATACTTTTTTCAGGACAACTTTATTCGATACATATGGACAAAATAACCAAAAAAAAAAAAAAAAAACTTATAATACAATGTCAATGGCACTAATTCACTAAATCATGCGTTAATGGAAGACCCATAAATCCCATAATCCACAAAATGCAACTATTTGAATGAACACTTTAAGGATTGTGAAAATTATGAACACTTTTAAGGATTGTGAAAATTTATAGTAATCACTACGGCATTTAATGTGCATCCAAGAGTTTTAAATTTATGGTTTGAAAACTTGGAAATCATGTTTAAAATTTTTTAATACTTGGCTATCAATGAGAAATAAAATTAACGATAAATGAATTTTACCGGCTTAAATTTAACTAACTTATTTTTTTTTAATTGTGATAATTCAATTAGGCAAATTCAAATAATAACCAACGGCTTAAATTTAATTATCGGTATTTTTTCTTTTTAATTACAAGAAAAAAAGTCAACAAGTCGTGTTGGGAGGAAGTGAGGAGCTCAAGCACACACAAATACAAGTTTAAGGGGAAACTTCGAAGAACATTATAACGAATGTAGAATTGATGATTATACTAAATTCAGTAAACAACTAAAATAGTCTATCAACTATGTCAAAATTCACAAATTACTTAACGGTTATTAATTTTATATCCAATTAAATTCTCAAATATTACTCAAAAAAATTAAATTCTCAAATATTTAATTCTTATTAAATTCTCAAAATTCACAAATTACTTAACGGTCAAAATACCATTTGAATAAATATCTAAAATTGTTCCTCAACTATTTAATTTTTACTCAAGCTGGTCATCTGTCCAATTGATTTGTCAAAAATGCCCTTGCATTTAACATGGCTAATTGACGAATGATCAAATTAAATAAAAATTAAATAGTTGAAGACTTGATTAAATAAATTTAATAATTGATAACTAATTTATGAATTATGACATAGTGGATCTATGATTTTGATTATTTAATCTACTAAATAGGAAATGGAAATGTATGTACATAAAATTTATTTATTTAGATTAGTGATTGAAAGGATAAATGGAATAACGTTTGTCACACTGTCAATAACAGGCCGGGGGAGAAGTTCAAACCCAAACACGGGTATTAGAGCATCCTTATCAGTGGGAGTTTTTTCGCGGTTTTTTAAGAGTTTTTGTAAGTGTGATTAGGAAAGAGAAAATAAGTGGGGAAAAAAAATAAAACAAATCAAATTTAAAAAATAATAAAAAAATAAATAAATGAAGTTGTCAGGCGCACCCAGCGTGCAGTGCACGAGCCCGCTGGGCGGCCGCTGTGCGCGTTAAAAAAAGTCAGCTTTTACTGTAGCTTTGATCTTCACTTGCAGGAGGAGCCCTCCCTCT
Organism: Ipomoea trifida; assembly: GCA_003576665.1. Lineage (NCBI taxonomy): Eukaryota > Viridiplantae > Streptophyta > Magnoliopsida > Solanales > Convolvulaceae > Ipomoea > Ipomoea trifida. Next base: position 16,221,000 of record CP025657.1, read on the forward strand.
CTCTCTCCTCTCCTCTCTCAGCCTACATGGCTAACTTTTCTGACATTAATCCCACAAAAACCACTGATAAGGGTGCCCTTAGGCTCCTTTGTGTGCAGCAGTTGAGTTCGTTCTTTCACTTCACATTTCTCTTCTTCTCCCAATTGGTTCTTCGTAAAAAACATATCAATAATATCATTCTGTTGTTAAACCATGGACCATGTTTTATATTGCATTGTGAACCATAATACAAAAATTATATATTTTTAGTTAACGCATTACGTACATATAGTTAACAGTTTCTGTACATATAATAAACAAATAACTTAATTGATGAAAATACAAAATGTGTAACTAAATTATTTTTAGAATAGGATCAACAATGCAAAGTAGAACTTCGTCCATTGTATAATATATTTGCCAATATCATTAGTCCAAATGATGGGCCATATATATTATGAAGAGTATGCATGTTTTATAGAGACAATTCTAATTGAATTAGTCTGGCCAATTGATATTTGAAAAATTTTAAAAAATTGCAATTCAAAGATGAACAACCATATAATACAATTAATCATTGTGACAAAGAGAATAAATGAATTCTACTAGCTCATTCAAGGCCTTGTAAGAACACCCATCTTTCTCAACACAACTCTCCACCTTTTGCTTCAAATCGACCACTCTTTTCCTCATATCTTTGCCTTCTTCACCTATCATCATCATCCTCACACTCCCCTCAACCACATCTCTATCTATCACCTCCATTTCCAACCCTACCTTCCATACCTCACTAAGGTACCGGGCGGTCACGAGCTGATCCGAGAACACTGGCCGGCAGATCATAGGAACGCCAGCACAGATACTCTCTAAAGTCGAATTCCACCCGCAGTGAGTCATGAAGGCCCCCACAGCAGGGTGTGCTAGCACGCTCCGCTGCGGGGCCCACTTCACGACCCGGCCGCTGTCCCGGCCCACCACTTCTTGGAAACCCTCCGGCAGGAATTCCGTCCACTCTACGCCGTGGACGGATCCCGGCCGGACCGCCCACAAGAACGGTCGGCCGCTGTTGATGAGTCCCCAGGCGGTTTCGACGGCGGCGCGTTTCTCCACGACGGCTACGCTGCCGAAACTCACGTAGAGGACGGAGAGAGGAGCTTGGGTGTCCAGCCATGGCAGGCAGGTGGGGTCCTCTTCTTGCAGGTTGGTTGGGGAGTTTGATGATGAGGCCAACTTGTGAAAGGGTCCTATGGGGAAGAACGGAACTTTGTAGTGGGTTTGAAGCTTCGACAGTGATGAATGCTCGAGATAGTCTGTGCTGTTGCAAATGCATGCCACTGCGGATCTTATGTCATTTGTTGTTCTGTAAAAATTTCGTACTGGCTCTGGAATGTCATTATCTTGAGTTGGGTGAAATGGGCCGTCCTTGTACCTCAGTGGATAAAGGTCTGGCAATGGCTCCTCAAGCATCGAGTCTACAATAATGTCATGAAAATTACAAAAAAATTGTTCAAATTTGGGAAAGCAAAATTACTAACTGTGTAAGCATAAAGGTTTCGCTTTTGTGGCCAATAAAAAAAAACTAAATTGCTGTTCTAAAAAAAAAAAAAACTAAATACTTTATCAAAATACTGAAGCACAAAGAGTCAACAATTGACTCCACTGCTCGAAGTCACTCTCATCATTCATGTGGAAATGTAAACCGGACACCCGGTGTCACTAGACCCCAAGATTTTTGACATTGCTCTGATTATTCAAGGGAAAATGTACTATTTGTTACCTTGAAAGGGAAATATAGCATCAAAACGTGGAATAATAGAAGCTAGAGCCTGAAAGTACGCTGCACTGAAAGTGGCCAGAACTATGGCCGGAATCTTGAGATGAGTAGCCACAGCATCAACAAAAAACATAATGTTGTCATGAACAATACACGCAATTTCTTCCCCACACGCCCTCTGCTTTTCCACATATTCCATCAAAGGCGCCCCGCACATTTCATTCATAATATAGATAGCGCCCAGAATCTTGTCGAACGACATGTCGTAGCCCGCACCCAAACCGTCCGACAAGCCGAGGAACATGAACTCGGGATGGGTCGAAGGATTAGGCGCGTTGTATTCGGTGTGGGCGACGGTTATGGAAAACCCACGCGCGTGAAGGATGCTGCCCAGTTGCAGCATCGGCGTTATGTGGCCCTGGACGGGAAACGGCACCAGAATTATCCGGCGGCGGCGCCCGCCGGCTACTCCCTGGATTTCCATTGATGTGTTTGGTGTGTATGTATGTGTAGTTTTCAGGTTGGGTATGGTGGTTTATAAAGGGACTCTAAGTACCCATTGTAAAGTCCATCATCAATAAGTTGTAAAATGTGGGGAGTTTTTTTTTTTTTTTTTTGGCAATAAAATGTGGGGAGTTAATAACTATGGAACTACTAAGAGTTGAGATGGTGTTGTTGCCAATGATGACAATAACAAGTTGCAACATTCTTGGGTTTATCTTTGTAGTTGCCAAGGTATGGTTGGGCGTTTGTTTTTAGATGGTTTCTTGCAATGGGCAAACTTAATTCTACTCCTAAATTCTTGGTTTAATCAATTAGTACTAAAGCATCTCTAATAGTTATATTTTTGCATAAGATTTTTGGGAGTCATGTTGAAAAATAGGAGGAAAAAAAAAAAGAAAAATAATATTAAATGAGGGCACCCTCAAGGCCCCCAAGTGCACAAGCTGAGTTTTAAAAAAATAATAAAAATTATATAGACAAAAAACTTGAGTCTCCTTTGGGAACCCTATCTACTTTCTCTTGCTTCTCTCACTTTCACATCACCTATTTTGCCTCAAAAATCTCACCAAAATTCATAAATGCTGATATCCTTAGAGCATTCCCCTAAATGGCAACTCACAAGAAGAGAATTAGAACTCTTTTGTTATAAGGGATTTCATTCCATGTTCACCTTCGAATAGCGGCAACTGGCTTTTCCATAAGATAAAGATTGCATATTTATTATTGAATTACTTTTGCAGGCTTTCCCATTAGTCAAAAGATTGCTTTTCCATAAGTCAAAGATTACACATTTATTATTGAATTACTTTTGCAGGCTTTTCCATAAGTCAAAAGATTGCATATTTATTAATAGATTACTTTTTTATGAAAACAATGGTCACCTTAGACGTGTTTTATTTCAACTAAAAGTTATGCAATAGACTATAACCAAAGTGGTGGCTTTGCAATCTTTCTCCATGGTTTTCCATTTGATCTTTCAAATATCCATGTCCTTACATGTATTTCCCACGAAACGCCATCCACGACTACATTAGAATGCTTTTCTTTGAATGAAGAGAAGAAAGTAACTTTAGAAAAATCGTAAGTGAATAAAATAAAGTAAAGAAAAGTTTATATATTCCATAAAATCTATTGTCATATATACAATAGATATATTTCATATATTCTGTTGTCGTATGTACAATATAATAGAGATTTATACACATATCACTTGAACATAATCAAATTTATGCACCTCATCTGTCCCAATCCATTCTCGTGCATGTCCCAGGTCGTATCATAAACATTCACGCTCAAACTAAAAAATTCAACTGTTTTTTAAACATAAATAATAACATAAGACCAATGGGCAACACTTGTAGTGTTGTGTAACATTTGAGTCTCTCACTAGTGGATTTGGCATAACCAATATAACCGAGGACTTGAATGCCACCATCTACCTTCTCCGCAGTCAAAATCTCCACTGGGAATTTACAAGAACCCACTGAAGGATCAAAAGGGGTTAGTACACCCAACCCTGCAAAATAACAGCTCTCCTGGTCTTGGTTCATGCCCTGTTAACAAAAATTATACACAGATTTTAAGATTTTAAGTGAGTAAAACTCTCGTCACATGTCATAATTTTATTACTAAAATAAAAGAAATGAATAAAATTTATGGTCCACAACAATCATTATACATAGACCATGATCCCACCTTACAACGTAGACTAGCCATATAATTAAGGTTCAATTTTAATATACTAAATGTTCATTTTTAGTACATTGAATGTTTATTTTTTAAAGATTTATTTTTATTATACTGTCATTTTTAGGTATACAGATGGTTGCAGTAGGCATTAGACGCTAGTCGGCCGGTAGAGTAGTGCCTAGCGCTTAGCGACTAACTAATATATATATATATATATATATATATATATATATATATATATATATATATATATATATATATATATAAAGATCGACTCGACAGAGTCAACTTGGCTGAGTAGGCTGAGTTGGGGGCCTAGACAACCGCTTAAGGGGTAATTCGCCTCGGCCTAAGGGTGCCTAGTGCCTTAGGCTGATTTTTGCAACCGTGGTTATACTATTCAATATAATAAAAAACATTTTATTAGTACTCCACGTAGCAATGTGAATCATGATTTATAGTATAATTTGTCACGTGACACACTACTTGGTAACCACAATGATATAAGTTCCGCTCTTTAGTTTGAGTTCTATAGACTGCTTAAGATAGCTAAACTTAAGTTATTTTATCTCATTGTGATTCTCTATTGACTAAAGTCAACAGGTGAGAAATTAATATTTCTCTTGTCAAAAAAATATAATTAAAAAATAAGAATACATGCCTGATAAACCATGTTGAAAGCATATGACACATTCGAGGAGTGGCTGAGATTACTGCACGAAGAATCCGGGTACAGGGCGGTGCAATCAAAATACTTACAAGCATTCTGAAATTGCTCATCCACTTTGGTCATGTTGCTGGTATCATTGTTGAAGATGCACCACCGCGACGGCATTTTCACGGTGCCGGCCGCCGTGATCGGATAAATATCGCGTCCTTTTCCGCTGAAATCGATCTTGTACTTCGCCGTGCCGTCGAAGTCGTAGATCCCCCGGTGACGCAGCATCGGCCCCAAAGCCAGCGCGAATTTGTTCTCGTCCGTCAACGATCCGAGGAAAACGTCAATATTCTTCCCCGGCCGCCTCGGCGTCCCTTTCTTCGCCGCTATGTGCTTCAGGAAACCGCGGTGAAACCGTTCCGCATTTTGCGGAGTCGCGTATTTTCCGCCGTCCGTTGGCCATCCGATCTCCCCGAGCACGATCTCCATGTGCGGATACCCCGCTTTCTCAAGCGCCACCACCAGCGCGTCGAACAGAAACTCGAAGGCGTTCCGGTACGTGTACTTGCCGTCGACGATTGCGAAACTGGAATTGTTGTCCATGAAGGCGAATTCGATGGGCCAGCCGTTGACGGCGGCGGATATGACGGGGTAGATTTCGTACATGAAAAAGGAATTGGAGTTCTTCAAGAGCTTCAGAAACTCGAGCATCTTGTCCTTGATGTCGTCGCGGAAATCGGCTTCCGATGGCTTGGTTACGTTCTTCAAGATGTCGGTGAAATGGCTGGTTGTGGGTTTGATGTGCGTAAGGCCGTATTCTTCCATTGCAAGTACAGTCTCTCTGAAGATATCAGTGAGGTTCCATATCGGTCCTCGGACAATCGTGAATGGTTGTTCCATAATAACCAATGTCCTATAAAGTAAAGTAGAAAAGTTAATTTATTCACATATTATTTCAATTCATCCAGGAATTGAATAAGATATGGTAAAATTAAAGATACATACTTGATGTGGACTCCTCTCTGTACAGGCGGGACGAGAAGTTCTTCCACCCAGGAGCTAACGTTTTTGATGTTGCTCAACCATTTGGGGCGTTTGATGAAATCATTCTGCAACGCCACCGTCACGCCCAGCTCCGACCTCTGCAACGCCATCATCACGTTCGGGGATGGCGACGACAGTCTGATCTCCCTTATCCCGTTCTGCAGAAGCATATCCACCACCATTGATGGCACCAAGCTCTGCGTCGCGAATCTCCCCCATTGCATCCCGATAAACCCCTCAGATCCCGATAACAACAACAACAACAACGCAATCGGCGCCAACCAACTCAAATTCCGCGCCATTATATATTAATCGCGGGCCTTAAATTTCGAATTATATTCAAATTCAAGGTTTTGGATTTATATATGGCGGTATGTAATAATATAATATCCCTGTTTGGTAAATGGCTGTTATCTGATTGGATTAGAAGATATAATTAGTTGATAACATTAGCTAATTGTAAAAAGTTAGCTGATAGTTGTTTGATATAATTTCTTTTTTCAAAAAACTAATTGAAAAGACTGTTGTAAGTAGCCTTTTCAATTTTAGTATTTTGTAATTATAGAATGCTTATTAATCAAACAACTAATAGTGGATAAATAAACTAGAATTGACTGATAGATTGATTATTTACCAAACAGGGCGAATATATGTTGTTGGCTGGGCGGAGAGAAAATGAAAGGGATAGATGGAGGTTTATATAAGAGGAATCCAGGTTGAGAATGGCCGGTGGGGGATTCTGAGGTTGACTGTTGCGATGTTTTGTCAACGAGAGGAAAAGATGGGAGTTTCGCGGTGGGAAATTAAAAGCAAGGAAGGATTATATTGACCGGTTTACCATATCCATGTAAACATACTTTCTACTATTTTTTTAATTGAAGTTTTATTATTCTCAATAATTAATTAAGGATAATTCCACGCAAATCAAGTGGTTGGAAAAATTAGTTTAAAATAATTGTATTTAGAAGTTATCATTTTAAGGGAATGTTTTGTGTTGGGTGCTCCTAAGTAAGAATCTTACATTTGTATACGCTCAAAATAAATAATGAGACAATGAGAGTGAAGTTGATTTTTAAAAGGTACCCATTATTATTTATTAATTAAGTTGCGATAAATGGAGTTTTGAAAGATTTTTAATTTGAACCATATTAAAAGAGTATATGAGTTTTTACTTTTTTGAACAAGTATATGAGTTTTTACTAGTATATATAAAATGATCAAACTTCTTATGGAGTTTGATTTGTGTGGTATAAAGGTTCTCTCTTGTGTAACATACATCCACTCAGGTGCGCCCAATGTTCGTAACATTAGGTGAGTCGCTAGTGTTACTTACTTCTAACTCTAACTCTCATATATACATGTGTTGGTGATAAAGTTTTTATATTTTTTTGAAGAAAAAAAATCTCTCGTTTGTTCTCTACGAACCAAAAAGATCTTAAAACCTTTTAGCCAGTTCTCTTGAAAATTCACAAGTGTTTCCTTTGTTTCAGTTCATTGGAAATAGTATATTTGAGTGCTCGAATATATTGTTGTAATGAATTATATCTTGAAAAATTGACGTTTTAACACTCCACACACTATCAGACAATGAAGTGAATTGATTTTAAGAAAAATATTAGTGTCACATGTCTTGAATTAACCACAAAATAACCATGACGTGAATTTTTTGAGAGAGTTTTTAATTTCAAAATTTTGTGAAAAGTTGTCATATGAGTCCCTAGAGCCAGGAGATCATTCCACCGAACATTATAATCATATTTTCTTATTTGATTTGTACTCGATAAAGATGATGGTTTTTCATGAATGGAAAGTGTTAGGCTATCCTTATCTTTGAAATTGTGGTCTTTACAAGATGGCTTGGCATGTCAAAATAGATTTTTTTTTTTTTTTTTTTTTTTT
>CP025657.1:16228750-16239398 GCA_003576665.1 Ipomoea trifida
AAGTACAATTATACTTTGTACAAATTACACCTACTTTTTAAGGGCAAAATTGAAAAGTTAGTATCATTTGCTATGTTGCATAAAAACCCGTGCAAAAAGTAAATGAGACAAACAATTAGGGACGGAGGGAGTATTATTTTTGTATTTTATTGTATTGTGATATAAAAGTGCGACCACTTTTAGAAGTAAAATAGTAGTGCAAGGATGTAAAGGAAATAGTGAAAGAATTACCAATTTGATTATATGGAGATAGGATACACTTTTGAAAGTGAAAGAGTATTCCAAGAAAAAAGATAGTCTTAGGTTGTCCCCTAAAGGATGCCTCTTTCAAGTTGATGTGGAAGATAATATTTCTTTTTTTTTTTTTTTTAAAGCCATGTGGCTTGCAAGTGTAAGCCTACAAAAGGATGTGCCATGCATGATGAACTTCCTGAAAAGAGTGTTTTTGTATCACAAGAAAACAATGGTGAAGGAGTGCATTTGTGTCGCAAGGAAATTATACCAACGAAGGGTATAATAGCCGAGGAGGTGGAGGTGTTGTTATCGAGGACGTTGTGGTTTTGGAGGAGGTCCTGTAGGACCAAGGGTATGTTTTAGTTGCGAAGAACTAGGTCATTTTCAAAATTAATGTCCTAAACCACCAAGGTAACAAAGAACAGATGAAGAGTTGCATTGTTCAATCATGGATTAACTTGAGTTGGATTAAAGTGCACAAACTCAATTGTTATATCATGAACTTGAGTCCACTATTCACATTTGTATGAATGCCAATCTATATTATGTCCCGTTGTTAAATATAAAATATCAGCAAATTTTATTGTGGATCGGGGTCGACAATGCATGTAGTCTAGGCATCAAAAATAAACGGCACCCGTTCCGTAAAAAGTAACTCTATGTATATAACATATTCAGTTTCATTTTATATACACTGCAGTTTTATTTCAACACAACTATAGTGTACTTTCATTTGACATTATACACTCAAATATGTGAAACTGTTATTCAGATTTTACATGTACTGCAGTTTTATTTCAACATTTCAACACAACTACAGTTTCATTTCGTTATAAATACAGTTTTATTCAACATTATACACTCAAATATATGAAACTGTTATTTAGTTTCATTTTATATATACATAATTTCATTACAATACAAATACAGTATAACTACAATTTCATTGAGCACCACAATTTCATTTAAATCAAAAAGAATATATTGACAACCCAAAGATACAACTCTGGATCCCCAAAAAAAGAATCAAAATCAAAATCTCATACAAAATACCCTAATTGTTTGATCAAATACAAGAATGAAAGAGCAATGAACAAGACTTGTGGTGTTTGGGAAGATCTGAGTGCGTGAGCGCCAGATCTGTCATAACCAATATAAAAGGGGACTTGAATACCACCGTCTACCTTCTCCGCAGTCAAAATCTCGACCGGGAATTCACAAGTACCTACCGAAGGATTGAGAGTGGTTAGTGCACCCAAGCCTGCAAAATAGCAGCCCCCGTTCTTTTGATCTTGGTTGCTGGTCTGATAGAACATGTTGAAAGCGTAAGAGACGTTGGATGTGAGGTTGAGGTTACTGCAGGAAGAGGAGGGAGACAGAGATGAGCAATCGGAGAAGGTGCAAGCCAACTGTAATTGCTCATTCACTTTGGTCATGTTGGCGGTGTCGCCGTTGAATACGCACCACCGCGACGGCATTTTCACGGAGCCTTTGGCGGTTATCGGGAAGATGTCGCGGCCTTTTCCGGTGAAATCGATTTTGAACTTGGGCGTGCCTTCGAAGTTGTAGATCCCGCGGTGACGTTGCGACGGTCCCAATTGCAGTGGAACTTTGTTCTCATCCGTCAACGATGAAAGGAAGACGTCGATGTTCCTGTTGGGACAGCGAGGCGTCCCTTTCTTCTCCGATATATGCTTGAGAAAACCGCGGTAAAACCGTTCCGCATTCTCCGGAGTCGCGTGCTTCTCGGCATCCGTCGGCCATCCGATCTCCCCGATCACGATTTCCATATCAGGATACCCTGCTTTTTGAAGCGAGACGACGAGGCAATCGAACAGGAACTCGAAGGCGTTTGTGTAAGTGTATTTGCCGTCGACGATGGTGAAACTGGAGTTGTTATCCATGAAAGCGAATTCGATTGGCCATTTGTTGACCTTGACGGAGAAGATGGGGAGCAAATTGAACATGAAAAAGGAATTGGCCTTCTTAAACAACTTTAGGGATTGGAGCATCCTGTCCTTGATGTCGTCGCGGAAATCGGCCTCCGATGGCTTGCTTACATTCTTCAAAACGTCGGTGGAATGTATGGTTGTGGTTCTGATGTGCGAAAGGTTATATATCTGCAGATTACTCACAGTTTCCTCGAAAACGTCAGTCATATTCCATACTTGAGAACGGGAAAGCGATAAAGGTTCTTCCAGAATAATCAATGTCCTGCAAAAACATGATGAATTATTTGACAAAAAAAAAATTGAGATATAATCAAGTTTCGTCTTCGATTCGATTATAGAATTCTCGATTGTAGACGTACTTGATGGGGACTCCTCTTTGTACAGGCTCGAGAAGAAGTTCTTTCACCCAACTGCTAATGTTTTTTACATTAGTGGTCCATTTGGGGCGTCTGATGAAATCGTTCTGCAAGGCCACGGTGACGCCTAAACTGGAACTCTGCAAGGCCTCCAGGACGTTGGGAGATGGCGCCGACAGTTTGATCTCCTTTATCCCATTTTGCAGAAGCAAATCCACCACCATTGATGGCACCAAGCTCTGCGTTGCAAATCTGCCCCAGTGAATGCCGATAAACCCATCTACACCATAAGCAGCTCCCAACAACAACAACAAAACCGCCACCCAACTCCACCTCCGCTCCATTTTGGATGGATTTTGATGGCAGCGGATCGGAAGCTAGTGTGACCAGAATTTAGGCTGATATATGATGTATATCAGTACATGTATTTCGTTGGTTGGGTGGGAACTGGGAAGAAAGGAAGAGATGGAGTTTTTCGAAAGCAAACAGTAATCCTGTTTGTAACAGTGTGGTCTATTCCCGCTTTAAGTATTCCCATGTTTGTAAACGAGAGTAAAAGATGGGAATTTCGCGGTGGGAATTTGGGAAACCAAGGATTCACCGTAGATTCATACCAGTATACCACTACTAATTTTTCAACCAATACTTTTTTTTTTTAATATACAAAATAGAAACCATATATTAATTACTACCTCCGTCGCAAAATAGTTGTCTGGTTCGTTGAACGAGACTTGAAGTAATTTTTAATCCAATTTTTCATATTATTAATTCAATTTTTCATATTATTAAGTTTAGCATTAATATATAAAATTTATATATTTAGAAACTACATTAAAAGTATTATTAAACACAAAAAAAATAAATTTAAAAATAATAAAAAATTATTAAAGAAAATAAGCAAAGAAGAAAGAGTTGGTTTGACCAATGAATAATAAATAAGACAGGTAAAATGGGACAGAGGGAGTAAATTTTATTAGGAAAAAGTGTCAAATAGGCCACTGAACTTATCGCTTTTGTGTAATTGGATCATTGAACTTAAAAAGTGTGCAATTCAACCATCAAACAAACAAAATTTGTGCAATTTGACCATTTTTACAATTTTTTTTTGGTAAAATCCAATTATATTACTAACATATATGTATTAAGAGTTGCATTTTCTTCTACCATACTAGTTGGGAGTCAATATTGAAATGTTTTTAACTCAAATTCAATTAAATTTTTTTTGTAAAAATGGTCCAATTGCACAAATTTTACTTGTTTGATGGTTAAATTGCACACTTTTTAAGTTCAATGACCCAATTGCACAAAAGCAATAAGTTCAGTGGCTTATTTGACACTTTTTCCATTTTATTATGCTAAAGTACAATAAACCACATTAGTAAAACCACGTGGAAAGAATTTGACCACGAAGACCTTATGATACACCCACTCAATCACCCAATTCAGGATAAAGAGTGAAACTGAAATTTTGCGCATAAAGAGTCCAACCCAAACCTGAACACCAAATTTGAAATGACTATTTAGGCAAAATTTACAATTTAATTAATCCAAATCCTCATTAAAAAGAGTAACACAAAAATAAAAAAGAATAATGTTACTCGACATAAATGTGAAATCACATCCTAAATAATTTCGTGATAAAGTCAAAGAATCACTAGTAATTGAGAATTTGAGATCATAAATCTTATGATAAAAATTGGCAAACCAGTTCAATTTGTTCTCAAAATACCAAAACACAATAGTACAATACTGCAAGTATTTACACCAGAATTAGAAGAATCCAAGTAAAACAGAGACAGATTTATATGCAGACACATTGATATTGTTGTCGAAGTTTGTCAGACAATTTATAGTCTAAAATGACTTCACCAATCCAGTGTCTAGAATGTTACAATTTCAATCTTAGTGCTAAATGACAAGTACTAAACTCCCATGCCTGAAGGAAATGCCAGACATGGCACTTGTTTCTATACCTCGGGTGATGAAACCATCCTGATCATTGGGTTATAAAATGCATTCTGTCAGTAAGGCAAGTGTAGGAATGCAAATAAAATGGAAGAGAGGACTAATAAGATTTTGAAATGGCTGAATTCTTTGTTTCAAATCATTCTTTCTGAATAAATATAATTAATGAACATCATACAATTTTGACTAGAAAAGCAAATATAGCTTACCGGGAGTTGTTGCCCAGGTGGCAGAGTCCTCAGGTGTGCAAATAATTCGCAGCCATCATTAATTCCAGAGTGAGCTCGGGCTCTATGTGAAACTCAGTCTCCTTCCCCCTGTAATTAATGAAAAATTTTCAGCAACGCCTATGCAGTACCAACTACCAACTCCAAGTAAAATAAGTTATCAAATGATGGAGTAAATTTACAGGAATAATTGAACTAGTTCCATGGGGCAGAGTTAGTTAATAATGCTAATTTTGTCAATTTGTCCTGCACTCATCCATGCACTTTGAAATGATAAAAACAAGTAAAGTATGTTAAATAACGAAAAAATGAAGAGTAGTGCAGTATGCACTGTCCATAAAGATGTGGAGTAAATAGAAAACTGCATTATCTACAAAGATGGCAAGGAAAAATCTAGGTCGAATGTCGAATAGCCAAACAATTACCCTTCAGTATAGTCAGTGATATCTAAATGAAAAGCTCATCCAAAGTGATTTTCCTTTGATTAAAATATAATTTTCAACTAGGTGCTGGGACCAGCCTACTCAACATGGAGAAATCTCTCCTAAGAGCAGTAAACTTAATCTGAAAAACCTCATTGCAGCATGATTTGGACAAAGCTCCAAACCATGGAGTTTGTTGCAAAAGAAAATTTTAACGTATCTTTATCTTTGTTTTCAATAAAGTAGTAGTTAGGCATTGATTTATGACCTTAGCATTAGGTGTGAAGACAGCCAATTTTGGTTATCCTTCAGGTAATCTATTCGAGGTAATCTATTCCATGGCAGTGTTCATCCATATAATATATTCTGTAACTAATTTTCTTAATCTATAACAGGTAATGATGATTGAAATACAAAAATCGAGTGTTATATTCATATTGCAGGCATAAAATAGTATAGGTGCCGATATAGTATTGCAATCACAAACGACACCTCAAAAAGCAATCATTGAACAGAAATGTAGATATACAACAAGACCTTGCGTATTGAAGGGACCAGTAGAAGTACTGGCAGATCTTCTCGAGAATGGTGGTGCTAATCTCCGGAAAAGTCACTTCCCGGTGCTCCGTCTCGGCGAAACCCCCTAGGACAACACACAATTCAACCAAATCAGAACCAGTAACTAAAAATTCAGAAATAAATCGAATAAGACTGAAATTCCTTATGACACAATAGATGATTGAAAGAATTTAAAGTCAAAATCGATTCAGAACATTCAAACGGAGCAGACGAAGAACCGAACCTGGAGAAGTGAGCATGTTCCGGATGGTCTGAGAAACCATAGCAGCCTCCTTGTCAATCACGAATTCGAAGCCCTCGGCGCTGATTAGCTTGACTGTATCTTCCTTCTTCATCTCCGTCCGCCGCAGCTTTTGCTCCACAGAGATTGAGTCAATGAATTTCGATCAACGCGTGCGAACCAAGATCAAAAAGCAGTGTAGAATCGAAGCTTAATCGGGTAAAACGATTTGTGCTCCAGTCTCGCACTCTCGCTTGTCAAGGCCGGTGCAAGGTGTATGGGTCATCGGGTCGGTTCATTACTGGTGGGCTTTAATTCTTTTCTCGTGGGTTATCTAACAATATTTATAATCCACTTCCTTCACTGGTTGGGCCTACTTTATTAATCGAGGCAAATTTATATTGTGTGTATCAAGATCCACATTATAATGTGAACTATAAATAAAAATTTATTATTATTATTTTTTTTTGAAGATAAAATCTTAATGCATTAAATCACGGGAAAGACAGTTTACAAGAAAACTAGGCGGGACATCAAACCATTCCCCACAACCTGACATAGAAAAGGCCTCTCTCGCAACATAATGAAATTTCAAAAAATAAATATTTAATATATTAAAAATTAACTTAATATCGGTGATCTACATTACAAGTGGACCATGATTCCTAATATAATGATCATTTACTATATAACTAAAGGAAGTGGAATGAAAAGTTGGGAAGTAAAAGGAAAAGGTAATAAAAACTTACAAGGCCTTTGACTTTGCTAGGGCTTTGCATAGAGGACAAAGAAAGAGGAAGAGGATTTAGAAATTTTGACTTCTTTCAAATTTTAGTGGGAACAAAGCATAAAATAATTGATTGACGGAGGCGTGATTCTTAGAGACCATAAAGGAAACTAGATGGAGGGCTACTCTTTCTCCTTTCATGCCAATAACCCACTTGAAGCTGAGCTCGTTGTGCTTTATCTGGCCTTGCAATGGACATCGACTAAAGGAATCCTTGACATGGAGATTCAGAGTGACTGTAAGGAGTTGACTATGGCCCTGTTTGGTAAATAATTAGCCTATCAGTCATTTTTGACTTATTTGACTACTATTAGTTGTTTGGTTAATAAGCTTTTTGCAACTCCAAAATGCTAAAATTCAAAAGGCTACTCAAAGTAGCCTTTTCAGTTAGCTTTTTGATAAAAGAAATTATATCAAATAGCTATCAGCTAACAGCTAATTTATTAAACAACTTTCTACAATCAGCTAATATTATCAACAAATCATACATTCTAACCCAAACAGCCAACCCAATCAGCTAACAACCATTTACCAAACAGGGCCTATGTGTCTTAATGAGACCAATCGGGGAGGCAATAACCTGGGACAGCTGGGGTTAAATGCAGAGATATCCTCTGAAAGAGTGACAATTTTTCTCTGGTGCATATCTTCCGTGAACAAAACACTATTGCGAATTTCTTAACAAAGCATGGGTGCAGGTCTAGAGAGGTCAGGACCCTTTTTGTTTTACTCCCTCCCGAATGCATTAACCTCGTATAATGATCAACTGGGGGTTGTTTGTGATCGTCTCGTTCTTGAGACGGTGTAAGCTGTTTTGTTTTTGTGGTTCAACCTGGGGTTTCCCCATCCTTTTTGTATTGCAAAAAAAAAATAAAAATGATTGACCATTTTTGGACTAAAAGGACGGTATTGCCCCTCTATCAAACAATGATTTAAATGGAAACTAACCGAGGTTCGATTTAGGTAACATTTTCGTAGTTATGAGACAAAATCAGACAAAAAAAAATAATCATGAAATTTTTGCTGAGAAATCGTAATAATCAAAAGACCCCCGACTGGTATAATCTAATAATAAACAAATACAAAATAAATTATTTGATATCCAAATATCTTTTGTTTTGTCATTTTCAATTCAAATTAAAAGGAAAAATAAAATGACAGGAAGTATGATGATGTAAGATTGCCAAATTGGGGACGATTTAAAAAAATCCTACAAACCCTAGATTTTGAATGAACCCAAAAGACTACGTTGCAGCTCATCACTTCTCTACCTCAAAGAGGACAGAGTGGCCCGGCAAAACACCGCACGAAGAAAAAAAAAAGTTAGATTCTGACGGGCCCTTTTTCGATCATTTCTGAGAGTGAGATTCAGAATCTGCGTAATTTCGTATACATCATCATTCTCTGTTCTTGTTGTCTTGGAGAGATTGAGAATAGGATTAACAATCTTTGATTTTCTTGGTGTTGGGGAATCTGGGCGGAAAGGAAGAAGAGAGAAAGGAGGGGATGGCACAGAATGGGCAGGGAATAGAGCCTGCCGTTCTGGACGACATTATCAATCGCTTGTTGGACTTTAGGATCGCCAGAACGGCACGGCAGGTTCAGCTTTCGGAAGCTGAGATCCGCTCTCTATGTAGCGCTTCCCGCGAGATTTTTCTTCAGCAGCCCAATCTCTTGGAGCTCGAAGCCCCAATCAAGATCTGCGGTACACCTTTTCCCCTCTCTCTGCTTTCAAGCTTTCAATTTTGTGAAAATTTGCCTGTCTGTGTTTCAAAATGTGCGCCGTGCGAGGGCTCGCAATGTGGTATTGTTGTATCGTTTGCTGTGTTCTTTGTGTTTAGACGAAATTAATGCTGCCATGCAATTTTGTTAATCTGCTGTATGAAATTTGTTTCTGTAGGTTTGTTGTCATTTGTTTTTGTGTCTCAATATTATTAGTAATTCATAAACTCAAGAGAAGGTCAAGATTTTGGAATGAGAATATGGAACTAAAGATTAAGTCTTAGATGTTGTAAATGGTACTCATATGTAGTTTAAGATTAAAAAAATGTTCTAAACTTCTAGGTGATATGTCAGGGCGCGCGTCTTTTTTATTTATCACAGCTAGAGCTCAGTGAATTCCACCTCTCAATTGCATAGCTTTCTTAGCCTCTTGTGACTATAGAGCTCTTGGAGTGTATGCAAGGAAAATATTGTGAAATATGAAATTGAGGAAATTGGAAAATAAAGTATTCTTTTTCTGGAGAAGGTTACTGCTACAGTGCTACCGTTCTTTTTGTGTGCGGTGATAGTTATATAATTTTGTGAAACTGAATTATTTGATGCAATCAGCCGTGCAGTTTCTTGGTAAGCTCAAAGTTGATTAAAAAAAGTCTGTCTTTGATGGTTTATGCCTTTATGAGAGGTCCCTGAAATGTCGACGCTTGGGTGTTAAATTGTCACTAGGTCCTGTGTATCTTTTAGACTATCTATAACTTGCACCTTTCGTCACATAATACTTGTGTGTTCAGACTTTAGAGTGCACTGATTTTTTCTTTATTCCTAAAGAACTGTAGTCCACAATCCTCATGCTTTTCTACTTTTCTAGAGCTTAGGTTGCCTTGAGGCTAACTGAAATATAATATTATGCTTTACCTTTCTGTTTGATCTGGCTTACAGGTGACATTCATGGGCAATATGGTGATCTTCTGAGGCTCCTAGAATATGGAGGATTTCCTCCTGAGTCCAATTATTTGTTCTTAGGGGACTATGTGGACCGTGGCAAACAGAGTTTAGAAACAATATGTCTTCTGCTTGCATACAAAATCAAATACCCTGAGAACTTCTTCCTTTTAAGAGGGAACCATGAATGTGCTTCGATTAATCGGATATATGGGTTCTATGATGAATGTAAGCGCAGGTTTAATGTGAGACTATGGAAAGCCTTCACTGAATGTTTCAATTGTCTTCCTGTGGCTGCTCTCATCGATGATAAAATACTTTGCATGCATGGCGGTCTTTCTCCTGATCTAACAGATTTAGATCATATTAGGAACTTATCTCGCCCATGTGATGTTCCAGATTCTGGTTTGCTTTGTGACTTACTTTGGTCAGATCCTAGTCGAGAAATTAAAGGGTGGGGAATGAATGATAGGGGAGTTTCATACACTTTTGGTGCCGATAAGGTAGCAGAATTCTTGATGCAGCACGACATGGACCTTGTTTGCCGTGCACACCAGGTACGCAATAAATGTATTAATTCTTCATCTTTTCCTTCTCTGTACTTTCACTTTTAAATAGAATACCCTTTTCTTCAGGTTGTGGAAGATGGCTATGAATTTTTTGCCGATAGGCAACTAGTAACAATATTTTCTGCTCCCAACTATTGTGGTGAATTCGATAATGCTGGTGCAATGATGAGTGTCGATGAGAGTCTAATGTGCTCCTTCCAGATTCTAAAGCCAACAGATAGGAGGCCTAGGTTCTTATGAAGCACTCCTACAAATTTTATTAGAACTGGCTAAATCAAGAGCAGCTAAGGTAAAGTTGATACCTTTTCGGGATCCTTGTTTACTTAACGTTCCAGTTTTACACTTTTACCTGTACTGTGGCAGTTGCACGGTTTAGCAGCTATACTATGCGTCGTTACTTCTAGATTTGGTAGCTTTTGTAAAATCTTTTCGCCGGTAGGATACTGCCTGAGTATATATATTTCATGGTGCCAGAATGAGGATTGGTTAAGCTACCTGACATTTATCTAGGCATTGTTACAGTGGCATTTGGCAGTGACAGTTGCAGGGGATATGGAAGTTCACTTTTCAAGTTCTATTGCATTTTATTTTCAAGTTTTATGGCTTATTTGTATTTTTTATTTATTTGAAGGTCTAATTGCATTTTCTTAAAAAAAAAATTGGTGGCTTATTTTAC
>CP025657.1:16239406-16283479 GCA_003576665.1 Ipomoea trifida
TTTTTTTTTAAAAAAAAAATTATAAATGTTCAAATACTAAATCATTGTTGGTATAATAAAGTTCAATTAGTTTAACCCAAAACATATATTAACAAGATATAAATTATACATTTCATTGACTTCTTACTCAACTGTAAATGTTCTTACAAGAAACATCAATTTGATTGAGCTTATGAGGCCACCCCTGCGGGGTTGTGTTCTTTATCAAGTAAATTTATAATATAATATAAAAAAAAAAAATTACGAAAGCCCTCCACACAAGTTCATAAGACAGTTTAAAGGTACAAAAGACAATAAAATAACTCTTGCTATTTTCTCTTTAATAAGAGAGATTTTAGAGTTGGGATGATTTCTTAAAAAGGTACTTATATCTACAATTATTTGCTATTACCATTCTCATTTTTTCTATATACGTTGTACGCGACTACAAGAATAATGCTGTAACTTAAAATTGATCATGAATAATCTATTTGTCTATAAATGTTTTTAAATTTATCCTCCTGGCTATTTTTATACTATCCATAAACCAAGATAAAAGAAGCCAAGAAAAAACTATGACTCTAGTTCACATAACCCTAACAACATCTACCAAGTCGGAAGAGAAAGATAACATCATCTAATCTACACTTTGGATTTTTGTAGCCACTTCTGGTAAATAAATGAGATCCTACCAAACGTATCATCTCAATTAATTAGGAGATAGAAGTGAAAATTGAATTGCAACTTTGGTAAGCAAAGAATTTGAGGGAAAATTGTAAAATTAATGGAGGAAGGAAGAATATTGTCATCTTCAATGTCGGTACGTGATTTGGAAAAAAAAACTGATGAGTTTTAGGCAAGATAAAAAGAGGTCGTGAATGAATGTGATTAATTGCAGATTTTTTTAAGCATAGGTAAAAATAGATAATGGAGGCCCTCTAAAATTGAGATCTTGCGATGTTAGGTATTATGTACAGGTAAAAACATCTATTAACATGTTTAAATGGTGCAAATAAACTCATTTTTAGTTTTGAGGTCCTATAATTCCGTTGAGGCATATATTGGTTATATTGCGATTTACCTTTACCTTTTGAAGAAGTTGTGGTGAGAGACCTTAATTTGAGATTAAAACTTAGCTTTGGCATTCATCGTCACATGCTCTTCAACTCATTCTTCTTCCAATACTTTCTCCTCATGAATTGAAGTGACAATTTTTTTTTAAAATAACATAGAAAAGAAATTTCTTTATTGTATAAAAGGTGAAATAATCATACTATTAATTACATTAAAAAATGTGGCCGGATCTTCTCTCTTCTGCCTTCATCCGCCAACTTTAATTCGATCCTGGGCATTATTACATCCTAACAAAACTGATATCCAAACGAAATGATGACTAGGGAAGGAAGCTGCAACTCTCTTTTGAGCTTAAATCCTTGAGATGATTGGTGATGAACTGATGAGGAATTAGAAGCACTTCCTATGCACAATGGATGGCCCGGATTCATCGTATTCAGCCTTAGCAATCCACATCTGCATTAAGTAATAAAGGTGTAGTCAAATTATCAATTATGAACATCTTTTTAATTTGGTATCAGAATTATGAAATTCTTCCCATAAAGGTAGAATTTTCATTCTCAAGGGCGTGACAGATCATTAGGGTGAATATAAATCACAAGGGATCTGCTTATTTTAAACATAATCTCATAATTCTTATGTTGCTACTGCAGAGTTTCAAACTTTGGTCTCTTCCATCAAATACTGCCTACTGAACCAGTAAGGTAAGTAGGGGTGGGTGAAATTTTGTATCATGCAAAATGTGTGATATAAATTTTGGAAGAATGAATTTGTTATGGAACTTGCCTGCTGGAAAGTACTCAAGGATGCTAAAATGGAGCCACCAATCCAAACACTGTACTTCCTCTCAGGCGGAGCGACGACCTTGATCTTCATGCTGCTGGGAGCCAAGGCAGTGATTTCCTTGCTCATTCGGTCGGCGATGCCGGTGAACATGGTGGTGCCACCGCTGAGGACGATGTTGCCGTAGAGGTCTTTCCTGATGTCAACATCGCACTTCATGATGGAGTTGTACGTGGTCTCATGGATGCCAGCAGCTTCCATCCCGATCATGGACGGCTGGAACAGGACTTCCGGGCAGCGGAAACGCTCAGCGCCGATCGTGATCACCTGCCCGTCCGGCAACTCGTAGCTCTTCTCCACTGAAGAACTGGTTTTGGAGGCCTCCAGTTCCTGCTCGTAGTCTAGCGCTATGTACGACAGCTTCTCCTTCACGTCCCTCACAATTTCCCGCTCTGCGGAGGTGGTGAAGGAATATCCACGCTCAGTCAAGATCTTCATCAGATTATCCGTCAGGTCACGCCCGGCTAAATCCAAACGGAGGATCGCGTGCGGGAGAGCGTATCCTTCGTAGATCGGAACAGTGTGACTCACACCATCTCCGGAGTCCAACACAATACCTGCAACAAAACATCATCGCTCCTTTCCGCAATAGATCGAACAGATAGAGTGCGAAACTAAAGCCGCAATAGATCGAACAGATAGAGTGCGAAACTAAAGCAACATAATCTACAAACCTGTTGTACGACCACTAGCATAGAGGGAAAGCACAGCTTGAATCGCAACATACATCGCAGGGGCATTGAAGGTCTCAAACATGATCTGAGTCATCTTCTCTCTGTTCGCCTTAGGGTTCAGGGGAGCCTCCGTGAGCAGAACCGGATGCTCCTCCGGCGCCACACGCAGCTCATTGTAGAACGTGTGATGCCAGATCTTCTCCATGTCATCCCAGTTGTTCACAATTCCGTGCTCAATCGGATACTTGAGAGTCAAGATACCTCTCTTGGATTGAGCTTCATCCCCCACGTACGCATCCTTCTGCCCCATCCCAACCATCACTCCGGTGTGACGTGGACGCCCAACAATGCTCGGAAATACAGCCCTCGGAGCATCATCTCCGGCGAATCCCGCCTATCATTAATCACCGTCAAATCACATTCGATCAATTCATAACAAAAATCATAAAAAGTCCTATCTCGTACCTTAACCATTCCAGTTCCGTTATCGCAAACCAATGGCTGAATATCCTCGCCATCTGCCATCTTCAATACGTCAACGGCACCCTAAGAAGTGAAGAGTAAACTTTATTCTGAAGAGTAAACTTGCAAATATGGATGATTGGAAATATGGATGAAAATTAGTAAAAGAAAACGCCCATTTCTTCCATTTCTATATACAACAAAGAGACAACATTGATGAATGATGATGGGTACGTAACCACATTTTCATCATGACAAGCCGCACTTTTCTGGCTATACAGTCCGGAGCGTCCATAGATTGACTGGTCCAGCTCCTTACTTATGGGGTCTCCACATCTTGGTAACTAAATGCTACTTGTGGCAGGAGTTTTCTAAAACTACAAATAACATTTTCTATTTTTTATGGTGTATTTTCCTTATTTGGTTAATAGTTTTATCAATTATTTTTAAAAAAATTTGTGTATGGTTATCAAAATTCTTACAACATTGGTCTTTTTGATTAATTTTTCATCTAATCTTAAATAGGATATCTCACAAAACAATTATGTGAGTTATTTGAAACAATATTTTTGTTATTTTAACTTGAACAACATGTTGACCACAAATTTGAATATAATGATATTGGGATTAGTATTAATAAAAATTGACAAACGTAATTAGAGGTGTAAATGTAGGATCGTCTGTCGCACAGTGAGTTATACTTTTTGCAGGTCAATGCAGGATGGTAGTATTATGTGACACAATGAAGAAAGGGAGAATATAGTCCAATTTTTGCTTTTGTTTTTATTTATTAGAAAAAAGTATTATTGTCAAAGTGGGTCGTAGCCCGCACTCAACCCGCGGTGGGGCGGGTTAGTGCTATAAAAAAAGATGGCCCACGAAAGAGCGGGCCTAATAAGTTTGGTCTGTTAAGATCCGCGACCCTTGCAAGTTGCGGGCCAAGTCCTATTTTCTGTTGTTTGGGTGTATGTTAAACAAGTGAAACTTAGACTATTATGTTGTACAACCTAGGATGTTATTTGACAATGAGAGTAGCATATATATACCTATGGTTCTTCATATATACAAAAAGCATCACTAGGTTGCACAAAATGACAAAATACAACCTAATTTGCAAATTTTTTTTTAGTACTACTAAGTTACAATGTAGTATCTGTTCATAGCTATTTTCTCAACTTAATGAAGCACAAAGAGTCAACAGTTGCTCGAACCCACTCCCATCATCCATGTGGGAGTGTTAACTGGGACACCGGATGCCACTAGACCACAAAGTCTTTGGCACAAATTATTTAATAGACACAAAAATAACAAAACGATAATTTGAGTTATATGGTTTAACAGGCAATCTAAATACAAAGCATATGCTTTCAATTATCTTGTTTCTTAAATTTATAATGTTTTTTGTTAGTCTCATTTTTTGAGGTGGTTGACTAATAACAAATGCTAGAGGTTGCACTGAATCTTCCTGAGTGTATTAGCTACTAATTGGTGGAGACTAGATAATTATATTTGTGTTTTTTTCATTATTTTCTTCATCTAAAGACCAATAAAGATAATTATCACATCTATTCAACTTTCACTAAATCTAAAACCAACGCCATGATATGGTGAAAAAAGAATTGCATCTCCAACGAAATACAATAATACACAAACCTACTATTTAGATTAAAATAGTAATTCACTGCATCACATTTTGTATAAATCTCTACACACAATCAATTAAGGAACATATTAAAATAACTAAATTGCATATATTAGTATATTGCCCATTAAGGTATGAATTCAATGAGATACAAAAAGAGTAATTTACATACAACAAAAAAGAAAAAATTGTACTAATAAATTAACATATTAAACATATAATTGGTGTATCTTCAATCCTAAGTAATCTTTTGCTTGTCATTTTTTCAAAATTCTCATCAATAAAAAAAAAGTATTTAGCAAGGAGTTTGTGGTAAGAGTAACATATATGTGAAGATTAATTGAGTGTACTCGGAAATTTTTTACAAAATGACTAATATATATGTTCTTTAATAATTTAGAAATTCAAAATACAATGTTAATGTTAAAAAAAAATTTATAAGTAATGGATTGAAATTGTCACTTTCAACAAAATTAAAAGGTAAAACCTATATAGAATAATAATTCATGTACTGAGTTTACAATTTATATATAACTAATGAAGTGTTCTATTACATGGAATTCCAAGTTTTACTCCGTAATGTAACGGACTCGGATAAACTACTTTTTATTTTTATGTGGGTCGTAATTCAAGTGTTTACATCAATATTTTTTGTGTGGACTGTGGGAGTAAACGTTGGGAATAGAATATTGGAGTACACAATATATTTTTCACTAATGAATTAAAGCCAACATTTTAACTATTGAATATTAATGTACTCTCCCTCCGTCCCATGTTTCAAGTTAACGAAATTTGATTGAAATTATTTACAATTTAATTTTTCATAATATTAAGTTTAAAATTAATGTGTAAAATTGATATATTCAAAAACTGTATTAAAAATACAATTAAACACAAAAGAATAAATTTAAAATTTATAAAAAAATATTAATAGAAATAATTTAAAAAGAAAGAATTGATTTGATTAATAAATAGTAAGTATAATTTAGAAAATAGGAGTAGCAACTAACCAAGAAATGGAACCACAAATATCAAGTAATCACTCTTACATGCACTGGTGCACCTAACAGAAAAAGTACGGAGAAAGCAAACGTCGTCGTTTTTGTGCCATTCGCGCCGTCGCTCCGAGCATTTTTTTCGTTAGTTTATGGAACTTCAGGCGATTCAGACCTATAACTTCTAACGCCGGTACGAATGTACTGTTATACTAGCGCTTCGAACATGAATTCTCCGGCCAGTCTCCGCCATACAGTCACAATTCCCGGCCTCCAAAGCCTCAAACCCTCAAAGCGGCGGCTGTTATCAAACGTAAAGTTACCGTCGCGCTTATCCAACCGGAGCTGCTCTGAGTTCTTGACTGTAAACAGTATTCTTAGACGCGAATTCTCGACTCGGAACCTCCGATTGACCGCAATCAAAGCTTCGTCGAACGATGCTCGGTCGGTTGCTGGCGGTTCGTTCAGAGACAGAGGGGGAGTGCGGGAGCCTAGCTTCGCAGAGTTCATTACTTCGGAGAGAGTGAAAGTGGTGGCTATGTTAGCCTTGGCTCTGGCTTTATGTAACGCCGACCGTGTCGTGATGTCGGTGGCGATCGTTCCGTTATCGGCTTCTCATGGCTGGCGTCAATCGTTCGCTGGCGTTGTTCAGGTACTTATCATTTTCACTTTGACTTGATATATTTTTTCCGTGTTTGTAATTGGAGCTGTCGCTACTGTTATTTAAAGTTTGTGTGTATTAATTTAGGACCGAAATCAAATGCCTTACTTATGTCTGATTGCCGAGGTTGATGGAATATTAGTTTTATTTGAAGTAAAACCTGAAAACAAAAATGGAGTAATGTATAATAATTGGACGAAGGTGCATTGTTTATAGCAGTGAAGCAATGGCGTGTATCCTAAAATGTTGATTTCGTAAGGAATGAATTTCCTGTCACAGAAAAAAAAAAAACCAAATCTGTTTAATGACTTTTCAACATTATAACATCTGATCTTGTTCCTAGACTCCTAGTTTGGAACTTTTGGTGCAATTCAAAATTTTCATACTTGTTCTGCATTTAATTGATACATGGATGCTGGTTGGATTTGGAAGCATGATGCTAATGTTTCTGAATCCTTCTTTAAGCTAAAATGTTAAGCCCATCTTAGCATGAGTTAGATTTGAATGCAACTAAAAAAATTGATATCACATTTATTGGAAATCAATCTTCCACTGAGGTTTGGCCCTGGAGTATCATCATTGTCCAGTAAGAGATTACTTGATTATTGCATTCAGAATTGACAAAATCAATATCCAGAAAGTTGTTAATAGGTCTTTGGGATTTCAATTGTTTCTATCAGAACATTTATGTAGAAAAAAGCAATTTCAATAGTAAATGCAATATCTCATATTCTCATGCCTATTACAGCTTGTTTTTGTTAATTATCATTCTGATTGATGAGTAGCTACTAATGGCAGTCATCTTTTCTCTGGGGTTACCTGATATCGCCAATAGCTGGAGGGACTCTGGTGGATTATTTTGGCGGCAAGGTAGTCATGGCATGGGGTGTGACTCTCTGGTCTTTAGCAACTTTTCTAACCCCTTGGGCAATGGAGGTTTCCTTGTGGGCACTGCTTTCCATGCGGATGTTGCTTGGCATAGCAGAAGGTGTAGCTCTTCCCTGCATGAACAATATGATTGCCAGGTAATACACACCATCTGACTTTGTTACGAGTAATGGTTATTGCAATTGATGACTTCATAGTGAGATTTAAATAAGTCTGCAACTTCAAATTTTTAGTTTGACTGTTTTTCATCAGATGGTTTCCTCAGACAGAACGATCAAGGGCTGTAGGGATGGCAATGGCTGGATTTCAGCTTGGAAGTGCTATTGGACTCACACTTTCTCCAATTCTTATGTCACAGGGTGGTTTATTTGGACCATTTGTCATATTTGGTTTATCTGGATTTCTTTGGGTTCTAGTGTGGGTGTCTGCAACCTCCAGTACTCCTGAGCGTAGCCGTCAAATATCATTAAATGAACTGCGTTACATACAAAACAAGGGACTTAGCCATTCTGCTGTTGACAGTAAAATGAAAACAGCCAAAGTGATCCCACCTTTCAGACGCTTGCTCTCTAAGCTACCAACATGGTCTCTTATTGTGGCAAATTCCATGCATAGTTGGGTAATACATAATTTTTCTTGTATGTTGCAAGTAATGCTCTTAAAGATAGGTTTTGTGTGTCTTTTGATAACTTAGTGCATTTAGCATTTAGTTTTGCTGATATTCAGTACTTGTTTAAAATCCATTTAAGTGATATTGTATGTAAATATCAAATCATTGCATATAGAGGAGAAGAATTCATTCATTCCTTTATTTAAATGCAGGGCTTCTTTGTAATACTATCATGGATGCCAATTTACTTCAAGACTGTAAGAGAAAAAACTGGTCATTTTGTTTCATGAATCCATTCTTGAATAACTGAACATAACCATAGGAACTATTTTTTGAGATACCCTTCTCTTGTAGATATACCGTGTTGATCTCAGACATGCAGCATGGTTTAGTGCTGTTCCATGGAGTATGATGGCATTAATGGGCTACATTGCTGGTGTTTTGTCTGACCGGATGATCGAAAGTGGTACAAGTGTTACACTAACCCGCAAAGTCATGCAAGTATGATCTTCTATCATTTGTTTCTTTTCAATTAGAAACTCCCTTCAGTACCTAATAGGCCTTGCCATTTCAGTGTCTGGTTATCTTCTAAAATATATTTTCTTTGCTCTCCTTTTGTAGTCAATTGGTTTCTTTGGACCTGGGATTGCTCTCATTGGTTTAACTATGGCTCGAACTCCAATGATAGCATCAGCTTGGCTTACTTTAGCTGTTGGGTTGAAAGCATTCAGTCATGCTGGCTTCCTTGTAAACCTTCAGGTTAGAAGATTGAGTAAAGTTTTATGATCTAATGAGCAGAATCAGACACTTATATCTGTTCTTTCATCTTTTCCCTTGACCAGGAAATCGCCCCACAGTATTCAGGTGTTCTGCATGGTATGCATTTTCTCCTTTTTCGTTGTCTTAACATTACAGAGCAATTGATTGCTGAAACAAAGTTCTTTATCTCCTTATCTTGCTGATTCCTATGTTATATAGGCATTTCAAACACTGCGGGTACACTTGCGGCCATCATTGGAACTGTTGGTGCTGGCTTCTTCGTTGACTTAGTTGGTTCCTTCCAGGGATTTTTGTTGCTAACAGCATTTCTGTATTTCTGTGCTGCTCTCTTCTATAACATCTTTTCTACAGGAGAGAGGGTTAACTTCGATGAAACTACTTAGGTCCCCCTCAAAGGTTGTCAAATACTTCAGTCGTAGAGTAAAATGGGGCTGTAGACGGTAGGAGCATTTTTCACCATGGGAAAGCTGTGCTGGTAAATATCAACTTTTTCCATGAAATGTTGACATCAAACTGTGTAAATTTGTGAATTCTTGTTGCTCTCATACTATAAGAAGTTGTTCTCTTGTTCAGTTGTTCCTAGTACTACTATCTCCTTGCACTCCAACTCTGATATCGGGTTATCTTCAAGGCTTGATTTGTGCTGTGTTGAGTTTAGCCAAAAGCTTATGTTTGTTTCAGCATGAACACATTCTCTATGTTACACAGCTTGTAATCAACCAATACCTGTATAGGGGCATGTGCTGTTAGGCAGTAGGTCTTTTACACATCTTGCATGATTTCTAGTTCTAGTATAAAGCTTCAGTTAGTATTTTCCAATATCACACGTTCATTCATGTGATAACTCTTATCTTGTTTTTTCTGGTAAATTGATGACACGAACCTAATCATCCATCCGGCCATCCGGGTTTGGTAAGCGGTTTTTTTGGCCTATTCATTCCCTTTAGATCAAAAATGTTTTCTATTTTCTTCCTCTTTTAGCACTTTGTCTTTTAACTTTCATAGAATATAGTTTCAGGTCTCCAATTTTATATTATCACCTCAAAATTTCTGTAATATCAAAATTACACAATGTAATATGTTTGCCACGTATGGGTACAACTTACTTTTAGTGGTAAGGCAGGATTCAATTTCTGTCACGAATAATGAAGATTTTGGTTTGGATTAAGTTTTTTGTGTATAGAAGTGTTATATTTTGTATTAAGTTTTGAAGATAAATTGATTAAATTTATGTCTATATAGACTTGTGAATAGATTCATGAAGTTTTATTTACGAAGTTTAAAATATAGTATGATAGAAATAAAAAAAAAATTGAGTATAACAAATAGAAGGTGCCAAAGATCTTGTGGTCTAGTGGCTTTCGGTTTACAATCCCACTTCAGTATACTGAGAAAGTAGCTATGACCAGATATTACATTGGAACAGAGTCGGTAGTACTAAATAAACAAATTAAAAAAACAAATAGAAGGTTGGAAGAAGAATGAAGAATGCCACGAAAGGTCGGGAGGAAAGAATGCGACGAAAGGCACTTGGACGGTTGAATCCCACAAGGTCATATCAAAGCTTCCTTTGGAGACAGCTTTTCATTTATTAGTCACACATGTCAACATTTCGATATAAAATATCACAATTCTCAACCGTCAATCCCCCAATATAAAGACAAAAGAGAATTAAAAAAAAAATCATATAATTTGGAAATGCTAACTTCTTATTTTATTTTAATCGCTCCCGAGACCATGAGTGAAACTTCTTTATTTAGTTAATTAAAAAATGAAATTTTTTAATGATCTATAATTATTATGGGTAATGAATTAGCCAAGCACATTATGTTCAGATGACATGTAGTGAATAGTGACTCTTTCATGGTATTGGCTCTTTGTGCTTCAATACTCCTTAAAAAAATAATATTTCTTCACTTTTTAATAGTTAGCCTTTGAGACTTTGACTTATATTTATAAAAAAATTATAATTTATAGTTTTTGAAATTAATATAATACTTAAACTTAAAATTTTCCTTTTCGGAATATACTTATGTATATTACAACTTAAATAAAAATTCCGATAAATTGACATTTGACAATATATATGATTAAGACGTAATTATTCACAATATGATCATATTTGTTAGTTTGATCATTACAAGAGATATTATTACAAGACAAATTTCATCCAAAGTAAACTTTAAAAAATAATGCAATCAAAATTCAGGCAAAAATGAATGTATTTGTAACAAAGAGAATGCTCTACACTATTTCTCTTCCTCACTCCGCAATCCACTGTCTAGCCTTTCTCGTGCTCCATCCGTCCCATGTGATGATGTATGGGTGAAATGAAATCGTAGCGCTTTCTCAAAATTACGCCTCTTTCGTCGTCTTCTCATCTGAGTTCTGATATTTATCGTCTGCTCTCGCCGCTACACTCCTCCATCAATCATCTTTCACACTTTTTTTTTTTTTCTTTATTGTCACTTTTCTCTTCAATATCTTGGGATTCTGGCGTTTGCACGGAGCATATTCCTCCACACCCATCGCTCCCTTTCTTTCTAATTTCCTTTTTGGACCTTTTCTCTAAATATCTTTTCCCCCTATTAAGCTCTCAATTTCACTAAAAAAAAGCTTCAGTCTTGATGATCATAGATGCTTGAAGAGATTCTCAATCAAATTCGGTAAAGTTCTCATCTTTGCTAGATACCCATTGTTATTTTTACCAGTTTCGTATTTTTATTTTTATTTTTATTTTTTTTCACAGTGTCATCATGTTTTTATTTATTTATTTATTTTGTATCATTTGTTACTATTGGTGATTTGGTGGTTAAGAGTGTGAGAGTTTATAATTTCCTTCATGTAGATCGAATTGACAGAATTATGTTTAATTTTCCTGTTTATATGTAATTTAGTGGATTTGCAGCTTCTTTGTCATGTTTAAGATTGAATTTGAATATTGGGAGTTTTGTAATGCAACTGTTTTTGAATGACAATATATGCATTGCCATCTTTTTTTCTCTTTTGTTATAAAATTTCTTCTAATTGATGAGTGTACACTTGGTTACATGTAGGTTGTAAAAGTACTCATAATTCATAAACATGGACGCTACTGCAAAGACCAATGGTGCTACTTCAGCAACCAGATTTGATGCCTTAGCCAAGGTGCCGCCCATAGCTCACCCACTGGCAGAAGAGCCCTCAGAGATTGCATCCAATATCAGTTACCATGTTCAGTACAGTCCTCATTTTTCCCTTTTCAAATTTGATCCAGAGCAAGCCTACTATGCAACTGCTGATAGTGTTCGTGACCGCTTGATCAAAGTAGGATTGCTTATCTTTTTTAGAATTTTTATGCCATTAATTGTTTGTTTCATGGAATGTGCATCTTCTTTTGTTGTTGTAATTTTTTTGGCATTGCTTTATTATGAAATCGGCAGTGCTCATACAAATGTTAGAAAGTGATTTTAGTGTGTGGTTTATCAGAAATAGTAATAGATGTATGTAACAGCCAATACTTTTGTTTTTACTGTGTGTTCATTTTCACCTGCAGCAATGGAATGATACGTATCTCCAATATCACAAAGTCAATCCAAAGCAAATGTACTACTTGTCCATGGAGTATCTCCAAGGAAGAGCTTTGACAAATGCAATTGGAAACCTATGCATTCAAGGCGCTTATGGCGATGCTTTAAAGAAGCTTGGCCATGGCCTTGAGGAGATTGTTGAGCAGGTAGTGTAATTTGATAATCCTTTTTCATGTGAACTCTGTTTTTATAGATCAAGTTTCAAGCTAGCTAAAGTAGATTCTGTAAGATTTAAGTTTCAATCCACTTCCCCAGTGGACAGTACAAATTTGGCAGACTTTGATCTCTAGGCGATTAAGCATAACTTGATGCACAAAATTTCTGATTGTGATTATATTTTCCTTTGATTTCAAACCCTTCACTTCATCATTTGTGATTAAAGACAACCTTTTACTTATTCACTTCTATTTGTATATAATTTGGTGTATAAAAAAATTGCTTTGTGATCAAATTTCTATTTCACTGTATGCCATCTTCTGAATTTCCTTTTATAGGAGAAAGATGCAGCACTAGGAAATGGTGGCTTGGGAAGGCTTGCTTCTTGCTTTCTTGATTCCATGGCAACATTAAACTTGCCAGCCTGGGGTTATGGATTGAGGTACAAACATGGACTGTTCAAGCAACGTATCACCAAAGCAGGACAAGAGGAGATTGCTGAAGATTGGCTGGAGGTTTGATATCAACTATGTTCTGTCTGTTGAATACCATGTTGGCTCTCATGTAGTCGATTTTTGAATATTTTATAATGTTGATTTTTGTGGGTTCATACAGAAATTCAGTCCCTGGGAAGTTGCAAGGCATGACATTGTCTTCCCCATCAGATTTTTTGGTCACGTTGAGGTTGATCCTAGTGGCTCGTAAGTGCTCTCTCACACTGAGTCTTGTGATACTGATATTTTAATATCCTCATGCTATTTATTTATTTCTTTCTTTTTAAAACCTTAATTAATCAAGGTTCTAGTCACTCCTTCTGCTGCTTACTTATTGAAACTTTGTATAGCCGGAAATGGGTGGGTGGTGAGGTCATACAGGCTGTTGCATATGATGTTCCTATTCCTGGGTATAAAACAAAGAATACTATTAGTCTTCGACTATGGGAAGCCAAAGCCAGTGCAGAGGACTTAAACTTATCTCAATTTAATGATGGGCAATATGAATCTGCTACACTGCTTCATTCTCGGGCTCATCAGGTTAAAACATTATTATACATAAAATAATGCAGTACTTAGTTACTGGCTTTCTTCTAACGCATTGCATTATTATGTTCAAGATAGATCAATTTTCAAGTAAGATATGCTCTCCTCCCCTCCTCCAAATTACGCACGACTTCTAACATGTCACACCCTTATGCAGATTTGTGCTGTCCTTTACCCTGGGGATGCAACGGAAAGTGGAAAACTTTTACGACTTAAACAACAATTTTTGCTGTGTAGTGCATCTCTTCAGGTTGACTAATTCCTCTATATTTTATTGCCATGTAATTTTGCTATGTGTTGTGTTGCTTCGGGTTGAATCGGTGTGAGGGTGTGTTTGGTTCTGGGGTTAGACACAAGGAATGGGAATGAAAGTCATACACATTGTGTGGTTAACAACTTTTTAAAACACATGTATAAGTTTTGATTACCCCTATAATTATAAAACTCATTACCTAATTTAAATTAGGTATCATTCCATTAATTCAACCTTATCCCTCCTCGTATCGTCGCCTCCTCATTCATCTCTTCTCACTTCATTGACTTCCTCACTGCATTGCCTACTCACTTCATCGCCACTCTTAAGATCAATTGCCTTGATTTTTTGTTTTTGTATTTTTAAAACCTTTATTCTGATTATAGGGTCATAGATAATCGAACATCAATATTGGTAATCATTTCAATTCCACACTACTACCAAACATGCAAAATACTTTCACCAAAACTCATTCCAATTACCAAGTATTTGATTCCCATGTTTGAACCAAACGCGCCCTGAATTTGCATATATCCAATATATCTGCATGCACTTGATATTTAATTGTTGCGAAACACGTGTTTAGAATTCTCGCTTCTTCCAGTAACTATTTAAGACAAACTAGTTGCTCATCATTATCATAATTCAATTTTGGGGTCAACACCAGGACATCATATTCAGATTTAAGGAGAGGAATGATGGGAAGGGCACTCTTGATTGGTCCACATTCCCCACAAAAGTTGCAGTACAACTGAATGACACACATCCTACACTCTCGATTCCGGAGCTGATGCGGTTATTGATGGATGATGAAGGACTTGGATGGGATGAAGCATGGGATATAACGACTAGGTTCTTTTTGTTCTCTCTGGATTTCTGGGTTTTTGGATATGGATTCTTTTTGGGTGTATTAAGTTATTTGTTTGTTGAGTGGCATTATTCTAATTTTACAATGTTGATAAAAATATATATTATTTATTCAGGACAATCGCTTATACAAATCATACCGTCCTACCTGAAGCACTAGAAAAATGGTCACAAGCAGTCATGTGGAAACTTCTTCCACGGCATATGGAAATCATTGAGGAAATCGACAAGCGGGTATCGTATCTACCCACTTCTTTCAATTAATGTTCATAAAATGAGTTTCTTGGGCTAGTTTAATCTCATTCTCTCATTGCAGTTTATTGCAATGATACAATCAAAAAAACCTGATCTTGAGAGTAAGCTCTCTGCCATATGCATTTTGGATCACAATCCCCAGAAGCCTGTTGTGCGTATGGCTAATTTATGTGTCATCTCTTCGCATACGGTATGAGATTTTTTCAGCAGAATTAAATTTTCTACAAATTTGATAGCATCTGACTTCTCCCGTATACATGTTCTAATTTCTATGCAATAAATCAGAAATTTGCTCATATTTCACATTTGGCTGGCAAACAATAGAGCGATAGAGCCTCTTGAGTCCAATAGAAAAAAGAAAAACCATCTGCTTAAACTAATTTCTGTGGACTATAAATTCTTTTTGAAACTTACACGTTCAACCCTAAAATTTTTTCCTTTTCTTTGTGGTTACTGCAGGTGAATGGCGTTGCCCAGCTACACAGTGATATCTTGAAGGATGAATTATTCATCGACTATGTCTCTATCTGGCCCACCAAATTCCAGAACAAAACCAACGGCATAACACCACGGCGATGGCTTAGGTTTTGCAATCCCGAGCTGAGTGATATAATCACCAAGTGGTTAAAAACTGATGAATGGGTGACTAATCTTGATTTGCTTACTAATCTGCGGAAGGTATGCCATGATTCACGAAATTTCAAAGCTCATAAACTTTATTCTTTTGATGGAGCTGTTTCTTTGATGGCCATGAATTGACATTAACTTCCCTTTAAAAAGTTTGCTGACGATGAACAACTCCATGCTCAATGGGAGTCTGCCAAGATGGCAAGCAAGCAACGATTGGCACAGTACATACTGCGAGTAACCGGTGTGCGTATTGACCCAAATACACTATTTGACATACAAGTCAAGCGCATCCACGAATACAAAAGGCAGCTGCTAAATGTATTGGGTGTAGTCTACCGGTACAAGAAACTGAAGGTGTGTGGAAGTTTTTAGTTTCCACAATTTAATTGTTTGTCCTTATTATCTACATTGTTGTAGGTCATAACAGTCGTATATACATATATAATCTCATTATATAACCATAATTTCATCCCGTGTTGGTAATACCTTACCCCGTAAAACTGTGCACTGCTTATTTGTTGTGTGGTAACAGGAGATGAAACCCGAAGAGCGTAAGAATACAACAGCACGCACTGTCATGCTCGGGGGAAAAGCATTTGCGACCTATACAAATGCAAAAAGGATCATCAAGCTTGTGACGGATGTTGGGGATGTTGTCAACAGTGATCCTGAGGTCAATAGCTATTTGAAGGTAATCGGATTTTACGGTTCCTATCCTCCTCCCTCCCTACGAACACAAGATGACAAATGTATGCCGTTTAATTAAAAAAAAAAAAAAATCAGTTATGCAATTCTTTTCAGCATCGATCCGATACTATTGACTCTGCCAAATACCAGTATGCATGCTATTTAAGAAAGCTGTTTTATGTAATGCATTCTTTTACGTTTCATTTCCGGGCAGTTTACTTGTACAGAAATCTTATCACCTCTCAACTATTGCAGTTTGCTTAATATTATTTTCTTGTTTTTGACAATGTGATCTAATAACCAAAAATTTTCAGGTAGTCTTTGTACCCAATTACAACGTATCTGTGGCAGAAGTGCTTATTCCGGGAAGTGAGCTTTCACAGCACATCAGCACAGCTGGCATGGAGGCAAGTGGCACTAGCAATATGAAATTTGCACTCAATGGATGCCTAATTATAGGAACACTGGATGGGGCTAATGTGGAAATCAGAGAGGAAATTGGGGAACAGAACTTTTTCCTTTTCGGTGCAAGAGCTGATGAAGTCCCTCGTCTGCGCAAAGAAAGAGAGAACGGTCAGGTATTGATCTTCAAACTTTTAGAATCCACCGGAAGTTTTTTCGTTTATTAGTAGTAACCTTAATGTTTAACCAAATACAATATGGAGTAATATGAAGTATCCCCTTTTTTATACCTTAACATTTACTTCTTCCCGATAATGCAGTTTAAACCTGATCCTCGGTTTGAAGAAGCCAAGCAATTCATCAGATCGGGAGCCTTTGGGAGCTATGATTATAATCCACTGCTCGACTCACTGGAAGGAGACTCAGGCTATGGCCGCGGTGACTACTTCCTTGTTGGTCAGGACTTCCCAAGCTACATTGACGCCCAGGCAAAGGTTGATGAAGCTTACAAGTAAGTCCTTACACGTTTTCTCAAACTATGATGAACTGCTCAAGTCAAAACAGAACTTAAGCATATTCCCATAATAGAATTCCCCCCCCCCCCCCCCCCCCTTCTCCCCAAAGAAAGAACTGTTAACGATTCCCAGACAGCACAATTCTGTTAGTTTGCGTTATAAAATGTGGTAAACTGTGGTGTGATGACGAGACTTGCAATGGCGTGTTTTCAGGGACAGGAAAAGATGGATAAAGATGTCCATACTAAGCACTGCTGGAAGTGGAAAGTTTAGCAGTGACCGAACGATATCTCAGTATGCAAAGGAAATATGGAATATTGAGGAGTGCCATGTGGCATGATCATGGCGGGCGGCCAAACCTCCCAATTCTCTCCATGCATAGATAGATACATTTCAGCTGCTTACAAAGAGCAAACAAAAATGGCAGCAATGGCTGTTCTCTTCTGTGTTTCTGCAATCAGACTTTATTTCTCTGAATTA
Organism: Ipomoea trifida; assembly: GCA_003576665.1. NCBI lineage: Eukaryota > Viridiplantae > Streptophyta > Magnoliopsida > Solanales > Convolvulaceae > Ipomoea > Ipomoea trifida. The sequence continues at coordinate 16,256,869 of CP025657.1, forward strand.
TCGGAATATGCTTAGTATATTGCCCTCTATTGTATAGCGGAAAAAGTACCATACTTTCCTTGAAGTGTCTTCATTACTACAATTCGCATGCTTTTTTTTTTTTTTTTTTTTTTGGATACATTTTCAACATACACTAGAACAGGAATAATAACCCTAAGTCTCCCGAATCTCTGCCCAAGGGCATTGGGGATGAGGTAAATTGAGAGTGGCTCAGTAGTCTTCAGTTCTTACTCTTGTTCGGACACGGACACTTCACTGTGCATAAGGAGTTATCATCACTTTTGATCAATTTTTTGGACTTTGAATTTCCCAGTAGTTCTATATGTCTTCAGTAGGAATTGAACCTCCATTGAGTCACATGCTTATTTAATGAGCTTCTTGGGTTGGATAAGATCATAACCTGAGATCGGTTTAGATATTTGTTAAACTTAAAGTTGGTCTTTGTGATTAAGGAAGCACATAATCACTATTTGAAAGTATACATATGGTAAATTTCTGAAAGTATACATATGGTAAATTTCACTTTGTGATTCCAGTTTGTGAAATTCTAAAATACCACAAAAAAAAAAAGTAAATCAATCTACGATATTCATAGTTAATTGATTTAAACCAATTAATTCAGTAAGTCGCTTTTATTGAGAATTAAATTTATAATCTATGCGATTATCACATTAACAATCTAACTACTCTTTGTGTCTCATTTTGCATGTCATGTTTACTATTTATTGGTCAAATTAACTTTTTTTTTTATTGTTTATTTTCTTTGGTAATTTGTAATTATATTTAAATTTGATTTTTTTTTTTGTATTAATAGTACTTTTAATGTAGTTTCTAAATATATAAATTTTATATACTAATATTAAACTTAATATTATCAGAAATTGAATTAGAAATAATTTTAGTCAAAATCGCATTAACCGAATCAAACAAATCTAAATATATAAGTTTTATATATTAATATTAAACTTAATATTATTAGAAATTGAATTAGAAATAATCTTACTCAAAATCTCATTAACCGAATCAAACAAATAAAATAAGAAAGAAGGAGTAGACATGATTACTTATTAGAATTGTCTCAAATCAAACCATATTTATCTGATAATTGTTGTATTCTATACATCTACATATCCATCGACTATGAAACATCAAATGCCACATTATTAAAATGTATATATATTGACTCTTTATTTTTCTTTTTACATAGAAATAACTGATGGAATAAAAAAAAAATATAACTATCACACTATTTTTATCTGTCTTCCGGTGATTGATAATTTCGTCGTTCCTATGATTGGTGACAAATCGCAGAGCTTTTCAGAATCCTGTCTACACAATATTCACATGAAATATAATAATATAAAATAAAAACAAAAAAAAATATCTTAAAATAAAGAAAAAGTGAAAGCAAAGATAGAATTATGAGGAATTACAACTTCAGTTCAATTCTATCAATTATATTTATTATTCATCAGTAACTTTTACTTTTTGGCCTTTTTAAAAAAATCAAATTTGATTTTCTTTGTTCATTAGTACTTTTAATTTTTTAGTACTACTGAATTAGTACTTTTAATTTAATTTTTAAGTATATGAAATTTATATACTAATATTAAATTTAATATTATAAAAATTAAATTGTATATAAATTTAGGATCCATTTGGAAACTTGAAAAATATTGTTTAAAAATGACTTATTTTTTAAGAAAATTTTTAATTTTCTAGTGTTTGAGGGAAAGGTTAAAATATTATTATTATTATTATTTTTTTGGTTCAAAGTTAAAATATTTCATTTTTTCTGAAATGAATGTATTATTTGTAATAATAATAATAATAATAATAACAACAACAATAACAACAACAATAAGAAGAAGAAGAAGTGGTGGTGTGGTGGTAGTGGCTGTGGTGGTAGTATGGTAGTGGTTGTGGTGGTGGTGGTGTGGTAGTGGTGATAGTGGTGCGATGGTGGTGGTGGTGGCGTGGTAGTGGTAATGGTGGTGGTTAGAGATGGCAAATTTACCCCACAGATATCCATCCTACATGGATTAGGTTTTTGGGTGATAGTGATGAGTGGTGGGTCTTACAAAATTAAACCCGTGGTTGGTTTAGGTTAAAATCGCGTTTTATGTACAAAACTCAGCTAGAACCACATTTGACCCACCACGCATGTACGTGTGTGTGTGTGTACATATAGAGTAAAATAAGTACTAGTATGTAGTTAATTATGAAAGCTTATATGACCTTTACCAACTTTTTAATATTTTTAGTTCTAAACTAATAAGTTTATTTATAAAAAATTAACAATTTAATTATTATATTGAATAATTTTAATATTTTATATTTTAATATAACTAGTGAATTTTATTATTTTAGTATATGTAAGTAATCTAAATATTACTAGTATTTATTTATTTTTAATAAGATAATGAGCGGGGGTACTCGTAGTGGACACCAGTATTTGGTAGGGTGGGAGTGGATTTTGTAAAAGGTGGTAGGGTGGGAGTGGATTTTGTAAAAGGTTCACCCGATGCGGGTTGGGATTGGAGTGGGCGGGGGTAGGTTGAAAAAATATAAGGTGGGTCGAGTGGTGGATGTAGCCCTCCCCAATTCACGTGGCCCGACCCATTGCCATCCTTGGTGGTGGTGGACTGGTGGTGTATTGGTGTTGGTGGTGGTAATAATAATCCAGAAATTAACATGAAAAGATATGAGAGAGAAAAGAGAAACATGAAAATAAAGAATATGAAAAATTTCTTCGATAAAAAAAAATATAGAAAGACATTTTCACCAAATTGAGCTTTTTTTCGTTGACTAAAATGAATATTTTTGTTTGACTATATTTTCTTTGAATACCCAAACATGAAAAAATTCGAAAAATAATTTTTAGAAGTTATTTTTCAAGTTTTCATACGGACATTTATTAAGCCTCATTAACCATTAAGTGAATTGGCACTGTATAATTACAAAATTCGTTTTGTGGAAGATAAAAAAATTGCCTATTTATTTGTACACATTTTTTTTTTCAAATTTTACTTTATTTTTATTTTTAATATCACGACACACTTTATTATTATTATTTTTTTTGAAGATCACAATATTTTTTCCTATCGAAATATGTTTCACAAGTTTAACTTGCTAAAGTTGTCTTAATCACAATAACTTAATAACTTTTATATACAAAATTTTGTAGGACTAGTCCAAGTACTAAACACACGTATATACATAATCATGTCGAACTAGTACAAATACTATAACTTAATCAATTTTATATACGAAATTTTTTAGGACTAAGCCCAAATATTATAACACATGAGCCATGACAGAACGTATATACAAAATCGTGTCGAACTAGTCTAAATACTATAACTTGATCACTTTTACGTACAAAATTTTATAGAACTAGTCTAAGTACTATGGTCATGACAGAACGTATATACGAAATCGGGTCGGACTAGTAAAAAATCCAAATACTTTGCCAGCAGTGGGCCATGTCTAGGGCTCTGATGGGACCTACATCTCCAGTTTGGCTGGCCGGGGATCTTTACTCTTTTGAAACATTATAATCCTAACAGCCAATTTCTCCGGCGGAGCAGTTGGAAACAACAATACAACATAAACGCCGGTGGAGACTGGATGTTTCTTGCTCTCTCTCGTTAATGCTGTAAAAGGATTAGAGAATATCAGAGCTTTAGCTATGGATCGAATAGAGGCCGCAAAGGAGTTACCTTTCAGGGTCGGGTTCACGGGCCATAGCGGTCACCTTACAATCGAGCCTCTCCCGCCGGTCGAACGCCCCAAGCCTCTCGATTCGCTGCCTTTCGTTCTTGTCAGTATTTCAACTCATTCTAACTCTGCATTGTTTTGTCGTGAACTCGGTGCTTTTTCTGTTGCTACTATTTCTTTTTTACAACTTTTTGTTCGTAGAGTTTCAATATTTTTAAATGCATATGATGGATTTTTTGGCATTTAGCAAAGTTTGTTTTCTCAAGTTATTATTGTTTGGGATTGGTTATGAAGTTGATAGGCCTAATTTAACTAGTTTTGTCCATGACTTGTTATCTGAAAATTCTTTTTCTGTAATTATATGGGGGAGTTCTGTTAGTGGGTCTTAGTTAGTAGCTAAAATTGATATCTTCCATGGTTGCTGAATATGTAAGTTAACTGCAAGAACAAAACTTTCATCCTGATTCTGTGAATCATTGTGAATTGAGCATTAGTTCATGAAGAAGTGTGGATTTACTTCTTTTTGCTTGCTTTATTTTCCCATTCCAATCACTGGGGTCTAATTTGGCATGCTATTTTCCTAGATAGCTGATTTTATCAAGTGCTGAATTTTGGCACTGGCTTAAGAAATCATGGCAAACTAAGTTGTAGTTCATGAATTAGTGTACCTTTACTTTTTGTTTCTTTCCTTCAACTGTTTGGGGTCTAATTAGCAGCCGTAGTTTGACTGGTTTTGTTGCATGCTATTTTCCATGAATTTCGTCCATATTTTACCTGTTACAACAAGTTGTAATCATTAGTCATGGATAAGTTCATTAATTTTTTGTTCATGAACTAGATTTGTTTTATTTTACCTGAAACTGCTGTTATTGTATTTAGCACCAGAATTCCATTTATGGAATGTAGGGTGCATTTTACCTTGGTCGCTGATTTTGTCTTTTATGACATGTACTAAAGATGAGTTCTTTTTAACATTGTGGTGAATTAACATTTAGTTCATGAACTAGTGTGGTACTATTCTTTCTTTCCCCCCCTCAACCACTCGGAATGGGAACGATGCATATGCAAAAGAAAAAAACACCTTTCTAGAAATTTATCTATTCTAATGTGAATGAAAGATTGATGGATTTGATGATTGGGTAAGCTGTTCTGGTTCATGCGTTGATTGGCGAGCCCTCTATGTTCAGTTGCATGATATTTATGATTTTGGGAACTTCTATGAAATAGGGACTCCTTAATTTGACTGTTAGTTAATGGAAATACACAACGTCAAATTTGTTTTACTGAATGTATTTAATGCAGTTTTACTGTTCTTTCCTTACATCTTATATATATATATTTTTTATAATTAATACGAGTATAAATTGGTAAATGATGTTGGACCGGGTTAAATTCTAGTTGGGCTGGGTGAGATCATAGTGTGAGATCGGTTTAGATATTTGTTAAGCCCAAAAGCTCCCAGATTGCTCAATCACTTATGCTTGTTTGAGTTATTGATCGCTTGCATTTTTCATTTCAGCCTCCTGCATTCCCGGATGAAACTCCTGAAACAATACAACAATATATAAAGGATAAATATCTCTTACCTCAGTTGGATGCTGATGAATTCACCCCTGAAAAAATGGGAAGGCAGTGGGAATTTGATTGGTTTGACAGAGCTAAAATCCTTCCAGAGCCTTCTCTGCCTCGAACTATTATTGTTCCAAAATGGGAACCACCTTTCAGGCGTCCAAAAAACCCACCAGGTGGACGATGGGAGCCAGAGTCTGTGGAGGTGTGCAGCGGTGCATTACTTTGTGTTTTTGTTTTCTTCTTTCACTCCTTAGTTGCTTGCAGATGAATCTTTTCATTTGCAATATTCATCCTAGTTAAATTGCATAAAATCTTTGGGATCTTGCATTTTATTAATCTTAGTAAACCAGCAGAAAAATCTCTGGGATTTTGCATTTTCCTTTCTTTCTGTTAATAGTTTGATGGATTTCATCTGATAATTCTAAAGTACATTTCTTATGATGGTCTAGATAGATGTATCGGAACTTACAGCAGGAGCTGAGGATTTGGGTGCTTTGCCACAAATTACTGGACCTCCAAAAGACTTTGTTAGAGGAAGTGTCAATAACCGACCTTTTCGTCCAGGGGGGTTGGATGGTTCTTCTTCTCTGGGAAGGGCTCTTCCTGATGGTGCTTCCAGTGGCAAATGGGTGCACGAGGTTCTTGATGGTGGTTATGCCCAAACCATTCCTCCAGGCTTCAAAAAGGGACTAGATCTTGGTGATCTTGAGGTACTTCACTTGAGATTACTGAAAATTGCTTGATGATGCAATCCAATAATATACTCTATCCATAACTTTTTGTTTCTATATGCTACTTCTATGATACTAATTTGTATTTTGTACATTCATGAAGATGCATTCATCTTCATGGAATGTTTACGAGGATCAGAGTGCAGTCAATAGCACATCCAACAAGAAGGTGGTTAGTTTTAACTATGTCTTTCATTTACGAAGTTGATTCATTTAATATACGCAGTAATTATTGTATTAATTTTTTATCTTCATTTTTATTTTCGTGGGATTACCTTAAACTTTGGTACTATTTTCGTGCATGTTAATGATGTTATACTTGCCTTTGTTGCTTATTGACAGAGTAATTTTTCTTGTCTCATTACTGATGTAAGAATCTGTTTGGATCTATGCAGAATGATTTTTCCGTGCAGTTTGATGAATTATTTAAGAAAGCTTGGGAAGAAGACATGACAGAATATGTTGAAGATGGTCTGTATAACCTTCATGCTGATATTATGTTCCATGTGCTCCTGTGTGTGAAGTATGATTTGATGTACACAGATCTGATAATCAGCTTTGCCTGCTGAACTAGAATGTCTTCATCTGCTTGATCTTATAAAATCAGGCAAGATCTGCTATATCCACATAGCATGGCCTTTTTGGCAGTGGGGGTAGAATGCATTTGATATAGCAACATGCTAATAATATGAAAGTGTCCATAGTAATATAGGATCCTATGTTATCTAGATATTTCATGCATTGGATAATTTATCAGTGAATTATGTTAAAATTTTACTTGCAACTGTAAAACACACATATTATTTACAGCCAGTGCACACTTTGTAGTTTCGTGTCAACTTTTTCTTCCCAAGTGAAGATAGTAAATTCAAAGAGAAGAAATGATGGTTTAGAGTGGAAAATAACACATGGTTTTGAGACTTGTATGTTTTGTACCGCGAATATTCATAAGTATCTTCTAGTTCTGAACCACTGAATGAAAGGGAGACAAGATCTTTGGACTACAGGATATACTTTGATGCTAAATATGCTTGGAGAAGTTTAGATTTGTTTCTAGCTTCTTATTCTTGCTTATTCATCTGGATAGCATTAGGAAAGTGAGTGAATACCACTGGTAGTCTGTTTTATGTCTATCTTTTCACTCTTGCAGCTTTAGCAGTTTACCATGAATCTTTCCTAGAGTTTTCTTGTTATATTCACTTGAAAGCATCTTTCATCTTTGTACTGCTAGTCTAACTTTTATACATTAATGTAACCAATTACTTCATGCACCACTTGGCCACACCAGCAATTTAGTGATAATTAGTCAACTCCTAATTGTGGCTTACTTGATTACTTTGAACAACATAATATTTTTATTTGGAGGCTAATGCCATTGCTGTGGTTAGGTCATTCTTCTGAGTTGCAAGCTGAAGTGAAAGAAGAATTTTCTGTCAAATTAGAATCACTTGAAATAGATACTGAAGTAAACAAGCCAGAAGTTGCTGGTGAAGTTACAGTGACTGAAAAATCAGTTTTGGATGAGATTTTGGCTGCTGCATCTGGAGTTTCAGCTTTAAGATTGGATGGAGAAAGAGATGGTAGTGGACATGAACAAACAGAGGTATAGTGTGGACTTGACAAAAAAAAATTCCTATATTGAAATTGCTGCATACATTTGAACTTTTCTTTGTGCTCATTTTTAGAAAAATTATAATTGCAGGCATGGGCTGTAACCGGAGACAACAAGGAGGTTGTGGAACGATTTAATGATCTTATTCCTGATATGGCACTAACCTTCCCATTCCAACTTGATCCCTTTCAAAAGGAGGTAATATTTGATTATTTATGTTGTTTGCATGTAATGTTGAAGTGCTTAATTTGAACCTTGGAATTATTACTTCATGATAGTTTTTAGAAGAATCAAATCAACCAGTAATCTTATATCACTTGGCCAGTTGGATTTTGGGAGTGAGACTGCTTTCGACCAGTTGCTCACTATGATGATCATCTCTATTCTACATTTACAATAATTGGTTCATATTTATTTTGTTTCTTTGATCTGTTGGCTAGGACATTTGATGCATGTACTTTTTGTTTTCTTGGCAGCATCATCATTGAGGTGCTTAAATAACTAGGTTTCTCTTTGTTGCTTGTTGATTGCAGGCCATCTACTATCTTGAAAGGGGAGAGTCTGTTTTTGTTGCTGCTCATACATCAGCAGGAAAGACAGTAGTAGCAGAATATGCATTTGCTTTGGCATCCAAAGTATGACTTTAATTTATGTTTATGATCAACTTGTGGCTAGTGATGCTTTATTGTCTATAAGTGAAAGGGTGCTTTGTCTCTTGTGTTAAGTTAGATGTCTGCAATATGCTTCGTTTTCATTCTCCTGCATCAAAGCTTCTCTTGTAGTTTGGTCTTATCCTCGACTTCTTGTCAATATGTGGATAGGCATCACATTGAAGATCATGACTGTGTATGTTGCAGCACTGCACCAGAGCTGTTTACACTGCTCCAATAAAAACTATCAGCAATCAGAAGTACAGGGACTTCTGCGGGAAATTTGACGTTGGCCTTCTTACTGGAGATGTCAGCTTGCGGCCTGAGGCCTCATGTCTCATCATGACTACTGAGATATTGAGGTCTATGCTCTATAGAGGTGCTGATATCATTCGTGATATAGAATGGGTACAAATCTTTGACTTAATTCATCATTTGCTACATCCTTTACTTAATGTAGTTTCCTAAGAAACAACTGCTTTCTGTATGGAGGATAGGTTATATTTGATGAAGTGCATTATGTCAATGATGTTGAAAGAGGTGTTGTCTGGGAAGAAGTTATTATCATGCTACCAAGGCACATCAATTTTGTACTTCTGTCTGCAACAGTAAGCCTAAATTCCCTTCAAATTAGAGGATTGATTATTATGCAGTTATGTACTCATCACTGCAAGGGGGAGACTTGCAGTGTTGGATGCAATTGTACAAAATACTTCGCTTGTTAAAATAAAGATTTATTAACCTTTAGTAACTCCTAGTTCATATCATCTCTCTCCCATTTGTTGTCTTTCATGTAAACTGATCCCTATCAATGATTTGTCTTACTGTTCTAGGTACCAAACACAATTGAATTTGCTGACTGGATTGGCAGGACAAAACAAAAGAAAATTCGTGTGACAGGGTTAGTGGCATTTTAACACATATTATACAATCATTTCTTGCCAAATATTGATGCAGTCCACTTTGATATTCATTTTTGAGAACTAATTTCATATTTTATTGTACAATTACAGTAGCACTTCCATTTCAACAAAATTGATAAACTGTTCCTATTAACTTTTAAGTCTCAATAACTTGATAGACAATTCATCCTATTTAAGACTTCTGTATGAAACTAACAAAAATCCTAACGGAATTATCATTGCTGTCCATTCTCAAAGTTGAAAAGTGAAGTGGCACAGTAGTCAAGTGCCCAAAAAAATAAAATTAGTTCTATTTTTAATATTTGTGATTCTGGCTAGTTGTGTTGATTTTGTTTGCAATATACCTGCCCTTTGTTATCAGGACAACCAAAAGGCCAGTCCCTTTGGAACATTGCCTCTTCTACTCTGGAGAGCTGTACAAGGTGTGTGAGAATGAACAATTTGTGCCTCAGGGATTTAAAGCAGCCAAAGATGTATTTAAGAAGAAAAACACAAGTTCTGCCATTGGTGGCACTGGAGCTTTCCATGGATCGTCTTCAGCTGCTAATGATAGATCTCGGGGTCAGAGACGTGATAACTTTTCTCATGGAAAACACCCCAAAGGACCCCAAACTTCAGGGAATGTTGGTAGTAGCTGGGGAAACAAGAATAGTGTTGGCCAGAATGTTATGGGGCTAAGGAGGTCAGAAGCATCCTTGTGGTTGTCACTCATTAATAAACTGTCAAAGAAATCTCTCTTACCGGTAAGTGCTAATTTAATTTTTGACAACTACGCTTCCATGTAAGCTTGTATCTTCAAAGTTGACACATAAGTATGTTATACTCCCTCGACTCCATTTACTTTTTTTTTTCTTGGTCAATTTTACTAAACTCCGACTCAAGTTTTTATGTTCTTTAAGTTTAAATTTTGAGACTAAAAATTAGAATTTTGTCTCAAGAATCATAACTTACAATTTAAGGAAATATGCTTTAAAATGTTGAATCAAAATTATGTTGTGTTGGCCCTCAGAAGAAATTGAAGAACCTTTTTCGGACAGATGGAGTAGTCTCTAGTTCTTAACATTCTGAATTTCTGGATATTTTCAAATCTGGTAAATTAATACTTAAATTGACTTATACACTTCTAACGCTTCGTATGAATGAAATTTTTACTGCAGGTGGTTATTTTTTGCTTTTCAAAGACAAGATGTGATAAGTCTGCCGATAACCTCCCTGGGACTGATCTCACAACTAGCTCTGAGAAAAGTGAGATTCGCATCTTCTGTGACAAAGCTTTTTCACGGCTTAAGGGATCTGATAGAAACTTACCTCAGGTGCTGTAGTTACAGACCACTCCTTTTATTTAGGATCACCTTCATGGTGGCTTTTCTCAAGGAACTTTACATTTGGATTTGGGCATAAGACATTGACATGTAATTTGCAGATTGTCAGAATTCAAAGTCTTTTGCGGAGGGGAATTGGAGTGCATCATGCAGGGCTACTACCGATTGTAAAGGAAGTTGTTGAAATGCTTTTTTGCCGTGGTGTAGTGAAGGTAAGGTCTTAAACCACTGACCAAGACAGTTCTGTTTATTACAACTTGTCAGACTGGAGAAATATGTAGTGGCAAACTTCAAGAATTATAGGAAGTGGTCCTAAATTACACTAGGGTCAATTAGTCATATATCTGTTGTGTGAATGGCTTGGTTCTCAGAATTACAGTGACTGGGCTGATAGTTGTTCCTATTTCCATGATAGCAGGATTTCACTTTGACATTCATATTTTGGTTAGCAGTGATGTTGAATTGCCTTTTTGGAAATAGAAAAACCATCATCAAATATAGAAGAATGAATGATGAGAAGGATTCCTTAAGCGCATCAGAAATAAAAAGATGATGAAAATGAAAACTTTAGTACTTGATTGTTGAGCATTGTTGCGAACACCTTTTATCAATTATAATATATAGGATAAGTAAAATAATCTCAAGTAATTATGAATATATCTTTAATACTCCTGACATGGCAACAAACGCCTCATTTGTATTTCTGGTCTTTCCTTAGGTTCTTTTTTCAACAGAGACATTTGCAATGGGAGTTAATGCCCCGGCTAGGACAGTAAGTGCTTTTTCTGTTTTTCTTTAAAACTAATATTTTTTGTCATTGTATGTTGTTTTGCCCTCACAGTCCACTGAACTCCCCTTTCTCTTTGCTTGGAAGAGCAGTACTTGTCTTTACCATCATCAATTTTTATTTTATTTATTTTATTTTATTGTTCAATGCAATTGAAGCATTATTAGTAAGCTACCATCTCCTCTGGATATCTCCTACTTATCTGGTCATCGGCCTCTGTTTTATGGCAGGTTGCTTTTGATCACTTAAGGAAGTTTGATGGCAAGGAATTCAGACAATTACTTCCTGGAGAGTATACTCAGATGGCTGGCCGTGCTGGAAGGAGAGGACTGGATAAAATCGGTACGGTAATTGTGTTGTGTCGTGATGAAATCGCTGAAGAGAGGGATTTGAAGAATGTTATGGTTGGTAGTGCAACTAAGCTTGAATCTCAGTTTAGATTGACCTACATCATGATCCTCCATCTGCTTCGTGTTGAAGAGCTTAAGGTACATAATTTTGACAATAAAGGATTAAAGACCTTTTTTAAAAAAATAATAATAATTTCTTGGGCCGTTTGGTAATATTTTGTTCCTCCTTTTTTGTTTTCAAATCCTGTGAAATAAATTAAAAAAAAAAACGGTTTCAAAATATGGCACAAAAAAGATTCTGTTTTTTTTTGTTTTCAATATCCAATCCCCACCCTACCTCTTTTGGTCAATGTCACATCTACTTCACTTTGATTCATTAACCGCCTTGACCCACTCTACCAATACTTCCCGATCCTCACATAGCATATGCCCCTTTCTTAACCAAAAAGCTGCATCGGCATCCCTTTGACCTCATCCATACTTCACCTTCTCCGTGTACCCTACCCACCCCACTCCTCTCCTCTGACCCCTACATACACTCCACTTTGGTCCTTGCCCATGTTCAGCTAACAACCCCCACTTCCCCTCCCCCTATCCCACCTTCCCCATCTCCCTCAACATTGTCCACCCACCATAACTCACCTTCCATCAAATTTCATATTTGATAGCCCATACGCCATTTTACAAATGAAATTTGATAATGAACATGACTATGTTTCCTGTTTCTCTTTGAATGAAACAAAAACTTGCTTTTGCTTTTAGACACAAAACATAGGCAAAATAAAAGTACTACCAAAAGGCCGGTGTTTCTCGTGTGCATTATTATTACTTATCCTTGAGAATAATTTTACTTGGCTAATGCTGTTGAAAACCATTGTAGGTGGAGGACATGTTAAAAAGAAGTTTTGCTGAATTTCATGCTCAGAAGAAATTGCCAGAGAGACAACAACTTTTGATGCGAAAACGTGCTCAGCCTAAGAAATCTGTTGAGTAAGAATGCCTCATTTTCATTTAACTTGTAACTATGTGTTGTGCAAATTTGTGAACATACAAAACATACTAGCACATATGTATGTGATCATATACTTATTTTCATATGCTACCCTTAAAGGAATGTGCATTACTTTCCAATTTGGTATGTGAATAATTCAACATTGTGTGTGTGTATAGGTGCATAAAGGGTGAACCAGCAATTGAGGAATACTTTGAGATGTACTCAGAGGCTGAAATGTATAGTAAACAGATATCAGAGTCAGTCATGCAGTCCCCGGTTGCTCAACAGTATCTTATTGCTGGAAGAGTGGTGGTTGTAAGATCACAACAGGTAAAATTTTACCAGCATTTGCCTGCTACTCAATTTTTAACTTGATGTAAATTTGTCGGAAATGATGCATTTACCTTGTTTTTTATTCTCTAAATTTTGTGTCTTTCCAAACAACTTATTTTCTAATTATTTTGAATTTTCTAAAGCCAAAGTTAAGTGATTTGTGAACAGACAATGATGCCTTTACCTTGTTCTTTATTCTCTAAACCCTAGGTGCAACAATGGATCAAAAATAATTTGAGTAACATTAAAAGGGTTTAACTAATGGCTTTGTTTTTCCTCTCAATTGGCAGGGACAAGACCACTTACTAGGTGTTGTGGTGAAAACACCTGCTTCTAACAACAAGCAATACATAGTTTTAGTACTGACTCCTGATTTACCCTCAACGTTGCAAAGTCAATCGGGTACTGGTAAACCGAATGATAAAAAAGCTCCTGACTTCCAGATATTGATACCTAAATCAAAGCGTGGGTTAGATGATGAGTATTGTCCATCGGTCACGTCTCGCAAAGGATCAGGCATTATTAACATTAAGTTACCTCACCATGGTAATGCTGCTGGAGTAAATTATGAGGTTAGAGGTGTTGAGAATAAGGAGTTCCTCTGCATATGCAACGTCAAAATAAAAATTGATCAAGTCCGGCTTCTTGAAGATGTTAGCGCTGGAGCATACTCATATACTGTCCAACAGCTGCTGGGTCTAAAATCTGAAGGAAATAAGTACCCTCCCGCCCTAGATCCAGTTAAAGGTATGCTAGATCTATTCCCATGATAAATACAACTGGTAAAATGTGTTTACAATGCTTTTCAGACATTCTCTTTAACATGAGAGTGTTGGTGTGGCAAAATTCATTTTACACCGAGGAAACATGAGCTAGCAGTCTAGATATTCATTATTTACCTTTTCCGTTCTTGCTTAGTTTTTTTTATGAAATTAGTGAAGGTATAAAATTTGGATCATTTGATTCTATGAATCTATGGCACGAAAACCTTCCAGTCATACTGTACTTCCCAGAAGCTGGACAGACCAGCTTATCTTCTTATACCTATCGTCATGAGCTTATTTTACTCCATAAAATGTATCTCTTTCATTGGCTTAACTATATTTCTATGTCTAATGAAACTTGAATACCAGAGCTGAAGTTGAAAGACGTTGATCTCGTTGAAGCTTATTACAAATGGAGTAATCTTTTGCAAAAGATGGCACAAAATAAGTGCCATGGATGCGTTAAGTTGGATGAGAACATTAAATTAGCTGGAGAAATGAAGAGGCACAAGGAGGAATTGGAAAGATTGGAGTTTCAAATGTCAGACGAGGCACTTCAGCAGATGCCTGACTTTCTGGGCCGGGTATGGACTATGGAATTTCTTTTCAATGTTCACTGAAAAAAATAGTCAAAGTTCTTATAATACAATGGAATAAAAAAAATACTTTCTAACAATTCAGATGCTCCTTTACAGATAGATGTATTGAAGGAAATTGGCTGTATAGATGCTGATCTTGTAGTTCAAATAAAAGGTCGTGTCGCTTGTGAGATGAACTCCGGGGAAGAGCTGATATGCACTGAATGCCTGTTCGAGAATCAAATGGATGATTTGGAACCAGAGGAAGCAGTAGCAATCATGTCGGCCTTTGTGTTTCAGCAGAAAGAGAGTAAAGCACCCTCCCTCACGCCAAAGCTCGCTCAGGCTAGAAAGAGGTTAGTGGCTTTTTAAATTGTTTAAATTCTGCAGGATTTTCACTACGTTTTCATTCATTAATTGCTTGTTATGTCGCATCATGTATGTTTTGCTTGTTATGTCGCATCATGTATGTTGACCAAGATAATTGTCGTTAGTTTCTCTAGTACACTTTTGAGCCCCTCACCCAAAACCTGTTGTTTGACTTCTGGTTTGCTATTACATTGTACCGATAAGTTGGCTGATAAACCTTTCAAGATCCCATGGTAGAACATTTTTCGATATCCTTTTATAATGTCGCTTTTTAGTGCTTATTTAAACTCTCAAGAAATTTGTGCTCCCTCGACCTTTCAAATTGTGGCCTTGTGGGGCCTACTATTTTGTTTTGTTTTATTTTATTTTATTCATGAGCTTATATTCATTGATATTTATATTTTGTCCTTTAATTTCCCGAATCAAATTCCTTTACTGTGCTCTGCCTGTTTTAGTTGAGAATGAACAAGTGAATGAATTGTTATAGGTTTTTCTTCAAATATTCCCCCACCCGCTCCTTCAACATACATACAAATCCCTACAAATGAATGAACTTTTATTTGCATCCCCGTGATTGCGTTCAGGATTTTCCTACATTCATGTTAACTTAAACTGCCGTAAATTTCTGTGGCATGTAGGTTGTACGACACTGCAATAAGACTAGGGGAGCTCCAAGCGCAGTTTAAACTACAGATTGAGCCCAGGGAGTATGCTGAAGAAAATCTAAAGTTTGGCCTCGTTGAAGTGGTATACGAATGGGCAAAGGTCTCTCTCTCTCTCTCGCTCGGGCTTTCTCTGCCTCGTGCACATTCTTGCAGTGTACACATACATGAACGGAGCCTCTTCGATTTCTGTTAACGTTTCGTTTTTCGTGTGGCAGGGTACTCCATTTGCAGATATATGCGAGCTCACAGACGTCCCAGAAGGCGTGATAGTGAGGACCATCGTCAGACTGGACGAGACATGCCGAGAGTTCAAAAACGCTGCTGCAATCATGGGCAACTCCGCGCTGTACAAGAAAATGGAAACAGCTTCCAACGTTATAAAACGCGATATTGTCTTCGCGGCCAGCTTGTACATTACCGGCGTTTAATAACACACCTAGGAGGCCATGGCTGCTGGGCATGCATTTCCTCCAAAATCTTGTTGTATACTAGTCACAGGCATGATTAAGGAGTTGGACAATATACAGGTTGAGAACTTGTACTTTGCCCAATCTCTCCATACCTTTGACCTTGCTTGTAACATAGTTTTGCAGCAGGTTTGATATCATTAGCTTAAACTAGATAGGAGATCACGAAATTTCTTTCAAATGTACATTATTGTAACATTAGATTTTGTTTATTGGAGTTGAATGAATCCACGTTTTTCTGCAAAATGAAATATAACTAGCTACTACAATGGACTAGTACGGCCAAAAAGAAGAGGGAGAGGAGCGTAATTTGTTCCTAACATAGGGCTAAATTGTGTAAAATTAACCCAATGAGGTAGCTCAAGTGGTAAATGAGCTCTCTGTGTGGGGAAGAATTTTGGGAGAACTCGGGTTCAATTCCCACAAGTGACGATTCCTCTGGGCTAGCACCTGTGCCTCTCAGAGCGAACGTGGGTGAACCCGGACCATTAAACGGATGGAGAAAGACCCCGTAAATTCCATTAAACGGATGGAGAAAGACCCCGTGAATTTACAAAAATAAAATAAAATTATGTAAAATTATCAAAGTTGAGAACTCATTATAGTTGAGAATTATATTGGGTATTAACTTTATAGACTCATAGGAACATGAATACATAGACTGTGAAATACTAACAATACAATATTTAGAAATCGCAGGGATTATTCTAAATGTAATTATTGTCATAGCAATACATTGAAGTTCATCAGAAAATGCATAATTGAAACTGCAGTTGTGCTGAACTGATACTGCAGTTGTGTTGAAAGAGAATTGCAATTACGCGGAATGGAGATAGTTTCATCTGTCTGTTTTCATTAATCTATACAACGTCGTTTTGTTACTTGAACCATAATGATTGGTGGTCCGTGATCCACTATAAAATTTGCAACAGAAGAAGTATTAATTTTCAGGCACACTCGTGGGCATCAGATGTTTTGTCATCCTTTTATATCTTGACAGCAGAGGAAGTATTAATTTTCATACACACTCGTGGGCATCAGATGTTTTGTCATCCTTTTATATCTTGACAGCAGAGGAAGTATTAATTTCTGTCAGTTTCTAATTTTTTGTAAATATTTTGGGCTATCTCTCTCAGTCTGCATACCATTTATAAACAAAATTTGACTGAGAATCTAATTTTTGTTTTGGCCAGTGTACGTATTGATTAAGCTGGTAGTTGGCTTTTCCAACTTCCGATCCCTTTGTTGGCTACTGCTTATGCCTTTGAGGCTTTGATGCCTTCGGATTTATTGAATGGTTAAATTGTTGTACACCAATGTAACCCAAATAATAATAATAATAATAATAATAATAATAATAATGTTTTTTTTTGGTAAATTTACAGGGTCTTTCTCTCCGTCCGTTTAACGGTCCGGGGTCCACCCACGTTCGCTCCGGGAGGCACGAGAGCTGGCCCAGGGGGAATCGTCACTTGTGGAAATTGAACTCGGGTTCTCCCGAAATTCCTCCCCACAAAGAGAGCTTACTTGCCACTTGAACTACCCCACTGGGTTAATAATAATAATAATGTGTTATTTAGTGTTCTGTACTAATGTGTTATTTAGTGTGTAACACTAATCGAGCTTCTTAATTACATGGTTAGTAGAAGAGCAAAATATTATAATAATTTATAATTATTGATGAGCGACATTTGTTCATTCATGATAGTAAATATGTAGTTCAAGTATTAATTTAGACGAAACAAATTATTTAAGTTGGTATCAAAAGAGTTAGGATCTCAGGTAAACAATTAAAAGATCAAAGTTATACTTTTACCATTTTCTTATATAGTTAAAGGCTTGGTGGCTATCCACTTGAAATGTAAAAAAAAAAAAAAATAAAAGAAGAAAAGAAAATAAAATGCAACTTAATTGATTACATGGATCGGATGAAGTTTGAAAAGAAAGATTAGGATCGAGTTTCATGAATAGCAGTGTGAGATCAGAGCAACCTCTCAAAATGAGGAGGCTCATTACACATCTTCAAATATTGACTGTGAATTTCCATCACTATTTAAAAAAGAAAAATAAGAATAAGGGTTTATTTTGTATACATTTTAAAGTATGTAGTGACAACAAAATTTTCCAGTAAAAAAAGGAGCAATTTTAAAAGAATTGAAGTCACTCTTTTTCCTTTGTTTTAATTTCATTCAAACTATATATAATCAAATTTCTCTTAATTTGCTAATGACCTTGTGGTCAAGTGACATGTAGTGACTACTTAATTTTTCTATTTTAAAAATGACACCTTGAGTTAGGGGCGGACGTCGATTTAGTTCGGATGACACTTGAATTTTATTTCGGATATATGAAAATTTTGGGTGATATTTTTTACACTCGATATTAGAACTGAATTTAATTCAGATATATTCAGTTCGGATGAAATTATTTCGGGTTAGTTTAGATATACCGAAAATTTTATTTTTATCAATTTAGAATTTTTTAATAATTTAATAATTTATACTTTTTTTTTTCATATACTATCAAACTAAAAATAAGACAAATAGTAATAATTAACCAATAGACTTTTTAAAATAAATATATTATTAATTATGAAATACATTTAAAACAAAATATATAATTATATTAATTATTATATTATAATAAAATTTCGATTAGTTCGGATTTGGGGTTGGGTGTTAATAAATTTTTAAAGCCTATATTCGAATCCATCAAATATACCAAAAATTAAAGTATCCAAACCAATAATTATTTGTGTTCACCCAAAATTTAAAATTAGATTCAGATTTCAAGTGTTAGTTTGGATAATCCAAATTAGGCACCCCTACCCGGAGTAAAAAACACAAACAATAATATAATTTTCCTTCCTATATACTACGTATATATATATATATACTCAGCTAGCTTAGCTTTTATTCATGTAATTCATTTCCACCACCTCTACGTCCTAGGCCACCCTCACCGAAAATGGCCCTTCGATGGCTAAGCTTAGTCGCCGCCATATGGCTCCAGTCCGTGAGCGGAACCAACAGCAACTTCCCCTTCTACTCCCCCCGCCTGAAGCAGCTCCTCTCCATTTCCCAGGTCCAGCTGAACCACCTAGCCTTCACCAACGACGTCGGAAAGGTATTTGGCTGGCTTTCCGGCATTGCCGCACTGTACCTCCCGCTCTGGCTCGTGCTCCTCCTCGGCTCCTCCCTCGGCTTAGTCGGCTACGGCGTCCAGTACCTTTTTCTCGTCCACAAAATCGCGTTCCTCTCGTACTGGCAGGTCTTCGTCCTTACTGCGCTCGCCGGGAACAGTATATGCTGGATTAACACCGTCTCCTACATCGTTGCCATCCAGAATTTCCCGTTGGACCGCCAGGTCGCGGTGGGGATTTCCACCAGCTATGTCGGGTTAAGCGCCAAAATTTTCACGGATATGGTGGAAGTTTCTTTCCCTACTAAATCAGCCCACGGTTATCTACTTCTTAATTCTGTCCTGCCACTAATAGTGGCAATAGTTGCTTCCCCTATTGCCCGGGAAATCAACAACGGAGTATCCAGACGGCTTGGCCGAGGGTTCACTGTAATGTTTGCAGTAACCATAGCCACCGGCGTGTACGCTGTGATCACAACCATCTTGGGTTCGAAGATTTCAAAAAAAAATTTGCTAAAACACTTGAGTTTCGCAGTAGGTATGGCTGTGATGTTATTTCTGCCAATTTTAGTCCCTATCATGGAGCTCTATCGGAAAGAATGTCCGACGATAAGGCCCAGAGATCAGGTCTTCGATCGCCACGGAGTCGAGGAAGCTGTTAGTTCTGATTCTGTCATGGGAATAGAGGGTGGAGAGGTGACAGAAGAAGAACCATCTACGATTGTTGTTGTGGAAGAAGTGGAAGCGAAAGATTTGGTCAAGAGAGGAGATTTTTGGTTATATTACATGGTTTATTTTCTTGGTGCGACTCTGGGTTTAGTGTACTTGAACAATCTGGGTCAAATCGCCGAGTCGCGTGGCTTCTCCCATGCTTCTATTCTAGTATCAGTGTCGTCTTCATTCGGATTCTTTGGGCGCCTCCTTCCGTCGCTTTACGACTATTTCTTCTCAATGTAAACACTCCTCCCTTCACTCCATTTTGATGGATTTAATTAACCCGGGTAGCCCGAATCAATAAACCCGATAAGAATATAGGGGGTATGACAAGTGTGGATCAAAGCGTACCTCGGAGGCACTTGTATATACTGAACGAATAATAAAGCTGTTACAGGAATGGTAATAATAGGACAAAGGTGTTGTTAAGACCAAGCAGTTGAAGATGTCTTGTCAGGACAACAATACATGTTTATATACTAATTGTAAGCCTAACAAACTGGAGAAAAACCCTCGAGCGGGCCTGGACCGCGTCCCACGCCGATAATACCGCGTCAGACCACGACCCGACCTCTCGGCCGAGCTCGGAGCTCGGCCCAGCCGACCTCTGGAGAGGTCGGCCCAAGTGACCTCGTGGAGGTCGGCCATGGGCCGAAAGGGCCCAAGTCGTGCTCCCGGGTCGGGTGACCCGTGACCCGTGCTCCGTGCTAACTCCGTGGCGGGTCCGGGTATGATTTATCCATCATCAGTCCCCCACTCTCTGAGCTGCGATGAGTCGTCAGCGAAAGAGAGTAGACTCGTAAAACCACGCCGTACGAACTCCGTACCAATCCTACAATTGTGTACGCAATATTACTCCCTCCCTCGGTTGAAAATAAATCTCCCAAAAATCCTCGGCAAAATAGAAGTCTTATCGCGATGGAAGTGCACACACAGATGAATCCCGAAATTTAGAACCACCCTTATCCCTTACAAGTCTTCTCCTACCACAACTCTTCCCCCCTAACCCCTATAAATGGTCTTGTCACCAACCTCACACCCTCACATCACCAACTTTTCCCCTTCTACACTCAAACATCACCATCACCTTTTCACCTTTTGACTTTCCCTCTTTCCCATAAAAATTCAAGGCCCACTACATGGCCTCGACTTAGTCTTGTGGCCCTCCGTGAATTTAGCCCAATTTGATTGGGATTTCCTTGTATAAAAGGTCATTGCTTAGCATTACAAGACACATTCATCATACCCAGTCTAAACATTATTGTAATAGCACTCGTATTCGTCCTAACACGAATCATCATATAATTCGTCTCCGTGACATGCAACATTATTATTCTGCTATTACATTTTGTTATCCGTTTCTTAATTATTGGATTTAATAATTCGGGACACCCGGGTAATTAAATCCATCAACTTTATACATAGCCCAAATCAGTCTGACCAAAGGCAGTATATATGTACATTTTTATACTTAATTTCCAACCTAATCCCCTGAGCAGCCAGTCTGGCATAGACATTTGTGTGCGCCCCAGACACATTCTCTCCATTTCATCTTCTCCTTAATCTTCATACGCAGCTCAACCCTAAAGCCTTTTCTTCCTGAAGCTGTGAGATGTGAAGCTTTTTCAACTGGGAAGATGGGGATGCATGTCCTTATTTTTATTCCTCAAACAAGAGCGGACTTGGTAGCCCGAACCGGGCGGTCTCCTCTTGTCTCGCGCTAGATTAACACCGTCTCCTACATCGTTGCCATCCAGAATTTCCCGTTGGACCGCCAGGTCGCGGTGGGGATTTCCACCAGCTATGTCGGGTTAAGCGCCAAGATTTTCACGGATATGGTGGAAGTTTCTTTCCCTACTGAATCAGCCCACGGTTATCTACTTCTTAATTCTGTCCTGCCACTAATAGTGGCAGTAGTTGCTTCCCCTATTGCCCGGGAAATCAACAACGGAGTATCCAGACGGCTTGGCCGAGGGTTCACTGTAATGTTTGCAGTAACCATAGCCACCGGCGTGTACGCCGTGATCACAACCATCTTGGGTTCGAAGATTTAAAAAAAAAATTTGCTAAAACACTTGAGTTTCGTAGTAGGTATGGCTGTGATGTTATTTCTGCCAATTTTAGTCCCTATCATGGAGCTATCGGAAAGAATGTCCGACGATAAGGCCCAGAGATCAGGTCTCCGATCGCCACGGAGTCGAGGAAGCTGTTAGTT
The DNA here is from genome assembly GCA_003576665.1 of Ipomoea trifida. Classification (NCBI taxonomy): domain Eukaryota; kingdom Viridiplantae; phylum Streptophyta; class Magnoliopsida; order Solanales; family Convolvulaceae; genus Ipomoea; species Ipomoea trifida. The sequence goes on from CP025657.1 coordinate 16,278,776, forward strand.
CTGATTCTGTCATGGGAATAGAGGGTGGAGAGGTGACAGAAGAAGAACCATCTACGATTGTTGTTGTGGAAGAAGTGGAAGCAAAAGATTTGGTGAAGAGAGGAGATTTTTGGTTATATTACATGGTTTATTTTCTTGGTGCGACTCTGGGTTTAGTGTACTTGAACAATCTGGCCGGGTCAAATCGCCGAGTCGCGTGGCTTCTCCCATGCTTCTATTCTAGTATCAGTGTCGTCTTCATTCGGATTCTTTGGGCGCCTCCTTCTGTCGCTTTACGACTATTTCTTCTCAATGTAAACACTCCTCCCTTCACTCCATTTTACTTAACAAACACATATATTACAATACGAATATCCAATACAATATGATATACATATATAATGTATCTGCCCTTGTGTATAGTAATAGAATGAACAAGGTTGACACCTAGCTATACCGTGCAATACTATAGTCGTCGTTCCCAATATAATTATCGATCAATTTCTCAAATATTCTTTCACTTGAATTTTAGGTCCAGGTACAAGATCTCGAGGCCAGCAAGCATTGCAGTGATGATGGCGCCGATGTGCGGAGCTTTCTTCTTGCTTCTCCACCACAGCCATGGCTGCCTCTACACCAGCACGACCATAATAGGGGTCTGCACTGGCGCAATCACGTCTGTTGCAGTCTCCACCACCACTGAGCTTTTTGGGGCCCAGAATTTTGGCATCAACCACAACATTTTGGTGACCAATATACCCATTGGAATTGGCTCCTTCATCTTTGGGGACTTTGCAGCTTATCTTTACAAGAGACAAGGGAGGATTTCTGGGAGCAGTGGCGGAATTTGCATAGGCATGCCGTGTTTTCGCACCACTTTTATCATCTGGGTTGTCTTTGCTTTCTTGGTACCTGTTTGGCTGTATTCTTTCATAGTAGAACTCGAAGAACGAACAGCCGTCATTAAATGTTGTAGTTAAGATCAGAACAAAGTAACTAAAGTGGCTGTACTGTGTTGTCTTAATTGCGCTGAATGCCCTCAATAATGCACAAACAAGAACAAAAGGGAAAGAAACAAGTAAACTAGTTGTCTTAATATAATTAATTTGATAGTGCCTGTGTTTTGCACGCACTGTGCGTGCTTCGTGCGTGCGTCGTGCGTGCACTTTACTTGTATGATAAAACATGACCCCATTTATCAATATTCTTGAATTTATATTAATTTTTTGAGATTTGTTATATTAATATTTTTGAAAAGAATTGTGATTAGTTGAGACGTTTTGCGTCTCAATCCAAATATACATTTAGTTAAAAAAATAATTTGATTAAAAAAAATAATGGGAGAAGAAAAGTAATTTGATTAGTTAAAAAAACGTTTTACGTCTCAATCCAAAAAAAAAAAAACGATGTAATTATTCAACAAATTTAACCATATTGCATTTATTTGAATAGCTAGTTATCACACGCACTTTGTTCGATTAGACCAATGCCCAATGTGTATTTAAAGTATTCGTATAATAATGAGAGAGAAAAAAAATGCTAAACTCTATAATACTAAAAATTTGATAGTGCGTGTGTTTGCACGCACTGTGCGTGCTTCGTGCGTACATCATGCGTGCACTTTACATGTATGATAAAAAATGACCCCATTTATCAATATTCTTGAATTTATATTAATTTTTTAAGATTTGTTATGTTAATATTTTTTCTAGTCGAGTCCTTCATTCTGAGTGCCCGTGTAGGAGAAGAAGTTTTGAGATTTGTTAATCAAAACGACGTCGTTTTGTCACTTGGACCACAATGATTGGTAGTCTGTGTTCCACGATAAAATTTGCAATAGAGGAAGTATTAATTTTCAGCCACACTCGTGGGCGTCAGATGTTTTGTCATCCTTTTATATCTTGACAGTATCGTTTCTTTCTTTTCTGCCAGTTTCTAATTTTTTGTAAATATTTTGGGCATCTCTCTCAGTCTGCATACCTGTTACAAAAGTAGAGTGTATATATACGTTCAAAACCTCCACACCTTAATGCCCTCAATAATCTACCATATGTGAAAAGAACAAAATGCACAAACAAGGTCGTACACAAATACACACTATAAACAGCCTAAAATGCACACACAGTAAAATATATATCAAGCACACACATTATGACCATTATCATTTATCACCAACAAAACAAAAGGGAAAGAAACAAGTAAACTAGTTGTCTTAATATAATAAATTTGATAGTGCCTGTGTTTTGCATGCACTGTGCGTGCTTCGTGCGTGCGTCGTGCGTGCATCATACGTGCACTTGACTTGTATGATAAAAAATGACCCCATTTATCAATATTCTTGAATTTATATTAATTTTTTGAGATTTGTTATATTAATATTTTTGAAAAGAATTGTGATTAGTTGAGACGTTTTGCGTCTCAATCCAAAATACATTTATTAGTTAAAAAATAATAATTTGATTAAAAAAAATAATGGGAGAAGAAAAGTTAAAAAAAAAGTAATTTGTTTAGTTAAAAAGTCGTTTTACGTCTTAATCCAAAAAAAAAAAAAACGATGTAATTATTCAACAAATTTAACCATATTGCATTTATTTGAATAGCTAGTTATCACACGCACTTTGCTAGATTAGACCAATGCCCAATGTGTATTTAAAGCATTCGTATAATAATGAGAGAAAAAAAAATGTTAAAATCTATAATACTAAATATTTGATAGTGCCTGTGTTTGCACGCACTGTGCGTGCTTCGTGCGTGCGTCGTGCGTGCACTTTACTTGTATGATAAAAATGACCCCATTTATCAATATTCTTGAATTTATATTAATTTTTTGAGATTTGTTATATCAATATTTTTTCTAGCCGAGTCTTTTTTAAAGACGAGTGAAAGACTTTTTATAGCCGAGTCTTTTTTCAATGACGAGTGAAAGACTTTTTATGGCGAGTCCTTTTTTATTTTTTTAGCATTTACGTTACAGCGCTTCTCTTGGATATTTTTACTCAACCACATTGTGCAATCATAGCCGTATATCCCCATAAAATCTTCAGTGTGTTCATTACATCAATTCCCCACCACCAAACTATCGCCTCTGATTCTCGGAAGCCTCTCCAGTTGCGCTGCGGAGAGCCCCATTTCTCGACCATCATTCAATTCGCCGCCTCCGCCTCGCCGGAGTCGCCTCCGCCCCCATGCTTCGCCAAGTAACAAAACGCCCATAACGAGAACGCCAAAACGGCAACGCACATTAGAACCAGGAGCGCCACAACCCCAGCAGACGACATCATTAAACTTTAATTTGCTCTAGAAATTAAAATTTCATAGTTATAGACTTATAGCCTTATAGCCTTATAGGAAGGTGATAAATACATACATATATATAGAGTCAATTCCTTTTTTGGTCCTAGAGTTATGGTGGCAAAGACAATTTTAGTCCTCCATAAAAAAAATTGGACAATTAATAGACACAATTATTATAACGGGGACAATTTTGATCCTCCGTCTATTATGTCGTTAATTGACCGTTTAAATGAGGGGTATTTGTGTCAATTAAGCTTATTCTCCTTCATAAAAACTTCACTATCTGAAACATCTCGGCGGTGTTCATCTTCTATCCACCGGGACGATAACGATGAAGGAAGCTACGGCGGAGCTTCAAGTCTTGGAGTAGAGGAAGGTTCAGAATGAAGGCTTCAAGTCTTGGGTGGGTGTTGCAAAGCTATTTGCAGAATATGTAACATACGTTTGGGGAGAGGGGTGTTGGGCAGAGGGGGGTTATTGAGGTATTAGACCATTACTGAGTTTGGGAATTGTGGTAATACAGTAAGCAAAAGCCAGAATCTGACCCATAAACATGGAACACAGAGGGACTGACCCTCACCCTGCAACCCCCAGGCCACCATCACCTGATTTTTCGTCAGAGTTCTTCAACAATCATCACCGGTCCGATCTGCACCTCTCCCTCCACATGAAGAATCAATCAAAGCTTTGCCCTATCTAATGACATCTAATGGAGGTCTCGCCTTTGCAAAACACCCAACCAAGGCAAATCTCTTCTCAATCTCTACTAAAACGCCCTGCACCTCCGACTCCAGATGCTTAATCCTCTCCCGCAATTTACATCGCCACCCTCGTCCTCAATCCACCGGTTGCGAATCGAAATCACATTGTAGATGGTGGAGAACATGACGACGAAGACGACGGTTCCAGCGACGGTCTTAACGACGATAGGGCCGCGTCCGCGTTTGACTCTATCAAGGCCCAATATCACCAGCTTGCGAAGTGGAGTTTTGAAGACGAAGATTACGATGAGTGGCATCTCGGCGAATCAATTCAACTTTAATTTGCAATAGGGTGAGATTTGTTTGGAAATGAACGACTGATATTTGAGGATAGCAGGAACGGGGTGAAGGAGTGGGAAGTGTTGAGAGCTCAGTTTGGAAATGACACAATTGCCCCTCTCAAACGGCCATCTAACGGAAAATACCGACGGAGGACTAAAATTGTCCCCGTCACAATAACTATGTCCATAAATTGTCTGATTTTTTTATGGAGGACTAAAATTGTCTTTGCCACCATAACTCTAGGACCAAAAAAGGAATTGACTCATATATATATATATAAATACATACATATATATATATATATATATACATATATATATATGTATATATATATGTATGTATGTATATATGTATGTATGTATATATATATATATGTATATATATATAT
>CP025657.1:16283972-16585097 GCA_003576665.1 Ipomoea trifida
TTTTTTTTCTTTTTTATACATTATATAATGCTATCTGAAAAATATTTATGTCGAGGTGTAAAGAGAAAAAAAATAGAAGTTGAACAATTAAACTAGATATGAGATCACGAAATTTCTTTCAAATGTACATTATTGTAACATTAGAATTTGTTTATTGGAGTTGAATGAATCCACATTGTTCTGCAAAAGATGTGGGAGCTGAGGAAAAATTACTATGTTTACCCTGTTTTTAATAGTCAACAAATGAAATTCCTAACATTGAACTAAATTGTGAAAAACTATCAAAGTCGATGACTCAATTAAACACAAAAAGTCACTTAACACTAAATTAAGTAAAACCATTATAGTCCTTTCAAAAAAAAAAAGTAGAAAACCATTACTGTTAAAGGATTATATTTGGTACTAACTCTTTTATTTAAGTAAAAAGTGTTCATCGATAAACATACGTTGTTTTATTTAAGTTGAAAGGGTTTAGTTCATTGATAGATATTTATCGTTTCATTAAAAAAGATACGAAGAATAATTTAGATAAATATAAGCTGTAGACTTGTAGGAACATGAATACATAGATTGTGAAATACTACCAATACAATATTTAGAAATCACATGGATTATTCTAAATGTAATTATTGTCATAGCAATGCATTGAAGTCCATCGGAAAATGCATATATAATTGTAACATTAGACGTCTCATTTGAAATGATTTCACACAAAACGTCTCACTCTTCTTTTAGTTGTCACTTCTGCTTGGTTTGTCTGAGATAAAGTTGATCTGAAATGTTTAAATAATGCAAAAACAAGTGAATCTTATAGAGAAGACAATTAAGTTATAATCTCTAAGTCAAATTTTTTTTTTTTTCTGAATAAGAGTTAACTTTACAAGCAAAATTTAAATTAATCTTATAGTAATAAAGATGCTGGCCAACTGATATTTAATAAAATAAATTATTTGTTTGAGGAAATATTCAATATCTACACATTAAAAAGCTGGAGTCTAATGAAGAATTACTCACTGCATCGGTGGGAGCCGGAATCCATTCATTGGTGGCCGGATTTCCCTTACAGGAGGCATGAAACTCGGCCGGAGAATCAGGTTCTATTTTGAAGGAATTCCGCAATGCCCCCTCCACCTCTATAAATCCTGTTCCAGTCTAAATATAATACCAATTTACCTCAGTAACCATAATAAAATATTCACTATATGACGTGACAATATGAGTTTATATACATATTTGAGTGACAAGAGAGACTTGCCATCACTACCGAGAGTATGTAAATCTCATTCATGTGTTATAGTCCGCAAAACAGACAAAGAAGTAAATTGCATTAAGAAGATCATGTGCGACGAACTCGATCAATCAAAAAGGTGTTGTCAATAATCAAACTGGTGACCTTCTGGTATAATAATCATGCTCCATCCACTTAGCTACCATTTTCGAAGTTATATATATATATTTTTTTAATGTGGTATGGGTCGTGCAACCAATGAATACAAAATGTTGTAGGGTCATCTCATATAGTGAAAAATTTTGGTTAATTTTTTTGATCTTGTAGCATAATAAATAAAAGTAATAATATACCATCTTAAAAAAAAAGTAATAATATACCGTGTGGTGTTGCTTGTCAACGCAATTCAGATCCTTGTAATACTCAGTTTCCACAAATTCCTCCCTCAATTTGCCTTCACTATAACATAATTTCTACATCCAAAAAAGCATTGAAAATAAATAATATCATATAATTGTTCTTTTGAACGGCCAGAAAATTTAACAGTTCACTACAAGTATGTACAGAGTATCTCTTATGTACCAAGGATTTTTATTGGGAAAGCTGCCCTAAAGATTTAACACCGCTCCAATTGTAACTATACTATGGCAAGATAGAAAGTGTGGTAAAAAAAGAAAGAAGAAAAAGATAAGTTACCTGTTGATCTTTTTCGAGGCGTTGAAATTGAAGGAGTTCAGGGATTTCAGCGTCTCCATGAACGCCATTTGAATACGTATCCGTATACGTAGAAGAGTAATCGCTTCTCTGTGGTTTAGAGTGGCGATTTGGAGCTAAGGCATCGAAGTGCTTCCTGGTGGCTTCCTCCATCGCAGCTTCTTCCTGCGCCGACAGATGAACATCGCTTCGGTTTGGTTTGTCGCAGCATGCCATTTCCGTAATTGATTTCTCAATTTTTGCTTTTCTGCCCTACTATGTATGATGTTCTCTTCGATCTTATTGAATTGGAATAAAAGCTAGCTAGGGCTCACCAACTATGTAGCTTAATTGCCTAGATATTTTTCTTTTGGGAAGATATTTTTGAGCTTTTGATCGTACATCTAAATAATCTTCTTCCACGTACAACTCAATACACAAAAACACACAAAATTGACTGAAAAGAGTGACTCATTAAATGAGTAGATGAAACATGATTTTCATATTAAGTCACATTCTTAGTCGAGTCCATGCACATCACAACTTATTCCTAGTGCAGGAACGGAGAAATGAATCATTTATAAATTATTCCGTGCTTTTTTTTTTTTTTTTTCTTTTTTCCTTTTTTCATTTCAGTTAAGAATTTTGACTCGAGTTACAAAAGAAAGGAATATATATTTTATAAATTACTTTTTCATTTCAGTTAAGAGTTTTGACTCAACTTAATTATTTACAATTTTAGTTTTTCGTGATATTTAATTTAGTGCCTGTTGAAGCATGCACATGACTTGCTGAGATATTACGCTTGACAGGTAGGTCGACCTAGGGCACAAACAATGAATTGAGAAAGTGTATCGATAATATTAAAGTGGGTTGACCGCCTAATTTAAGGGCATGTGATCTAGCACCAAGACTCAAAAGCATTTCAGTCGGCTTGAGGAATGGAAAAAGATACGATTAGATAGAAATCTTGAAGCCTTTTTAGTTATGAGTAATTCTACATGTACTTTCATTTTTTACTTCTTAATATGTGACATGTTTTGATTGCTTAATATAAGTGAGACATGATTTTTATCTATTACTTTCTTTTTTCTCCAATAAAATTTGAACACTTAATGAAAGTAAAAGTTGAAAAAAAAAATGCAATTATCTAAATCTTAGTAAACTTGTAATAATTGAATTATGGCTTATAACAACTTATAAATAAAAGCACGGGCTCCATGACTTGTGTTCCGTTCTTGTTCATACCCTTCCTTATTATTGACCTAAGGTAAATATGCTGCGTTATTTACCATTTATTCTTGATTTATTATTTTATAATCTTTAATTTTCAAAAATTGCTTTTTATGCAACAATGTCTAATTAATTTTATAAAAGTAAACATAACGCACAAAGTAGGCTAGTCGTATAATAATTTATAATATGCATTTTACGTGTTGAACAAAATTTTCTATACCAACACATGATATAGTACACTAGAAAATGTAGTACTCTTTATCTTGTAATTGGGAAAATATCTTCCACTCCTTATCCCTAATTTGATTCCAGCTGGGACAACTTATTGCGAAGTCACTTTCATAATTGAAGAGATGTCTATGGTAGATTGGTAGTTGGTTCAAGATTTATGTCTCGACAAATTATATCATGCATCGTATGGTCTATTTTGTACGGTGATTATTGATACATATTTATTTTTAATAGCTGTTAATTTATTTTTATTTTTAATAAGTTTATTATATTTTGATACACGTTTATTATTATTATTATTATTTTTGAAAAGAAACATGTTTATTTTTACTATAAATTAATCTTTAATGTACTTCAATTTAAAATGAATATATAATACATTAGAATGAATCTGCAGTATATTAAAAATAAATCATTATTACATGTTTATCTTGTTACGTGAACTTTGGTCTACCATATAAGCATTGTTAGGGCTCAAGCCAGTGAAATACTGAAATTGGGCTTCATTTTGATTGGTCTAAATTTCATATCTATCTTGTTGGGTATCTATTGGGCTAAAATCTATCTTGTTGGGTATCTATTGGGCTAGAAGCCCATTAGCCGTACTAAATTTCAGGCCAATCAACCTTGTCCGGGCAAATTATGCTAAGGTGGACCCGAATTCATGTTTATAATTTTAGAACTCTATATTCATAATTTTAGATCTCAATATATAAAATTACATTACTCAATAATCACAATTTTTGAATTCTATATTCACAATTTTGTTATATAGATTCAAAAATTGTGTTATACTGTTGAATATAGAGTTATGAAATTGTGAATATAGAGTTCTGTAATTGTAAACATAGAATTTTAAAATTACGAATATGGATCCGAGTCCACCTTGTAGTTCATAATGCAAAGAAAACTAATTATCTTAATATAATAAATTTGATAGTGATCTTAATATAATAAATTTATAGTGCGTGTGTTTTGCGTGCACTGTGCGTGCGCTGTGCGTGCGTCGTGCCTGCACTTTACTTGTATGATAAAAAAAATGACCCAATTTATCAATATTCTTGTTTTTATTCATGTAATGTAAAATCATTAAAGATAAATAGCATATTGCCTCCAAGCTAAGCTCCTCCATTTCCACCACCTCAACATCACGGTACATGCTCGCCCATCCCACCGGAAATGGCCCTTCGATGGCTAAGCTTAGTCATCGCCGCCATATGGCTCCAATCCGTGAGGGGAACCAACACCAACTTCCCCGTCTACTTCCCCTATTGAAACATCCAATGCTTATCTACTTCTTAATTCCGTCCTGCGGCTAATAGTGGCCGTAGTTGCTTCCCTATTGCCCGGGAAATCAAGAACGGAGTATCCAGACGGCTGGCCCGAGGGTTCACTGTAATATTCGCAATAAACATGGAAGAAGTGGAAGAGAAAGCTAGATTTGGTGAAGAGAGGAGATTTTTGGTTATATTTCATGGTTTATTTTCTTGGTGCAACTCTGGGTTTAGTGTACTTGAACAATCTGGGTCAAATCTCCAATGCATCTCTTCTGGTCTCACTGTCGTCTTCATTCGGATTCTTTGGGCGCCTCCTTCCATCGCTTTACGACTATTTCTTCTCAATGTAAACACTCCTCCCTTCACTCCATTTTACTTCACAAACCATATAGGTAACATACCTATAGCCGTTGTTATGCCATTGACCAATATTGAGTAATGTATTTTGTACATTGTGATATAAAATAATTGTCAACATATAATTTCAATATATAAAATTACATTACTCAATATTCACAATTTTTGAACTCTATATTCACAATTTTGTTATATAGATTCAAAAATTTTATTATACGTTTGAATATAGAGTTATGAAATTGTGAATATAGAGTTCTGTAATGCAAAGAAAACTAGTTGTCTTAATATAATAAATTTGATAGTGCGTGTGTTTTGCACGCACTGTGCGTGCGTCGTGCGTGCGCGGTGCGTGCACTTTACTTGTATGATAAAAAAATGACCCTATTTATCAATATTCTTGCTTTTATTCATCTAATGCAAAAACATTAAACATAAAGAACATATTGCCTCCAAGCTCCTCCATTTCCACCACCTCAACATCACGGTACATGCTCGGCCATCCCACCGGAAATGGCCCTTCGATGGCTATGCTTAGTCGCCGCCATATGGCTCCAATCCGTGAGGCGAACCAACACCAACTTTCCCGTTTACTTCCCTCGCCTGAAGTAGCTCCTCTTCATTTTCCAGGTCCAGCTAAACAACCTAGCCTTTGCCAACGACGCTGGAAATTATTCGGTTGGTTTTCCGGCATTGCCGCGTTGTACCTCCCGCTCTGGCTTGTGCTCCTCCTCGGCTTCGTCGACTACGGCGTCCAGTACCTTTTCCTCATCGAGAAAATCGCGTCCCTCTCGTACTGGCAGGTCTTCATCCTCATTGCACTTGCCGGGAACAGTATATGCTGGATTAACACCGTCTCTTACATTGTTGCCATCCAGAATTTCCCGTTGGACCACCAGGTCACGGTGGGATTTCCACTAGCTATGTCGGGTTAAGCGTCAAGATTTTCACCGATATAGTGGAAGCCATGAATGCATCTTCCCCTACCGAAACATCCCATGCTTATCTACTTCTTAATTCCGTCCTGCCGCTAATAGTGGCCGTAGTTGCTTCCCTATTGCCCGGGAAATCAAGAACGGAGTATCCAGACGACTTCACTGTAATATTCGCAATAACCATAGCCACTGGCGCGTACGCCGTGATTACAACTAACCAGCTTGGGTTCGAAGATTTAAAAAAAAAATTGCTAAAACACCTGAGTTTCGCAGATATGGCTGTGATGTTATGTCTGCCAACATTAGTCACTTTGGGTCAGAATATCATGGAGCTCCCGATAACGGCGATAAGCTAAGGCCCAAAGATCAGGTCTCCGATCGCCAGGGAGTCGAGGAAGCTGTAGTTCTGATTCTGTCATGGGAATAGAGGGTGGAGAGGTGACAGGAGAGGAACCATCTGCGATTGTTGTTGTGGAAGAAGTAAGTGGAAGAGAAATATTTGGTGAAGAGAGGAGATTTTTGGTTATATTTCATGGTTTATTTTCTTGGTGCGACTCTGGATGGGTTTAGTGTACTTGAACAATCTGGGTCAAATCACCGAGTCGCGTGGCTTCTCCAATGCTTCTCTTCAAGTCTCACTGTCGTCTTCATTGGAATTCTTTGGGCGCCTCCTTCCGTCGCTTTACGACTATTTCTTCTCAATGTAAACACTCCTCCCTTCCCTCCATTTTACTTAACAAACCATATAGGTAACATACCTATAGCCGTTGTTATATCATGTTTATGATGAAGTACAGGCAAATGTATTTTATCGTCTACTTTCTTGTAGTTCATAATGCAAAGAAAACTAGTTTTCTTAATATAATAAATTTGGTAGTGCGTGCGTCGTGCGTGCGCTGTGCGTGCGTCGTGCGTGCGCTGTGCGTGCGTCGTGTCCATTTAAATAAGAAGCTTATTAATTATTCCTTTTAAGGCGTAGGAATATTCTTAAAGAAAAGGAATTATGATCTTGCACTGCTCTCCTTTTATATGAGTATACTTTCTTTTAGTTTATAATGCGAAGAAGACTAGTTGTCTTAATACAAAAAATTTGATAGTGCGTGTGCTTTGCATGTACTGGATAAAAAAAAATGACCACATTTATCAATATTCTTGCATTTAACCATGCGGTGGAAAGGCAGAGGTGGACCAGGTGATGACAAGGAATGTAGAGGCGCAATCACGCAGGGTAGAGAACGTTTAGGGAATTGCCCAGAACAAATGAAATTATATATATATCTCCAAAACAATGTTGTTTTGGGGCTATCTAATTTTGGACCGTGGGGGCAGTTGCCCTCATGGCAGCTCCGTCCTTGGTTCTAGCAAAAAAAAGGGATTAGTTTAATATTACGTAATAAGACGGTATTACGCAAGAGTTGGACTTATTCTAAAAATTCATGTCCAATATTAAAATATTGATAAATTTAAAAAAAAATAAAAATGAATTCAAATTATATTTCACAATTCCTAAAGTGATAAATTTTAGTTATTATATTTGAATAATACAGAGAAATAAAAAATTATTTTTTTAAATAATAATGTACACAATTTTCACAAAATTTTAATTATTCTTTTCAAGCTTGTGGATTAATTTAGGGTTTTTTTTTTAATAGTTTAGTGGATTAATTTTTATATTTCAAATAGTTACAAGATGGCTATTTGTACATTTTCTCATAACATAATTACACGTGGCAATCCATGTCAATAGAAATCGAGTAGAAACCTCTGCTAAAAATGTTAATTGCAACTTTTTTTATTTTTTATTTTTTATTTTTGAGTTTGTGGACTAATTTAGAGTTTTTTCGAGTTCAATAGCTTAATTGTTATTTCCTAAATAATTTGATGACTTATTTGTGTATTTTCCCTTCTTTAAATATTACAGGAGCTTGGCACCGATGTCAACCTTTCGTGTTTGGTGAATCTGTTTTAAATGATGTAGTAAGTTCTTTGTTTCTTTCTTCTATTATGTTATAGTTTTAGTTATACTAATACAATAGGAGTCTGTTTACCCACCTTGGACATCTTGATAACATTCGAACTGTTAAATTTCAACCTGAGTGCCCATGTACGAGAAGAAGTTTTGAGATTTGTTGTATTCATTTTTTTTTTTTTCTAAAGAATTGTGAGTTTATAAGTTTATGCTTTGTATTCTTATTCTTTTTTTTTTCTTTTTTTTTTTCACTAATTAAACTATTAATTTTTTGTTAACACATTCGTGGACAAAATGCTGTAAGATGCTTTCATATGTTGAAAACCACACCCCTACTTTTACAATTTACACTTCACATCAACTTTCATAACCTGTGGAGCAATTTTACATTCAAAATCAACTAATAAACATCAATATCGCCAAAGATCTTGTGGTCAAGTGGCATCCGATGTCCCAATTAACACCTCAGTGGAGACAACTGTTGACTCATTGTGCTTCAGTAGGTTGAGAAAGTAGCTATAAACAGATACTACATTGTAAGTCAGTAGTACTCTAATTAAAAAAATAAACATCAACATTAATTCATCAAACTAATACACATCAAGATAATAACCATGCATCAAACTAATGAACATCAATTCATCAAATTAATACTCCGTAACACAATTCATCAAAATCAATCTAATAAACATAAACTAATTTGAAACTAATATATAACACAATTTATCAAACTAATAACAAAACATTTTAGTAACTCATTCACCAATAAGAAACTTAAATCATGTGTCTCTAATTTCATCAATCTCTTGTTGAGTGTAGGACAATCTTCCTTGACTCTCCAAAGTCTACAAAGTTCAAAAGATATGACATGATAGATTTAGGGAATTGGGGGTTGTTTATATATTCTAATCTGCCACATTAATTGAAGTAAATCAATAATTTAAAACAACAAATAAATCAAAAATTTTATATAATAAAATTTAAAGGTTATTACAAATAATTTAAAGAGTTAATTACCGAAATAGTCCCCTGACTATAGCGAAATTACCAATTTGATCTTCGACTATTTTTTTTAACTAATAAAGTCCTCAAGTTTGAAAATGTTAACCAATTTAGTCCTCCGTTGGCCAGCCGTCAAAATTCTGTTTATTTTAAGGGTATTCTTGAAATTTCACAGGGTCGTGGAAGTTGTTCTCCTCTTTGTTTTGGCCGATGATTTCAGCAAGAACTACTGAGTCTATTAGAGATCTTAAGACCTGGGCGCGCGTCAAGAACTCCCTTCACTGGAGATTTCCCTGGCAAGTCTAAATAGTCCATGCAAGTAAGGTGGTTGGTGAGAACGGCGCTTAGAGAAGTCTGCGCGTCGGCATGGTGGCAAGACTTTCTGGTTTTATTAGTAAGAACTTTAATGGTATGGAGCTTCATTAATGGAGAGTTCCATGAGCTTTACACCGTCTACAAAAACTTAACTTTTCTGCGGTGGTTGAATTCGCTTCTGACCATACCAAACTCCATCGTCGCAGCAAACCTGCCGGAGTTCTGGTCGCACTTCCGCCATAGCTAGACACTGATTATTTCATTATGATCTTGCAGGCGTCTGGATCAATGGCAGTGGGAATCGTGAAGAGGTTATATTAGAGTGACGAAAGGATGATGATGATGATGACGAGATAGTCCCTGCTGGTAATGTTGTCATCAAAACGAATATGGTTTTCCACCTCAAAACTGGATTTCTAGGATTGCCAATAAGAGACTGCAGGTTGCATGCCGTAGCTAGATTTCCAGTGGTAAAATAAAAAGGATTAGATCCTTTCAAAATGGAAAATAAAGTTTATGTCATCCATTTTCTTTGATAAAACTCAGCTTATAAATGGTCCATACAGATACTTGTTCACCGTCCTACCACCTGCATTCATATCATCCAAACACCTATGAAATAATGAACCCACTTAATATCTTTGCTTTTGATTTATATTTTATAGATTTTGTTGCAAGCCCTCTTTCTTTTATATTTCTACAGCTTCATGCTTTAATGTTAGATAAAGGGAAAGTGATAAACTAAAGAATGATTTATGTATGACATGAAACTTTTGATGATGGATTCCAGTCAATACTTGTTGATATGATTGGAGGAGATTAACTAAGGGGTAGGCTTCGAAAACAAGAGAACAAAGAAATATTGAAATATTAGGGATGTTCCAATCACAATAATATAATTCACTTAAAATAGAAATGTATAAAAAGTCAAAAGATAACATTTTCTTCTCTTCTTGTTTGTTTTTTTTTCCATGATAATTACAAGTACATGCCAACTTGTTTGAGAACCCAACACACAGACTAGGAAGTGAAGAAGACAATTAAAAAAATCTCTACAGCTTTTATCAGGTCACCATATTAGCTTCCTTATAATCTATGAGTCTACTGCTTCTTCAATAGAAAAATAAGGTAAAGGCTCCAATATTCTCCTCAAAATTGCAAACTCCATCGTTTTTTAAAGCTTCTGATCTCTTCATTTTCTTATTTTGTTGCTTGAAGAAGGCGATGAAGTCTGGTGCATGATTTCGCGTTGCTAAATGGGGAAAAAGGGAAAATCTTGTAGAATTCCAGTTTTGCCCATAATTTTGACAGTCAACAAACAGAAAAATTAACGGAGGACTAAATTAGGTAAAGATTGCATAGTTGAGGACTTAATCGGGTAAGAACTATAGTCGAGGACCAAATTGGTAATTACGATATAGTCGAGGGACCATTTTGGTAATTAACTCTAATTTAAATTTGAGTTGTATTACCATTCTTAGGCATATTAATATATGTGTTCTTAGAGAGCAACATAAATCCACTGTACAATGCTTCACTATCGGCCACTGCAATTATTTATACCCGAGGAAGGAGAATTACAAATTGCATTTTATTTCAATAAAATAGTTAGGTACGCTATTGAGATAACAAATTTGCTTACAATTAAACCGAGATTAGCTAGACTAAATGTTGGTGCACCAACAGCTAGTTCTAACAACAGTTGCGCATTGCCGAACAACCTATTTGGTTGGAGCAACGATTCTTGTGTATTATTCTGATTACACAATGCCTCGTTTTCTTAAAAAATAAAATGCTCGAGTTAAATCAATTATCAATGAATGACTCGTAATAAACATTTCATTTTATATGTTAATTAGATATTTATTACCTTAACATTTTTATTCTACAATTTTTAATTACATATTGTATTCAAGATGAATATAACCCAAGGCAATACTTTCTATAGTTTTCTAGGAAAAAAAAAATAAAACCTTGCTGCCCAAAATTAGATTGCCCCAAAATAACGTCGTTTTGGGGTTTATATATATATATATATATATATATATATATATATATATATATATTTCATTTGGTTTTCAGTTTCATTTAGTCATTTTGGTTCTCCTGCTCTGGGTGTCTCAATTTGAGAAACCCTAGTCCGAATTTGGTCCAATCTTTGGGGTTGGTGATATGTTGCTTGTATGTTATTTTTACATAGTAGTTGCTTCCATGGCTTTGAAATTAGTTATTTAGCTATCCTATTTATGTTGCTTTTGTGTGCTTGCTTGCTTGTTTTCACCATTAAGTGACTTAATACTTATTATGATTATTACACAGCCGCAATTTTTTTTTTTTTTAAAGGATCTTTATCTTTTGTATGTATTTCTTGTACTCGTTCACTAAATTCTAGACATTGGCTATTTGAACTGATTGTTGTCTTACATGACTTTCATGTTCTCTTTGATAATGCATACCATTTTATGCATCAGAATTGGATGTTATTATTGTTTTTTAAATTGCATTAGATGTATGAAATTCACTCTATAACACTTAATGCTAGCTTGACATGATTGTGACCCCAGGATAAGTGTTCTCCATTATAGTTATGCACAAGCTAAGCTGAATTTATTTGTTTTTTTTCACTCCAATGCCCTAGATTGAGCCCAAAATTGGAAACAAAAGTAAAATTATATAGACTGAGCTAAAGCCTTGAAGGTGTGACATAACTGTCATCCCAGAATAAAGTGTAATCCAATATAGTTATGCTGCACTGGCTGAATTTATTGGTTTTCTGTGTGATGATTATGCTGTGCAAAGCTGAGTATATGATCACTCTAATACATTTTGTTCCCCTTCGCAATGAAACAAAAATGGTTATTCCTCAAGCAGTACGTTAGACCTTCGCAATGCCTAGTTTTTCACCCCGACCAAAATTTAGATGCGATGTAACTTGGTAACAATAATTAGGTGTCATGATCAGTATTGCTTAATTGTAAGCAATTATGCTTGTATAGAAAAAAACTATTAAATATACATTTTATATCATTCAAATCTTAAATACCTCTTTAGATTATGATTATATACCATACTGTTTATATTGTTCCAGTTATAAATACATTTTTAATTATAATTTTATACTTTTTATATCGTTCCAATTCCGTGTTGAAATGATATTCATGGTATAATCTTGAAATATTAATAATTTTTTTTAAATGTCAACAATTTAATTGTTTAAAACATAAAATCTAATCAATTAATTCAACAATATATGAATTGAGTTTAATTGTTTCTATTTATATAAATAAATTGATGCATTTAAAAATCTCAAATGATTTTCTTTAATGATACAATTTTATATATTAATTTTGTTTAATTTATATATATAAAAATGAGAGAAATAAATTTTAATTATAACATAGGCTAATGTTGTGGGAACCGAACCCGGATTCTCTCAAAATTCTTCTCCACAAAGAAAACTCATTTGCCACTTGAGCTACCCCACTAAGTTGGTGGTAGTACACTCTAATCATATGTAAGTTGGTAATAATAATTAGGGTTATGTTTGGCAAACCTAGCTGAAAAGGTAGCTGAAAGCTGAAAAGTAGCTGAAAACTGAAAAGCTATAAGCTCGAAGCTGAAATCTAAAGAGCTGTTAAGCTAGCTGCTATGCTTAAAAGTGTTTGGTAAAATTAGCTTTTTGATAAGTTGATAAATGTAAAAAGACTAAAAAGGACATCTTCATACAATTTAAATAGTTTTAAATTTAAATATTTTTGTTTATATATTAAAATATAAAATAGTGAAATTAATATATTTTAATAAAATATAAAGTAAGAACATATATATTGAAAACATATAAAGTAAAACAAAATGTTTATAATTCATAAGATTAGTTCATACAAAAAATCAATGTTCAAACACAAATGTCAAATTGAAATTACAACCAAACATATTGAAGAGAAAAAGTTAAAAAGGTTTAGCCAAAAAGATTTTAATTGGGAAGGGTAAATTATGGCATTTCTTTAAAATAATAAGGTTAAAGATGGAAAAAAAAGTTAGGAAGCTACTAGCTTATTTTGAAACGCTACCTTAGATAGCGTTCAAAAATAAGCTCTTATTTTAAGCTACTAACTTATTTTAGGAACATTACCAAACAGAGCTTATAGCTTATTAGTAGCTTAAAATAAGCTATAAGCTCCTAAATAAGCTCTGCCAAACAGAGCCTAGGTGTCATGATTAGCATGGCTTAATTAGTAGGAAATTATGCTTATACAGAAATAAATATTAAATATACATTTTATACGTTAAATCATAAATACATTTTTAGATGGGGTAGTAGTGCACACTAATCGTATGTAAGTTGGTAACAATAATTAGGTGTCATGATTAGTATTGCTTAATTGGTAGACAATTATGCTTATATAGAAAAAAACTATCAAATATGCGTTTTATATATCATTCAAATCTTAAATACCTTTTTAGATTATGATTGTATAACGTTTATATCGTGTCAGTTATAAATACATTTTTTAATTATGATTTTATACTTTATGGTTCCAATTCCGTGTTGAAATGATATTCATGGTATAATCTTGAAATATAAAGAATCTTTTTTAAATACCAACGATTTAATTGTTTAAAACAGAAAATCTAATAAATTAATTTAACAATATATGAATTGAGCTTAATTGTTTCTATTTATATAAATAAATTGATGCATTTAAAACTCTCAAATAGATTTTCTTTAATGATATATTTTTATATATTAATTTTATTTAATTTATATATATAATTAAAAGAAAAATAAATTTTAATATATTTTGATTATAACTTTTTTTTTTTAAAAATATTATTGACTTGATTATAACTTATGCTCATGTTGCTATATGGACTATGGTCTGCGGTATAAGTATTAATTTTAAGATGTGGTGAGATTACATACTAATCGTATGTAATTTGGTAACAATAATTAGGTGTCATAGTTAGCATTGCTTAATTAGTAAACAATTATGCTTATACAGAAAAAAAAATATTAAATATACATTTTATACGTTCAAATCATAAATACATTTTCGTATGTAAGTTGGTAACAATAATTAGGTGTCATGATTAGTATTTGCTTAATTGGTAGGCAATTATGCTTATATAGAAAAAAAAACTATTTAATATTCGTTTTATATATCATCAAATCATAAATATCTTTTTAGATTATGATTATATAATGTTTATATCGTGTCAGTTATAAATACATTTTTAGATTATGATTGTTTACCTTTTATACGTTCAAATCATAAATGTCTTCTTTACTATATATATTGTCAGTTGAGTTCTATACTAGTAAGTTAAACTTATACAAGATGGAGAAGACATCATCTCACTTGGTTCTTTATGCGATTTTTTGCGTTTTCGTATTAGGTTTTACTCTCTTTCTCTTATATTTCGTCCATCTTTATATGCACACAGCACTTATGGAGTGTTTTGTTAGAAGATATTGCAATTCCTTCAATTCAATGAATTGGAATTCATACCTTCCCCCAATATGAATTGGAATTTAGTGTAGAGAGAAATGGAATAATAATAATAATCTTTTTGCCATTATTATTATTATTATTATTATTATTATTATTATTATTATTATTATTATTATTATTATTATTATTATTATTATTATTATTACTATTACTATAAAGGGCATTTTAACCTTTATATCACTTCTTTCCTTCCCATTATATTCTCAGTAATTCTATTATTCCTTCCTACGAAATAATGTACTTTGAATTTCTACTTTATTCTTTTCCACTTATTTACAATTCATTTCCTCCATAATTTCCTCATCCTAACCAAACGTTTTTTTTTTTTTTTTTTTTTTTTTTTTGGTTAAAAAGCACCATATTTACCAATGAACTTTCATATGAAATTTTTTATAATTCAATGACTTATCAATATTAAAATGATTATTAATTTTATTGAATATCAAAATATGTTTAACAAAATTTATTTGTAGGTCCAAAATTTTCAAACGTTGTTGCGCACACAAATGATTTGGAAGAGACAAAGTGCACAACAAACACAGATTGTGCAAATATAATATGCATCGGCTCAGTAATATGTAATAAAGGAATTTGCACATGCGTAGGCAAAAGTGCAAACGATTTTGAAAAGAAAAAGTGCAGAGCAGAGGCAGATTGTGCAAATCTAAAATGCATCAACGGCCCAGTAACATGTGAAAATGGATTTTGCACATGTGTTATTGACAAAAGTGCAAACAATTTAGAAGACAGAAATGCGTCAGTGGCCCCTTAATGTGTGACAAGGGAGTTTGTAGATGTTTAATTGTACCGCTTTGAATTGAAAGATGTATTTTGTCTCAATTAAAAATTTTAATTGATAATTGATATTTTATATATTACTAGTATTTTACCTGTGCGATGCACGAAAAAATATTTGTTATTAAGAATTTAAATAAAAAATTTTTAAAATAAAAATATATTAAAATGTAAACATATAATAATATAGTTGAATTTTCATATCTTTGGTCAATTATCTATTATCATAGCATACAAAATTAAAATTTTGTATGATTAATTGATAAGCCGTGAACTGACTATGGACAATTAAATATATGTCATCGCAAGTGCACGAAAGGGAATTGTAACGATGCAATTTAAAAACTTAAAATTCAACTGATTAAATTAACAAGTGCTAGGACCAAAAACCAATAATAAATTAAACACAAGACAATTGAATCAACACTTAGGGAAAGTGAATAGATAAATTACCAAGAATCAGAATATCAAATAAACAATCAAATTGGAGAAATCTAGGAACATGAATCAATAACCATTACTAGTTCTGCATGTTAAGTCTAATATTGCCAATCAAATTAAGTGTTCGTTCTAACTATTATCTAACTAGCTCTTCCGCTTCTGGCAATGCTAATGAGACAAACGCACCACTCGAAGATGAGTCAAGGAGAATTTTCCCTTCGTCCGTCAAGCCTCCATAAAATGAGTTGATTACATCCCATGGATGCATTACATCGTGCATGCATTGTCTTTTTAAAACCTTAAATCGCCTCCAAGCTTCTCATAAACTCTCTAATCTACCTTGCTTGAATTCTTGGATATGTCTCTGAATCTTCATGGTCTTGGTGATTAGGAAAAATTAGTTCATAAATTCTTTATGCAACTGTTGCCATGATCTGAAATGATGGCCATCTTGACTTTCTAGCCATCGTGCTGCCTCTCTAATTACTGAGAATGGAAATAATTTCAGTCTAATGATTTCTTCACTTACTCCTTCCTGTCTGTATGATGGATTTAATTAACCTGGGATATCCGGATTACTGAATCCAATAAATAAAAGAATATAAAAATAGGTGATTGCAGAGAATCAATAACAATAACACAAGGATTTAACGTGGAAACCAAAACGGTGAAAACCACGGGCCTTTTTGGGCTAAGCCAAGCCGAAAGTCTTTATTATATTTTGTAGGTACATGTACATAGTCCATGGCCATAGAATGAAAGAGGAAGAAGAAAGGTAAGGAGAGAGGGTATATGTAGAAGAGAGGGATTATTTATAAGAGAATGAGTCTGGCCCCTTGATTGATCTTCCTCAACCTTTAAATAATGTCCTTTTGCACAGTTATAACTTCCCGTAGCCTTCCCTATTCTCTTGGTTGGACTCCTTCTTGCTTTGACTAATATTATTGATATTATAAATAATAATAATAATAATAGTAAGGCATTAATATATTATGATTTCTTCACTTACTCCTTCCTGTCTGTACAGCCCGCAAACTCGAATAAATCTAGTAATATGAGCATGTGGATCCTCTGAAGGTAATCCTGCATACTGATTGTTCTGAACCAAAGTGAGGATTGTCGTGTGCACATGAAAGTTCACGTTCTCCAATGGCGGTATGTAAATAGAGTTATGGATGTTAAATTCTAGCGTCATATAATATGCTATGGATCTTTGTTGTTCTTGCTGTACTTCATAATATTCATCTACTCGAATTTGCTCCGGTGGATTCACTCGGTTAATCTGCGGTTCTTCTAATATTGGGTCATTCTGATGGGCTTGTTCTGTTCGGATGCTTTTCTTTCTCGTTGCTTTGTTAATTTCTGGTATGTAAGGAAATAAGCCTCAGTTTCCTTTCGCTCTTGTGTGCATTCACCTATTAAGATCTTCAATAAAGCAAACAATCCACAATTGACTAGAAGTAGCCAATCGGGGTAAGTAACAAAAAATGAATAAAATAGAAAAATAAAATAAAATAGATTAACAATACTCAAATTCTCACAATCATTCAATCAAGTAAAAGCAAAACAATTGACAACCTATTGTCTTCCCCGGCAACGGCGTCATTTTTTGACAAACATTTTGCATGCATAGGGGTGAGCTGTCATGTAATGTGGAATATAGGTGTAATGATAAAACGAAGAGTCTAAAACTCTCCGAGTGTCGGT
Source organism: Ipomoea trifida (assembly GCA_003576665.1). Taxonomy (NCBI): domain Eukaryota; kingdom Viridiplantae; phylum Streptophyta; class Magnoliopsida; order Solanales; family Convolvulaceae; genus Ipomoea; species Ipomoea trifida. The sequence continues at coordinate 16,301,669 of CP025657.1, forward strand.
CTCGAAGGAGGGACGTGGAGGTGTGTCTATGCTCAATCGATTGAACATGTAGTGAGACAAGTGTGGATGGTGAAGGTGGTGAAGTGCATATATGAAGTGTAGTGAGTGTGGTGAATGGCATACATGGAATGTAAATGAGCAAGAGGTAACTAAGATCAAGGTATAGAAAATAAGAAATAAGAAAGCAAGGGATTGAATTGTGCTTGTCTATGTTGCTTCCTCGTGTGTCTTAAGTAGTGGTCTAATGATGCAATGGTGTTGGGTATTCAAGAGTGTGTCATCTTAGTCCTTTTCCACCTTTGTGTAGGAGAGCCAAGAAGTGAATAGTGTTCTATTTATAGGCTCTATCTAAGTGCTGAACTTAGGTTATAAATGGTATGGAAATGAAGTAATATTTGATAGGGATGATATAAAAATGTCACAAGTTCGATTTGGAATCAATTTTGGCTAAAAATCATGTCTATCAAGTTCACAGGTTCCTCTGAGATAGACTTTTGAAATAAAATTCTAGATGAATAATACACCCTTTTATAAGACTTTTGGAATTAATTAAGATTATATAATCCCCTTGCACTAAACCATCCGAAATATGGATTTAGAATATTAAATTTTCAACACCCATTCAATAAAATAGTTACTGAAGTGAAATCATTTTCGTGACTTTATTTGAAACTTGAAAATTTTGAAGTTTGGGTAAAAATAATTTTTGGGATATTACAGTAGTAGTCTAGCCCACAAAATTAACTCAATTAAATTAACCATTAGAGTATAATTGTTTCTAGATTTTGAAGGATTGTTACAACTTACAAGATGTTCTGAGTTAAATAGAAAATGTTCGGAAGTGTGCATTATCCTACCATTAAAGGTCATCAAAGACCATTACTCCACCACGAAAACCATGAACATGATCATCTTAGAGCTCAATTCATAGTCCCTCAAACACTCTACAAAATATTTTTAGCATGAATTGTCTACCATATATGCATGTACAAACATTGCAAAAATATAGTGATATTTGACTTGACATCTTCAAAAAAAAAAAAAAAAAAGACCCATAATTTTTACCTTTATGATTTCCACTTAAAAATTGCTTGTTGTGATGATTTATTTTTCACTATTTACTCATATATTATTTTTAGAGTTCATTTTGGGTCATCTCTAATAAAATCGACAAGTTGAATTGTAGATTATATGAATATAATACGGAAACTAAACTATTATCAATTGATATCAAATAAACATATACACCCAATAAAATAAAATAAAATAAAAAACTATACTAACATGACCTAAATAAAGGAAATTAAATATATAGTCCAAAAATAATAATAGATCTATCAGACCAATATTACATCCTGCGCCGGTTTGTCCCCATAAAGCTCCGGCCCTGACCTGATGTTAGGATCGGCCAACTTGCCAAAGCCATAAGCAAAGAAAAGAAGAATGCGATAGATGTTGACAACACTACCAAGTAAACACCAAAACATATAAATACATACTGCATTATATACATACATCCACCCATGGAAAACAAATGTCTATAGTAACGCAAACACTCCACATTTTGGCAAATTCTATCGAGAGACCTTAGCATTATGTGTTTCACCCCCCACCCAAAAATAATATGACTTTTTCTCATTTGTTTTTGGATAGAGTTAATTCCATTTTTGTCCTAGATTTATAGATGACAGTCTATTTTTAGTTCTTCTTTTTTAGAACATTTCATTTGGTTTTAGTATTATTGTGGCATGACCATTCTTTGTCATCTGTCAATAGTATTATTAGAGTCACAAGGTGAGTTTCACATAGAGCGTGTTAGGCAAGGTCGGTAAAAGGGTCATGTCTAGTACTCGATAGCGGGGGATTGTTGGGTGGAGACTGGTAAAGCCTCTAAGGACAAAGTCCAGCATCCAACCTATCTCGAATAATGTGATAATGGTCAATAAGTAAAGAAATAATAAGTAGCGCCTTCTACTAATAGCTATAGCTTTTGACAATGATGGATAATCGTTTGATCTAACAAGTGATATCAGAGCCATGTTACACGTCCGAGCCAGTAAGAAAATAAATGCTACTAATAGCTACGCCCCTAAGGGCCAAGTCCAACACCCACAGTAAGGATCAACTTTAGAGCACTTGTATAGTAGAGGAGAATGTTAGGAAGTAGAGGGAAAAGGTGCTCACCCAAGCCTTAGTCACTTTGGATGAAGAAACATATGATCAACGTAATTTTTAATTTGATAGGTGGGATCTAACAAAGAAAACGATAGTGGGGAGCATACAGATCAAGGGGATGTATATGGCCGGCCTATCTAGTCCGTAAATGAGTCGAGGGAGGTGAAAAGGCCAAGGAGGGGAGCCGATATTGTCTACTAATGACTGCAAACACTAGGGTCTCTTGTTCACATGACCATCTGTCCTTCATTGCTTGTCTAGCTAGCCACAACACATGCATATATGCCTACCAGTTGCCCTTGCTCTAATCCAGGATCAATTAAGATGATGACTAATGAGGCACCTAAAACTTGAAATGGATGATATACCAGAAGAGCCATGATGTTTTGTTGCTAAAGTTGTTTACTATATCTTAGGTTGTGCACATGGGTGGATAAACCCATAAAAGGGAATGATCCCACATCGGTTTTAGGGCCAAACAAGTGATATTCCATTTGTCTAGTTCATTGCGTAGTGCAAGGCTACACTACAAATGATACACAACAACAACAATGCAAAACTACCATTATATTCATTTATAATATATTCAACGTTATAAATCTTATGTTTAGCTTAGTTTCCTCAAAATTTCGCCCTAACTCCGGCATCAGGTCAGAAAGATCAATCTCCACCGAAAATAATTTTATAAGTCTCTTGTACCCAACTATTAACTAAGTTTATATATATAGTAATTTTAACCTAACTTTCAATTCTCTATCACGTGAGTACTTAAAAATTGTCGGGTTGGTCAAACCATAAAGTGGTATATATTATTGAATAGTTAAGTGTGAACAAACACTAAACAAAGTATTTGTTAAACCCACCAAACACAACAGTCCAAGGACACCTTCATATGAATGATATATTATTAAAAGGGTTTTGGGGCCTCCATTATATATAGTTTGAGATGTAATGTTTGCCAGCTTTCACAAGATATCATAATACCTTATCTTGTGGGATGTGTTCTCCATGCAATGAAGAGAGGATGGGCATTTTAACACGTGTCGGATGACCCTTTATTGTGATTTTTTGGATGACAAAAAAAAAATAGCCGCCTCACTACTTAAAAGTGTATTCTGAATAAATCTTGTTCTAGCAAACCAGAGAGATAAACCACACCAGGAAGCATGTGCGACAGGTAATCCTACTCATATGTAATAGTTTGCAAACGACACAAAAGAAGTAAACTGCGGTAGGAAGACTCTAAGCGACGGGCTCGAGTGCTCAATCGAAAGGATGCTAACAAGGATTGAATTTGTACATTTTTTAAGGGGTTTAATATAATAGTGGGAAGGTAATAAATCACGATATATAATTCAGTGGTCCATTAGATATGGGAGAGCACCATGTCTGGATTGTGATTGACATTACAAGTACTAGAATGTGATTAAATTAACAACATTAATGTCCACGAAATTATACATAATTAGTTGTTGGACGACATAGAGTAGTTATAAGTTACATATGAGGTCAACTTCTGTAATCCAACTGTTATGGTTGTCTGAAATCTCAGTGATGATTGAAGAACTGGAATTGCAAAATGCTAAACCTGTGTGAGATACCTAATTTAATTGTTTGCATTCAAAACTTTAAGCAGGTCCATACAAATATTGTTATCATATTACATGGTCTGAATCCGTTTCAATCGGAACTACACCACATTATTCATGTTTTAGTGTTGATCGTGTTACAAGTGAATTATTATAAGAATATACTAGTATTTTCACCCGTGCGATGCACGAAATGGATTTGTTATTAAGAATATTTGGATCGATATATAATTATATAAATTATAACATCAAATATTATATAGTGAAATTGAAGATATGTTTTGGATCGATTATGTTTTCTGATGTTATCTTTGTTTGAATTCCAACAAATAATTGCTTAATTAATAGTTAATGTGTAGATGTACGCATGCGGTGCTTGAACTTTAGAGATTTTATATATCATTGTTTAGGATTTTTATAAGACAAATATGCTTGTTCTATACCGTTATAAAGACCAAGACAATGGTTTATCTTCCGCAATAACATAACAGGTGCACCGACCTTTAATTAATGTCAATGATATGAATGATTAAGAAAATCATACAATCTCAAACTATTTAAATTATTATAAGAATATATACGTAGTAACGCGTGTATCGTAAGATAAAATAACTAATGATTTTCTCAATTAAATTTTTATTATCCATCAAAATCTTGTAATGATTAAACCAAATGTGGAGCTGTCTTTGTATAATTGTACCTTCCATTAGTGCATGCATGGGAGTGGTGTTTTGAGGGATATGATGTTCATGGTAAATTTCTTGTTGTTCCTTGTTCACTTAGTCAATCTTGCATGCTAAGTTCTCAGAGTCATTAATCGATGATGTATATTGAGTAAATCCTATTTTTGTATAATAACTCAAAAATCACACATGAAAAGTAAACAATACTAGTAAACAACAGGATATTGACAAGAATTAAACTCGTGACATACAAATCTCCTTTACTAAAAGATTATTTTGCTCCCAAAAAAAATGCTTTGAAATAAGTTCTATATCATGAAAATTTTAAAACATGTTATATATACACTCTCAAATTAAAAGTTTATAACAACGCTTTAATTTTATTAATCAATAATAACAACTTCACAATCTAACTCATCAAATATATAGGTGATTTGAAGGTCATGAGTTATAATTTTGTCTACACTCTCTCGGTCGAACTTGTAAATAAGAAGAAAAAAAAAATCTTACACCCTTAGTCTATCTTTCTATCTAAAATTCTCTCACTTTCATAAGTGGGTCCTGCCTTCGTATCACTAAATTTATAACTCATTCACTATTTCTCTACCATACATCCCAACCTATAATACTCTCACTTTGAAAAACGGTCTCACTTTCATAACACATCATAATATAAAAATAAAATAATAATATAATAATAAATAATAAAAAGTACAAAAACCTGCCATACTAGCAGCCTTTTGTCCGGATAAAATTGGGTTGCAAACTTGCAACCCATGTAATTAATAAAAAAATGCTTTCTAAGGTTCCATGTCAACTTGCAATGTTCTCTTAGCTCACTTTCAAAAGTGGATCCTACGACCTCCATATCATCAAATTTACAATTCTTTCACTATTTTATGTATATCAGTGCAATACATATCACTTTCAAAAGTGACCCCACTTTCATATCATAATACAATAAAATAACAAAATAATAAAAGAATATTTTTTAAAAAAAAGTACAAAAAGACTACCGCATGCTGCCATGCGGCAATCGATTTTGTACTTTGGAAGCTAGCAATACACCTAAGCAACAAAAAAAAAATAATAATAATAATAAAATAAAATAAAATCACTTGTTTATCCACATCACTTTGTAAATCCTATCCGGGGGTTAGCGGGAGGTCAACCTTGGACAAGATTTACTTTCCATAATATCAAGTGATTAGATTCCTAATTGACCTATTTTTTAAGTTCTCATAAAAATTCAAACTTTAATTTCCTCATCACTACCCAACACTATCAAATAGCATCCATTAAGTTGATTTTCTTTATTTGTTCATTTTATGACTTTTGAAAACATCTTTAATAAATCACATTCTATTTTTGTTTAAAAAAGTTAGTTTGGTAAGCAAAATAATGATATGAAAGCTACATGTTTCAAACGTTAGTTTGGGAAAAAAAATGGTTATTTGATATTTTGATTATTAGCGAATAGTACTCTAATTTAGCTCCTTGCTATCAACCATACACAAATATCACTTCATGTTTTACATTGTTGCTGAAATGATCCTCCAATCTTTACCAAATTAATTAGTCTTTCGTCGGAGTTTCATGTTAATAGGTCCGTGTGCCAACGAACCATTTTGGCAACTACCGAGAGACCAAATTTTGGTAATAATGTTGAACAACTAAGGATGAAATTTGTAAAGAATCGGATCGAAATTAATCACCGAATTAACAAGTCATTAATAATTGAAAATTCAAAATTTGCTTTTTTCCTATTGGGATATATAATGATATATTATGGTAAATGGATTAATAATTTAGATAAAAATGGGGGAATAAAATTGATGAAGAAATTAGAGTTTGAGGCCCCCCACCACAGCTAGTTGGCCTTAGAGCTTGAAAAAAAAAATATCTATAAATACTGACTAGGGTTTTAGATCAGAGACAGGTTATGTCCATACCTTGCCTAATTCCAATTTGCATCCCTCTCTCTCTCTCTAGCTTTCTTCAGACACTCGTACAAACATTGTAAAGAGCAATCACATCTTCGATCAAAACCAATTGCCAAACATTTTGCTTCGATCATTTCGAGCAGCTGAGAGGTCAAGAAATGTAAGATCCAGCTAGGTTATGTTGCTTTTATCATATTGCCCGCACTTATTCTTCTTCTCTCTCTGTTTTTTTTTTTAATTGAAATATGAGAACAATAGTGCCGGAATGAATGACCGAGTGGATGAAGTATAATTCTCGTACTTAAATGATCACGAGTTTGAATCTAGCTTGCTAATACTTTTTTTTTTGATTGAGTCCATCACATAGTGCATGTTTTGCATGATATATCCCGTACATGAACACCATCGGGTAGTGTAACAACGGGTTTCCCGGCTAAATTATGGTTGAATAGTAATTTTTTTTAATAATTCATTTCATTTTTTTGTCCACTCCCCTATTTATGTCCTTTACGTTTTAAACAAGAGTCTTGTATTTTTAGTCACTAGCCTTACTTTTTTAGTCCTCAAGTTTTAAATAAGATCGCATTTGTAGCCTTCACTCTTTCAATAGTTTCCTTAAGTAGTGACGAAGGCAGAAATGCAATCTCATTTGAAACTTGAGAACTATAGATACCACACAAAGTTAGACAACAATCACACTATGTAACGTAAAAGGGAAATTTATAAGGTGTCGATCAGTATCGGTGTCTCTTGTATAGAAAACAACTATCAGCTATTATATACTTAATTGTGTATTAGATTGTATAGGGACAACCGGACAAGTGTTTACTGTACGTAGTTGATACAATCCAAATATAGCAATATATCAAATGGGGTAAAAGTTAAACTTGAAGCATCTTAATTAGAGGAAGAAGTGAAGAACCCATATATCAACTAACATGACTAGCTCACAAGATGTTACATGCTAAGTGCTAACAACTACCAAGTAGCACATGCATATATGGCACTTAACTGGCATGTAGCTATAACATATTTCATCCTTTTTATATAAACTTGTTAATGTTGTTTCCCTACCTTAAACAAATAGACTTCCTAATTAATAGTTAACAATTAATTAGAAGGAATTGGAGTAAATGGTGAAAATATAATTGACTAATTATGTACTTAACAGGAGGAGGAGAACAAATAATAATGCAAGGAGCCAGCAGGAGGACATAGAAGTGCAGAAGCCATACTCCTCCATCCCTTTCTATACAGATCATCCTGCACTTCACAAGCAAACCAATATCTCCATGAGATCCCACAACCCTCACTACAGGTTTAATATAATATTACTCCCTCTGTTTCATTTTATATGTCAGACCGATAAACATAACAGATCAAACAAAACAAATACAAATATATGTATTAATACATCGCATGCACCCTTTAATAATCATAGTAAACATTAGGTTATTAGTTCATAACAAGTTAGCAACCTGATAGATACTAAATTGATTAGTTTTATTTCACGAGATATAATAATAATCAAAAGCGAGATTTACCAGTATGAGTAACTGCTGGTTTCCTTTTCCGATCCAAAATTTGGCTTGACTTTTGTTTGAAAATTTCAGAGGCATAAAGAAAATGGCGAACAAGGTTTCGAATTTCTCTCATCTGATACAGAGATTCACGGGATCGTGCTTGCTGCAGCCGTTCCAGATCGACGACATCTCCGTGAGCCGGGGCGGCGATGAGTCGGAGGAGGAGAAGGAGATCGGAGACGAGCAAGATCATGATGAAGATCTGATGAGCGTATGGGAAGGCGAGAGCGGGGAGCCGAGGGCGGAGAGGGTGATCGAGATGGAGATGATAATGGGGGAAGTGTTCGACGCGGTGCTGGCGATGAAGGGCGCGTACGTTAGCCTCCAGGAGGCGCACTGCCCTTGGGATCCGGAGAAGATGAGCGTGGCGGACATGGCGGTGGTGTCGGAGCTGCGGCGGCTGGCGGTGTTGAGGGAGAGGTTTTGGAGGAGTATCGGAGGCGGCGGAGGGGGAAGAGGGAGGTGGAGAGTCGGGGCGGCGACTTTGAGGGAAGTGGTGGCGCCGTATGAGGCGGCGGTGGATGATATGAGGAGAAAACTGAAAGCGAAAGAAGCGGAGATCGTTAATTTAAAGGACAAGTTCAAAACGGCGTCGTCTTACAGCAACGGCGGAAAAAAGGGCAAGTCAAAACGAAAAGTCAACTGCACCACTCAAGCACAAGGTACAACCCTTCCACATTTAATAATTAGAATAATACTTGTGTGAGACTGTTACTGATCACGGGTTCAATTCTTAATTAATGAGTGAAATTTCTAATCTCATTAATTAAAGATTGATCTGTCTTATGAATTAAGATTCGTGAAACACAAGTTTTTGCCTAATAATTAATATTTCTTTAGGTGCATTTTTGTCATTTCACATACTAAACATAAATTCGCCGTTGACAGTGACGATGTCGCCGGCGCCGGAGCTTTTCGAAGCGGCAATGAGCTTAGTAAAACAAGCTTCAAAATCCTTCACGGCTTCACTCCTCTCCCTGATGCGCTCAGCCCACTGGGACATCGCGGCGGCCGTGAGATCCATCGAAGCCGGTCATTCCACCGCCGCCGTCGCCACGGCGGCGGACTCAGTAATCGGAATCAACCACGCAAAATTCGCGCTGGAATCCTACGTGAACCGCAAAATGTTCCAAGGCTTCGACAACGAGACCTTCTACATGGACAGCCGCTACGCCTCGCTCCTCCACCCGGAGCAGCACCGCCGCGACTGCTTCGCGCAGTACCGCGACCTGAAAGCCCTAGACCCGGTCGAGCTTCTGGGGATTCTGCCCACCTGCAGTTTCGGGAACTTCTGCCTCAAGAAGTTCCTCACGATGGTGCACCCCAAGATGGAGGAGTCTCTGTTCGGGGACATGGAGCAGCGCCGCCACGTGCTGGCCGGAAAACACCCCAGGACGCAGTTCTACGGGGAATTCTTGTGGGTGGCCAAGGCCGTGTGGCTGCTGCATTTGCTGGCGTTCTCGCTCGACCCACCGCCTAGCCATTTCGAGGCGATTCGGGGATCCAAGTTTCACTCGCAGTACATGGAGAGCGTGGCCAAGTGTTCGAATGGAATCGGCGGGAGAATGGGGATGGGGCTCGTCGTTGGTTTTCCGGTGACCCCTGGTTTTAAGCTCGCTAATGGGTCGGTTATTAAGGCTAGAGTTTATTTGGTCCCTGCAAATGGGCTTTAAATTTTGGGTTTTGGGCTTCTACATGTTGGACTTTGTGGATTAGACATTAGAGAATCAAGTTTGCCAACTATCATCCAATAAAATTCAAAACTATCCTGAGCACAGCTCAACTGATCGATCAACCTAAAATAATTTCATAATGTTTGTTTATAATGGTGAGATGCAAGCCATCAGGTTTGGGTTAATAATACGGAAAAACCTTTGTTTTTCTTCGATCAGCAGAAGAACTTGACTTTTTATTATATTAGTACGTAAAGCGCTATCTAGTACCTAACCTATACAAAGGTTAATTAAAAGTGCCCGTGTCGCGCGCTCAATCTAGCAATCTTGGACAACTCTTTTCTAATGTTTATAAGCCACTTGGGACACATTTCACTTACTTCCTCCACCCGTCTCCCTAACAAGATCAATAGGCTAATTTAAGGAAGTTGATGTGACTTAGTTGGAAGAAACTTTAATTATTAACTATGTGATTAGGGGTTCAAATCTCACTTTAAGCCCACAATAGCAGTTCAAGTGGTTATAGAGGTGAAGTTTGGGAGAAGATACCAGGGATCGAGTCTCACCAACGACAGTGGGCTCCTTATTTAGATGAGTGCTTTGTTGGGCCGGGGCGTGGGCACCTACTGGGAGAAGATTAATAGGCAAATTTTAATTTTGTTTTTTACTTTTTTTACCTATAAACTTTATTATATTGATTAACAAACCAATATATAATCAATGTGACAATAACATAACTTCAAAGGGTAACACTTGTGTGAGACCATCTCACGGGTCTCAATCCGTGTGATGAATCAGATCTTTGACCTCATTAATCAAATATTCGACCTGCTTCACGAATTGAGACTCGTGAGATGGTCTTATACAAGTTTATGTCAACTTCAAATATTTATGTTATGAAATGAAATAAAGATTTAAAAATATGGTGAATGGCCACAAACTTTGGGGGGAGGGGGAATAAAGTGTAATGATGAGTGGTTAGCTACTTTAAAACCTTATTAAGAAAACAAGTCAAAGGCTAATCATAATTAGGGGCAGATTGACCAAATTAATCATGATGTGTTCACGATGATTGGTAGGGGACTATAGCCCGTTGACAGCAACATGAGTCATGGAATAGAATCCCATTATTATTATATTGCTAATTACACAAATGTCACTAACATAAATAGTCTCAAATACTACAAAACACACTTAGTGGTGTAGCAAAAACACTTAAGCCCCCATTGACTAATGGTCATTTGTTTTGTGGCATTGGGGTCCACCCTAGCTACCTCTAATTCAGACTCAATATATACATATTTCATTGTATTAATCATTTTTGTCTTTTGAGTCTTACAAATATTAAAATATACTCTCACTTCTTTAATATGATTGGTGTAATAATATTAGCCCATACTTACATAATTATATGGATTTTGATTATAGATTAGTATTGTGGATATAGCTTGTATTTAGAGAAGACCATCAATACAAATGAAATTGGATACTTGTGCCACGAAAGAGGTACTCAATCGAGTGATTAGAACATGATTTTCGTACTTAAAATCATGTGTTCAATTATTGTCAGCACTCTCTCGGTCGAGTCCATCATACCAGTGTAATTTCTGGACTATTACACATAAACGAGATTTAAATTACCTAATGTATCTTATCAGGTAGCAGTTGCCAGTTTTCTCGTCACCAAAAAATCCTATCATAGCCGCCAACTCATACTTCTCCTTAAACAAATACAACCAAAACAAACAAAACAAAATAAATAAATGGAACTTGTTTAAATTTTATTATAATTATTATTATTATTTGTTTTTTAATTAGAAAGACTACAATGAGTGAGGAATATAATAAGTGAACTTTTTTGCTATCAGTTTGTAGTATCACCATTCACCAAAACTCCATTCTCAACCAATCACAACTCACCAGTCACCACCATCTTCAGCCCAGCCCTCTGTTTTACAGCTCCCTCTCTCCCTGTCTCTCTCCAAAGATTTTTCTTCACAGAAAGTGAATAATAATTCCAGAGATTCATTGCTTGGAGCTCTCTGCTTTCTTTATTGCTCCCAATCTGACCATCTTTTTCTTCTTGCTTTCTGGCCTTTTGTTTTTCTTTTTATCATACATCAAGGGGGAAAAGGTAGTAATTGTAGCAAACTTTCCCACTTTTCTCTCTACAAAACCCCAGCCTCAAGCTTCTCAGAAACTCACAGTTTTGTTTCAGCTGTCTTCTGTTACAAAATTCTGGAAAGTTCTCTTTTTTGTTTGGGGGGTGGTTTATCCTTTTTTTAATTCTGGGATTTTGGTCGTTTCAAACAAATCTTAGTGTAAATTTCTTGTATTTGGATTCTGTAATCAGTTGTTTTCAAGATTTTTTTTTATTATTTGATTTGGAAAAGGTGGTCTTTTTTAGATTCCTCATTGAAGGGGGTGGATAGAATAGAATTAAAAAGAAAAAGAAAAAAAATGGGAAAAATATTCTGATTCTCCTCTCCAAATGCTTCTTGATTAAACACTGATATTGCCATTGTGGAACCTCCATCTCTGTTTCTTCACTGCTATCAACAATGGAAAATCTCTGATTCGTTTTTCTTTTTTTGTTAATCTGTGAAATTTGGGGTTTTTTTTTTCTTTTTTCTTGATGAAGTGGGAGATGGGGATTTTGTCACCGGATTCATCTTATCTGTCAAGCTCAAGCTGGTTTCATGAAGGAACAAAATGGAGTCCGGCGGAGAACAAGGCGTTTGAGAAGGCTCTTGCTTTGTACGACAAGGACACGCCGGACCGGTGGGAGAGGGTGGCGGAGATGGTGCCCGGAAAGACGGTGGGGGATGTTATCCGGCAGTACAAGGAATTGGAAGATGATGTTACCAGCATAGAGGCTGGTCTCATGGATTTGATTCCCATTCCTGATTATACCACTTCTTCACCTTTTACATTGGAATGGGGTGGTGCCCACCGGCCGCCTTTTGTCGCCGGAGGAGGGAAGAGACCACCGGCGAACCGGGCCCCGGAGCATGAACGGAAGAAGGGTGTTCCATGGACTGAAGAAGAGCACAAGTGAGTTATAAACAGACATTAAAGTTCCTTCCTTTAACTTTTCATAGCAATTCTTGATCATGTCTTTTGGACTAACATTTGAGTGATGAGGAAACCCACGGCCACTATCCGAGGGTTTGTATTGAGTAACCAGTAGTGGCTCGGACCTCAAAGAGGTAAATTAGTCTAGATTGTCAGCTGACGGCCTCAAACGAAAAATACCAATAGGTAAATCTGCCCGAGGGTGTGTATTGAGTAACGAATAGTGGCTCGGGCCTCAAGGAGGTAAATCAGTCTAGATTGTAGGCTGACAGCCTCAAACGGAGAAGGCCAATAGGTAAATCCGCCCGAGCGTGTATATTGAGTAACGAGTAGTGGCCCAGACCTCAAGGAGGTAAATCAGTCTAGATTGTCAGCTGACAGCCTCAAACTAAGAAGGTCAATAGTTAAATCAGTCAACAACAACCTGACCAATTTGGCTGGGGTTGCCAATCTTTTGGACTAACATTTATGTATGAACATTGAACAACCTAGTTATAATCAAATAATATGTCACATTCATTAAACTTGTGTATAAGTTGACAAGGAGTAATAGTTTTGAATGTAAGATACTAGAGGAAATGCATCTGAATACTAGGTTTTAGGTATTGTTGTTTATGATGTGGTTTAGTACTGATCTGATGCAGATCTGCAGTCATGGAATTGATCCAAGGTTTTTGAATGATTTTGTTGTGGCAGGTTGTTTCTGATGGGGCTAAAGAAGCATGGGAAAGGGGATTGGAGGAACATTTCGCGAAATTTCGTGATTACAAGAACCCCAACACAAGTAGCCAGCCATGCCCAGAAGTTCTTCATCAGGCAGAATTCAGGAGGGAAGGACAAGAGAAGAGCTAGCATTCATGACATAACCACAGTGAGCATTGATGAGCATCAGATGGCTTCGCCCGACACCAAGAAGCGCTGCGATGATTCCCCGGATCAGGCAGGCGTGGCACTATCCCAGCCACAGCAGCCGCCTGATTCTGGCGTGCACAAAAGGCCCTTTTCGTGGAATCATCAGGGAAACATTGGGATGGCGATAAGTGGATTCAGCTCAGCGTCGCCTGGGAATTTGTTCGCGTATGCGTTTGGGCCTCAAACGATGCACGAATCCATCTTCGGGTCTCAAACTATGGCTTTCCCAATACAGTCAGCTGCACAGCAATACCCTTTTGCTTGAAATGGGATTTCTGCTAGAAAACCAGAGCTGAATTGAACAAGAAATGGTTTTATGAAGTTTACAAGCAGCTTAGTCTTCTGCTTTTGTTTTTTGTTTTTTGTTTTTTTTTTTACTGTCACTTTCCTATTTGCCCTGTGAATATGTTGTTTTGTTGCCTTTTGATTTAGTCTTCAGTAAGGATGTGTTTGTTTGTAGGAAGTGCAGACCATATGGAAATGCCATATTGAAAATGAAACATCTCACTGGGGGGGTACTGTTTTTGTGTACTTTGAGAATACACTATTGGATGTAATGTTAGTGGGCACCTTATGGTTCTCAACAAAGCTTTTTGCAAATGATATAATTAACTGGTTCAGGGCTAAAGAGCCACCCACAATTTGCCTGTCACTATCCTGTACTCTTTTTGTATATTCACCAAGCCCTCTTAGATCAGGAATTTTATGGCATTCACTAGATTCAACAACATCAACCTTGATAACACCCCATCATAAGCATCGCGGGACGCAAAACGCTAAGAATTGAATCTGTGACCTCACAAAGAGACTGCCATCTATCGGCTTGCCCTTGGCCATATCCACCGCCAATAGGGTGAATCTCACGGGTGGACAGCCTATGCAATTTCGCTTAGATCTAAATACTAGCTTTGGGGGCAACTGGGAAAAGCCAAGCCAAGTCATGTTGTTGACTACAACCACAAGATTACAAGTTCAACTCTCAAGAAACAGCATATTGGCTTTCTTGATTTGAGCCGATTAGCAGTGGGCTAAGCTAATTTACCTCCATGTGATCCTTTGCTGACTATGGTCACAATACGTGGTTTACCCCGTGCACGTTCTCGTGTAGTGATTGCTGGTGCAATTTTGCTTAAATCCGACTACTAGTTGTTTAGCTGATCACGAAACGTGAGTATAGTTCCTTCATATAATACACACTTTAACCGACGTGGAGTTTATAAAGCAACATACAACGCGATATCGCAGTCAAAAGTTATGGAACATTGTCACACCTAAGATCAAAACAAGCAAGTAATTGATGGAGCTAGCAACAAAATTAGCAAGGAATTGAATGATTGAGTTGTGAGGTGTTAATGATGGTTAGGAAAGCAGTATATTTATTGGCACTACTTTTGGAGGATATATATTACTGTTTAGAATTCCGGTACAAGTCTTCCACTTTAGCCAACAACACCCTTTTTCACTTTATTATTAAGCAACTTGTTGGAAGTACTTGTCTTTGAACCAATGGCAATAGGGGAGAAGCAATTTGATGCTTTAGTACAAATTGGCCTCGTCACAAAGCACTCCTTTCCTGCACCTCCACACCACCAAACTCTCAATTATAGAAAATTGTATATTATTGTTTAAATCTAACTCATTGACACAATATCAAACATGTTTCAAGCTGACAAAACTTATACTATTTATACAATGTTCATGGATATCATATTTTGTCGTTGATTATACATTAAGGGAGCATTTAGTTCAAGTAATATAAGATTACATAGGTAACGTGAGTTAGTTGTACAGTAGTTATACCGTGGAACATATGTAATAGTTGATATTGCAGTTGTGTTGAACTAATATTGCAGTTGTGTTGAAAGGGAACTGCAGTTGCGCGGAAAAGAGGCTGTTACATCCGTCTGGAACTGCAGTTGTGTTGAAATGATACTGCAGTTGTGTTGAAATGATACTGCAGTTGTGTTGAACAGATGAACGGCCTTTGTTCCGCGCAACTGCTGTTTCCTTTCAACACAACTGCAGTTTCCTTTCAACACAACTACAGTATCATTTCAACACAACTGTAGTATCAGCCATGACCATGGTCCACAGTGCATTGTGGACCATGGTCCACAGTATAATTTGCGGTTAGTATAGTATTATATTACCTTGTTTAGTTCACCTTATGAGATTACTGCTAATGTTATATTACTTTGTCCTTCTTAGCTAGTCCTTAAATAATATACAAGATAATCTTATATTTTCAAAATCCCACATACATCACCTTTCAAGAGGTAATTATATTATCTAATGTAATCTCACATTTCGTGAACCAGATACTCCCTAACATTATTTAACTCGAGGGTGAGATTAAACTAGTATAATTGAACTTCTGATGAAATTGATAAGTTGAAGTCCATTTATGGATGAAAACTTCAAATGTTTCCTTAGTAGAAGGTGAGTATGACTTCCACTAATGAGAAGCATCATATTCTTAACCCCCAAAACCCCAACCCTTTCCCACTGCCAACCCTTTCTTCCCTTTTTTTCTTGAGGGGTAATCTTTTTCTTCTTTATGAGATCTTTCTCATGCCACCTTTGTCAATGAACACAAGATCCTACTCATAAAAAAAAAAAAAAAGTATTTATTAGTGATTACATTAAGATTACAAAGTAAGATTCTCGATCCCTAGATTTTATACATTAAAATATATGATTTCCCTACATTATGACCAACTCATTATAACTTATATTTCAATTGAAAATGTGGTCAACGGAAAACATTTTCTGTTGACCACGGAAAATGAGCTCATTTTTCTGAAAAATGACTTCCAGACAAAAAATTCGGAAGTCATTTTCCGGAAACGAAAAATGACTTCGTGCGACGTTTTTTTGTTAAAAAAAATTATTTCTAATTTCTAATAAATATTATTAGTTTATATATTTTTATATTTTAAATAAAATAATAAAAATATATAATTATACATTTCTACTCATTTTCTGGAAAATGAACCAAACACACACAGACAATTTTCTAGAGTACATCCAAACACCAAAAATGAACTTATTTTTCTTCCAGAAAACAATTTCTAGAAGTCATTTTTATGCTTTCCAAACACACCCTAAAGATGGAATAGTTGATAAGTTGGTAGTTGGTAGGCTATATACTTATTACTTTAAGGGCGTTTGGTTCAAGTTATATAAGATAACTAAGGTTATATTTGTCTGGTAATATAAGATTCCATGTTTGGTTCAGGTTATATAAGATTCCCAGGGAATGTAACATAACCTCCCGATGAAGTTTTTAGCTATTGGAAGGGAATGTGAGATACACCCCGATTTCTTAGGTAATCTCACATTCCCTTATTTTATTCCTAATATTGAGCTTTTGAAATTTTAATCAATTTATCTTATTTCCGTTGTCTTATTTACCTACTTCAATTTTAAACCAAACACATGAATCTAACATTCCCAGTTATCCAACATTCCCAGCAATCTAACATTCCCTAAGGTAATCTAACATTCCGTGAACCAAACGCCCCCTAAGGGTCAAGGGATCAATACCTATTCATTGCACCTTTATACATTTTACCCTTAATTACATTCATGTGTTATTTTGTGAGCTTTTATAATGAGTTATGAATTGAAAAAGTTAATTAATTAATTTGATTAATTAATTTGTACGAAATATATTTAATGATTTCGTTATTAAAAATATTTAAAAAGATATTTTTTTATGGATCCTTTAGTCTATGTAATCTAGAAGTTTTTACTATGCGTCATTGTATTCAAATTACTCTAAAAAACTCGAAATTAATCTAGCTAAAAGAAAAAAAAAATTATAAATATCATATCAATTTAGAAGCTAAGATGTGTGATCTGATACCAAATGAACGATTGTATTACAGATCTGTTCAGTACAAGGAAAGATAGAGTCCTATATGGGAAGTAACACATAAGTCTCCTGACTAATAGGACCTAACTATTGACTATATATTAACCACTAATACAACATCATAGGTTATAATATAAATAACAATAATATCACTAATATATAATGTGTTTTATATTCAAATTATTTTATCTAATTAATTATGTTTCATATTTTGTTATGAATATTTTTTATCGTGTTTTGAAATATTTTAATTTTTCTCTCCAATCAAAAATATTTTTAGCTCTGATTTTAAAGTATTTATTTATTTTTATAAAATATAATTATTTATTTATGAAGACATTGATGTGACTTTTTGTTATTTTGCATTTAAGAAAGCACCTAGCTAGATTTTTTTTTCTACGATTATTATTGTATATGTAAAATTGTTAAAAATTCGTGAATCTTATTTCAAGTTATTTGACACTATTATTTTCCTAATTTTATATTTTAATCTAACCGCAGAGACGAAAAATAATATTTCTCATGGATTAAAATGCATCCTGAATTCCCCCTAGCCCCAGGACTCATTAGTCAATCATGGTGGGACTGCTGCCTAAACCATTCTCATGTGCACAAACCCCGTCGACACATCAGCGATCAAACCCAAAATGATTGTTTTGCGATCTTAAGATAGTGTGCCAATTCAACCAACTTTAATATAAAATTTAATAATGAATGGACCCCAAAAGTTGAGCACTGTGTATGTATGTAGCCTTTGCCATTTGGCCCTGTCCGTGGAGACAAACAACATTAACTTTAATTTTTTTCCTCCATCAGGATCAGGCAGCACCACATGTCACAACTTGTACTCATGTTGTGTTGTTACTATGCTTTGATGCCCTTCCTATGGTTCCAATTCAAATTTCAATCTTCTTTTCATGTTTTATTTTGATCGGACTACAGATAACATATATCTTTTATGTACGTGATTGAACACATATATGGATATATAGTAAGAAAGAAGGATGAAAGATATGATTCGGGTCGTTCGCCGTTCGTGTGATTTACACACGTGTTGTTGAGAACATTTCATGTGATAAGTTTTAACTTGTCATAGACAATGAATCTTGTAGAATACGGAGTAATCATTAATGTAATTTACAGATCAGATAATTATGTTGAGAATATATAAAGGAATAATTTTACCATGCAAAGAATATATATAGCTCAGCAGAAACTTAATGTGCATTGTCACTATAACACCGTAAATGCATATGGAGGCACACATTCACCTATGAGCAACTTATACTAGTTTATCAGTACTTTCGGATAGCGGCAACGGACTTTCCCGTAAATACATCTGGACCAAGCACTATTATACATAGGATAAATTTTATGTGAAACCATCTCAAATTTTTTAATTAAAATGTTATACTTTTTATGAATAGCATTTATTCTATGCTATATTGCTAAATACTCTAGCTCGAGCTAGAAATTTTTCTATCACATGTCGAGATTATTTGATAGCTTTTGTCTTTTTTTCATGTCATTATACATTTAATATTAAATTTTATTCCAAATAAATCATCTTGTGGTGACGTCAGCGTGACAGCTTTAAGTTGCTAGCTCAGGCTTTGTTACATCAAATGACACCACTACTCAGCCACCACAACCATTACTGCAACTTGCACCTCCAATGAAATTTGTGACTTTTGGTGAATTTTTATTTCAATTTTCATCCTCTCCACAGCCACTCACGTCCTGACACTTGTCATCCGGCTCACTCTTTTCCTACTTTTTCCCATTTTATATTTCTAAGCCAGGTTGGTATAACAGTTAATTTGATAACCACAAAATTATATCGTATGAGTTGTTTATTGATCATTTTGGTTTGAACTAGTCATAATCTAAATTGATTTATCTCTTTATGATATTTTGTTGACTAGAGTCACAAAACAGACTTCACCCAAAATAAACCTTCAGGGTGTAGTGATTGCGAGTTTTTTTTTTGTATATTTTATATTTCTAAGCCATGTTGGTAGGACAGTTAATTAGTTTGATAACCACAAAATTACATTATATGAGTTGTTTATTGACCTTTTTGGTTTGAACTAGTTATAATGTAAACTGATTTACTTGTGATCTTTTATTGACTAGAGTCACAAAACATATTTTTGGGTACTGATTGCGGTTTTCGGTATACCAAAGAAAAGTGAGTTGGAGTCATGGGCTTGGGAAATTCTTGGAATAAAGTTTCAGTCTTTGCATGGGCTGACAGGTCTATTGTTTCTTCACTTATCAGAGGATCCAACCTCATATCTTTGCAAGAATCAAAAGACAAACAAACAATCTTACTTTGACATTAATGTAAAAATTGGTAATGTTTCAGTACAAACTGATGAGAATACAGAATCTTTAAGTTGGCTTCTGCAATTTGAAGCAAGAAAATAATGCAGTTAGAAATTACTCCCAACTGAAACAATATGACGATAATAATGTAACATTCTCGGGAATCTCATCCTTTTTTCCTGGTTAGGCTATCAGCCCGAACCCGAAAGGAAACAGTGGGTCAATGGGATTCTCTTGAGCATGGACAGGCAGTTGATCAACTGTTCTAAACCATGTCATAGGCAATTTGCCTTGGAATGGATAGTCTCCAAACAGAACATCAGTTATCCCATTTCCTTCACTTCCAGGCAGCCAAGCAGCAACCAGGGACTCTACCTTATCCAGGAGCTGTGGCTCTATAACCATTGGCCTTCCTGAGATCAGAATCATCACTGTGGGAGCCCTGTCTGCAACCAAGCTCGCGATCTCTGGCCCGTTCAGTGGAATTGTGAGGTGTGGATTGTCGCCCCCGGTTTCAACATAAGGCGTCTCTCCAACAGCCACAATGGCGAAAGCGAAATCCTGTCCATCGAAGGTTTCTGGTGTAGGATTTGGCTCAAACACTATTTCTGTGCCCTCTCCCATGACTTCTTTGATTGCATCCAAAATGGTTGTCCCTATGGGAAAAAATCATCTCGGTTTAGCTATTAAGAGTCACACATCGAAAAATAAGAAAGAAACATATGAGTTTATAAGGTCATGAGTCAGACTAGCTAATTGACTGACTCGTGCATTATAGCCCAGTTGAGTGACCTTAGCCCAATCTTAGATTATAACAAAGTATAAGAAATATTCACCAATTGTGATTCTGCCACTGGATCCCTCCCAAGTAGAAGTCCAGCCACCACATTGGTAACCAAGATCATCAACATGAGTTCCTGCAACAAGGATCTTCTTGGCATTCTTGTCTAATGGAAGAAATGGTTTCTCGGGATTCTTCCCGTTCTTCAACAGAACCAAGGATTTTCGGACAGCTTCCCGTGCCAGCTCTCTATGTTCCTGCAACAACATAGTCAGACTTAGAATGTTCCATTCCATAACATTATCCAGATTTTGAAGTAGTAGAGAATAAGAATTGCAAAATTCTAGGGAAAAGATGGCAATATCTGGGAATACCTTGCAGCCAACAATTTCTAGTAAAGATCTATCTGCAAATGGATGCTCAAATATTCCCGAGATGAACTTGACCCTCAAGATCCTTTCAACAGCGTCGTCAATCCTGGCCATTGGTATCTCCCCCGACTGTGCTAAACACAGCAGCTCGTCCAGATATAACTCGAACCTAAAAGGCACCATGACCTGCAAGCACCATTCAAATCAGCATTTCGAGACGCCCTACTTCGGCTGTGTAAGGACAAAGCTCAATCTCATTTCTACCATATCTATCCCGGCATTGATTGCAGACAAGATGCATTCGCGGTAATTTGAGCCATAAGGGTCACTAAGCCTATCGACCGCTTCCCAATCTGTTATCAGAAAGCCCTGCAGGGTATTTCACACAGTTTAGCATATTTATTGTGTCTATGCCAATCAAAATAGGCCGGATCGGAGCTACAAATCTACCTTAAATCCCAGTTTATGTTTCAGAATCTCGGTCAGAAAGTGATGGTCAGAGTGCATTTTCCTTCCATTCCAGCTGGAATAGGATGCCATGACAGTACAAACTCCTTGAGACAAGCAGTCCAGATATGGTGTCAAGTGAACATTCATTAAATCGTCATATGACGTTATGGCATTTCCTTCGTTTTTGCCTTTATCAGTCCCCCCATCGCCCACGAAATGCTTGGCACAACCAACAACTTTGTTTCTGGATACTCAGATAAGGTAAACATTATAAGCTGATCATTAACAGACCATATAAATACAATAACAAAAGATCAATGACTTTTTCTACCTTCCATCAACAAAAGGGTAGCCATTCGGGTGTCCCTCGGGCACCTGGCCTTGCAAACCTGTAACAAGAGAGCTCAATTTCGTTACAACTTCGGTGTCTTCACTGTAACTCTCATAGCATCTTCCCCATCTAGGGTCTCTACTAACCTGTTATCACACAAAAACATGGGAATTCATGAACTCTACGGCGCCTTCATAACCCGAAATGGAAATGAAAATTGAAGAGAAAATGTTTTCTGTCAATCAAGATTCAAGAAGGCCTTGCATTAACCACATCATGATGAATCTTTGATTTATATATGATAACTCTATATATTATTCATCAAACTGAATGTTAACTTCTTAAGTTTCCAAGAAGGGATAATGAGCAGATTTAGGAATTAAAATGAATTCTTGCTACTTACTGCTACACAAGGAGCAAAAGCAAACTGAGCTCCACTAGCCCTGACTTCAAGAGCTGTTGCTACCCCTATCCTTCTCACTAAATCTTCATCCCTGCAAAAAAGCACATTTCATATCATCAATAACGCATCAAACTGGGACAACCCAAGCCAAGTTAGTCTGTTTACTTGATAACTACAAAGTTACAAGTTCGACTATTCATAAGAGTGGCCTATTGACCTCTTGGTTTGACTTGGTCAGCTATGCACAACCTAGATTGGTTTACAACCTTGTGGTCTTTTGTCCGCTAAGGTGACAAGACTAGGTTTACCAATACATACATTTGAATAGTAGTTGCAGTTTTCCTAGTCACTCAAATAAAATAATAAGGCATAAAACGTGTTTCAATTTTTTGTTCATACATTAGGTTTCCATCTTAAACCCTTAAAATATCTATTCAAGAATAACTAGAGGAGGTAAATTCTGAGACGTCAGTCCCAAGTTCCCACTTCTTGTCTTTACACTAGGAATCTTAATCTGTCAAGGTCTCTTAATGATCCTTGATTTCAGTAAGATCCGAACCCTGCACCGCCAGCTGAACAAGACTACTTTAGGGTGATTGGTCGAATTTTGTCAATATTTCAACATACCTTGTAGCTCCAAGCCCAATATTGTGGGGGAAAATGGTGGCGCCATAAACATTATTATTCCCGTGTACTGCATCAACCCCATAGAGCATGGGAATGCCCAGCCTGGTCTCCAGCGCCGCCTTCTGGAACCCATCAATCATGTCTGCCCATTCCTCCGACGCCGCATACTTGGACGGATTACTCCCTCCTCCGCTCAACAAACTCCCTACAAATTCACTCCAAATTAAAATTACCCAGATTTTAAAAAATAGAGTAGCCTTAAGACTTTTCCCCTACAATATATACTCCCTCCGTCCCATTTTGGTTGTCTAGTTCGTATAACGAGGCTTGATTGAAGTTATTTTTAATCCAATTTTTTATAATATTAAGTTTAGTATTAATATATAAAATTTATATATTTAGAAACTACATCAAAAGTACTATTAAACACAAAAAAATAAGTTTAAAAATAATAAAAAATTACTAAAGAAAATAAGCAATGAAGAAAGAGTTGGTTTGACCAATAAATAGTAAATAGGACAGGTAAAATGGGACGGAGGGAGTATTATATACTGTGGACCTGATAAGCGAACTAGACCCATTAAGTAATTCGTTGGACTGGACATTAATCTTTTTATTTGCTGTATTGATATGATGCAGGATAAACAATTATATAGTGCTCAGAAAATACAAATACACCATTTAAAGTTCTGAGTTAAGTCTAAGACAAAACGAACTTATGTTTCCACTACTACGGTGTTAGGTTTTTCGTAGATTTATTCTATAACATTAGACTATATTTTATATCTAACATAGCCAAGATAGCTAAAGGGCATTGTTGTGTACCTATGAAACGATGAGTGATGGCGGAGGGAGTGGCAACGAGGCGTTCAATCTGAGCCATTTGGCCGATTTTCTCCTGGAGAGTCATCCGGGACAGAAGGTCTTTCACTCGCTCCTCCACCGGAGCGTTTGGGTCCTTGTAAACGCAGCCCACCGTCATTCTTGCTCTGATCCTAGTCGCCGGAGTTACAGAGCTTTTTCTGCAAATTCTGGGAAATGGAGCTGTGATTACGGGGAGAAGAGTCGCAGATAGTTGCATGGACAAGACGACTTATAGCTGATCTGGCCTTTATATAGGTGTCGTGTGGGACCCGGCTCCGAATCAGAAAATTAGGCGCTGATGTGGACACTGGACGAATCTTTATCCTTTTAATAAGAAACCAAAACGGAATTACGTTGTCCAATCAAGGACTACAATAATTGAATGGATAAAGTTACCATGCCAAATTTTGTTACCTGTAACTCTATTTTATATTTTTTATGACTTAATATGCTTTGATTGCTCAATTTAGTAGGAGTCATGATGTTTATCCATTTATTTTTCTTTTTTCAATTAAATTTGAACAGAGAGTAAAAATTAAGAGTAAGGTTTGTAGAGTACATCAAGTATTTTTTTTTTTAATTAAAATTTTTTATTAACATGGTAAATAATTTTTTTTATTAATTTGTCGATCTCACCTTTTTTTTTTTTGAGGAAGTCGATCTCACCTAATATTACAAATAAAATATATCTTTATATTGTCATGTCAGTTGATGACAAATTTTTGGTCTTTATTGTAAAATAATAATAATAATAATCATATTCAGCTGTTAAATTAATTCACTATAACGTGTTTTATATATATATATATATATATATATATATATATATATATATATATATATATATATATATATATATATATAAAGATTTCTCCATTGACAGATTGGATCGAATAAGATAATATTACATTAATATAAATTTTTAATCATTAATATAATTTTATTTGTGTTAGCAAAAGGACTAAAATCACAATGATTTGAAATAATTAATGATAATTTTTACTTACTCATAATAGTTAGAGATAAAAACTACTAATATAAGCATTAACAGAAATGACCAAAATTACATTTCTTCCAATATAAAAAATGAAAAATGGTAAGAAAACCCTAGTCAAGTTCGTTGAGGTCAGTTTGGTAACCACCAGATTCTAATTTTGACTCTTAGTGGAAATTATGACATATTGTCATTCTTAGTTGAGACTTTGAGCTAGTTGATCAGCTATAGGCAACTTAGGCTAGTTTGCTAAGAATCTCCCAGATGCGAACATGCAGTGAGATCTAAATCAATGAAAATTAAAATAGAAAACGCGCGTCGTAAAAAAATGTAAAAATGACACACCTTCTCGAGGGCGGCGGGAGCCCTTCCCGAGGGCTGTCACACAACGAATCTCAACTAAATTCCATGCATTCCTCTGCAAGACTGCAATACATAAAAGCTGTAAATCACACCCCCCCCCCCCCCCCCCCCCAAGTTTAAATCACCAATTGTCTAAGATGAAAAATAAATAATTCAAATTATTCAAATGACATATATAGCAATGGATCGGAAGTCTATATTGCATGCATGGTTGTTTCTGAAATGTTATAATACTCCATTTTCTTTCTATTTTAAATCCCTGCTATGTATTATATCAGTTCACAAAACATAATTAGTTTTTGTCTAGAGAATAAGATTTGACCTAATAACATAAAGAACATGCATCCAACTATGAAGTATGGCATGAATCGCTATTAAATAATATTCTTAGTATTAGAGACTGTTCATAAATAAAATCAAGTTTTAAAGGTAAGAATATAACTATTTTTTTCGTGTTGTCTATTTATTAATTAAGGAGGCCGTTTCTTTATCCAGTTGTCGGGAGTAATTTAAAAGTCCTCTCATTTTTATTGTTGAAGCTTTGTCTCGGAATATTTTTACTTAATTTATTCAATCTATATTTGGTTTTTAAAAAGGGGTGAGAATTGAAATATGAGAAATATTGAGAAACTTATTAAATCTGTTTACTTATCAAATGGGAGAAAAATGGCACTCATAATAATATATTAATACTCATTTTGTCCTATTTTATTTGTTTAGTTCGGAACGAGCGTTGACTAAAGTTATTTTTAATTCAATTTTTATAATATTAAGTTTAGTATTAGTATATAAAATTTATATATTTAGAAACAACATTATAAGTGCTATTAAACATTAAAAAAATTAAAAAATTAAAAATTACTAAAGAAAATAAGCAATGAGAAAAGAGTTGATTTGACCCATGATAGTAAACATACATGAGAAACAAATTGAGACAGGATGAGTAGTTGGTTACTAAGTTATAAAGTATAAAATAAAATTTTAAGATATTAATAGGTAATATATCTCGCTTTACTTAGGATTACATTTGGTAACCAACTATGAGAATTATACTGATCAAACCCGAGTATAATTAATACGATCTGACCGATTTTCGACCGAAAAAGTTTACGATTCCAGTTGAGAAGTGAGAAATAGACGTCTGTAAGTTGTACAGTGACCATAATCCGAATAGAAAGCACTGTCACATCGCATGCATGTGGGTTGTCAGCTCCGTATAGACGCCTCGTTGTAGAAGAATTACCGTGGAATCCACTTTTGACACATGGCAAGCTTGTAGAGAGTCCGACATGTGCCCCTCATCTTTGTCTATATAAGACGTATTAAATGCATCTTAAAAGACACTTTTTGGAGATCTTGACTCTAAAATATGAAGTCCGAACGGTCCGATCCAACACAATCATTTGACCATAAAACCGTACATAGTGTCAGAATAACCCAATACACGTATATTAGTCGTATAAGAGCAACCACATTAATGCATTTTTTGTGATTTTTGGAATAGTGCATATTGATATGGAGGATAGAGAAGGCAAGAGAGAAAAATGTGTATGCTCTGCAAGGATAGGCTGTTTATGAAGCCCGACAAGAGAGAGAAAAAACAGAAAAGCTACACAAAAGCCCAAAGCAAACGCCCAGCTGGGCGCGTTATGTAGCTATTTTTTTTAAGTGTCATATCATGTTTTTTTCTCTTTTTTTTTTCTTTTTCTCTTTCCCTCTTATCTCTCATAGTTGGCACATAAAAAATCACAACAAATCTAATTGATGTGATTGCTCTAAGATATAATTACAATTCTAAAAATATTTTTAATGCTTTTTAGAAGTTATGAACTAGCAATTATTGGGCAAGTGTGCAACTTGTCCTACTTGGAGAGTTTTGAAATGTTAAAAATATTTCATTTTATCCCTTCAAAAAAATCTTCCATTTTACAAATTCCAAGAAATGCTAATTAGAGCAAATTGGGCACGTGCAAATTCGCCTAGGGATCGCAGAAATATAATAGCAACTCAGTTGGCTGTGCGCGGTGTGCCTTGCGGGCTTGTTAGGTTGGACGGTTGGTGATCAAAATTACAGTTGTTATGTTAGATACCCGGGTCCACCTTCAAAGGTGGAACCAGATCCATATTCACGATTTTTAACTCTATATTTACAATTACAAAAGTTTATGTTAATAATTTCATAATTTTATATTCACAATTTTATAACTCTATATTCAGTAGTATAACACAATTTTTGAATTTATATAACAAAATTGTGAATATAGAGCTTAAAAATTGTGGATATTGAACCATGTAATTTTGTATATTAAGATCTAAAATTGTGAACATAGAATTTTAAAATTGTGAACATGGATCTGGGCCCACCTTGCGGGTCCATAGCATAATTTGCCCAAAATCTTAGACCAATAATATTACACTTAAGATGCATTCGCTATTGAATTATGATATGATATTCAAGTCAAAATCATAATTTTATCATAAAATTTAACTCAGAAGTAAATGTTTGGTCTCAACTTAAGTATCATTTCATAATTTTTTGTGGAGTTTATGTGGAATTATATCATCCTCCTCCCTTTGAAAAGTCGACATCTGCGACGGTCCACTCTAAACGGCTTACACTTTGGATTCTTCTAGACACCAAATAACCATTTTTCCCTTTAATGGATTTACTCTTAAGTACTAAGTTACTGTTTGGACGAATAAACAACTTTATTCTAGATAACTTTAACTCCAAATGGCCTCCCCAGTTTTCCATCTGGTACCCAAATTAATTTTAATTTTTTAACTATCTTAAAATATTCTTCCATCTCAAATTAATCTCATTAAGTAGCATTAAAAGTATTTATTTCATTGATTGCATACGAATTTGCCAATCCTAATTAAAATTTTAAAATAATTAAATATAAAAAAGATCCAACAAAATAGTACTATGAGAGGAGAATGTAAACATCACTTTTTCCAAAATGTTCACCACAGATAACTTTTTATTAAAGTAGAAAATATTTGACATATTTGGCTCAAGTTAAGGGGGAAAGAAAAGAATGATAAACAGATGGAAAAGAGTATGCAACTCCATAAGCTATAAATCTATAATGCATTAACTTTTTTTTTTTTTGACAAAGCTATAATGCATTAACTTAAAACACAGCATTTGGTGAAAAAGCTTGAGGCCATGGATGTCTTCTAGAGCACCTTGTTTTTGCTTGTTAACCCAAACCCAACTGGGAACAAAGGATCATATCCATTTTCCCCAGGTTTCATAGGCACTTGATCAATGCTTCTAAACCAGCTCATCGGGAGGCGCCCATGGAACTCGTGATCCCCAAAGATGGCGTCCGTGACCCCTGCGCCTTCAGTCCCGGGCAGCCAAGCAGCCACAAAGCCATCTATTTTCTCCAGAAGTGAAGGCTCCAAGTACATTGGCCTTCCAGAGACGAGGATTGCCAATGTCGGAACTCTGTCTGCAACAAAGCTTATCAGCTTAGAACCGTTGAAAGGAATGATGAGGTCCTTGCTGTCGCCACCAGATTCGCAATAAGGAGCTTCACCCACAACTACAATGGAGAACGAGAACTGTTGATTTGAAAAAGTGTCCAGGGATGGATTTTGCTCGTATACCACTTCGGTTTCCCCTCCCACTGAAGCTCTGATAGCATCCAGGATTGTTGTGCCTAAAAGAATTGATATCGGGAATTCAATCTTCATGCATACAGGAGAAACAAGAATGAAATTTACAATCTTTTTTCTTTTTTTAGAACATACAATCTACCCGTACTAACTTTCATGCGAGGGTTATAATGTCACATTATAACTTACCAATAGTAATTCTGCCACTTTGTCCGTCCCAAGTTTTAGTCCACCCTCCACACTGAAATCCAAGATCATCTGCATGCTGTCCCGCAACAAGGATTCTCTTAGCGTTCTTATCTAGGGGAAGGAATGGTTTTGTTGTGTCCTTCCCATTCTTCAGGAGAACCAGAGACTTGCGAACTGCTTCCCGTGCCAGATCCCGGTGTAGCTGAACAATTGTTCACACTTTTAAAATCCCGCATTTCACACCCACAAAGTTTTCATTTTATGCCTCCTGTTTTCTAATAAATTATGATAATATAAGAGGACATGTAAAATAAGGTGCCACAAAATTCATGCAGCCTTCTCTCTCTCTAGTTTGATCTAGTTGAAAAGTAGCCACCCGTTTGAAAGTTAACCACATAACAGCAAAATATTAGGGAGAGGGATGTATTAGCTTACTTTACAACCAACTTTATCCAACAACGACCTATCGCTCAGTGGGTACTCAAAAAGTCCAGCTATAAACTTCACTCTCAGGATCCGTTCAACAGCATCATCAATTCTGGTCATTGGTATTTCCCCAGATTCAACCAGACATTTTAGGTCATCAAGATATAATTGATAACGTAAGGGCACCATCACCTGTAAATTCATTAATTGATGTCTTGTATGGACCCTAAAAACATTAGTTAAACAAAGAAATTCTAACATTGGACTTTTGAGAAACGGGCGATTTATAAGAAGATACCATATCAATTCCAGCATTGATGGCTGCCAGAACACAACGCCGATAATTTGATCCAAAAGGATTAGAGAGTCTGTCTAGTGCGGCACAATCAGTAATGATAAAGCCCTACAAAAATGGAATCATTTGCATTTACCATATAACAAACTAGATCATTTAGATGCATAAAAATAAATAAATAAATAAAAACTACTACTTCACTATTTTCTTTTTTCTGAGTGACAAGAGAAAGCCACGACCACTACCCGAGAGTGTTCACTGGGTAAACCCCGCCTTATAACCCTAGCCGGCAAAGGATCATAAGGAGGTAAACCAGCCTAGGTTGCCCATCACTCACCGGTGGCCATGTGCAACATTTTATCCAACCAAGAGATGGAAAAATTAATGACAAACTGTAATAAATTATGACCATTAAATATCATTGTCCGATTTTCAAATTTCCAATCAACCCAAGCAATATGATATTGAGTAGTGTTCCCTGAACCATAAATCTATCTTTCTCGTTTTCTATTCAGTGCTCTTAAATCCTGACACAATTGACAGAGGATCATAATGATGCACCGAAAAGCATACAAGCCACTCAAAATTGGCATGTGCTTGAACAATACAAGTAATTCATCATTTTTATGAAAGAATTGCCAAGCAAAATGTATAAATTCTCACAAAGAATGGCCATTATTACCTTGAATCCTAGCTTTCCTTTCAAAACATCTGTAAGAAGAAATTTACTTGTGTGCATTTGGGTCCCATTCCAGCTGGAGTAGGAGGCCATAATAGTGCAAACTCCCTGAGAAAGGCAGTCAAGATAAGGAGCCAGATGAATTCTCTCCAGATCCTCGTACGATAATATGGTATTCCCCTCGTTTCTACCTTCATGAGTACCCCCATCTCCAACAAAATGCTTAGCACAGGCAACAATATTGTTCCTAGAGTAAAATACATAAATTCAAGGGATTTAAATAAATAGTTTAAAGTTCATGTGAGACTCTTCTACATAAATTGGATTAAAGCTCCAACCTCACTTAGTACATATCTGATGACCATGTAATCATAAAGCAGAAAAAGGACAAATTATTGGAATTAATTTTCCCCTTTTTCCGAATGATTAAATATTTCTGCACGCTTCTAAGAGAGTAAAAAAGTCTTCAGCTCAAACTATATGAAAGCAACTTGAAGAAAGTATGAATTGCACTTTATAAGTAACAATACAATATGGGTTATTAGTAATAACTAGAGAGGTATGCGATAAGAGTGGTAAAAAGAATTATTGTTATTGTAATGATTATAGCTACCTTCCAGCTAGAAAGGGATATCCACTTGGGTGGCCAGGGGGTGGTTGCCCTTGTAATCCTGTAATGACAGAAGCCATCTTTCTAACTATTTCAGTGTCTTCACTAAAACTCTCGTAACATCTTCCCCATCTTGGATCTTTACATACCTGTTTCCAGGAATCAAAATGAAGAAAAGAAGAGGTTGAGGTAAATTCCTGTAAAACTTAAAGGGGAGGGCATGGCAAGGTATGCAGGCAAGTGATTCAACAAATGGTCTGAGATCTCAACTCCATTATGGCAAACGAATCAGGCCTAAAAATTTTAGTTTTATGCTTATATGATGCATGTTATGTTATTTGAGATTCTGAATCCAATCCTTTACGTTCACTCATTTCCAAATTTCTGACTTTTTATGTTCATAACAACAGCTCAACTCAACACCAGAAGAGGATAACAGACTACCATCAATTGCCAATTTTCAGAGTTAGCAATAACAACAAGAATGTTATTCATTTCATTTATAAAAAGATGCACTTTCTATACAAGCTTTTTCTTGCCCAAGGTCATACCCAGGCACCCAGCCCGACAGAACAGGATATTGGAGAGGTAAATCACGGGCTCATTAGATAAGAGCCCATATTGGGGCCCACCGTAACTCCCGGGCCCCGGCTGCCAGAGCTTGGTCCTGTGTGTTACCCACACAATCTACCACCCAGGAGGGAACAGGATATTCTTCATATGTATAGGAGATTAGGAACTCACTGCAACACTTGGAGCAAAGGTGTAAGGACTGCCGCTAGCCCTGACTTCAAGAGCAGTCGCAACCCCAATCTTCCGAGCCAATTCATCGTCTCTGCGTCACATTTGATCCTCTAAACTGTGACTAGGAACAATCCAGGGTTTCTACACAAAGCATACATACAGAAAGGCTGGGTTTAATTTGTTAACCTGGTAGCTCCGAGGCCTATATTATGAGGAAAAATGGTGGCACCGTAGACATTATTGTTCCCATGGACCGCATCAACGCCATAGATTAGCGGAATGCCGAGGCGTGACTCCAACGCCGCTCTTTGGAACCCGTCGATCATATCCGCCCAATCCTTGGATAAGGCATTCTCGAATGGGCAACTCCCGCCAACACTCAAAATACTCCCTGAAATCCCCAAAAATAATCCTCAATTTAGGAGATAGAAATGTATGTATATAATGATACCGTGTGTTTATATACCGATAGAGAGGTCTCTGAGGACGGAAGGAGTGGCGACGGAGCGTTCGATTTGGGTCATCTGGCCCAGCTTTTCTTGCAGAGTCATGCGGGAGAGGAGGTCCTTCACTCGGGCCTCCACCGGAGCTCTCGGGTCTCTGTAAATGCAATCCTCCATGGTGGTTGATTGTGATCGATTTTCCGGTGATCAAACTACAGAAGACTCAGATGCGAAGACGATGAGGAGTAGGCGATTCTCTGCCTAATCTTCTCCAATACTATCAACAAAGCAGTAGTGAGATTGAGTAGGCGGAGTTTGCTATGGGCTATGGCGACTTTGGCCGTTGTGAGTTTGTGACTCCCCGACACAAAGTCAGCAAGTACCAATTTCGCTATACTAATTCTAAACTCGATTTTGCAGATTTTGTGGCAATCACAATTTTACTGGACTAATTCTAAACTCGATTTTGTCACAATCAACTTATCAATTTTTATGCACATTATGCACTCACGAGGGATTTGATCCACATTATTATGTAAAAGTGAAATTTGCAGCCTATTACACAAAGAGCGAGATTTACATATAGATAGTTTCTTCACTTTCTTGTACAACATACGAATGGGTTGCATACTATGATGCAAAAGCGGGATTTGCAACCTATTACACTAGAAACAAGCGGGATTTGCAATCTATTACACAATATAACAAGAATATGCGGGTACAACAAATTAACAAAAGCAGAATTTGCAGTTTATTACACAAGAATAGGTTTTCGTAATGCACAACAAAAGCAAAGTTTGCAACTTAATACACAAGAGCTCGATTTTGCCCGTGCACATCAATATTCCTTTTAATGGGTGGGAAAGCAGCAAACTTTATTCTAAAACATCCATAGCATTGGAATCAAAGTAAACTGTAAAATATTTTATTGGAAACAAATGCTTCTCAATGTTCATTATCTTGGAGCTAACATTAGTTTAATATGTTACAACTTACAACAAACTTGAAGCAAAATTGAAGAGGGATCAACTGCTTTCACATCTAAAAGGACAAAAACTACTACAATAGTACACATAAACATAGTGGTCATGAATCAATCTTTAAGGTTAGTGTTACTATGGTCCCTTTCACCTGAGCCAATGTTAGCTTCATTAGCCTTCAGGTGGTCTGCAGCATTTTCAGAATTCATTGGCTTTTCTGAATCCTGGCTGCCATCATCTTTACCTGCATCTCCTCTGGATGCACTGGTTGCAGCGTCGGCTTCATTTTGTATCCGGTGTTCGCCTTCAGGATCTTCACCTTTACTTGGATGAACTGATTGTGAAGTTTGAGGTTGTTTGGTAACAGAATCAGGTGAAGGCAATCCCTGCGAAGATTCTCCTTCGTGGCTTCCTTGACAAGTTGGTGCCTTTTCATTATCATTGTTAACTATGTTCAAATTGGGAATTTCCCTCTCATTCTCAACTGGCTTCTCAGAAAGATCAGGTGTTGCCTGTCCAGATGAAAACCAGACAAGTAAAATATTTTGATGTCTATTGTTGGCATATTCGAGACAAAAGTTGAAATGCATAAAGTGAATAGGAAAAAGATGAACATAAACACGATAACTATACCTCTCTTTCGACGGAATTAACACTGGGGGTTGAGTCGCTCTTTTCGTTTACTGCCTTAGACACATCAAAGTTGCTGACTTCATTGACAGTGAAATTTCTGGACTCGCTTTCAACAACATTATTGACATCTGATTTCACTTCAGCAACTGGCTGGATTACAGATGCATTTGTATGATTATCACTCCTGGTTTCGTTAGAGGACGTCTCATGATCATTTGATTCAAAACGATTGGTAGTCGTCTCTAATTTGGGCAGTCTCTCGGTTTCTTCAGTACTATCTATCTTCAAAATCTCCTCTGGGATCACTGATGCTACATTTGATTCCAAACGATTGGTATAGTTAGAGGACGTCTCATGATCATTTGATTCCGAACGATTGGTAGTCATCTCCGGTTTGGGCAGCCTCTCGGTTTCTTCGGTACAATCTATTTTTAAAATCTCCCCCGGGATCGCTGATGCTGCATTGGTATGATTACTGGTACTGGTTTCCTCAGCAACTGGCTTCTGTACTATTCCCTCGAGGTGGGCTGCTCCCTCGGTCATTTTAGCTTCTTTATTTTCTACCATTGAAGGACCTTGAGGACCTTGTTCTTCATGTAAGCGTGGAAGTTCACCTTCAGTCATTTCCGGTTCGGGTGGACCTCCAGCCTCTTTAATAGAATCAGTGTTCTGTATCTCCTTCTCCTGGATTACAGGTTCATTTGTATGATGATTATCACTGCTGGTTTCCTTAGAGGATTTCTCGTGATCATTTGATTCCAAACGATTGGTAGTCATCTCCGGTTTGGGCAGTCTCTCGGCTTCTTCTGTATAATCTATCTTCAAAATCTCCTCCGGGATCACTGGTGCTGCATTGGTATGATTACTGGTACTGGTTTCCTCAGCAACTGGCTTCTGTACTGTTCCCTCGAGGTGGGTTGCTCCCTCAGTCATTTTAGCTTCTTTATTTTCTGCTATTGAAGGACCTTGATGACCTCTTTCTTCATTTAAGCGTGGAAGTCCACTTTCAGTCATATCCAGTTCGGGTGGGCCTCCAGCCTTTTTAATAGAATCAGTGTTTTGTATCTCCTTCTTCTGGATTACAGATGCATTTGTATGATTATCACTGCTAGTTTCCTTAGAGGACTTTTCGTGATCATTTGATTCCAAACGATTGGTAGTCATCTCCGGTTTGGGCAGTCTCTCGGTTTCTTCAGTACAATCTATCTTCAAAATCTCCTCCGGGATCATTGGTGCTGCATTGGTATGATTACTGGTACTGGTTTCCTCAGCAAGTGGCTTCTGTACTGTTCCCTCGAGGTGGGCTGCTCCCTCGGTCATTTTAGCTTCTTTATTTTCTGCTATTGAAGGACCTTGATGACCTCTTTCTTCATTTAAGCGTGGAAGTTCACTTTCAGTCATTTCCAGTTCAGGTGGACCTCCAGCCTCTTTAATAGAATCAGTGTTCTGTATCTCCTTCTCCTGGATTACAAATGCATTTGTATGATTATCACTGCTGGTTTCCTTAGATGACTTCTCGTGATCATTTGATTCCAAATTATTGGTAGTTATCTCCGGTTTGGGCAGTCTTTCAGGCGCTTCAGTACAATCTATCTTCAAAATTTCTTCCGGGATCACTGGTGCATTTGTATGACTATCACTACTAGTTTCCTTAGAGGACTTCTCGTGATCATTTGATTCCAAACGATTGGTAGTCATCTCTGGTTTGGGCAGACTCTCAATCTCTTCAGTACAATTTATCTTCAAAATTTCCTCCGAGATCACTGGTGCATTTGTATGACTATCACTACTAGTTTCCTTAGAGGGCTTCTCGTGATCATTTGATTCCAAACGATTGGTAGTCATCTCCGGTTTGGGCAGACTCTCAGTCTCTTCAGTACAATCTATCTTCAAAATTTCCTCCGGGATCACTGGTGCATTTGTATGATTATCACTGCTGGTTTCCTTAGAGGAATTCTCGTGATCATTTGATTCCAAACGATTGGTAATCATCTCCGGTTTGGGCAGACTCTCAGTCTCTTCAGTACAATCTATCTTTAAAACCTCCTCCGGGATCACCGATGCATTGGTATGACTATCACTGCTGGTTTCCTTAGAGGACTTCTCATGATCATTTGATTCCAAACGATTGGTAGTCATCTCCGGTTTAGGCAGTCTTTCGGGCGCTTCAGTGCAATCTATCTTCAAAATTTCCTTCGGGATCACTGGTGCATTTGTATGATTATCGCTGCTCGTTTCCTTAGAGGACTTCTCGTGATCATTTGATTCCAAGCGATTTGTAGTCATCTCCGGTTTGGGCAGACTCTCAGTCTTTTCAGTACAATCTATCTTCAAAACCTCCTCCGGGATCACTAATGTATTGGTATGATTACTGGTACTGGTTTCCTCATAATACTTCTCGCGATCATGTGGTTCTGAGCGATAGGCACTAGTTTCAAGTTCGGGCAGACCTTTGGTCTCTACAATAGAATCTTTGTTTTGTGTATCCTCATGGATCACCAAAGGAATCATATGATTATTTCTAGTTTCTTCAGA
The DNA here is from genome assembly GCA_003576665.1 of Ipomoea trifida. Taxonomy (NCBI): domain Eukaryota; kingdom Viridiplantae; phylum Streptophyta; class Magnoliopsida; order Solanales; family Convolvulaceae; genus Ipomoea; species Ipomoea trifida. Next base: position 16,337,852 of record CP025657.1, read on the forward strand.
AGACCTGTCATGATCATACGATTCTGAACGAGGGGCAGTAGTCTCCAATTCGGACAGACCTTCAGTTTCTTTAGCATAATCTTTGTTTTGTGTATCCTCATGGATCACTAAAGGATTGACATGATTATTTCTGGTTTCTTCAGAAGACCTGTCATGATCATATGATTCTGAGCGACGGGCAATAGTCTCCAACTCGGGCAGACCTTCAGTTTCTTTAGCAGAATCAATATTCAGTATCTCCCTCTCCTGGATCATTGAAGCATTGACATGAGTATTACCGCTGGATTCATCAGAAGACTTCTTGTGATCATCAGAAGAAACATGGCTAACTTCTAAACCAACCTGTGATTGAACAAGCAAATATCTTTTCACTGAAACAAGATATAGTACTTTGGCTACCCGAATTCCATGGAATCTACAATGCTGTTCATAAATATGAAAATATGGAGTAAAAAATAATCACCAACCTGGTGGTGCACTGTTGGGATATCAGCTAATAACTGCAATGATTCATGAGAAGTTGTGGGATTTGAAATCTCATCTGTTACTTGATGTGTGGTTTCTGCTATCTGATTTTGAGACTGTGGAACCTCCATTTGCGGTTCCTGATCCCAGTTCGAAGAGGCTAGATCCAACGAAAACTTTGTATGTGATATGGAGGTAGGAGATGAAGATGAGCTTGAGGAGGAAGTTGAAATTTGTTCAGCCACAGATTCAGGATCATCATATCTCTGGTTAACCATGGAAGAGCCTAAGTCTTCACCACGCCGTTCTGCAAAACCATATTGTTGATCCTCGGAATGGATCTTGCTTACGAAACTTGAGGATGAGTCTTGATTCATTGAAAACATCGGTTGAGATATGGGAGACGTAGACGAACTAGGCACGTCTGGGACGTGTTCATCCCCAGATTCTGGGATTAGCAGTTCACTCTGATTTGCAGCAGAAGATCCCCTTTCACTTGGTGGTTCAACAGCTCTATCTTGAGTAACTTCTATAACATCATTTTTCTTGATTGACATTGAATTTTCTCCATTCTTATCTGCCTCGGCGGGTGAAAAGGAATGTTGAGCCATTTGATCATTCAACAAAAGATTTGAAGAATCATTTTCCACTTTGTGTTCCTGAACCTCGCCACGCGCTTCTTGATCCAAAACTGAAGTATCATTCTCTACTGTGTGCACATTAACATCCTGAACCTCCACACGCGCTTCTTGATCCGAATTTGAAGTATCATTCTCTATTTCGCTTATTAGCGTTGGAGCAGAGGCAACGTGAGCTTGTTCAAAGACAGGTTCGGGTGGGAATGATGCTTCAGTATCAGCAGGGCTCTCACTAGCTTCAGAAATCTCCAGTTCTTCACCAATCTTTACACTGCTGTTGCGTTTAACCAGCTCTATAATTTCTGTTCTTTCTCCACTCTTATGAGCATGTGAATCTGCAAATGAACTTGAATCAACAGGATCTTGTTGGATTACTCTCTCCGGTGGGATGTGCAGCGTGGGATTGATGTTCGAAAATCCAGACTTGACTAAATCTTGTTCAGTGACCTCGTGCACTTCTCTAGACCTCGATTCATTTTCATCCAGCCTAGACGGGCGAGATGGGGCAGCCAACGTGCATTCGTTGCTAGAGGCAGTGTCTTTTTCCAGCTCCCTATTATACACCGAAATCTCTTCCTCCAGGGAAGAGGCTCCATCAACAGACCTTGGAGGAGAACCGATTTCAGAAACCTCTACCTGCAGGTCAGAAGCAACCGAATGGCTAGGAGTAGGAAGCATAGCGCCATTGGCATAGTAGTAATGCTCCTCCATTCTCGCCTTCTGGGACATAGACGGTCCAGGATTCAAACTCTCCGGGCTGTCCACCGCTATGTTCCTCGAAGATGAAGGCGTGGAAAGTGACTTCAAGATTGCATCTTTATCGATCCTGTAGAATGGCTCGTCGTCTTCTTCAGAAGAAGACGAGCTCGTCCTGTCATCAATATCTTCAATCAGTACTGATTTTATTTGCACTTCGCTCCCATCTTCTTCGGGGTCAGCAGAGGCCTGTTCTTTGACATCACTGGTGCTTTCTCGGTTCAGCTCATCGGGTTCTTCAACTGTAACCTGCTCGATCACCCTATCTGCAGCATCTTCCTTGTTAACTGCAAGCAAAACTGTCAAATACTAAAAACATAGACATAAAAAGAAGGAGATTAGAAGAAGTTATTTTAGCAGGCTTACCAAATGGAGATCTTGGTCCGAAACCTTCAGGCATCTCAAAAAGCTTAAACCTGTGTGGGAACTTAGACCTGAAATTCTGATTGAATGAAGGACCTAAAGTGAAGCTCTCATGCCTGCAGAACATTATATCCTGATTAGGAACCATGAAGTCCTGGTGGAAGCTCCCTCCTCTGAGATTCGGCTTCTCCTCGTGCTGATCATAGGGAAGATCAAAAGGGTTGTGGGCTGGCAACAGAACCGAAGGAGCAGAGCCCGGGGTAGGCGAAAATGGACTGCTCGAACCAGCATTGGTTCGGGGAATCACAATGGAGATTGGAGGATCATCACTGCCAATATTCATCAATGTCCTCCTCACATGGAGGCTCACCAGCCTTCTCGCCCTTCGCCTCGCCATCAAACTCTCCAGCCTCTTGTTCCTCTCCATCTCAGAAAGATCCATCAGACTCTTCTGATCCTCCTGGCTCCACCTCACACCCTTGTTCTTCTCCCTCCTCCTACCCCCTTCATTCTCAGAACTATCTGTCATTTCATTATCATCACTCTCATCCATAACCCTAAATGATTTCCTCCACCCCTTAGAAAGCCCCTCCACACATAAGCTCTGAGACGCATCAGACGAAGAACATTCCGCGGGGTCCACCTCCACTTCCCTAATATCCTTCATGTTCTCTTCTGTCAGAGGACTTTTATCAATCACTTCGTGCTCACTAAAACCCGCCGGCGGAAAAATCGACCCGCCGTCTTCCTCAACGTACGGCGGGAAATCCTTCTTCGATTTCCTGCGCCGGACGGATTGAGCGCGCCCGATCGCTTTCTTTCTCCTCTCTTCATCCTCAGAGAGCTTGATTTTTCCGGAGGGTTTCGGATCCGCATTTTCCCTCTTCGCAGCTCCGACCTCCGGAAAGTATGTTACTTTGATGATAACGGCGGCGATGAGGACAAAAGGAAAGGAATAAATCAAGAACCAGAAGATTGTCGTCAAGAACACATACAAAACGAGGAAGATTACGAAAAATAGCGAGGCCAAAGGATGTTCCCTTGCGAAAGTGCAGCATAATCTCATCGAGAATTCAAGGAAAACCCATAAATACGTCCGAACATCCTTTGAAGTGATCCCCATTTTGTATCTCAATGTGCTAGGTAACCAAATTGAAGAATCAGACGGAGAAATTTAAGTAACAGACGACGCGATGATCATCATCAAACGAGCTGGGAAAATTATGCATGGGAGTGAAAATCAAAATGCATTAGTGATTTGGGGAAGATCGATGATGATGCATGGCATTATGAGAGTGATTGCGTGAGATGGAAGAAATGGAGTTGGGGCATTGGGAAACTGTTTTTCTTTGCGTTTTCCGATCTGAAACTAAGACAAATTTTTGTTTGGCTAAGGTTGTAAGAGATCCTCCATTCCAGGAACTGTAGCGGTGTTCCCGCTGCTTTCGCGGGATCAATCAATGCAGATGGACGGATCATGAATTCATCATATTTTTGCCTCAAAAGCTTGCAAACAACCATTTCCATGTTAGTGAAGAGCATGCCAAAAAAAAAAAAAACAATTTATCTCGTGAACCAGGGTCCATCCTGGTCTAATATACAAAAATTAATTTCATAAAATATAGAATTCATAATACACATACACATACTTATTTTAAAATATCATGTTTATGTGTATGTGTATTATGTTAATGTTTATGTGTCATCAGTTATATATATAATTCTACCTATTCCTTATGAACTTGAATTCTATACCTTATGGTGAAGTCAAATTCTCTATATTGGACCAAAGTCGACAATATAACAATTGCAAAAAAAAACATCTCACCTTATTTTCCTTGTATTTTTCAATAACTGCTATAATAAACATCATGCTTGCTACATAAATAGCGTGTTACAAATTTTACCGTATTAATAATCTTTTTATCGCGTTTAACTTCTTAACGTGATAATGAACTATTGATACAAAATATTGATGTATAGACAAGGAATGAGGACTTTAAGATTGACAAAGCGACTCATGATTTAGGGGTTCTGGGGCGGGACTTACAAATGAGTAACCGCAACCAAGCTGACTAAGGATGCAAACTTATAACCACAACGTCATGACTCATGAGTTTGAATCATAGCTTTGTTGGTTTGAGTCGGTTAGTTATGGACAATCTAGGTTGGCTTATCTCCTTGTGATCTTTTGCCGATTATGGTCACAAGACACGAATTTACCCAGTTCATAGTTTCATACCATCGGGTAGTGATTGTGAATTTTTCTTGCCACCCAACAAAATTGATATTCATATATTGAAATATTGTTGATCATGTCACAAAAACTTGTATTGATTTTTTTTTTTTAACAATATATGTTATATGAACCCAATAATCCACACTTGAGGGTTGCAAGTGCATGTGAAATAATTGATGTGGTTCGGATGCCAAATGATACGAATATCATGCTTGTTTAAAATTTTGATGCTTGTTTAGTACTTTAGGTGTTTAAATGCTAAAATCCCCTATTTATATATGACTAGTGGTATCCGATTGCACTCCCATATAAAAGGGATGAGTTCGAATCTAGGGTGATATTGACTCTTTATGCTTTAGTAGGTTGAGAAATTAGTTAGAAACAGATACTACATTGTAACAGACTCAGTAATACTCAGGAAAAGAAGAAGAAGCAGCAGCTAAAATCTCCTATTTATTAATTTATACATGACTATTTTGTTTAGATGCAACCAATAAAAATGGAAAACTCAACTTGATACGAACGATATGATATGTCCTCACATGTGTTGCTCCACTGCTTATATTGTTGTACCAATATTCTTAGAGTCATTTCCATTTTTTGTCCTATTGTTATTGGGGCATTGTCAATTTTAGTCCATTTCATTAATTTTTGTCACATTGCGGCCAGTCTTATTTAGTCCTTACCACTTTTAGTACACCGTTAAAATTTTCGTCAAATGGCTGTTCTAAATAGGGGTATTTTTGGTCTTTTCATGCTTTGGTCATCTCCTTGACCCTTTGCAGTGGTTTTCCTTACACATTTTCATCCAATGAAGTGGTCCCGCGAAAGTCATGTGAGCCACATTACAAAGCCATGGCTTTCGCCGGACCTCTTCTTTGGATGAAAATGTGTAAGGAAAACTACTACAAAGGGTTAAGGAGATTATCAAAGCATGAAAATATCAAAATACCCTTGTTTTGGACGGTTATTTGACAAAAATTTTATCGGTGGACTAAAAGTGGCAATGACTAAATAAGACTGGCCGCAATGTGGCAAAAATTAATGAAGTGGACTAAAATTGGCGATGTCCTATTAACAGTAGGACCAAAAATGGAAATGACACAATATTCTTACTACGTTAGTGCAACAAATGCTCGCCGTGTATATATATAAATAAGAGAGAATAAAAATTTATCTCCTGCAAGGCTGCAAATATGGGGATTTTGCAGACTTTGTAGACCCCACCCAAATTAATGCAGTTGTGCCTCACATGCGTGAGGCGCAACTCATGCGCCCAGGTGGGCGCGTGCACGCGCCCGCCTAGCCGCGTAATTATTATTTTTTTATTTTTTTTTTCAGTTTTTTGTTTTGTTTTTTTTTTTCCTTTTCTTTTTTCTTCCACTTTCATTTTCTCTTTTCTAATCATACCTGCAAAAATCTACTACTATTGGAGAAGGCCATAGGCATTAGATAGGCTTTTTCATGATTTTTTGTCAGATTCACATGGAGGAAGAGGAAGAGAAAAACAATGAAAAAAAAAAAGAAGAAAAACAATGTAGCTATCAAGAAAAAAAATATATTGTGAGTGTGCTGAACGCACAAACAAAGAGAAATTTATTTTTTGAAACAATTTTATGGAACCCACAAAAAATTAAATTAGTGTAAATTTATTTTCATTTTTCTCATCTCTCCTCTCTCATCAAAATCAATAAATCATTAAAAAAAATCATTTAAAACCAATAAAAACTATTTGCTATCTTACATCTTTGTTAATGTATCTAGAAATCTTTGCTAATGTACAAATGCTGACAACTGACGTTGCTTGACTTAAATTTACGTGTCCTGATATTTTATTTTATTTTTTGTTGTTTATTTGAACCCAAAAGAGAGAGAAAAAAAAACCCAAATTTTATATACAGAACAAATGAACAATGGTAATAACAACAAAATTTGAACATTTTACGAGTAGTTATAAACCAGAATTTATGGAGCAGGATATTGTTGATCTTGCGGTCAATAATTGAATGGGCCACAGTGTTGTCGTTTTTGGGCCACGGATAATTACCTTCCCCAATACACAAAACTACAAATAAATAATAGAAGTATTTGAATATCTATATTTTATTAATTGAATTCATCAAATAGATTTTTTAATATAATTTATCTTTTTTATATAATTTATCAACTAGTACACAAGAATATGATGTACTTAACGCACACTTTTAATAGTAGTTGTTTTCTTTTTATTAGCACAAAAAAAGAAAAACACAAAATTGTTGATAGGCTTCCTTATAAACGATGAGTACTAAATTTCTACCAGATGAATTATTGAATTACTATCTTGTTGACAACATTATGTGATGGTTGTCAACGAACCTCCATCTAATAAGTCGTTGAGTTATTATCTTTCCATTATTTTATCACATCGATGTGTGGACTAGAACTCTGTTTGATAGAGTTTATAGCTTATTTTAAGATATAAATAAGTTATAAGCTCTATTTGATAAACATGTGAAGCTTAAAATCGTAGCTTATTTTGAAACCCTACTTGAAGTAACGTTTCAAAATAAGTTCATGATTTTTTAAATGTTTTTTTTATTATTTTTATTAAATTACAAAAATACACAAGCTATTATTCATTAATCAAAATTTTAATATCTTAATTTGTCTTTTTATGTCTTTTATACTTTCAACAATTAATTTTATCGAAACATTTTAATTTTAATAGTTAACTTATTAGTTATTAGTATTTCAGCTTTTAACTTTCAACTAATATTTTATCCGGAAGAAAAGAATTTTGCGTGGGCAACGGAAAAAACACAAAAAACGCGGTAAATTAACGGTCAAAATCCATCTACCGGGGGAATCCAACGGTTCGCATAATTTCTCCGGCCAATCCCAGCTTGACATTCATTGCGTATAAATAAGTGTTTTGTATCTGTACTTCAATTTGTCTTTCTTCACTCTCCTTTTATCCAAAATGGCCGCCGTGGAAAGTCTCCGGCCGGTAGTTCACGGCCGGATTTCCTTAAATTGGCACTATAATCCAAAGTACTTTTACAGACAAAGCGTCCTCTCCTACAATCGGCAAGTGTTTTGGTGCGGAAATTCGATTCGTTTCGTGGTTAATACTACGTCGTTTCGTTCTCAGCTCAGGATTTGTAAGAACTTTCACGGGTCGGATCTTCCCGGACCGGTTCCGAGACGTCTGAGATATAGCGGCGTTAGAGTTCAAGCCAAAAGTTCTTGTGAACAACAGGACACTGATTCAACAGAAACGAAGGAAGCTAAAACGACGTCGGAGAGCAAAACGGAGTCGGGTTCGGGTCCCGGCCCGTCTAGGAAAGAGAAGCAAGGGAAGGAGAGCTGGCTGTGGTCGAAGCGCGGGAAATGGCGGTTAGAACCGATTGTTCAGGCGCGAGAGATGGGGGTTTTGTTGTTGCAATTGGGAATCGTGATGTTCGTAATGAGGCTGCTCCGGCCCGGGCTTCCGTTACCCGGGACGGAGCCGAGGGCTCCGGCGACGTTTGTGAGCGTTCCGTACAGTGAGTTCCTGAGCAAGATTAACAGCAATCAGGTACAGAAGGTTGAGGTCGATGGCGTCCATGTCATGTTCAAGCTGAAGACTGAAGCGATGAGTGGCTCAGTGGAGAGTGAAGCCACTGGGAGTGTCACTAGTAGGCTACAGGATTCTGAATTCGCGCTAAGGAGTGTGAATCCTACTAGGAGGATTGTCTATACTACGACGAGGCCGAGCGATATTAAGACTCCTTATGAGAAGATGCTGGAGAACAATGTGGAGTTTGGGTCACCGGATAAGCGCTCCGGCAGTTTGTTGAACTTTGCATTGGTAATCATTTATTTCCAACTTTTGATGAATATTGCTCTGATCTTAGACGCTGGAATGATTATAATTTTAAATTTATAATCCTTAGTTTGTTTTCTTACTATTATACAGAAGAAAGTATGTTGTCCTAGTCTAATGAATTACTTCATTACTAAGAATTCCAACTTATTTTGCAAGAGTCCACTCTCACTATTTGTTCAGAGTTTCAATGCACTCCATCTGTATAGCTGTTTGTCTTGAATTGTCTTGAATCATTATATGTTGAATGGTAGGCTTTCATCTAAACCTTTTTATTTTAATCCTTTTCCAGATAGCTCTGTTCCATATTGCTGTCCTAGCAGGTCTTCTACATCGGTTCCCATTGAGCTTTTCTCCGGTATGCGACCAGACTGCTTCATTTATATGGTAATTCAAGCTTTTCTGTAAATGTTTGCATGATTATTGTGCCATATTTGCAGCATTCTGCAGCTGGTCGGCTCAGGGACCGCAAGCCTGGAAGTTCTAATGGAGCAAAAGTCTCTGAACAAGGTGAAACTGTGACATTTTCAGATGTTGCGGGTGTTGATGAGGCCAAGGAGGAGCTAGAAGAAATAGTGGTATGCGGACTCGTAACATAATTTCTGCACAACTTCATTGACATTTTGTTGAATCATTATTCATTACTCATTTATGGCACTCCTTACCTGCTATTGTCTCTTGCCCAGGAATTCCTTAGGAATCCAGACAAGTATACCCGGCTTGGTGCACGCCCGCCACGTGGAGTTCTCCTTGTGAGTTTCAAAATCTAATACAGTTAATTCACCATACCAATTTAAGTGGATTGTCACCACTAGAATGTTTCTGCCTGTTTAACAATATATGCTGTTACTATTCTTTTACAAAGTTACTTGAAAAATCAATTTAGGTTTAATTACTATAGAAAGGCACAAGGAGATGGTAAATGGGATTAGTCATGGAAGATGGACAGATGGCTACCTTCATGTTCTGATTTGCAATTTTTGAATGTTTAACAGATTTAAGAAGTATACTCATTAGTTTGGCTGTTAGCAATCATTTTGATGAAACTGAATGCATTACACATTTACACCTCCAGTGGACATAATAAATCAATAAATCAAGTATTGTGGCCTCTACCAGTGGACATAATAAATTAATAAATCAAGTATTGTGGCCTCTATTCTAACCTTATATAATTTTAAAGAAACCTACATCTGCATTTTTCTATCTCTTCACTTTCCTTGATTGTATATATTCTTAAGTGCAAACCTGATTTTTTACAGGTGGGCCAACCTGGGACAGGTAAGACGCTGTTGGCAAAAGCAGTTGCAGGGGAAGCTGAGGTTCCCTTCATTAGTTGTTCTGCAAGTGAATTTGTAGAACTGTATGTTGGCATGGGAGCATCCCGTGTTAGGGACCTTTTTGCTCGGGCAAAGAAAGAGGCACCTTCAATTATTTTTATAGATGAGGTCTCCCCCATTTTCTTCCCAGATAGAGATAGAGATAGGGAAACCGTAATATCTTTATGAGCATCATTTCCATTTTCTAAGGTCCTGACAGAAAAAAGTGTTTTTTATTTTCTTGATGCCAGATTGATGCTGTGGCAAAGAGCCGTGATGGTAGATTCCGTGTGGCAAGCAATGATGAAAGAGAGCAGACACTGAACCAGCTGCTTACTGTAAGAGGCTCAGTATACTAGTTACAGTAATTTATTTTTATTTTTTAAAATCTATTTTATCCTTTTTACTTGGTCTAGGTTTAAACTTCAGTAAAAAATAATGCAGGAAATGGATGGATTTGATAGTAACTCTGCTGTAATAGTTCTTGGAGCTACCAACCGCTCTGACGTATTAGACCCTGCTCTCCGCCGACCTGGAAGATTTGATCGTGTGGTTATGGTCTGTATCCATATTCTCTCACATTAGAACATTGTGTCTGTAAGCGTTGAAATTTTCCCTCCATGTTGCATTGACTTGAGTGTGGGTGGTGGGTATTGGTCTGGATCTAGAGATTAAATTTGTCAAATTTTGAATGGAAAGATACAGTTCCCCTATGGGAAATGGTTAGAAGAATAGATATGAGTGCTTGGGCATGACAAAATTTAAGAAGACTTGAATTAATGAGCAATAAGCACAAGTGGCACTGCCCTTATACCTTAAGAGGTCTTATAACATTTCTGTATTAACCTTTATACTTGTTTAATTATCAAAATATGGAGTATTAGATATTTTAATTGGAGAATTGCAGCCAAATAGAAGCACTTAAAAGTTAAAATCACTATTGGCTTTAGGATTGATGTCTCTTCTTATAGGTCACTATTGCAATATTAGCTCTATCACAATTCTCTTGGGACAAGTTTGTTAAATATTAAAAAAAGAGTGGAGCACCCAAAAATCACTGGGAAGGATCCAACAAAGATCCAGAACCCATGCCATTGTCAGATCCTCTCAACACAGATGCTACTGGGTGTTTTGGAGTGTGTATAACAGAGACTTCCCTTCTAATTTCTCTAATGATATATTTGTTTATCATAGGTTGAAACACCAGATCGGACTGGAAGAGAATGTATTCTGAAAGTACATGTGTCCAAGAAGGAACTTCCTCTTGCACAAGACGTTGATCTTGGTGACATTGCATCTATGACAACCGGTTTCACTGGGTATTTATTCTCCTCTGACTTTTTGGAACCTGGCCTTTCTTCTTTATTTGTGGTATTATGAATAACAAATATTATAAGTGTCATTGTTTACCTGGAATTTTGTGCAGGGCAGACCTTGCAAATTTGGTCAATGAAGCCGCTTTGTTGGCAGGAAGGCAGACTAAGCTTCTTGTTGAAAGAAGTGATTTCATTCAAGCAGTGGAGCGATCAATTGCGGTCTCTCTCTCTCTCTCTCCACTAAATTTATTTTACAAGTTTCCTATGGCTTTTTCTCCAATATTGTTTACCATATGTACTAAATAAATTAAACTAGGAGGTCTCAATGAATTGTGCTTTCAATGCTTCAGGGAATAGAAAAGAAGACTGCAAAGTTGCAGGGCAGTGAGAAAGCTGTAGTTGCACGTCATGAAGTTGGTCATGCAGTAGTAGGGACTGCCGTTGCAAATCTTCTTCCTGGGCAAGCACGGGTCAAGGTAATAGCCCTGTGCACTATGACCTCTACATTGTTTCATGGATTTTTCCTCCTTGCATGTCTACATATTTAATGCTTTGCTTATCAATTGCCTTCTGGTACAATACCTTGTCAAAATAGTTTTTTGACGAGTGCCAAAAACCAGAATTTTTTGGAGGGATTGCGTGTCAAATTTGTTAAAGGACTTGAATTGCTTGCCTTATTCTTTTCTAGAAAATCAGAGTATGACTATATTACTTGGTGGTACATTGATAATGAGTGTTTTGGTCTAGCAGAAGCTAAGCATATTACCTAGATCTGGAGGAGCCTTAGGATTTACATATATTCCTCCAACCAACGAGGATAGATATTTGCTGTTTGTGGATGAATTACGTGGGCGCTTGGTTACTCTTCTTGGTGGACGTGCAGCAGAAGAAGTTATGTACTCTGGACGTGTTTCCACAGGTGCACTTGATGATATACGGCGTGCAACAGACATGGCCTACAAGGCAGTCGCTGAATATGGTCTTAATGAGACCATAGGTCCTGTTTCATTGGCAACTCTTTCTGGTGGTGGGATGGATGATGCAGGTTCCATGCCCTGGGGAAGGGACCAGGTCGTCCTGCCTTCTCCTATCTCTGTCATCTTTTAGCACAACCTTTCTTTATATGCATATCATGTTAACATAGAATTTAAAGATAACTTGTTTTGCATTATAACTCCACAGGGGCATCTTGTTGATCTTGTTCAAAGAGAGGTCACATCATTGCTACAATCGGCACTTGTGGTAGCACTCGCAGTTGTGCGTGCCAATCCCACTGTACTGGAGGGGCTTGGTGCACGGTTGGAAGGTATATACTCTCTCTCTTCTTTTTTTTTTTTTCTTTTTTTTTTTTTAATGTCTCAATGCTCATTACTAGGTTTTTTGCCTCTATTTTCGCCTTTGTTTCAATGACTTTACTCTCATGGCATGGGAAGGATGTTCAACTAGTGGCTTTGTGAAATTATAGAACTTAGTCTTCACAAACTTCCTCTCATGCAGAGAAAGAGAAGGTTGAAGGCGAGGAACTGCAAGAATGGTTAAAGTTGGTTGTCGCTCCAGCAGAACTGACATATTTCATCAGAGGCAAGCAAGGTTCTATCCTTCCACTGCAACCGACTTCTGGATGACAGTTTGTACTTGCTTTTGCCAAATGACACTTCGAAGTTCCACTCTCGCACACTGTCTTACTTTTTAAGCAGATAAAAGAACCTAATATGCTGCAAGACGGACAGTGCTTTGTGGCAGCACTTCCACACTGTATAGCTTACCGGGTAATTGTTTTTCTCCTAACATCAATCTCTGAGCTTTTTTGTAAACCACGGTCATCATCTCAATAGTTCGGTTGAAGGGTCTATCGGGAAGGCAAGAGATTGATTTTCTCAGGTACTTTATTTACTGAGATGATTTCTTTTTCTTGTACATGTTGTAGTATTCGCTGATTATACGTGTAAAATATGTCACCAACATTTGGCACAACATTTCGGTTTATATATATAGTTCAAATATAAGTTGCATTATGTGAACTGCTTGTATTTTTTTTTTCCATTAGATATTGTGGACTCATGTCCTTGTGCAAGGGGGCCATAGAAGGATAGATATTTTTAGGAACAAGGGAAGTACATATCAGTGTTGCTTTCAGGAAATAGCAGCTTGTTAAAATATCTTTGGCTTCAAGCAATGGCCGCCTCTACTTTTGATTTTGATTTTGATTACTTTTTGGAGCTTAGTGCCAAAATGGAACAAGTCTTCCACTCACATCTCATCCCTCATGATAGGGAAGGAAAAAACCCGCAGGAAGGTAGGTAATCCTAACTAAATTGGTCGAGTTGCTAGCTTGATAACAAATTAATCATAAAGTTTCAAATTCGACTCTTAGTATGAGTGGTCTATTGGCCTTCTTAATTTGAGCTGGTTAGTTATGAGCAATTAAGTTAATTTACCTTGTAGCCTTTTGTTGATTAGGATCTCAAAATGAAGTTTATCCAGTGCATACTCTTGAGTAATGATTACGAGTTTTCTTCATTAAAAAAATCTAATGTTATTATGTGTTTGATGTACTACAACTACTATTTAGGGAGTAGGGACATGGATTAAGAAACACTAAAGAAGCAAAAGATAAGATAAAACAAGCAGTGAAAATGACATGTAAAAGACACACAAGGAATGAAAATTAGACACAAGTTTTTTCAAATTCAATTCTTTTTTTTTTTTTTGGGTATAAAAGTAGCGGAATATTGCAATAGTGTTGAATGGTAGTGGGCATTAAGTTAGATTGGGTTTGATTCGAAATTATCTAAAACATTTGTTTATAACCCTATAACTAAATTAAAAATCAAATTTAGATACAAATTTATTGTAAATGAAATTCAATTTAGGTATTCATTTCAAATAATGATGAGATTCCAAAATTGATATATTAATATTTGCGTCTCAAATTGTAATTCTTGGGTAGCATTAAGTTCGTGAGATTGACAAAATGTAATAATATTTCATAGAATAAGTTTATTTCCCTATATGGTTCATTTACAATAGTCATTTCCAAGACCTCCCATGGTTTTCATTTGCAAATTGCAATAGTCATTTCCAAGACCTCCCATGGTATTCACTATTCATGTGGTTGGTTAAATTTTTATAATGTCAAAAATACCTTTGTGCTATTGTGTAATGTGTATATTATTTATTTAGGAAAAGAGTAAAAAAGTCATCCAAGTATTACTAACATAGCATTAGTCCCTCCGTACTTTGTCCACTCCTTGTCTCCTTGAATGACAAATTTGACAAGGAGATTAACCACCGTATTGTGTTTGCAGTACACATGCACGATTGACGTGACTTGTCAGTGTTCACGGTTCACCCAATCATTACATCTGCGTGAATCGTACTATTAAATAATACATTTTTTTTAAACAAACAATATATACTTAATATACAAATAATATACTTTTAATTTATTAAAAATGTACATTGTATTCAACAAAAGTACATTATATTATATAATGTATATTCAGTACACGAATAATGTACTTTTAGTATATCAAAAATGTATTTTTTGTTATGATCTACACAATAATTTGCTGTATTTATCAAATCTCTGCACAAATCAATCAAATTACGACATGGTCCCTTATGCTTCGCCTTCCGCTAAGTAACCCAACACCTCATCACTTTGTCATTCTAGATACACATTGAAAACCTTTAATTTGCTCTTTGCCCTTTGTAGCCTTTCTATAATGCCCAACTCTTACCCTCCAATACTTTACTCACTTTGTGCCATTAGTTTTGAAGCATCCATCTATGTTCAACACAATGCTCTTATCTAACCATGCTCGGCATCTCAAGCCCCTACCCACATAGTTGCCTTGCCTTTCACCAAGTAAATTAAACTTCATTTACAAAATTTCCTCTCTCTTATGCCATATCATACTCTCTTTCATCCACACAAAATCTAAAAAGTGAAAAATTCATTGATGATGCTCTTACACACACATGAAAAATGCACAAAAGAGTCCTGGAGCTTAGCGTACTAGTTTGTTAATAACTTGATGTCACGACTAAAGACGACAGTGTGGGGTTCGAATCCAACTATAAACATGAATGGAAAAATGCCCAGATGATGGAAGGTGTAAATTGGATTCCTTCTGCACGCATGAAGATTAAGGTTTGACCAGTAGACTAATTGCGCGACTTGTGATTTAAGTATTAAAAAAATTTTACACAGGAGTCTAGTGTAATTTAGTATGTAGTTAGGGGGCCAAAGTGTTAATATCAAAAGCTCCGGGGGTTCCTGCGAAATTACCCCTTAATATCCGTTGTCAAACCCAAAATAACGCTTCAAATTTCTGAGAAAATATCCCACAAAAAGTGCCACGTCAGATGCTGCTTTTCCTCAACATCCTGCAAACGCCTTTTCTCTTTCTATAAATCTTCTCAACCCTCCACTCCATCACTCATTTCGTCTGTAATCTCCTCGAAGATTGAAGAGATAAGGAAAAAGAGGTAAAGCTTCCATTTTTGAGGTCCCTATGCTCTCTCCTCGCTCTTCTTTCTAGCCTTTTCAAGATTCATTAACGTGCCGTAAGTTTGCATTTTTTTTTTCTCTGGAATGATCGCTTGAAAAGGCTTCTGTACTTTGTACGTTAGATAACGGTTCCTATCACTTCTTTTGCGTATGAGGATGTGGATTCTTGGGTAGAATCTTGTAGAATATATCAATGTAGGCTGGTTGAGGTCCCGGGGTTCTTTTCATGTTTAGTAAAAGCATGCATTTTTGAACATATAAATAGCTCAGAATGTGTTTGAAAGTTTGTTTCAGTGAATCCCAGAATAGCAGTTTTTTGCCTAGATTGTTCATGATCTTTTGGGTACGAGGATGTAGATTCTTGGGTAGGATCCTACTGATTGTATCAGTGTAGGCTGGTTTTTTTCATGTTTAGTAAAAATATGCCTTTTTGAACATATAAATAGCTCAGAATGTGTTTGAAAGTTTGTTTCAGTGATGCCAGAAAGCCAGAATAGCAGTTTTTTGCCATTTGTAGGCTAGATTGTTCAAGTTATACTCCTGTTCTCAGGAGTATTTATTAGAACCTTTGTTTGTTCTTTTGGGAATCCCTTTCTTGTAACCCAGCATGTGTTGATTTGAATTATGTGC
Source organism: Ipomoea trifida (assembly GCA_003576665.1). Taxonomy (NCBI): domain Eukaryota; kingdom Viridiplantae; phylum Streptophyta; class Magnoliopsida; order Solanales; family Convolvulaceae; genus Ipomoea; species Ipomoea trifida. The sequence continues at coordinate 16,353,941 of CP025657.1, forward strand.
ACAAATTAACAGTTCTGAATTGAATTTTGATTTTGCTACTTTCTGTTCATGTTGGCAGGATAAAAGATGGCATCTATGCAGACTGCTTTGACTTCAATTGTGTGCAAAAATGTGAGCAACTCTGCCTTTCTGCCTGGGTTTCATTTGTCTGGGCATGTTGCTGGTTCGTGGAGAAAGGATATGTGTCCCAATTCATTTTCAGGCCCCAGAGCAACATTAACTTTCGACCCACCAACTAACAATGATGCCAAATCTAAGCAAAGGAAGAACACTGTTGATCCTAATGCTCCAGATTTTCTTCCACTCCCATCATTTGAAGAGTGCTTTCCAAAGAGCTCAAAAGAGCAAAAGTACTCCTTAAGCTTTATCCTCTTGATCTTTCCTTCCTAATGTGGTTTTTCAGCTATTGCTTGAGCCATTAGATGTGACTTTTTTCAGGGTGGTGGTTCATGAGCAATCTGGTCATGTTCTCAAAGTCCCATTTAGGCGCATCCACCTTTCCGGGGATGAACCCCATTTTGACACCTATGATACTAGTGGACCTCAGGGTGTAAACCCGCGTGTTGGTATGAATTTCATCTAAGGTTCCTTGTTCTACATTGGATTGTTGAGCATATATATAATATATAAATATAAATGTGCAATCCAACTGTCAGCTTAGGCTTTAGTTGAGATGGATCACATGCTTCAATTTGGATGCATAATGACTGTAAACTCTATTGTTATTCTCTATATCATGCATCTACTTAAACTTTGAAATGGTATTGTGGAACAGAACTTGGATAATCTGAGGTTCCTGTTTTCTACATTGGATCAAATGCATAATGGCTATAATCCCTATTGATGTTTTGCTATATCATGCATCTAGTTAAACTTTGAAACGGTATTGTGGAACAGGACTCCCCAAGTTGCGTAAGGAGTGGATTGAGAGGAGGGAGAATTTGGGTGGTCCGAGGTACACTCAAATGTTCTATGCTAAACAGGGCATTATAACTGAGGAGATGGCATTCTGTGCTGCTCGTGAGCAACTTGACCCGGAGTTTGTGCGATCAGAGGTTGCCCGGGGACGTGCAATCATTCCTTCGAACAAAAAACACTTGGAGCTGGAGCCTATGATTGTAGGGAGAAACTTCCTTGTGAAAGTCAATGCTAACATTGGAAATTCAGCTGTTGTGAGTTCCATTGAGGAGGAAGTACACAAGCTCCAATGGGCGACAATGTGGGGTGCAGATACAATCATGGATCTCTCTACAGGTCGTCACATCCACGAAACTCGTGAATGGATCTTGCGTAACTCTGCTGTACCGGTTGGGACTGTACCGATCTACCAAGCATTGGAAAAAGTGAACGGCATTGCCGAGAACCTGTCTTGGGAAGTTTTCCGAGACACGTTGATTGAACAAGCTGAGCAAGGTGTGGATTACTTCACCATCCATGCTGGAGTCCTGCTTCGCTACATCCCCTTAACTGCAAAGCGAATGACTGGAATTGTTTCCCGGGGAGGTTCCATACACGCAAAGTGGTGCTTAGCTTATCACAAGGAGAACTTTGCTTATGACCACTGGGATGACATACTAGACATATGCAATCAGTATGATATATCTTTATCGATTGGCGACGGGCTGAGGCCTGGGTCCATTTATGATGCGAATGACACTGCTCAATTTGCTGAACTCTTAACTCAAGGAGAACTGACTCGCAGAGCTTGGGAGAAGGATGTACAGGTTAGAAAATTTGCGATATCACCTTGATTTCCAAATTAGTAAAACCTTCTTTATTTGCAGCTAGTAACATGCTATTCTTTATTTCAGGTTATGAATGAAGGACCTGGGCATATTCCGATGCACAAGATTCCCGAGAACATGCAGAAACAACTGGAGTGGTGTAACGAAGCACCGTTCTACACTCTTGGACCTCTCACAACTGACATAGCACCTGGATATGATCACATAACCTCAGCCATCGGTGCTGCTAATATTGGAGCACTGGGCACTGCACTGTTGTGTTACGTGACTCCAAAAGAGCATCTTGGCTTGCCTAATCGGGACGATGTGAAGGCTGGAGTTATAGCATATAAGATAGCGGCTCATGCTGCTGATCTAGCAAAAGGTCACCCTCTGGCACAAACCTGGGATGATACGCTAAGCAAGGCAAGATTTGAGTTTCGATGGATGGACCAGTTTGCTTTGTCGCTCGACCCCATGACTGCCATGTCCTTCCATGATGAAACTCTACCGTCTGAAGGTGCTAAAGTGGCCCATTTCTGCTCCATGTGTGGGCCTAAATTCTGCTCGATGAAGATTACTGAAGATATACGCAAGTACGCTGAGGATCACGGGTATGAAAGTGCAGAGGAAGCCCTCCGACGTGGGATGGATGCTATGAGTGCCGAGTTCCAAGCTGCAAAGAAAACTGTTAGTGGTGAACAACACGGTGAGGTTGGAGGGGAAATCTATCTGCCAACAAATTACATAAACTCTATGAAGATCTAAAGGTGAGTGTTAAATTAACCTAAAAAAAAACTCTTTAAGCACCATTTCTCTCATAAAATACCAAGTAATTATCTGACTGAATGCAGGATAAGGACACATGAAGAACTAACTGGTTTGGAACTTCTATGAGACATCCAGGCAATTCAGGCCAGTCTGGCAAGAATCTCAAGATCTTCATCCATCCCCCCATCATGATAGGTAAGTATCTAGTTTTGGCTAGTGTCGAATAAAAATATCTAGACAATGTCATCGTTTAAGAATGTCTCTTTTTTTATCAGTAATGAAAACCCGTTATTCAGTACCTTCTATTCTATGTGCCTCCTTTCCACTCTCATTGACATAAGAAACGCACCAGGGGTGTCTGTATCTGCTCTAGCCCTGGCTCCCTCGGCCAGGATGCTGGCTGCTGAAACAGGCTGAGAAAGTCCCTTCGAACCTGAACAGGATAATGCCTGCGTAGGGAGCGTGCATTTCCTTTTCTCTTGTTTTCTATGTTTGTACAGGGATGGTGGAGAATTACCGCTAGCCCTGGCTGGCTTGTTTTGGCTGCACCCCTGTCGGGACCAGTTGCACCGCCATTTTCTTATCTGCCTAGTTGTGCAGAGCTAAACTAGTAGTAATAACTTACATTCTACCAATTTTGTCTTGCACATAATAAACACACAAACATCTGAGAGAGATTGTATCTTTCCACCAAGAATCAATCAACAAGAAGCACAGGTGCCTTATCTGTTTCTTGGACAGTTCAGTGGCATCAGGGTGTCATCTACAAGAATCTGGGTTTACCCTTAATTTTCCATAGGTGGAGGTTTAGTTTCTTTGGTTCCATTATAGGGGGATTGAAAGCTTAGTTGATTTTTCTCATCCAATTCACATGAATTTGCCTTTTGTGATTGAAATGACATCTAATATTCAAGATAATGATGGTTAATAAGATATAGACAAACAATTTGGATTTCCTAATCCAAACTTTGGTTCTTAGTCATAACACCTTCTACATGGCAGTATTAAAAACAACCATTGGGAGGGGGGGGGGGGGGTTACTAAATTTATATTTATATTTATATTCAAAGTATTTGTAAGAGACATGTATGCTCAAGAGTTGTGAATGACTAATTTGTTTGCAATTAAATATGCATCTGAATAAAAAAGATTAAAGCTTTTTTTTTTTTTTTTAAAAAAAAAAAATCAAAGAGAAATACTTAGATTGAACACTTAATTGTTGCAAACGACAACCCTACTAGCTAAAGGGATATCAATCTTGTTGATGTCTATATTTATCTATCTTGTCCTTCCACCATAGTAAAAATCTATGACTATATGTTTTGTGTGAATATAGACGACTTTAAATTTTCATTACCTCTCTGATTATTTAAAGTGTCAATCAAATTAAGCATTATACTATGGGACACTTCTCGACCTCGCTACCATTTAGCAATCAGTTCTGAATCACTTTTAACCACCACTTAGCGAAATTCATCATTCCATTGCCAACTCTAGCCCTTGCAATATGAGCTAATTTTCAGCTTTCACAGCATTACATGACCTAATATTAAAGGTAAATCCTTTAACTGTTGCAATCGCACAATGTCTTCTCAATTTATTTGTTGTAGTAGCTATTAGAGCAATCCAATCAAGGGTTTATTTTGAGCTTTTATGTATACATGGACAAGAGAAGGCATACGTTGAAGGAGAGAGGAGGAAGGAAAAAGAAAAATTGTATTTGCAGCATTATTAATTTTTGTGGATCAATAAAAATAAAATAAACAATTATTCTCGATGCACGTGTGGGTTCATAAACTATCATTTTTTTAGAATGAGTTTCCTCCACTTTTCTCACTCTCGCCTAGTGTTGCAAAAAGTTCACTTAAGCGCCATCTAGACGCTAGGCGTTGGCCGACCGTCTAGCGTATCACCTAATTGGTAGTCTAGGCGGCCGCTTAGGCACTAACTACCTAGACCTCCTAAGCACCGGCTAGGCTGTCTAGGGACACCTCGACATCGGAGGAGTCCATATCTAGAATCACAAAATCCCGGCATTCCCGTCAGACGCGTGCACTCTACGTGCGTTGGCATAGCTTTTTCCTTTATATTTATTTTTTTAAAATTGATTTTTCTTGTTTTGTTTTTTTTTTTTTTTTTTTTTCTTCACCCTCCTCTTCTATTTGAGATCTTAAAATATGTGCAAAAATAAGCTAAGCTATTGAAGATGCTCCCACCCTAACTCCCCAACTTTAAAAAAAAAAAATTAATAAAATTGTACTATTTTCCATAAATCTTTTACTCATAAAAATTATCATAATCCCAATTTATATTTTATTTGGCATTCCCAAATTCCAAATTGGACACACCGGCGAATCGGCGACAATACTCTTCATCTCTTCACGCAGCTATCGTGATTCAACAAAACCACCCGCCAATTGCTAAATCCTCCTCTGCTTTAATCCAACCAAATTCTTGGTTGTTCTTCACTTCAAACTCTTATTTAGACATGGAAGTTGAAACCAGAGCTCAGATATATCACGAGAGACAGAGATTACAGTTCTGCCTCTTACACTCCCTCAACAATCTCTTTCAGGTACATTGTTAATCCTCCCGCTTCTTTACTTTCCTTCTAATTTTCATATTTCAAAACTTCAAGTTGTATGAGTGTGTATAGATTAAATTCCCCAATTCTGCAAAACTTGGAGTAATTCCTTATCTTTGAAAAAATCCCCTTTCTTTGATTACCTAGATAGAATGGGACTTTAGTTATTGAAATCTTTTAGTTGTAATCTTGGATTCTTGATTATGCAGACTAAAACTAGTAATGCGTAGAAAAAGAAAAGTTTAAAAATATTCAGTAGAATGATTTTGAATTCTTGATTATGCAGACTAAAACTAGTAGTGCATAGAAAAAAAAAGTTTAAAAATATTCAGTAGAAAGATTCTGAATTCTTGATTATGCAGACTAAAACTAGTAGTGCATAGAAAAAAAAAAGTTTAAAAATATTCAGTAGAAAGATTTTGAATTCTTGATTACGCAGACTAAAACTAGTAGTGCATAGAAAAAAAAAAGTTTAAAAATATTCAGCAGAAAGATTTTGAATTCTTAATTATGCGGACTAAAACTAGTAGTGCATAGAAAAAAAAAGCTTAAAAATATTTAGTAGAGAGATTTTGAATTCTTGATTATGCAGACTAAAACCATTTTCTCTTTCAGCTGCCCCCCTCCTTTCTTTCCTGTTTTGATCATATTATGTAATGATGATAATCTGGGTATAAAAATGGGATTTTTTTTTTAAATATTGAATTTCTGGTTTAATTCAGGAGAAAGATGCGTTTACAAGAGCTTATTTGAATGCCATTTCTGAAAGACTTGATCTTGATGATCCAGCCAAGGGAAGATGGTCTCCGATTTTTAAGTCTCATCACAACACTATCACTGGGAATTATGACATAAATGTCTTAATTGCTGCTCTTGAAGGAAAAGGGAAAACTGTAGTTTGGCATGATCGGCGAAATAGGGCTTCTGCTATTGACCTTGATGGGCATAGTGATAAGTTGATGGGTATCATACTTAATATACCTGTCAGAAGGTGTGCTGGCCTATGGAAAAGTAGGCATTGGGTTGCATTAAGAAGAATTGAGGGGGTTTGGTATAATTTGGACAGTGAATTTGCTGCTCCTTATGCTTTTAAAGGTATAGAAGAAGTTAGGAAACTTTTGGATGGTATAATTGCTGATGGTGCTGAAATTTTACTGGTTAATAATGAAGCACAGTGAAACAGCGAATCTATACTTACCTTTTTCAAATTGTGGTCTGCAATTCCATGGACATTCTAAATCGCAGCTTTGAAGATTTGGATTGGGAAGGTGCCATTACGATGACTTTTAGTTTCTACAACTTGTCCCTTTTTTCATGGCTCAAGTTAAATGCTAGCGTTTGTAACATGTGCTCAAAATGTTACTCAGGTCGTGATATGTGAGATGCTGCGGGCAACACAGCATTTGAACTACTTGTACTTTGAAATTTCCAGTCTCGTTTCAGAGATTAACTGGTCAGTGCAGTGGTTTAGAGATGTATATGTAGTGTTCCGAAAAGTTAGGCCTTCTGCCTCTGAATGATTGTTGTTGTCACTAAATCACACTTGTACATTTCCAAAATTTGCTTACTCTTGTTGTACATTTGTCAAACTCAATCTTTTGCATCATTCTGCAAGTTTTCAAGTTTTGCATTTTTGCTTCAATTCTTCAAATATAGTGTCAATTTTTTGTCAAGTTTCATGTGGCGCTTCTATCTTTGTATGATTGGAGAAGAGCATATGGGTGAGTAGAAGAGTAATCATGATCTCTTTTGTCTAACTATATGCAGTGTCCGTAATATTAGTTTTTTATAAAGTTTCTGTGAGATTCTACAGATCACCACGGCTATGTTAAAGAATGATGAATTTGGTTTCAGTTGAATTCTTCCTATAGGAGGATAGGTTGAAATTCATTCAGTTATCCACTTCTATGACACGAATATCTGTGCATAATAGGCTGTGTTACGTGTACCGAAATGTTTGCCATTACTTACAGCATGTTGGCAATTGAAGCTTGTTCTTCTTGTTGATAGTTGCTGATTCTTTGGATGTGGTCTATTTCATCATTGCACTTTTCTTAATGCCATAATTTTCAGATTTCAGATGGAAAGCAGATAGTTGCTTATTATATCTATAAATCTACAATCATTATCCTGGATGGAATCTTCATGATGGAAACATCACTACTAGCTCAAAAGTTGGCTGGTTAGGTACTAGGTTTTATCTTTGAATGTTGTTGTGGGAACCAAACTGATAGCGGTGAAGATGCGAGAAAGTTTTATATTCTGAATGTACAATTTGAATTGTTGCAAAGACTTTGTAATCTATTGAATGGTAAAGAAAGCCCCGATTTCGGATCCCTCTCTTTTGGCTATCCTTTTTACCCTTTCTCTCTATTTGGTTTTGAAATTTGTATGAGAATAGCAGATTGGCACTATCTGAGGTTGGGGTTTTGTTTATTCAAATTTGAAGTACTTTCTCTCCCACTTTTCCTTGTTTATTTGCTTTGTTTTTTCAAAGGTTTTCAGCACTAGTGTTTTCTATGTTTCAGTTGATATATATGTATATTTGCAAATGCTGAAGCATTTGAGTTGTTCACATTAAAGGTTGCCTTTGTACTCCATTGTGTCTTCCACTTTATACCCCCCCCCCCCCCCCCCCCCCCACTCCAGCCAGCCGTGTGAGCCAATTATTCCTTCAGTTTCTGCACATCATGTAATCATATGATAAGCTTAATTTATTGCATATCATGTTTCATATGATGACCATATCATATCCCTTACTAATAGGGATATGATGTCAGGGGCAAGAACCCTGGTCCGGATAGTTGACTTGATGATTATAATGTTTTAAGTTCGACTCTTAGTTCACCTCATTGTGGTTCTTTGTCGACTTTGTGACCAAAGCGGGTATCACTAAACTATCAATTTTAACTAAGTATATATCACGAATGTAAATGTAAAGTTCAAACAATGTTATCATTTGTAAATTTAAACACATGTTGCATATATAATGCTTATTCTTCTCTTTCACCATTTGAATATTCAACTCTAACTTAATCACCATCAACTTCAACCAGGGATGTTAATCAAGTTAGGGTTTTGTGGTTAGTCTACTTAAACTATTTAACTCTTTGGTTTGGGCCAATCGTGTCGATTTTCTTTTCAAGTTCAAAATTTTCAGCCATAATTCACCAATTAAGTTTTTGGTTTCAGACCAGCCTACTTGGGTTATATTGATATCCCTACTTACTAAAGCGAGGGGATAAGGTTGGCCTCCCTTGTCATCACCTCGGTTACTGTGTTAATAAAACTTCACTACCCAATAGCATACACCGAGTAAACACGGGTCTAATATCTAATAGAAGTCAATCATACTAGGAAGACCCGGCCCGTATGACGGGCTTGACAAAAAAGATGTTGACAATAATCGAACTCATAATCTTTAATTATAAGAATCATATTCAATTTCACCCACTTAACCACCTCTTTCTCGGTATGCAAATTGAAACTGATTTTGTATGATATGTTACTGTCCTAGTGATATGTACTAGTCTTGGGCAAGGCTCATACACATTAAGGTTGTGTGCCCACATTTAAATTTCAGCTTTATTAAGATATGTAGACAGTACATTAGAGCGCAGCTGGTCATGTGTATATGTAGTTGTCATGTTAGGGTAGGTTAGTACCCATTAACTCTTATTATGGCTTTTAAAGGGTTTGCGCTCCAAACTTAAAAGTTCCAACACTTCTCAAGGGTCTGTTTACTAACAGAAAACTGTTTTCTGTTTTCCAATTTTTCAGTTTTCATTCTCAGTTTTCCATTCTCTGTTTTCTGTTTAGAAAACTTGTTTACTAACACTTATTTTTTCAAATTTATTTTTTTAGATTAACGTTATAAAATTAACAATAAGTTTAATTTCGAGTGATTTTTAGACCTTATATTTAAAATATTTTAAAATATATTTGGTTTAAATATAATAAATATATATTTTACTTTTAAGTCCAATATATGTAAAAAAAAAAAAAATTACATTTGATATCCGGACCAAATTTATATCTGTATATAACATAAATAAAAATATATATGAACCAATAACCTATTAAATAAATTCACAAAAAATTTAGTTTAGATAATATTAATATTTTTTGAGCTAATATTTAAAATATGTTTGAATATATTAATTTGAATGACATGTATGTAATATATAATTTTTATTTTGAATTCAAATATAGTAATATATGTAAAATTTGGATATCTAATATCTGGACCAAAACCAATAATCAATTGAGTTCAATCAAAATATAAAACGTGGAATAGATTTCAATTTTTAATTTTGATAATGTGAATAATGTATAATTTTAAGCATAATCAAATAAGTTATGTTTAAATAAGTAATGTAAATAGAAAAGATAGAAGATGATGATAAATAAAAGAAGATGATAATAAATGTAATCATAATAATGAATAAATATGTAAGTAGATAATGGTGAGAATGTGGTTATAGTGACATATAGTCTAATAGATAATAGATGATTTGTTTTCAAAGTTTTTATAGTGTTTCAGTTTTCTAGAAAACTGAAAAATTATTTCCTGTTTTCAAAATGGAAAACTGTGCTAGTAAACATGTTTTCTGTTTTCCAGTTTTCTAAATTTCCAGAAAATTGGAGAAAATTTCCAGTTAGTAAACGGGCCCCTAAAGTCTTGATGGATAAATGGAGAAGGGAAACATATATAAAATATATCTCAGCAATTTTAAATTTCTCTAAATACTTGTACACAAGGATTATTAATAATAACTAATAAGACAAATACATACCGGTCCTCTTGTTCTCCCTTTACCTAAGTTACGATGAAAAAGTAATTGCATGATATGTCTTAACAATCTCAAGTTTTCTGGAATACTTGTACATCAGTCGCACAACAAGACAAACTTATGCCGCCGCCCTTCCAGTTTCTCCTTGCCCTAAAACCTTGATGAAGAAGTAAATCACGAAATGTGTCTTAACAATCTCAAGTTCCTCAAAGTGTTTGTCCACTAGTACCCACGATAGGACAAATTCATATTGCCCACTGGTCCTCCGATCCCCTTACCCTAACTAGAGCCTTGATGAAGAAGTAAAATTTCAAAATCTATCGTAATAATAATATAGATTTTTCAAAGTGTTTATATACTAGTATCTACTACATGACAAATTCATATCGTTCCTCTTATAGAATTATCCCACCTAACACGAGACAAATTGTATATCTGATTTTAAGATTCGTGAAATCGAGTTATTATTAAATTTCATATATTTGAGAGAGGTTTTACACTACACAATACTAAATCATTAAAATGAGTAAGGTGGTTGGTTGGTATAAGAAGAGAATTGTTGTCATGCTCTAGTCTACATTATTCCATTTCTATTTAAGCACACCACTGCACAGCACCTCCCCCCACAACTCAATCACTCAACATTCTCTCTCTCTCTCTATAAACCCCTTCCAATGTCGGCCAGAGGCGAACTAGGAACAGGTACGAGGAGACCATCCAATGACAAGAGAAGAACATCATCATCTGTGCTTCAAAAACAAAATTCCAGCAAGAGAGCAACAACAACAACTGACGACGGTAACACCAGCAAAGCCAAGTGCACAACATGCAGTTTCAACAGATCAGATTCGCCCTCGTCTGCAATCAGATACCTTAAACTTCTCGGTGGAAAGATGGTGGCGGCTTTCCGAATGATGTCGCCGAAAAGAAGCCGGAAAGTTACCTCCTCAGAAACCACGGCCAAGCCGCCGGTGCCGGCGCCGTCGCCTCCGGCGCTTGATTCTCACAGAGCTGAGGCCATCGACGATTGCATCCAGTTCATCAACTCTTCTTCTTCCTTGCCTAGATCCAATTCTGTCTCATGCCAAGGTTAATCTTTTAAGTGACGAGGGAAATTAAGGTAAGCACGGGATAAACTTCTATTTGTAAAGGTTAGTAAGCCTTTGTTTTTACAATATGATCTGGACTATATGTAACCAAGAAAATATAATAATATTACCTAATTAGTGCTTTTTTATGGGGTGGTTGTAATAAATCATTGTTTGATGATTTCTCTATTCATGTTTATAATTTCCACTTTTCCCATTTTCCACCCTCATATTTTCCCCTTTTTTCTTGAGTTTTCATAGTCATGACTCATGAGTAATCTATATGTAAATATGAGTTATATATATATATGTAATTTGTTTTTAGTGACAAAGTAAATATGTAATCATTGTTTAAAAGTGTGCACGGAATAAATCTCGTATTGTGATAGTACAATAACCAACAAGGTTAAACTATAAGAATTTACGAGCTTTTCCGATGATTAATAGAAATATGGTCCACAAATTTATGTTTTCTGCCACCAACACCTACCTTGCTTTAATTTGTATTGCAATCCTAAATCATCAATGTTTTGTTCAATTGTCATGTAATTTTGTTACTACTTGGGCTAAATACATCTAGTGTTTATTTTCTTTTCCTTTATTCGGATGGATGAAAAAGGCGTGACTAGAGTATATATATATATATATATATATATATATATATATATATATATATATATACTCTAAAAATGTAGCTAGATATTATTTTATGAGAAAAGTGTGATTTTAGTCTTTATTAGGTTGTTAGTGTTTTGGTCATTTTAATCATGGGTTATCATTTGTGAGCAAATGTCATATTCAATTATTTTAAGTTGTTGTGATTTTAGTCATTTTGCTAAGAGTTAGGGTTGAGATACTATGGCCCTATTTGGTAACATTTTATTTTATTTTTTTTTTTGAAAATAAAGGAGCAAATATATTAAGCCAATAAAGAGTTTAAGGATGGGGGAGGGACATCATTCCACTCCCGGAACATCTAGACAGCGCCCACAGCTTTAATTAATTCGTGGGCAACCTTATTATCATCACGTCTAATGAACCGAACCATACAATCTTGAATAGAATTAATAAGAGGAAGAGAACAATCATAGACTAATGAGCCTACATAAGAACGGGGCAAAGACGCACTAGACAAATATGAACAAAGAACCAAACAATCATACTCTATTGGAACCTTCTCCAAGCTAATTTGGTAACATAATTAGCTTATCAGTTAATTTTGGCTTATTTGATCATTATTATTTATTTGACTTGGTTAAACATTCAATATAAACGTTTGATTAATTAGCTTTTTTGTAACAACTTATTACTCCAAACTGTTACAATTCAAAAAGCTGCTCAAAGTAGCTTTTTCGCTAAGTTTTTTGAGAAAGTCATTTTGCATGTAATAATAAGCTATAATCTAATAGCTAATTTACCAAACATTTTTCTACAATCAGCTAATGCTATCAACTATTTAAGCCCACTAATCCAATCAGCCAACAACTAACAGCTAACAACTATTTACTAAACATTCCCTATGTGTGTTGTCATAATTTCGAAAACTCCACCGTGCAATGCACATACTTTCTTAATCCTGACGAGGTTCTTTTAACTGTTAGGAAAAAATCAAAATAGCAAAAATTTGCTGATAGATGATGACTGATTGACTGATATCCTCATTATAAAATTAATATGAAATCAACTCGAGTAGCTTGGCAAAGTTTAACTAAGTCTTAACTCATAACTCTTTAACATAACGCACTGTGGACACCCTTAATGGATCGGAGTTCCTTCAAATCTAGATTATTGTGAACATGCCTACTTTCTCAACCCTAACGAAGTTCCTTCAAACTATTAAGAGTATCAACAATAGTTAGTTTTTTGCACAAATTTTAAGATGCCAAGTAGAAGGGAGGGAGTGAAGAGAAAAATAAAATAAAAATAAAAAACAAGAAGAAAAATGAGTATTTAGGAAAAAAAAAAAAAGAATAAGTTATGGTTAATGCACCCAACGGGCGCTTGGAGTGCATGTGCTTGGCTGGGCACTGTTGTGCACGCGGACAAGGGCGAATTTTTTTTTTTGGTAAGTCTCACTTTGGAAACAAAAATCAAGTTCTTATCTAAAGACCTTCCATTCCCCTTTCTCTTTCTTCCACTTCAACAAAAATCTCCTAAAAAATCACCCTAAAAATTTTATTGAGGTTGCTCTACCAAAAAGACCAAGATGGCAAACCATTTTTTTAATTAATTTAATACAACACAAAATCTCCCAACTTTCGAGAAATTAATCCTGATTTGGCTCAAATGGTATCAGCATTCTTTAACATGAGACATGCATCCTATAAGAATTCATTCTCCAACCTTAGCTTTACTAGTACTTATTCATAATATGATAATCAATGACTAAAACAACCAAACATTAAGTAGTGAAGGGTCAAAATCAGACTAAGCTTTTTCTCGATATGATCTTCATCATCTATCCTCTAAGAATTACAGTTGTCTAAATAGGAGGGTTGTCAATTTGACACAGTTTGTTAACAGTAACAAATCTTGGAGCGTTTGACCAAGCACATGGCTGTGTTTCCGAATGTGGAGAAGAAGCATGGTCGATCTTGATGGCCGTATTATATATAGTATAGGCAGTAGTAGTAGTAGGGTGGACTTTGGGCAGCCGCTTGCACCGGCTTTAATGCGTCGGTGACCACTCTATGGGCTATGGTAACGGCGCCACCCGGCCGGCCTTCTGATCTCCCATCTGAGTTGACGAAGACGCATGTCGGCCCATCATATGGCTTTACATATCAAGACTTGTTATACCATGGACCAGGGTACTTGCAAGTGCAATTGTTATGCCGTGGACCCAGGTTCACCTTCTGTTGCGATGGGGAGCCGTTAACGTCGTTAAATTTTTTTTTTTTTTTTTTTTAAACGGCGTCGTACCACCTTGCAAGGTGGACCTGGATCCATGCAGCTGTCTCTAACTGTGTATTTTGAGTATTAGAATTGTTTATTACTGGAATATAAATTGTGTTTCTAAATCAAAATACATAAATTGTGTATGTTAACATTCTGTTCATAATATACAAATTATTATGAATTTTTAAAAAGTAAATTATAAACATTTAGTATGTAAATTGTGAACATTCACATTGTGGGTTCGTAGTATACAAATTGTGGATTTTTAAAATGTGAATTGTGAGGATTTAGTATGTAAATTGTGAACATTCAAAATTCGGGTCCATTTTACAATGGACTTGGGTCCACATAATAATTTGCGACATATCAATCCTTATGCCGTGGACTGGGATCCAGTGCATCTGTGCATGTGTATAAGTCTTATATTGTGAGTGTTCGTATCTTGTGTTATGAAATTTTGTATTTTAATAGTATGAATTATGTATCCGAAACAAATTAATAATTGTATTTTTGTTATGAATTCTTGTATCTTGTGTTGTGAAATTCTGTGCCTATGAACACAAATTACGTATTTATATCTTGTATTGTAATTTTCGGTGTCTTTATGTTATGAAATTCTGTATTTTATAAATATTAATTGTTTATATCCAAGGTTCATAGTATTACGTGGAGTACGTTGGTCCATGATATAAATTACCTTTATATATTTGCCCGTTTTGCATTGCCCACGCTCTTGTCCATTCTCCCACTAGTCTTGGAATAGGACAAAACTGCATAGATTCATGGTGAGCCTTGACAGTATTCATCGCCACCGCCCGATGTAACACACTCGACCGCCCGGCCCCCTAGCTAGTGGGTCTCGGTGAGATTCGAATTTAAGTGTTTGTGTCTCCATAAGCATAAATCTCTGATTTTAAATGATGTTATTTGTAAGTGTCATTTCGTGGACTATTAGTACTCGTGAATGAATTGATTCTATTGTAAACTAATTATATAAAATTAAGATTTTGAATAGTGTTGAGGCAAATATATATATATATAACCAACTAATTACGTTAACATCAGCTTGGGCTGGGGTGACATTGAGTCATGGACACGACAATGCTCAAGTGTTCAACTAGGCTACACCTTATTGCTCAGGACCCCATCTACGACCTAGACAACTGGATGAAGTAAAGACCTGTATATTCCAAGAAATTGTTTTCTGTTTTCTATTTCTTAATTTTTCTGTTTTCAATATTCAATATTTAAACCAAATTAACTTATATTACGATATAACATAATTATAAATATTTAAACTAATGATCTATTGAGTTCAATCAAAATATAAAACTTGGTGTAGATTTCAATTTTTAATTGTGATAATATGAATAATGTTTAACTTTAAAGGTAAGCAAATAAATTGGTGCATGATAAGTAAAAGATGATGATAGTAAATATAATCATAGCAATGCAAATAAATAATGGTGAGAATATGATTATAATGACTTAATGATATATAACTAAATAAATAATAAATATTCTAATTTACATTTAGAAAACAATTTTAAAAATTCTTCAATTTTTCAAAAAATTTAAAAATATTTGCAGTTTCTAAAATGAAAAATTGTGCTTGTAGTTAGACCCACCCTATATTCTCGCGCTAACAACAGAATTATTAAAGTTTTTTTTAGTACTACAATCTAACCTATACATAGTATCTGTTCAAACAACATGATAATGCCAACATCCTTGATTGGGATGGGACTCGAACCTGAGACCTTCCATGCACATGTATTCACTTCATGTGCACTTGTGTATGATCTTGTGTTCTCTATAATAAATAGCATCTTGTAAAGTAGAGAAAGGGGTATGAGCCGGCACGGACTGCTCAGTTATTATAGGGGCGAAGTTTGAGAAAAAAAATCTATGCGACAATGTGGAAGCAATCTCTCAAAGTGAGGGAATTCTTTATGCGCAAGAAACAAAGGTTTCGCTTCTGTGTGTTCAGCTAGTTACCCTAATTTACATAATATTCTATCAGGTCAGGGTGTAGGAAATTCTTAGAGTTAGAGATTGAACATTTTGAAAAAATAAAAATAAAAAAGGTCTAAAGTCTAAACTCTACGAAATTCAATATATTACGTGTTCTCTTGTAGTCCTGACACTGAGTTACCAAGAACACTTGCAGTCGATTAAATTCATTCTCATTACTTTAAAAAAATAAATTTCATTCTCATTACACCGAAATTCAATATGTTAGCATGGAATTATAGCCAATTAATTTACACTAACAAATAACTATACAATAATCAATAGTTTATTGCAATTGTATTAACAATTCGCGCCTCTATTGGAGTTGTATTAACAATCCACCTATACCTCTATTGCAATTGTATTAACCATCCACGTATTAGCATTAATTAGGATGAGGGGGAACGCGTACGACAGCAATATTTGACAAATTTAAGGTTGTAATATAAGTGAAATAAGATGGTCTGAAATCATTAAATTTGGAATTAAATTATAACGAAAATTACAGAGCAGAGAGAGCATAGAGCGTCTTTTGTTGTCTAATAATGTGGTAATGATTCAGACAAAAACGGAAAAAAAAATATTACGTACTATACGCGCGAGTAATAATAATCATTCCTCTTTCTTGGCGAAGAGGCCGCCGAAGCCACCAAAGGCGCCGCCGCCGCCATTGGGCTTAGTTTTGGGCGGCGGAACGGCCACGGAGTTCCGGCGACCGCTGACGGTGCTGGAGCTCTTGTCCTCCACTTTTTGCAAGATTGGGTCGGTCTCCAACAGCTGGTCTTCCTTCTGCATCCCTCCCAGAATAAAGTCCAGCAGGCTCTTCTCTTGGCTGCTCCCGCCGGAGCTCTTGGCCGCCGTGGCGGCTGCGCGTACTCTTCTTTGGGCGGCGGCGGCCACCGGAGGAACGAACATGTTTAAAGAAGCCATCTCAGATGATCGAGTGGGCGGTGTTGTGTGGTGTTGGAAGGGCAAATTGTTGTATAGAGGATTGCGATGATAATTAAATGGACGTGTTTGTGGCACAACTTCTCCACAAGTGTCTTATCCTTTCTTTTTATTTTTTTATTCTTATTTTTATTTCCCTTTACGCCTTTATCTTAATCTAAATTTCACTAATTTAATAATACTTATCTAAAATCTAAAAACATAATAAGTTTCAATTCAAGTTATATCCTGATTTATGCCTGTTTTTTTGTTAATTATGCTGTTATCTTTTTTTCCATCATTTATTAACATGTACATGCATATACAATATTTTTCTTATATATTCTTCAATGGTAATAATGTGTGTATACATTGCCTCTAGAAACGGAATTGTGAAGTGTGAATATTTCTTGCATTTTGACACATATTTCATTTTTAATTACCATGTATTTTTCGTTAATGAAGTTTCACGATTTTGTCATCTTGTCGCTAAATTAATAAAAATTACAACTTTTCTCTTCTTCATAAAATTAGGGTTGCATAAAAACTCTCAAGCATTAGCGTTTTTGCATTTGAAAAACGATTCCTCCTATAAATTTATAAAAATTTCATTAAAGCTTTAAAGTTGTTTCCTTAATTTAAAAAGAAAAACAAAAATACTTTTAAAAAATAAAAGAAACTAGTAAATAATTAAAATTTAATTTATACATACTTAAAGGAAAAAAATATTTGTAAATTCACACATATTTTTATATATTTATACATTTTCTATGTGTTTCATATATGCGTTTCCCATTTTTTAGTTTTTCATTTTCGTACAACTTAACCACAACAATTGAATGATATGAACTAAAACAACTAAAATTATATAATTAAGAGATTAAAAATACATTTTTTCACTAAGACTTAATTAAAGAATCATATTTTATAATCTGATCAATTATGTAATTTAATTAAACTAAATTTGATCGGTATAGCATTTCTTGAATTAAAGTTGTTATTTTCTTGTGTCACTTGATTTTGTGAGGTGAAAAATATATGGGTCGGAGGCTCATCCTAGCACCACTAGCAGGTGTGGTTATAGGCATGACATGTGGCCACAAACACCTAACACATACAATTGATTTCACAGAAATATATATATGTGATACCATGGGTTTGGGTAGTGATCCAATCTTTCAATCTACCCAATGGGCCAATATCCAGAACTTAATTCAGTCTAGGGATGGTCACGATTGTCTTGGCCTAACTCGGCGACGATGGTTCCTACATGTATGTTATGCCTTGGTCTAACTGGATGACGATGGTGCCTACATGTCTCAGCGGGTAATTCCGCCTGACATGGGGTCGCGGTCAGAAAGTCGCACTAAGGGAGTTCTTTAGAGTCCTTCACCCAAGAACGACGGGGATGTTGCTTTAAGGACTCCACCGGCACTTTATGAGAAATCAAAGTCTTTGAGTTCCGAGAGAAGTATGGTCGCAAGGCTGAAACTAATTCAGTTCTAATTTCAAATTAATGATTCATTAGTTTCGATTTTGTAAACCGATTGAACTGCCCGTGCGGACATTTCTTTTCGCTGCATTTTTAAAATTCTAAATTTCTTTATTTTCAACGTTCAAAATTGAAAATTCAAAGATCTAAATTCAATGCGTGCACTAGTGTGTGTACATTTCTTGTTTTTATGATTAAGAACTATAACTTTATCCAGAATCATCAATATGATTTGAATCGAATCGCGATCATATTTAATTCAAATTTCTTCCCGACCTTGTTGGGGGATGTGTCAAGATTTGCTCTATATATACCTATCAAAACACAATGGTTTCTAGCCCAAGACTGTAGGGCTGTGTTTGGTAGGGTTTTGGTTGTCCTACCAAGATTATATTCTAAAATTAGATGTCCAGAATTTCCAATGAAGTTGGGTTCCCAGCAACCACTGCGCTTTGTAGTTTGTACGCAAAGGATCCCTAGTCTTCATGGCCCAACAATTATTTGCTTCAATTATGTTCTGAAATGGGTGACGATCAAATGGGTGAAGTGTCAGTGGTAAATTGTATCATAGACTAGAGTTTATATTGTATTGTAAATCCTGATTTAAAAATAAGATTATGTATTTTCAGTTGGCACATCATGTACTTGCAGTTGGCATTTTCTGTACATATAGTTATCATATTATTTGTCAACAATTATTAAGTTCTTTGTTTACCTATACAAAAACTGTTAATTGTATGTACAAGATGCGTTAACTAATTTAAGCATGTGCTCCATCTCAACTAAAAGCCTAAGCTGATAGTTGGATTGCACATATTATATTTATGCTCACATTGAAGGTAGATAATTTTTGTATCAGGTTCACAATGCAATATGAACCCTAGTCGTCCATGATATAACAATAATTGAGCATGAGTCTTGTACGTAAATGCCATAAGTTTTATTTTTACCAACCCCATCTCGACCGAATCCATGACACATGATCTTCTTAATGCAGTTTACTTCTTTTATGTAGTTTGCGAGATTACAAAAGAGTGAAGTTTACATAGTGCATGCCCTTGGATAGTAGATGCAGGTTCCCTTGTCATCCAAATATTATTCAATTATTTCATAGTACCGAAAATAGAATTTATTCAATGCACATTATTGATAGTGGTTGCAAGTTCCCTCGTGATTCAAAAATTTATTTTCTTCGATTATTTCATCGTACCGAAATGAAGTATGTATTAACAATTTTTATACACTGAAAAAAAAAATTACGATATCCTGTTACTCTTTTAACCCTTGACAAAAATTACTCCGTAAATGTTATTACTTTTAAGTTTTAACTCAAGGTCTTATTTCAACCAAATTTATTCTTTTTAGCTAGTAACCAGAGAAATAATCTGCAGCTACTATTCAATGGTGTGTACTGAGTAAACTTCATTATCTTGTGACTGTAACTGATAAAGAATTATAAGAAAATAAACCAACTTAGATTAGTCATAGCTGATTGGCTCAAAGCACAAGTCGTTGGTAAGAATGGTATGTTTAACTACTACGGAGCAAGCAGTACAATACATGAATGAATTTTTTTTAATTATACCATGAGGTATTCTGGACAAACTCTAACTATATGAGACACATTTAAACTCGTATCATACTTAGACTAATCCTCGTCGATACATCAATGGAATTTAAGTATCCATTAGAACATGAATTTAATTAAAATTGTAAATGTACTTTGGTTGAAAGATACCTATGCATGAATCATTAACAGGTACTGATTTGGATTTGTCATTTCCTCTGTCGATATCACACATTTTAATTCAACTACACAAATTAAAAGATAGATACTCCGTTGTTGTACATATTTAATCTGTTACACCTAGGAGTTATCTACCTACCTAACGCCATGCCAAAATATCACTGCACCATGCAACTGACATTTCAATATTTTAAGAGTTTATATATATATATTTCTGGTCATATTTATATAATGGAAGTGTATCAATTAAGGTTGGAGATGAGAGTGCATACATTAGATTCTTCATCGGGGGAGGACACTGCCTTGGTGCACAGGAGGGTGGGTGATTTTTATTTTATTTTATTTTTCTCAAAACGACGAAAATTTATTAATTATAACAAGAAATTGTACCAATTTTTTTTTTTTTTAATAGAATGAATGAAGCTAAACAGACAATACTGCAGATTGACAGGCAGCAAAGAATTAGCTTAGGGCAACTTATATTCCATCTCTTTTTTTTTTTTTTAATGAGGAGAAAAATCTACTATCATTATTCGAGAGTATACACAGTGAGTCAGTGATAAATTATTAACCAAACAAATAATATTTCATATTTCATTTTAAAAAGGTATAGATCACTAGTTCAACTTTCACCCTCCTTATGTTATAAAGAAAAAGAAAAAAATAATCCTTTTCAAGACCATTTCTTAATTAAATCATCAACCAACCAAACAATAAATAGTACTTAGTTGTATTTAAAAAAAATTAAAGATATTATCCTAATGTGGTGGACTCTTTGTGGGTGCGCACCAGGAGCTGTTATACCTGGACCTTGTAAGGTGTACCTTGGTCCTAAACTGTGCATTTTAGTATTGAAATTGTGAACTTCTAGAATATAAATTGTGTTTCTAAGTTAAAACACATAAATTGTGTATGTTAATATTGTGATTTCGTAGTAAACAAATTGTAAATTTTTAAAAGGTAAAATTGTGAACATTCAAAACCCCGGTCCACCTTTCAAAATGGATTCGGGTTCACATAATAATTTGAGCAAACACTGGTACTCTAATCTAATAGGTCATTGAATCACCGTGATTTACCTGTCCACTATTCTGTCGGGACCGGATGTAGAAGCGCGGGAGAAAGAATTTCTCCTTTTATCAGCAAACAATAGAAATTATTAAATGAGAAATCAACAGTTACAGCAGCAGAGGTAAAATAAAATATATAGATTGATTATGGTAAAACCGAAACAAAAGAAAGAGAATTAGCCAAAGAAACTAAACTGTACTATCCGGTCAATTCGGTATTGTGTTCATTATATATAGAATCTTATTAAGATTTATATGTTAAGTAGCTAGGGTGATACATCATATATAGTTGCTAACACACAAGTGGTACACAAAAAAACAGGCCATGAAAAAAGTAGGCAAAAACATTGCAGGGTTTGCTGTCCAAGACTTGATGACCAAACAAGCAAATTGCCCAAACACTTTCCATCATTCACCTCCCATCTTCCCCCCCATATATTGAAAATTCAAAGGACAAAACCAAAAGCTAAGCTGTGCTAACATTGCCCAAAAGGTTCAAATGTACAAACAAATAATGACCTTCAAGAAAAATGCCAAACACCTCAGTGGGTCAACATCCCAATTACTCATCGCCCTCAAGAAAGTGAAGTCCCTCGCCCCTAGGCCCCTAGGCCCCTACAGAATTGTAGAAAGGTAAACCACGGTAACTCAGCGATCTCGAATGGAGCACATCATATTAAGGTAAACTCTCACTCTGCGACTGTCAAAGCTCGACTTAAGTTTTCATCCTCAATTTACTACTCAAGTACCAATTGAACTGTCCATGTGGGCCCATCGCAATTACTCATCATTCACTATCAGTCTCTTAAATAGAAGGACTAGTGCTTAGTGCCCACGAGGAGCACACCATATTTGGTGAAACTCTCATACTGCGACTGCCGAAACTCGACCTAAATCTTTATCATCATTCCTTAATCTACTACCCAAGTACCAACTGAACTGTCTGTGCGCGGGCCATCTTAATTACTCATCATTCATCATCAGTCTCTTGCCTGGCCTGGCCTGTTGGTTGGTTGGTTTGATGGACCAGTTTATAGTGACCCCATACTGTTCATACCTGCAGGTATTAAGAAAACAAACAAAATGAAAAAGAAGAAGTTGAAAAAATGGAGCAGAAGCTAGGCCACACACACATGTAGTATATATATATATTGGAAACAATGAGTAAAATGATACAAGTATAATAATTGATATAGCCCATCCAGCACCTACAGCAACATGTCTTTCAAGAGTTGTCGGAATCTAAATATTTACTACTACATTAAAATTAAAGTTATAGTTGATAGTGGTCACAATTAATTTCTTATGTTGACTGATAATAAAATGCTAGACTTAGCTTACTTCAAAGTCAACACAATGTAGAAATGAGAAGTGGTATAATTAAGGAACAATGAATATTATTTTTATAATTCAAAGGTAAAGTTAAAAATGTCATTTTTTACCTTAGTCAATGAAATTAAACAAATAATTGCTGGTAAATGTATGAAGTGATGAGCTTAAAGTTATGCCTAATCTAAGGGCATGCCTTGCTAGAGTGGACCTGGCCTCCATGCCTTTATCATTGTTCACACTTCACACTATAATATCTCAAGCAATTAATTAATTATCACAGCAAAAATGGATAAGGTAAGAGCAGCTAGTATAGTGTAATATAGTGCTAAATATTATTGGCAATTAATTAACAATATATTTAATGAATGTAATATGTTTTTTTTTTTTAATACAAAGGTTGAAGCACAAAGAGTCAATTTCGAGATCTCTTCCACTGAGACTCAAACTCATGACCTCCCATCTGAGGGTGGCCACTACATGCCAATTGAGCACAAGGTGCTTGGCAATGAATGTAATATGTTGTTTGGTATGTGTCTCATCAATTTCTATCATCATTAATAATGTCATACAAGTACATACACCATAAAATCGACTTGTTACATTTGATTTGATTGAACATGTTTACCAATATTATACTTGCGTAGCAGTTAGGGTCACGCTTTCAGCGACAAGTTAGTATTAGGCCGTCCAATAATTCTTTTACAGTACTTGCTAGCTCCAACTGAACAAAAACATTTATCATTACGTCAAAAATTATAACTAATAGCAAATGCGAAACTATGTTTCCTTATAATCGTGCAACAACTAGCAATAATATGCTAAATTTGACCTCCAAACATTTGTATAATAATATATCACGTGAAATGAACTAAAATCTAATACAAAATTAAAACATGTACTCTCTCTGTCCTATTTCATCCGTCATACTTCCTATTCATTGGTGAAACCAACTCTTTCTTTTCTGTTTATTTTCTTTAATATTTTTTACTTATTTTTAAATTTAATTTGTTGTGTTTAATAATGATTTTTGTGTTAAATATATAATTTTTTATATTAATATTAAACTTAATATTATTAAAAATTAGATTAAAAATAATATCAGTTAAGTCTCGTTAACCAAATCAGATACATAAAATGATACCGAGAGAGTAATTCAAAGTCAGATGGCATATCATTATGAATGCTACAATCATGAAAGGCACAATCAATTGTGTCCAATAAATATTGAAAATTAGTGTATATTTTTATCCCTTGCTAGAATATATATAGAATCAATCGTCCTTCTACCGTCCCACATATATCCCACCATCAATGTTGAAGAAAAAGAAAATGAAAAAAAAAGGTTTATTTCTCTTATCTTAAAAAGCAGGTTCAACTACCAGTCCACCACAAAGTAAGAACACAGTACAACGTAAGTGATGAAACATTGATTAATATAAATACCAGTAAAGCAAGTGGCCTACCAATGAGAAAAAAAAAGTGACCAAATTAATACTACTTCACTTTTACTTGCTGGTCAAGTCCTACTTCTGGTACTGAGTTTTACAGTGTCGTTGACTTTCTTGCTGCCTGTGTTTTTTGACGTTGTAAACTATGTCTGGAGTTTGATTGGCAATGGTAAGTTGTTACTCCTTTCGTTGTCGTTAAAAGATTTTAGATTTACCTTAGTGTGTTGTTGATGAGATGTGTTAGTTACCATCACTGCGAAAATGACATCCTTTCCATCCCCTTTCTTCTTGTCTTCTCAGTTCTCATCACCAAATAGGGATACTATATTAATTATTGAAAATTTAGCATAAATTGGGACACTTCTATCTGCAATAGCGCGTCTGTACTGCACTTGATTAGGACTTATATATATCATGAATTATAGTTATTGCACCTACTATATATGTTTTTCTTTAATTTTCAGCTCTCAAACATTTTAAATTGATAGATGAGATTATTTTAGTTAATAGGTTTCTATAGAGCTACTAATTCTTACATAATTATGTAGAGTTAATTCTAGTTTTAGTCCTAGATTTATAGTTGACCATCCACTTTTAGTCTATTTTTATTAAAACATCCATTTTTTGTCATAGTATTATTGTGATATGACCATTTTTTGTCTTTTATCAACAAATCCATTTAAATATCGTTAAATACAAGGACATTTTGGTCTTCAATTATGAATGTTTTCAAAAAAATAAACATAAAAAATGTAGCGGTTCAACATATTTTGTATAAAAAAATTGAAATGTCTTTGTATTTAACGATATTTTAACGATTTTGTTGCTGGAGGACTAAAATTGATCATGCCACAATAATATTAGGACCAAATGAGGATGCTCAAATAAAAAATGACTAAAAGTGAACTGTCACCTATAAATCTAGGACAAAAAATGAAATTTAAACTCTAATTATGTACTTGTATATATAGTTTTGTCATTCTTCATGGTGGCTAGCTACAGAGTACATGCTAGTTAAGACCTAACAAATTTGAGCTATTTATCTAATAAATCTAACAGTTGATTAAAAATTTAAAATAATGTAAAAAAATAGATGTGTCAATTTCATAAAGAGAAAACGACACTTTTCCCTTTAATTATATGCTTATAACACTTTTTTTTCCTTGAATTATTTATGTATTCACATTTTCCCTGTCAATTATACTAAAAGTGATGATTTTTTCTCCTGATATATTAAATGGACATGTTACCCTTAAAATAAATATTTCATTTAATTTTCTTCTTCAATAAATTATTGTTTAGAATCGGAACCTCTATTTGGGTTTGGTATATTAAAATCACGAACCGAAAAAATTGGAACATGAACCGTGAACCGTGAATTGACCGTTCGAAATCGGAACAGCTACTAGCATTAGCTTAAAATTAGAATTATAATATTTACAAATAGTGTATGTTCTTTTTTATATTTATTATAATTCTCACATATGAGTAGATATTGCCGCAATTCGGTTTTGCTTTTTAATCGACAGTTCATGGTTCTGGATCCACTTTTTTTTTTTTTTTTTTTTTTTTTAAATAGTTCAAATTAAAAAATTAATGTATTTTTTGTGGGTTCGGAACCATAACTGACAGTTATAATTCGCGATTTTAATAAACCGAAACTCAAATATTGGGTTCCCGTTCTAAATCATAACCAGAACCTTTCTGTTTGGTTGCTACAGTGTCTGGTTCAGTTTGAATCAAACCGTGATCACATATAAGCAATAATTTATTGTATTTACCCAAAAAAAAAAATTTATTGAAGAAAAAAATAAATGAAATATTTATTGTAAAGGTAAAGATGTCCATTTAACATATCGGTGAAAAAACTGCCACTTTTAAAATAATTGATGGACTATATAATACATGAATAATTCAGAGAGAAAAAGTGTTATAAGTATATAATTCATGAAAAAATGTGTCATTTTCTATTTCAAAATTTGTAACATTTATGAGAATGATTATATTTTTTTTCTTTTACACACACACACACACACACACACACACACACACACACACACACACACACACACATATATATATATATATATATATATATATATATATATATATATATATAGTTTTATCCCTGTCTTTAATTTTTTCCTATAGTTGTTTTTTTTTTTTATTTTGGTATTCCCGCCAGAATTAAAGGAATAGTTATGTGCCTTTAATTAGTGTTGGTTTCCTTTGCTTTAATTACATTTTGGGTGAGAATAAACAATATAAATGGTAGGGTGGTCGGTAGCGCGCTTTATATAAATTTCCACAGCAATGGGGTCTAAAGTTTTGAAGATTTTATTCCTACGGTTGGCTAAAATGAATGTGCTTACCATTATATATTGTGCTTAGTGCATTTTAACGTACAAAATGAGCTGCAAAGCTGATCAGGGTTGGAGAGTGGGGTGTGGAGATGGGACACTGCTGGGCTACAAGGATTTCCATGGATATGGGTGGTCCAACGGATTGTATGTAAAAAATCACATTAGAATAATATTTTTTTTGGTATTGGACGGGACACTATTGCTTGACATTGTGGTCTAGTGGCACAATAAAACCGCAAATTATATGGTGGACCATGGTCCACAATGCTTTGTGGACCATGATCATAGTTGATACTACAGTTGTGTTGAACGGATACTGCAGTTGTGTTGAAAAGATACTGCATTTGTGTTGAAAGGAAAGTGCAGTTGCACGGAACATAGGCCATTCATCGTTCAACACAACTGCAGTATCCGTTCAACACAACTGCAGTTCCAGATGGATGACACGACATCTGTTCCACGCAACTGTAGTTCCCTTTCAACACAACTGCAGTATCCTTTCAACACAACTGCAGTATCAGTTCAACACAATTGCAGTATCAACCATGACCCATGGTCCACAGTATAACGACTGCAATAAAACTCTCATAGGGAACTTATGAGATTGAGTCTGAGTGAGGATGATATTGACTCTTTGTATTTCGGTAGGACTTAAAATAGTAATGAAATTAAAATGGTGGCCAAAGAATTAGAGTTTAGAGTTGAGTAATGTGTGTGGGATCCTGAAAAGATTATGATGTCATCTGCGTGCATGACGGGCGTTACTGCAGGGAAGTGATAGATACATCAACAGAGCACCCTATGTCCATGTCCCCCATTACATTAAACAATTAGACACCAACCAGTCCTTCACTATTTGCTGTCGAAGTGGAACTATATACTATTAATTAATTAATTAATTAAACCTTCTTTATAACCCAAAAGAAAAAAACAGATACTACAAAGCTATTGTACAGTAGGGGGCTCATAATTGGACAACAACACGAGTCATCAAGTCACATGCCGATGCACCCAAGACATCATAAGCCACGTATTTGCTCCACTACAATTTATAAAGGTTGCTCACTTGAACTCCAACCCCGAGGTGAATAAGATCAATTGTAAGATATGTCTCGCTTTGTAAGTTAAAAATTAATTATATACGAATGTATATTAAGAGACGAAGATCAAGATCGTGTAATATTGGTGCGTATAAAGAATCTAACTTCAAATCGTGTTGTTGGTAGAAATCAAGCTCCATATATAATTGTCGTTAGCGTTGCTGAAATTTACTTTATAAGTGTCAAACTATGCCCTAAGAGGCAAAGTTTAGTTTTTCGAGTGATAAGAAGTCGGTTAGTTATGAGTAACCTAGATTAGTTTATCTTGTTGTGATCATTTGCTGGTTAGATCATACGACGGAATTTACTCATTATATACTCTAGCTTAGGGTAGTAGCTACGATTTCTCTCGTCACTCAAAAAATCACCAACAAAATACCATATATGATTCGCTTTTATTTATAATTCAAATAAAACAAGTTATTTTAAATCTACGTTCGATTTTTTTGTGAGAATGTAACAATATCATATAGGTGTAAGCTAATAGCGTTGAAGCGCACATTTATATTTATTAGTAGCTCAAAATTAAAATTGAATATATCACTCGAAAATGGTCCATGAGTAGTATTTAAAAGGAAACATATGAGGTACTCATTTGTATCATTACATGTGGAACCAAAACAGTAAATTGTTTTTGGTATCAAGGAAATTAAACCCACAATCACTACAGGTAAATGCCATTAGAAAAAATTGTAATCTTTAACTGAGTATGTTCCACCCACTCGATCACCCTCAAGTCAGAAGTTATTTTTCTCCTTAAATTAATTGTTATAGGGTCACAATATAAAGATGTTATTAGATTAGAAGAATAAAAAGATAAAAGAAACAATGGAAGAATTAAAAGAAAGGGTTTGATGCTATGAAGTTGCCTTCCACCAAACCATAACTTTATTCTTCCATGTCCCTACATTTCCTTTCCTCTCCGTCTTCTAGCTTCCTCTTTTCCCCTTCCATCATCATTCCATTTCATATCTTCCCATCCATTTGGCCACACAACAATCCACTCATTCATGGCACCTCTCCATCATCTCCTCCTTTTCGACACAAATTCTTCCCATTTAGCTTAACTACACTTCACTATATGTGATCTGCGGGCAGTAATGGCGAAACCCACTTGCATGCGTCCATTGTTCTCTACGTTCTTGTCTCTTCTCGGCCTCCTCCTTCTCCATCTCGGCTGCTTCATCTTCTCCTCCTCCGCCGCCGCCGTCTCCGACCACGACCGCCCTGAACCGCCGCGCCAAAATTCCGGCCGGAATAGAAAGATTTCTTCTTCTTCTTCTTCTTCGAGTCTCAAACGATCCACCGCCGGAGCTGTTTCTGCGTCTTGGTCCTTCGTTAAGCGAATCTTCAGCTGCGCCGGCGCCGGCGGCGGCGGCGGCGGCGGCGGCGGCACTCCCCCTCCACACCCGTCAATCCCGTCGCCGTGTTCCTCCTCTAGATCCCTGACGAAACCCATCGTGATCCCGCTAGCCTCGCCGGAAAAGCTCTTCCCTGATCCTCTTTCCGGCGATATCTGCTCCGACCAACCCAACATCCCGCTCCGGAACAATATCTACCCGTGTACCCTCTGCGGCGAGATTTTCCTCGCCGCCAATCTTCTCGAGCAGCACCAGTTCATAAAGCACGCGGTATCGGAGCTCGTGGATGGAGATTCCGGCAACAACATTGTCCAGATCATATTCAAAACCGGCTGGCCGGACACGGCGAAGAATCCGGCGATCCGCCGTATTTTAAAGATTCACAACAGCCCGAAGATCCTGGCCCGGTTCGAGGAATACAGAGAGCACGTGAAGTCGAAAGCGGCCCGGAACGTCACCGGGAGGCGGCGAGACGAGCGGTGCATTGCCGACGGCAATGAACTCTTAAGGTTCCACTGCGCCACCTTCCTATGTGACTTGGGGGAGAACGGTGGATGCGCCGCCTCCGGCGTATGTTCCAACCAGTATTGCAGCGTCTGCGGGATCATCAAGACCGGATTCTCCCCCAAGATGGACGGAATCTCGACACAATCCTCCGGGTGGCGGGCCCACGCCGCCGTGCCGGAGGAGATCGAGGAGGAGTTCAAGTTCATACACGTGAAGCGGGCCATGCTAGTGTGCCGGGTCATCGCTGGCCGGGTCGGATCCGACCCGGATGTGGTGGACAAGGATGACCCGGGGTTCGATTCCTTAGTCGGTCGCGAAAATGGGGCCCACCCGAGACTCGACGAAGAAGAAGAACTGTGGGTGTTCAATCCTAGGGCTGTGCTGCCATGTTTTGTCATAGTGTACACTGTATGATCTATGATATGTTTTCTTAGTTAACTTGTTAAAGCTAAGGTTGTACATTTGGTTGAGACGTATGGCTTTGCCAATTGCCAGATGGTGCAATACCGTCTGGCGTGGCATCCAGGTAATGAATGAATGTGTGACGTGTGGGACACGCTGGCTCAAACTTGCTGAGCTGGCAATTAATGATGAGCATGCTTTTGATCCAAAAAGTTGAATGGTTTGAGGACAGGGATTTGCATGATTTCTGGGCGGTGGTCACTTTTTTGTATAGTAAAAAGCTGTGTAATAGAATGTGATTTAGGATGACTTCAACTTTAAGGTTGTCCTGTCCAGCTAGTTCTTAAGTGCTTATTATCTTTAATTTTATCAATTAATTGATGTGATCACATGCATGGTTCTTTGAAATAGGGGGTACGGTTAAGGTTTCATCATGTTTGACAATTCATGGGTGGGATTTGCATAATCCTAGGCAATTTTGTCTCTAACTCCATGCCTATTCATCTTTACTTGGCATGTTAAATTTTTGAGTTATTTTCATTTTTGTTCTTACTATTATTGGGGCATTGCCAATTTTAGTCCACTTCATTAATTTTTGTCACATTACGACCAATCTTATTTAGTTCATGCCACTTTTAGTCTATCATTAATAATTGATTGTACATAATTCAACACTTGAACATAATAATTCATGAAATTCCGTTTTATACTATTTAAATTCACTGGTCCGGATATGCATACTGTAAATAAATTTGAACCCTGGATTGAATGTGTCTCAATTGCCAATTGAATGATTTCCCTCAAATGCACACCTCCAATTGAATAATTACCCTCATACGCATGAACTGACGTTGCACGACATTGCACGGTGGTTGAGGAATTCTCCAATTAGTCTCATCAGCCAACTACCGCCTAAATCTCCATTATGACCTCATGCATGACCCTCACAAGTTCCTGAATGGATGGTAATCTCAATGACCATATGGAATTATTTGAAAACGGATGAAATGATTTGAATATTGTTATCTTTATTCCTTCTCAAAAGGAGCCCCTCAGTCATTATATTCTTGAATCAATTTCCTGAATTGTTATTAAAGAATTAGTCTCATCAGCCAACTACTGCTTAAATCTCCATTATGACCTCAGCATGACCCATCAGTCACCTGCTGCCACAATTTCCTAAATGGTAATCTCGATTACCGGATGGAATTATTTGAAAACGGATGAAATGATTTGAAAACGGTTGCTATTAAAGAACCAGTCTCATCAGTCAACTACTGCCACAATTTCCTGAATTGTAATATGGATGACTGTATGAAATGATTTGAAAACGAATGAAATGATTTAAATATTGTTATATTTCTTCATTCCCAAAATGAGCCCTTGATCATTGTCTTCTTGAAACAATTTCCTGAATTGCTATTAATGAATCAATCTCATTAGTCAACTATACTACCTAAATGTCCCTTATGACCTCATTTCCTAACTTGCTATGTTCCTTGGTAATCTCGAATCGGATGAAATAATTTGAATATTGTTATCTTTCTTCATTCCCAAAAGGAGCTCCTCACTTTGAGAGGTTGTTCCCTGATCTTTCTTTTCAAACTTCACCTCAGTGACCAATTGAGTTGTCAATGCGGGCTAGAATATTGTTATCTTAACGCATGATAATGATGATATGGACTATGCAGTAACTATTATTAAATTCAGATTAATACTTTCTCCGTCCTATTTTATTTGTTTGGTTTTGTTAGCTATGCGTAACTAAAGTTATTCCTAATTCAATTTTTATAATGTTAAGTAATATTATATAAAATTTATATATTAAAAATTATACATTAAAATATTATTAAATACAAAAAAAAATTAAATTTAAAATATCATAAAATATTTTTAAAAAGTAAAGAAGAAATATTTAGTTTAATCCATTAATAATACAATTAGAGTAATAAACTAATCTCATTCCCAAACATTATAAGATGGTCATGAGCAAAATGCCAAGCATTCAACGAGTGAAGTGTTAACGATAGGCGATAGCCATCTAAAATTTTTCCAAAAAGATTGTAAACCAGCTTAAATTATCTATAACTGACTGATTCAAATTAAGAAGTGATTACTAAATTAATCGTCCGACAAACTTAATTGATTGTGTTGTTCTCATAAAGTAAATATATATGTTTTATAAATTATATATACGAGGTGTAAATGTGTATAACTCAATTGCAATAGCGATTCATCATTGTTGCCGGAATGCAATCTTTTGACAAGAGATAAAATGTGAGGATGTACGTCACACTATAAAGAAAAATACTATGTGTACTCCTAATCTCCTATTTTCAACTCCCAATTTTTACTCCACACACAAAACCTTGATGCAGGCACTTATATTGGGATCCACATGAAAAAGTAACTTATCAGTGCCCGTCACATTAGGAAATAATAAAATTTAAGAAGTAAGATTTAGAAGTCCATGTAGTATAACTCCACAATAAATGGTTATGGAGACTTTAGTAGTGCAAATTTTTTTATTCTCTTGTGTCGGCTTTGAAGAGGTACTTCTACAACCTCTACATAGAGTGTGGTCTTTAATTTAGTTCCATGACGTACTCTACTCCTTACAACAAATTTTATTGTTGGGAGTAGGTTTGATATGCCTATAAATCTATAATAATGTTGCTCTTACATCTCCCATGTAGTTGTTATACTTTAAACAAATAAATAAATAAAAATTATTTGGAAGTTGGAACCA
The DNA here is from genome assembly GCA_003576665.1 of Ipomoea trifida. NCBI lineage: Eukaryota > Viridiplantae > Streptophyta > Magnoliopsida > Solanales > Convolvulaceae > Ipomoea > Ipomoea trifida. The sequence goes on from CP025657.1 coordinate 16,386,310, forward strand.
AGACCTTACAAATTTATTTATGATCCCATGTGATCTATTTCATAGCATTAGATAGAAGAGTTATTTAATTTAATTTGGTACAAATTTAACGTTTTATATGTAAATGCTACTATTTGCATTTTCATGTGTATGACTTGAGTATACTATAGACTTAAAAGTGACTTTGTTTAATTAATTAATTAATTAATTAATAATAGTATAATACTATTGATGGATTTAATTAATCTGGGGGTCCGAATTAATAAACAAATAAATAAAGAAAATAATAAATGGATAATAATACGATAGAAAAGACAAAGAGTATATATGTGTATCGCGTAGATAATCTTGTATTAATGCGTTGTAATGCTCTTACAATAGTTACATAATCTTGTCTCCCTAAAAAGAGAGGGTTGTAACAAACTTGGACTGTGCCTGGCCGAGAACCCTAACTGAGCACCCCCTGGACACCCCCTCGACACCCTAGCTGAGCACCCCCCCGGGCATGCCAGTCGAGCACCCCCTCGGCCTTAGCCGAGCACCCCAGCCAAGGGCAAATTATGCGTGGACCCAGGTCCACCTTGCAAGGTGGACCTGGGTCCAAAACTACGTTGTTTTTGTCTCTCTTTTTTTTTTTTAAAAAAAAAAAATTTAGTAAACATATTGCTGAATATAGAGTTGTCCAAAAATGTGTGAATATAGAGGTTTCGAAGTGTGAATGTAGAGTATAGGAATCGTGAATGTACAATTATGATTGTGTGAATGTAGAGTTGCCCAGAAATGTGTGAATGTGAAGGTTTCAAATTGTGAATATAGAGTATAGAAATCGTGAATGTAGAGTTATGCATGTGTGAATCTGTAATAATAGAGTTATGAAGTTCTAGCAACTTGTAGCCCTGTAATGTGTGAATGTGAAGTTTTCAAGTTGTGAATATGGAGTATAGGATTTGTGAATATAGAGTTTTGAATGTGTGAATGCATAACAGTGGTAATATTTTTTTTTTTTGAAAACATAACAGTGGTAATATAGTTACTAAACATATAATCTTGTAATGTGTGAATGTGGAGTTTACAAAGTGTGAATGTAAAATATCATATAATCATGTAATGTGTGAATGCAGAGTTTACAAAGTGTGAATGTAGAGTATAATGTATGTGAATGTGGAGTTTACAAAGTGTGAATGTAGAGTATAGTGTATGTGAATGTAGACCCAGGTCCACCTTGCAAGGTGGACCTAGGTCCACGACATAACAATTGCCAGCCAAGGCGCTGGGCCGCATCCTGGGCCTGGTGGGTTGAGGCCCAAGCATGGGCTCGCCTTGGCCACCCAGGTTGAGCACATGGCTCTACCTTGGGGCTCTACCTCGGGACTCTGGGTCCACTTGAGTCCTCCTTGTTCCGTCTTCCCAGGTCGGTTTGCTCCATTTCTAATATACCCATCAACGGTCAATTAATTTATTGAGTAATATAAAAAGTGGTGACGATATGATTAACTTTAATCATGTTAAAATTATATAATATATTTTGTTAAAAAAAGAAAAATGAATTTAAAACTCCATTGTTTTTGTTTAAAACTCACATTTTTTAAATTTAAAGTTAGGTTACTCCTAATTTCTAAGTTTTTGGGTGACGAGGAAAACACGTATAGTGATAAACCGTATTAAGAAAACTTTTTGCGATGGTGAATCAAACTCATAACCTTCTAGTACAAAAATTATGCTTTACTTACTCAATTACACCTTTCCGTGTGCGCCTAACATTTGTCTTTATGAGATAGTGGTAATAATTCTCTATTTATTGTTCTTCCCTACGCAGTAGCACTTTGTAAGGAGTATATTCCATTCATTCATTCTTTAAAATCGATCTGTTGATAATGCACATGTCAATTGATCTAGAAAAAGAAGTTCATATAATCATCAAATATAAAAATAATAGATTATATAAAAAATACTTTTAAAAAAAAGAATTTGGGATTCAAAAATTGGTGGTGCCATGGCCAAGGCCGATCACGTATTTAATTCATATAGAATAGGGATTTCAATCTCTTAATTGTTGATCCAAGCATTATTAATATTCTACAGTAATTTTTTATTAGGTGACAATTTTGACCACTCATTAATGAAAATTGTTAAAATTCACTACACTTACATTGCATGTGTGACACATGTTAGTCAATATTGCGACAAAATCATAATTTATTGTTCTAAACCATTAAAATTTTCATAATAAGCCAAGAAATCAAAATCATCATCTCATTAATTGTCTTTGTGAATTGTTATACCATGTGTTATGAGAGTATAATAGTTTATAAATATACACCAAACATATAGTTTTTGTGAATGGTTATACTATGAACAATGATTTACATTGTAAGATGAATCATTAACATAAATCTTCATTTTTAGTGTATTGAATATTTATTTTGTATATTATAACTTCATTTTCAATAAGTTCATTAAAAATAAATTTTCAATATGCTAAAAATAAACAACTTGTCTTATTAGAATAACTTGAGTGATTTGGAAAAGGCATTAAAGTTCGAATATTGACTGCGACATTGCAGAAATTAAGTTCAAATTGAACATATCCTACAAATATTTGTCTATGTTTATTGATCTACTAAGTTATCGTAATTTATATCTTTCTAAATATTCTATTAAATTAAAGTTTGAGAGACTTTTTTTTAGTACTATTGATTCTGTTACAATGTAGTATCTGATGATAACTACTTAATCTTACTTTTACAGCATAAAGCTATGGTAGGATGCTTTCTATGGATTGCTTTTAGAGTATCGGCCCACATGGAAGATTGTGCGAAGCCCATTGGTTTGAGCAGTACCCGCCATGTTTTCCGCGCAAATCTTGAATCAACACGTTCAAAAACGGACCTTTGCTGCTCATCGCAGCTCTCTCCCTGCGATCACAACATTCATGTTCCTACTAATTTCTTATATTCCAAGCCAGATTTCAGAGAAAAAATAAAACAAAAAACAAAAAGGAAGTTTGACTAATGGCGGAGGAGGAGGATCCTCCGCCTAGAAATCATTTCCCGGAATTAAACAAATGGGGCGCTTTTTCTTCTGCTCCTGGAATCTCGCTCTCCGATCTAAATTCTGTAGGTTCCAATCATGATTTGTTTAAAAAAACTGTGCATGTTATTATAATTTATAATGTGAATTGTTGGGAACTTGGGATTGAAATTAATGCAACCTAGCTGCTATTGCTTCCTTCCTCTGATTCACGTCTTCGTTCACTCGTTCACCTTCGCTTTCCGCCCTCCTTTTCATACTTTCTGTTCCCTCACCGCGCCGTCCGCGTGGGATCCTTTTCGTATTTACCACTCTGGCGCTGGCATTATAGATATTTTGTACATTTTCGTCAAATTTTGGAGTTTAAGGTTTCGATTCATCTTTTCCACAGGAGGATTGTTATTGTTGTAGCTCGTTATATGTTCGTGAAATCCTTCAGGATTGTGGAGATTTATCTGTGGACTGTAAGCTTCGGAGGATTCAAAGGTAAGTGTAGTCTTCTTTTTCATCTCAATTTCAGAAGGAAACAAATTGAAAGTTTAGGCAGTTAGGAATAAAATTTCTTGTTCAGTTTAATTGCTCGTGTGGAAAAAAGTTTTGATAGTGAGCCTTTCCCCCATATTTTGATGTTCCGAATTCTGATTTTGATTTTAATTGCTCAGGTCCATTAGTTAGTTATCTAAGTATTACTTCATGATCTCTGTTTTGTATTCATTGTCTTCTCTCTTGATATCATAGGAATCCATGTCGACTGAGGTAAAACTAGAATCAATTATCTATCATGATGCTAAGGAACCAGATTATGGCCCTTTAAATGGAAAGTCAGCATTTGGTGAAAGATTCAATGTGTTACACAAAACACATGCAGCAAGTGACAGGTGTGTGATTTTAGAGTTCATTTATCAAACATTTTTGTTATGTATAGTGAATGAGCCGTGTTTGAGATTGATTCTTTGGGGTTCCGGCTGAGTTTATTTTATGTTGAATGAAGATCATGAGCCTGTTTCATATTTTGTTCCATCACATGAGCACTGGAAAAATAACCATTGCAGCTAGATGGAGTGCCCTTTGAATGACTTGAATCCACTGGTTAAACATAATGTTTCTTACTTTACTAAACAATCCATGTTCATATACAGTATGCTTCTTCTGTCTTTGTTTGAACTTCAAGAACAATTTCAGCATTTCAAGCTTGTTATACACAATATTTGATGATCATTTGGATAGTGAGAAAGCAATATGGTGTAAGAAAAGATCTGAATTTCAGCTTTGTTTGCATAAAATTGCTCTCATAAGTCATATATGAACTTCTGACCTCGGGTTATTAGGTTATAGCATTCATCAAGGAAGCTATTGCAATGTTTTCTGAATTGATAAGCAATTAGTAAATAATTTACAGAATACTAACTCTCACATCTCACAGGTTTTACAAAGATAATAGAGCATCAAGTGATGGTGTCAATCCTATTTTTAATGGAGAAGGAAAAAGAGAACATGGATCTCAAAGAAAATCCGGGCCCTTTGTTTCTGGAACAGCATATTGTCTTTCTTCCTGCGCCATGATCCTAATGAACAAAGTTGTTCTTTCAAGTTATTCTTTCAGTGCTGGTATTTCATTGATGTTTTACCAGGTAATTTCTTTTATTAAACATTTAAATTGGTCCACCTCCATTCCTGTGACCAGTTGAGGAGTGTCAAATGTGCAAGACTCCCTAACTTATTATCTTAGGCTTCAAAAGAAGACTTCTTAATTTGAACTGTTTGAGAACTTTCAGTTTCCAGAAACCCCGTTTCTAGATGAACAACTTAATTCTGTTCACATCTCAAAATCCAACCCTTCCCAAATGTCTCTACTGGGTCATCTAGAAACCCCCCAATGAAATGTTTTGATCTATGAACAAATCAATTCATCTTTTCACGCTTGTTGCAGAATTTTATCAGTACTGCTGTAATTGTTATATTGGGTTTCTCTGGAGCAGTTTCACTAGAGAAACTCAATTGGAAGCTAATCAAGGTTTGGATCCCTGTTAATTTGATCTTCATTGGCATGCTCATATCAGGAATGTATAGGTAAATCTGATATAAGCCTTAGTTAATATAAATACCATTGCATAGCTGTACTATGCTTTGTCAATGATATTTACACTGCATCTTTGCAGTCTGAAATACATAAATGTTGCAATGGTGACCATTCTGAAGAATGTCACAAATATTTTAACAGCAATAGGAGAGTATTATGTTTTCCGGAAGAGACAGAAGCAGCAAGTTTGGACAGCCATGTTTCTTATGGTATGTTATTTTCCATATGGCAGAAACCTTTGGGCTTCATTTAAGAAGAGGAATGCTTTGTGCTCTTGTATATAGTTGTAATACTATAATTATTTTCATTTTAGTTTTTCGCTCATTGTTGATGATTAGTTTCCTTTTGACTGTAGATTATATCAGCCATATCTGCAGGCATAACAGATCTCTCTTTTGACTCTACTGGTTATGCATGGCAGTCACTTAATTGTGTCCTAACTGCAAGCTACTCGGTATGTAGATAATGCTTCCATCATTTCTCTGTTTCACTTGGTGCCATTCCTTACATGTTTGCTTTCGGACTTCTTTAAATCATGTGGTAAAAAGTTCAATGTTCTATGTTTCTTATTTCTATGAACTGTTTTTCTGGTTGTCATGGGGCATTTACTGCAACAGCTCACACTGAGGCGCATCATGGACAGAGCCAAGCAATTGACAAAATCTGGATCTCTTAACGAAGCTTCAATGGTTCTGTTGAACAATGCATTATCTTTACCATTTGCCATTGGCTTAATTCTCCTGTTCAACGAATGGGAGTACGTAGTGAATGCGTAAGCATGCTACCTTTATCATTACTTCGTGATAAGTTTATTGTTATAAATGAAAAGAAACCTAAGCTATTACACTGAGCAGTCTCAATCTCTGGAGATGAAAAAAGTAGATTCTCACTGTTTTCTGTTTCATCCGACAGCGAAGTAGTTAGGACGCCAATGTTTTGGGTTGCTGCAACAGCTAGTGGAGTATTAGGGCTTGCCATTAGCTTCACATCAATGTGGTTTTTGAATCAAACTGGCCCAACAACTTACAGGTAATACATTATATGCTCCTTCAAGTTTGACTATAATCGGTTCATGAAATTCTGGCATTAGATCAATAACTGGATCTGCTTTGCTGCATGAACAAAGCTACATTTGCAAAATTAGATCTTTTGATACATATCTCAGCTGGCTTTGCCATAATTTGGTGCTGACAATTTGCTCTTTCATTACAGTCTTGTGGGTTCCTTAAACAAGATTCCCATATCTATCAGTGGCCTTGTGTTGTTCAAGGTCCCTCTGAGTCTTCCCAATTTGTTCAGCATACTTTTCGGTAATTTGAATGATTTTTACGTTTAAGGGAAAATGACACTTTTGACCTTTGAATAATAGTGATATAGTGTTTGTTTCCCCTCAATTATAGACACACCACATTTTCCTCCTTAACTATCTTCAAAGTGGCTAACTGTACCAAACCCTTAACAAAACCTTTAAATATTGACAAAGTAGTCTACAACCCTAAAACTTAAAAGGACTTTTACGTAATTTTAAGATACCATCTCCCCCTAATTATGCTTCTAATAGTTGAATAAGCTGTTACTAACATCTTAAAATCATATAAAAATTCTTCAAATTTTAGAATTCCAGACTGCTTTGTTGATAATTACCGGTTATATTTAAGGGTTGGATAAAATTAGCCATTTTGAAGATACTAAGGGGGATTTGAGGCGGGAAAAAACTATGTAATTTAGATATCAAAAGTGTCATTTTCCTTTAGTTTATCGAACACCTGTTCTTCAAGTGCTGTTGTTGATTTATAGTGTACTCAACCTTAAAGTTTCACTTCCAGGCCTGCTTGCTGGAGTCCTTTTTGCGAGGGCCAAAATGTCGTGACTGGACCAAATGTTTGTCATCTGCAATGGCCAAAAGATTTGCAGAAAAGTTCCAAATACAGTGCTGAATTCTGCCATAAAGTGGGGGAAAACATTCAAACTAAATATAAAATCAGGATCGAAAAAGAAATAGTAGCCAAAGCGTGTGGACTAATCTCATCTGCTTATATATATGTGCTGAAAGCTTGTAGGATCTTATGGTTCAAGATTTACTAGGGATGAAAATGGATGGGCAACTCAATCATGTAGGCAGAGCACATTCTCTTTTGGTTTCTGTTCAATTTTCTGTAGTATGAGATTGTAAGTATAACATTGTATACGTTTTTGTTTTTCTTTTACATCTTTTTTTGTTTTTCATATGTAAGAACATTTATAATTTTTTTTTAAAATAATAATGAAGCATTTTATGTCAACAATGATTTTCATTTTCTGAGTTGAAAAGGTATGGTATTTTCCTTTCTTTTTGAATATTTAGGCGATAATTTGCAATGTATTAAAAACTCATTTTGGCGTTATTCTTCTTTTAGAAAAAGAGTTAATTGAAAAGATTGTGTTAATTGAAAATAATTAAAGGATAACTTTGAATTTTTATCAACATATAAATTTTTAGATAAATTGTATTTATTGTCTTTCAGTTATATCCTACAAATTCAGTCCCTGAGTTATATGCGTGACCATAAGTTATGCATAAAGTGACGATTTTAGTTCCCAGGGGACTATTTCTACCACAAATTTGTCACTTAATAAAATAGTTGATTTAGTCTTTCAAGGACTAAATTCACCGCTCCATGCATAATTTAGAAGTTAAAAATGACTGCACATATAACTTAGGAACTTAGTCTATACCACGGGTATAACTAGAGGACCAAAAATGTAATTTTTCCTAAAATTTGCTAAAACTTCATTAAAAAAAAGTTAGTTGGACTAATCTTAGAGTCAAGTTTTGGGCCCTATATGAAGTTTAATTATAAAGTAATTTAATATATTCACTAATACATATTTCATTTATCTCATTTTATCTGTCATATTTACTATTATTAAAATTGTCTTATATGACATCCCCAATGTAGAGAAAAAAAGGGGAGGAGGGTTGAGGAAGGGAGATTTAATCTCCAAAAATTAAATGTCTTGAGCGAGTGACGCGTGCCTATGCGTGAACCATAAGTTTTTTTAAAGAATATATATTATTTATCCTCAACGGTCAATATGACGTTGAGCAATGTCACATTGATCGTTGAGAACGGTCACATTGACTGTTGACAACAATCAATATGAATGTTGACCAACGGTCATATTGATCGTTGAGAAGGAAAGAAATTTCCTCTTCAATGGTCAATTAACCGTTTAAGATTCTTTCCTTTTTTAATTTTTTAATCTCTGTATATACTTAACTTTCAAAATTTGTCTACACTTTTGATGAAAACTTTATCGGGTTGATAATTAAAATTTTGACAACGAGAACATGGTATTCTCTTACTGTTAAGTGGTCGGGCATATGAGGACATGGTATTTTTTTAATTGACACACGAGAACATGGTGTTTTCGTATCATAAAATGATTTGATACACGAGAATATAATATTTTCCTATATCTTGAAGTAGCGAATATTGTATATATGGCGTCAAATTTAATGATGTTTATATATGGCGTGCATGGTACGTGCCTGTGAACCATCAATTATTTTAAAGAATACATATTATCTATCCTCAACGGTCAATATGACTGTTGAGCAATGTCATATTGACAACGATCACATTGAACGTTGAGCAACGGTCATATTGATTGTTTAGGAGGAAAATAAGATTCCTCCTCGATGGTCAATTGGCTGTTTAAGATTCTTTTATTTATTTATTTTTAATTTTTTTTTTATCTCCGTATATACCTATCTTTCAAAATTTGTCTACACTTTTAATATATAGAAAAAGAAAACCGAATAAACTAATAAATGATGTGAAGTGTAGGGCCCATAGAATAGTGAGAAAATGGGAATGGATTGGAGAAAAAAAAAAAAAAAAAAAGAAGAATAAGTTATATAACGATATAGAAGAGTTGGACCCAAAAAAAGGGTATACGAATGCCTTAATAGATTGATGCATACCATAATCAAAACTAAAGTGCATTTTCGGGCCTGCTTGCCAGAATCTTTTTGCAAGGGCCAAAATGTTGTTACTGCACATGTTTGTCATCTTCAAATTTTCACTCATTCATTTTTTTTATTTCTTCAAATTTAACGATGTTAGTTTTTTATGAAAACTTTATCAAGTTGATATATAATTAGTTAACATTTTGACAACAAGAACATGGTATTCTCTTATTGTTAAGTGTGTGGTTCAGCATATGAGATTGTGGTATTTTTTGTTTAATTGACACACGAAAACACGGTATTTTCGTATCATACAATGATTTGAACGAGAATATAGGAAAGTGAATAAAGTATGTAATAAATAATCTTGAGTGTAGAGCCCATAAAATGGTGAGACAAAAAGAAGAAAAATAGATTATTATATGGTGACGTGGAAGAGTTGCACCCACAAAATGTAAAGAAAAGAAAAGAAGAGAATGATTGTGAATGTTGTTAGGCGTCTCTAGGGGTAAGCCAGGCCGGGCTAGGCTTTAGATAATTAGGTTTGGGCTTGCTTTGGAAATTTAAAGCTTGGGCCTAAGCATGAGCCTGTATGTAGGCTTTGTACTAGGCTCAAGCATGAACCTACGTAAAGTATGGCATGGCCTGAAAGCCTGTTTAAAAATCTATATAATATATAGGCCTTAAAAAGGCTTCTAAGTAGGTCCTAAAATGTAAAAAGGCTTAGAATAATTACTCCCTCTAGCTTAGGCCCGTTTTTTCCTTGACTTTAGGTCTAAAAATATTCCATAACCAATCCAAAATTTAAGATTATAAAAATCAATGAGCATTACATTTTTTTTTAGTGATGGTGTCAATGCAAATAAATACCAAATAATTAAGGAAAATGAGTGAAGCAATAACTTAACTACATATATGAAGCATATGTCCAGAATGGGCCATGCAAGAATATACTAATTTTGGGCAATTCTACGCTTCTAGCTTAATTGGTCAGACAGTTATCTCACTGACCACAATGATTCGAGTTTGACTTCTTATATGTGAGGGCTGCTTATTATCTGATCTTCTCGGTCTAAACCGGTCACTTGTGGACAACCTAATCAATTTACACCCTTGTATATATTTTCCTACCAGATAAAGTTACGATGCGAGTTCCATCCAAAAATCAAAATGCATATTCAGATAGCGGTTGTAGACTTTCATGTAAATCAAAGAATATTGTAATTTTGTAATACTACATTATATAAACATGAGTTTATACATATTAATTTACCTAATAATGAACCATTTTTTTTTCCATTGTCATTAACTCAAATATATAGTTACCAGCTTAAATTTAAACCCCATTATCTTAATGGTTTTTTTTTTTTTGACATGAACTTGTGTGTGTCTAAGGGTAATTAATATCTAACATTGGTGCAGATAGAATGATTAATGAATACAAATGGAAAAAAAAAAAAAGAAAAGTTAATAATAAAATTGGGCAGGCAAAATGTTGTCCGTTTGTCATATGAACATACACAGCGGAAATCCGGGTAGCAAAGGCCGGAATTAAATAGCATAAATACAGTGGAAAAGGATGCAATTGACGTTGGATTAACAGAAAGCTTTAATGTTCCCCACATTGTATGGATCGAAGGCCATCTGTGTTTTCATTTCCTTATGATCTCCTAATCCCTCCCCCCTTTTTCACAACTTTAATTTTGGTAGAGTGGCAACAAAACTTGTATGTTTCACACTCCAAATGGCTTCATTCCCATATTTGATTCTTAATAAACTTCTCACTCCAATTATTATTTGTTTCCTGGAATGTAACAATGTTAGTCCTTCCATGAAAACTTTATCGAGTTGATAATAAAAGTTTTGATAAAGAGAATGTGGTATATATTTTCTTACCATTACGCGGTTTTGCATATAAGAATGTGATATTTATTTTTTTAAATTGACATGCAAGAACACCGTGCTTTTGCGTCATAAAATGATTTGATACACGAAAATATAGTATTATCCTATATCATGAACTAGCGAATATTATGTGTATCATTGAATTTAACAATAGATGTTAGTCCATCTATGCAAATTTTATCGAGTTGATGCAAGATTTTGACACATGAGAACGTAGTATTTTTTTTATTGTAAAACGGTTTAGTCCATTGATGAAGACTTTATCCAGTTGATGATAAAGATTTTGACATAAGAGAACGTGATATTTTCATACCGTAAAATGGTTTAGTACATGAAAACGTGATTTTTTTTTGAATTGAAATGCGAGAACACGGTAGTTTCCTATCATAAAATTTTATGATATTAGTCCATTAATGAAGACTTTATATCCAGTTGATGGTTAAGATTTTGACATACGAGAACATGGTATTTTCTTATCGTAAAATGGTCTGACACATGAAAGCATGGTATTTTTTTTATTATAAAATGATTTGACCTGCGAGAACGTAATATTTTCCTATCATAAAATAATTTGAATTGACATGTGAGGCGGTGAGAACACAGTACTTTCCTATCATATATAAAATGATTTGACACACGATAATATAGTCTTTTTCAATATCATGTACCGCCAAATACTCTCTATATTGGTATTGTGACACAACTAAACTAATTGACTAACCCAAAAAGTAAAAAATAAAAATAAAAAATTTAAAGTTAACTTCACGATGAATTCATCTTATTATAGACACTGGTATATAAACATTTTGAAAATATATACGTATTTTTATTCAACCACATACCGTTGGTGGCTAGCTACTATAAATATATACTATACATATTATATGGGTAGGCGTCCGGTAATACATTCACTTTCATAGTTTCATACATCATCATTTTTGCCACCGCCCAGCTGCAAGATGGATGAGTATATGATGTGAGTAGCATTGAAATTTGTGTCTAAATTAATCGAGCTGCCACAAATGATGACTCACAAACGTACGGTTATGTAACTTATGTTACTTAAAAAAAAAAAAAAGTTTTTAAGTACCGAGAGGTTTGATGTGTGCTTAATAATTTTATATACATAGTATTATTTTTAAAGACTGTTAGTTGGTCAAAAAAATTCAAATCTAATCGATTAATTTTAGATATCATAGCTAGGCATACTAAAATAAAAGTCTTAAGTATTTGACAAAGTGTAACCGAGACTCAATGTATGCTCATTAATTTTATATACAGACTTACAAAGTGTTATTTTTTAGACAACTAATCAAAGTTCAAGTCTAATCAATTTCTCGTGACCATAGTTGGGAATGAAGACATAATAATATAATAAGAAGTTTCATTACACACACATAATGATTATAGACACACATTAAGCAAATATATCCTACAAGTTTGCTAATTGCAACATAAAACATCATGGGTAAATGATGATATATCTTATACAGTAACCTTCCAACCTAGCTTCCTAGTTCTCTAAAAGTTTTTAAAGGATTGAGTCCAATCAATTCTCTTTTGAAGCGGTTCAACTTCTCTATCGCATAGGTAATTTTTTTTTCTGAGTATTCTGCATATTCCACTTATGCATGTCAACCAATATTTTGAATCAATAAAGCATTAATAAGCATACTAGCCTCGAAAGGGAGTCATTGTTCAATGAGGAGTGGATAGGAGTTCGAGACCCCACATTGACACGCTCTGTTTCAAAATTTAGTTTTCCTATTGAACCTATGTGCTAGTTAAGTTGGGTATCCAGTATAGAACTTTTTAGTCCAATGACTTTATATTAGTCTCATTCCTTGTACCAACTTCTCAATCAACTCTCTATTTAATTCAAGTGGTTCAGTTTGTCTTACGACCAATTTGAAAGGTGTTTTAAATGTTTTACCTCATCACAAATTACACATTTATTTGTTATTTGCGTGAATTAAAATTAACATGACCTAGTATATCATGACACAAATTGGAAGGCTCAAGCAAGTAAACAAAATTAACTTTGCTATTATTCATCACGGTCATTACTCATTACATTGAGGTTAAACAACGCATCAAGTACATAACCTTTTTTTCCTACAAACATGCCTAACTTTTGTCTAACTCTAAGACCATCATTGATCCATGCTTGTTCAGCAACAAGCTAGACACCAAATTCTTGGACAAGCATGGACAAGCATGGATTCTTACCAAAGGCTTCACTCACTACAATGCCTTCATCACAGATCTCGCTAATGATTAATTGAACTTCTTCGATTTGACTCATCGCAATCTTAGAATCCACCATTTTAAAGTTAAGGAATTGACATATTTTTTTTTATTTTTTATTTTTTATTTTTTTATTTTTTATTTTTGCATTAGCATCCTCGTGTTTATACTTGTCGTCCAATACATCCCACAATGCTTTGGATGTAACATATTTGTTGCATATATCGTACAACGTATCGTGGAACCCGTTGAACACATATTTTCAACAAAGGAAGTTAGAGTGCTTCCAAGCCTCCACGACATTCATGAATTGTACAGTCGTCTCATGTTCCTTCAACTCATGAATCTTCTCGGTCAAGAACCTTACCAAGCCGAGAGTTGCCAGATAGAACAACATCTTTTGTTGCCACCTAATTTTGAAGTTTGATTCGTTGAGCTTCTCTGATTTTTAACCAATCCACTTGGTACCAACAAAAGTATCTGCATCGTAGGGATATACCCTTTGATGCGACCACTGGTTTGCAAACCAAAGTTCACCATGATTTCAAAATGTGCAACATTGTTGCTATTTCCACCATTGTTGATTTCGTCCCCATTGCTATTCATTAGTAATATGGGGAAAGATATTTTCACAAGGAAAAAAAAGGTTTTAAGCTTGTTGGAACATTGTTAAAATAATTCTAAACAATACAAGCACTAAAATGAAAGATTATGAGTTCAAATTTCAGTCATGTGACTTTACACTTTCCTTAAAACCTTATTTAATTTGCTACCTCCCTAGGTGTTAGGAGTGTTGTAACTTAGGTTTCCTAAAAGAAAAACACAAGTAATAGTTGGTAATGAACGAGAAAAGATGGCACGTAATTAAGTTCATCAGAGGGAGAGATTAACATGAGTACTGTCCCCTTCATTTCGGATAAGTGTCTTCAATTAGCATAGTGTAGCTCGCTTGGTCTTCTAATTTTTTTCTCTGTATGCTATAAAATTCAAGCTCATTCTAAAAGAGAATTGTATATGTATCAGTGCAACCCAAGTCTCGGCCTTTGTAACGTGAGACGAAAGCTTCTTCCAAGACTTCACATCTCTATTTTTCAACTAAAATTGATCTACTGTGAGACTCAATTTCTCATTCATTTATTATTCATTTTAAGTGTACAATATATCATTTCATTTAAAAAATCCAAATCGACAACTATGACCCATGTCAAATTAGAAGTGGACCAACAAATATTTTTACCACAAAGTAACCAGTTAAAATGTCGTTTTATGTTAAAATTTTAACACTTTTATCACTCCAAGAGATTCCTTTTGCAAAATCATTCAACCAAAAGACGATCATAAGGTGCAAAATACACCCGGAGAGAAGACTCTCAAACCACTTGACCAGAATGAGAGAATCATTTTTGCCAAAGCGTGAGCGTGTTGGTTTGCTATTTGCCAAAGCGTGAGCGTGTTGATTTATTGACTCTCAAGAAAGGGAAAAATCTTTTAAAAAATAAAGATAAGTTGAATTTAATTTTTTAAAAGTAAAATTAATTATTTTAATTGTAGGTCAATAAATCACTAAGGCAAACATGAGGAATTATACATGTAAAAATCATTAAGGTGCAAACATTGTGCAGGGTTTTACAAAAATTCTTCAAATTACATGAAGTGGCCGAAAAGTACTTGAACTTTTACTCTATATATACTCACAAATGAAGAATCTATTCAATCTTATTCTAAAATATTCAACTCCAAAGTCTAAAGCAAAATATGTTTAATTTTCAATCTGAGATGATGAATTCAAAAGTTGCCATGATTGTCTTCATCTAACTTAATAGAGATGAAGGTGCGACTCTAGACACAAAATAGAGATGAAGTCGCGTCTCTATGGGTCTAGAGATCAAGTTCGCCAATTCCTTCGTTGGGGTTTGAACATGTAAATGATTATATAAAATTCTTCAAAATTTAAGGTTTCAAACTAGTTTAATTTGTCTATATTTAATGGTTCTATTAGGCTTGTGTAAAATTAGTCACTTTAAGAACAAGTAAGATAAAAATATATTGTGCCTATAATTGAAAGGAGCAACAAAGATTATATCACTATAATTCAAGGGTCAAAATATCATTTTTTTTCTTAATGTGTTCTCGAAATATAATTGTCTTATGGCATCTCCAATCAAATGTGGGAAAAAAATAATGGATCGAACAAGGATTGGGGAGGGAGATTAAATCTCCTAGGCGAGTTGCGTGTACAGGCGCCATATATATATATATATATATATATATATATATATATATATATATATATATATATATATATATATATATATATATATATATATATATATATATTATTTATCCTTAACGGTCAATATGACTGTTGAGCAATGTCATATTGATCATTGAGAACAGTCAATAAGCAACGGTCATATTGACTATTGATAAGGAGAAAAAAAAATTAAGGCTATAATTGAAAGGAGCAATAAAGATTATATCACTATAATTCAAGGACCAAAATATCATTTTATCCTAAATTTATTAAACATGCATGTGTTCTCAAAATTGTCTTATTGCGGATTCGATCCGATGTGGAAAAAGAGTGGAGAAGGGTTGGGGGAGGGAGATTAAATCTCCGTGGAGAGTGGCATATGTAGGCACGCACCAATGGGTTCATGCACATGCCACTTCGATGAGCCGTCATTTCTTTTTTAAAGTGTATACATTTTTTAAAAAAATCTGAAACGGAGGGGGACCCCAGGAGCTCTAATAGGAATTATGGTCCACCACTCTTCTCGCCCAGGTGACATGCGCCAAGTCGTCAAGATAAAGCTCCTCCCCAATGATGGGACACACCTCAAGGAGTCTCTGGCCTCCTATCTGACATGCACCGAGTGACGCCAAACGGTCAGCCACTTTATTCTGCTCTCTATAGATCACCCTCAATTCAATTCTCCAAGCTCTGCTAAGCCAGTCCCCCATTTCACTTATGATGTGCGCCAACGATCAACGAACCACAGAATTCTCGCGGATCCAAAGGATGACGTTCTTTGCATCCCATTGGACTTCAACGATCAATATGACTGTTGAGCAACGTCATATTGATTGTTGAGAACGGTAATATTGCCAGTTGAAGAAAAAAAAATTCCTCCTCAACGGTCAATTGACCGTTTGAGATTCCTTTTTTTGTTTTTTTTTTTTAAATGTAGGTTTGTCCAAGCCTTATATATTAGTCAAATTCTCATAATAACATATGTAGTGGGACTCATAAATGGTTATATAAAATTCTTGAGTTAATACCCAATATAGTCCTCGACTATAGTGGTTTTACTCAATTTAGTCATAAATGACTTTTTGTGCTCAATTTAGTCCTCGACCTTAATGGTTTTACACAATTTAGTCCTTTGTTAAAAATTCTGTTAGTTGACTGTTAGAAATAGGGTCGTAATGGTAATTTCTCATCCTTCATCCCATTTAGGATATTCATTCTTCTTCTCCTTATTAAGATCCACACAGAAATGTAAATCTTCGTACCCAAATATTTATTATTCTGTATTTATTTATTTAGGGTTGAAGTTGATTTGGTACGAAATTTGGTATTTTTGCGTGGATCTTAATAAGGGAAAGAAGAATGAATCATCCCAAATGGGATGAAGGATGAGAAATTACCATTAGAACCATATTTCTAACAGTCAACTAACAGAATTTTTAACAAAGGACTAAATTGTGTAAAACCATTAAGGTCGAGGACTAAATTGAGCACAAAAAGTCATTTAGGACTAAATTGAGTAAAACCACTATAGTCGAGGACTATATTGGGTATTAACTCTAAAATTCTTCAAAATTTAAGGTTTCAAATTAGTTTGTCTATATTTAACGGTTCTGTTAAGTTTGTGTAAAATTAGTCACTCTGAGAATAAATAAGATAAAAATGTAGTTGGCCTATAATGGGAAGGAGCAACAAAGATTATATCACTATAATTCAAGGGTACGGACAAAATATTATTTTTTTCTAAACTTGTTTAAAAACTTATTGGGAGTGTGGAGTGTAAGACCCACAAAATGGTGTGAAAAGAGAGAAGGATTGGAGAGAAATCCTTTGCCTTCTTCTTTCTTTATTGCTAACAGGGTGTTTGGTTGGGAAGAAGGAATTCATAGGAAAAAGAATTGCAATTCAGTGGAAAAAAATAAGATGAGAATGCTAAAGACCTTGTGGTTTATTGGCACCCGATGTCTTGATTTACACTCTTACATGAATAATGGGAGTGGGTTCGAGTCTCAGTGAAGGCAATTGTTGACTCACCATTGTATATCCAAGTATATAGTAATTTTATACTACTACATTATATAAAGATAAGTTTATACATATTGATTTACCTAATAATTCATCATTTTCTTTCCATTAACTCAAATATATAGTTACTTAGTTAAATTTAAAACCCATTATCTTAATGGTTTTTTCTTTTCACATGAACGTGTGTGTAAAAGGGTAACTAATATCTTAACATTAAGACAGATAGAATGATTAATGACTACAATGTAATAGGGTCAATTATATTTTAAAAAAAAATGATTAATGTATACAAATGAAAAAAAAACAAAAAACAAAAACAAAAACAAAAAAAGATAATAATAAAATAGGGTAAAAGGTTGTCTGTTTGTCATTTGAAAACAGCAGAAATCCAGGAACCAAAGGGTGGAAGTATAAATAGCATAAAGACAGTGGAAAAGAGAAGTAAAGGCTGCAATATAATTGACGATGGACTAACAGAAAGCTTGCAAAAAATCTTCCCCACATCGTATGGATCGAAGGCCATCTGTTTTCATTTCCTTATCATCATCTCTTAATCCCTCCCTCCTTTTAACCACAACTACTTTAATTTTAATTTGTTGGAGTGGCAACAACACTTGTCTATGTTTCACACTCCAAATGGCTTCCCACATTTCATTCTTAACAAACTTTTCACCTCCTTCATTTATGTGGTTCATCGAATTTAATGATATTATTCCTTCGAGGAAAACTTTATCGGGTTGATATATAATTAAAGCTCTGACAACGCGCGAGAACATGGTATTCTTTTACCATTAAGCGGTTTGATATGAGAACGTGGTATATATATTTTTGAATTGAAACGCGAGAACACGGTGTTTTCATATCATTAACGATGCTAGTCCATTGATGAAGACTACTACTACTTTAGCAAGTTGATGATCAAAATTTAGACATAAGAATGTGATACTTTTTTATTGTAAAACGGTTCAGTACATGAGAACGTGGTATTTATTCTTTTGAATTAACATGCCAGAACAAGGTATTTTCCATTATCAAATTTAATAATATTAGCCCATAGGTGAAGACTTTATCGAGTTATGATTAAGATTTTGACATATGAGAGTGTGATATATATTTTCTTACCGTAAAACGGTTTGCCACGTGAAGAGAACACGATATTTACTATCATATAAAATGATTTGGCACATGAGAATATAGTGTTTTCCTATATCATCACGAACTAACAAAAACTCTATATTGGTACTAAGACAGCTAAACAGGTTGACTAATACAAAAAAATTAATAGTTTTGTTGTACTGACAACTAACTTCATAGTGCAAGCATAGTGCATGATTCGATTCATTCTTATCAAAAGGAAAATTTATTATAGACACTAACAAACTCTTCAAAAGTAAAATATATAAACTATTGAAACACATCTGACAATTTATCTAATGTTCGGGATTGAGTGCAATCATCTAGCAAATACTATATGTTGGTTGATTTTGAGTGACAACACACTCCATTGAAGAGCAAGTACATCTCTTCTTCAACCACAAACCGTTGGTGGCTAGCTACCTAAATATATACATATTATATATATGGATTAGACATCCGGCAATACATACATTCACTTCCATACGTAAACATTTTTGCTAGCACCTAAGATGGATGACTATGTGATGTCATTTCAATTTACCATTGAAATTTGCAATTTAAATTTCAACATTGACTGATCTGAATAGGATTCTAAGTAGAAAAATATGTGTCACAAACGTACGGTCATATGACAAAAACAAATGTCTCACGTATTTTGCGAACCGTAGCCGTCATAAGTTTTATATGCAGAGTGCTATTTTTTTTAAGACAATTAAGCAAGATTCAAATTTAGTCGATTTTCGATTGTCATCTGTTAAAATAAAAAGTCAAAAGTATTTGATGAACTGTAACCGAGAGGTCAGGCCGGCTATGCTCAATGTGTGCTCATAAATTTTTTGGTGAAGATAACTAGGTATAAAAACATAATTATTTTATTATATAATAAGAAGCTAGTTTCATTACATATATTGATATATATTATATTACATTATTGATAGATGATGATATGAGTAATTAAGATAACATAAGCAAATTAAATATACCTTACAAGTCTGCTAATTGCAACATAAAACACCATTAATTAGTACTTAAGATAGTAATTAGAACATTTGGCGCGGGGTTTTGGTGCAGAAGCTTCCATAGCCATGGGGGCATGTGCAGTAGTGAGAAGAAGAAGAAGCAGACACAAAGTCCATAAAATCCATATCCATTGCGGCGGCGGCGGTGGCGGAGGAACACCAGCGGTTCATCGTCGCGGCGGGTGGGGCTCCACGGTGAGAATTTGCGGCGCCGGGGTTTGTGTTGTTAGCGGCGGCGGGGGCTAGTGGAGTTGATGAGTTGATGATTTGATCAGCACCGCCCATTTCGTATAAGTTAGGATCGGACGCTAGATAGGTGCTCCAGCTGTCCTCCTCCGCCGCCACGCTGTCTTCGTTAGTCTTCCGCCCAACCGCCGCGAATTCCGCGCTGCTGTTATTGCTCCGGGACCCATTGTTCGCCGCCGTCGACGACGACGACGAGGAGTTGCCGAACAGTTTCTGCATGAAGTTCACCTCCTCGTCGTACGTCTCCGTCAAAATCGACGGCGAATCGCGGTTGTCTTGCTCCTCCGCCGCCGCCGCCTGCGGCGGCGCCGGTGCCGGCGCCGGAGAACCGCCATTGTTAACCTGCTGTTGGATTGAAGGGTGCTCTGCAACGAGCGTTCCAGGCGGGCCTAGAGTGAGGCCACTGAAGTATTTATACTTTATATAGTTCTGAAGAATCACCGATTTCCTCCTCCGGCCGCTGCCGCTGCTCCCGGCGTCCTGCAACGACGACTTCAGTCTCCGCTTGGAGAACTGACGTCTCTTGGTGGCGTTCCAGTGGTTCTTGATCGAGTTTTCCGACCGGCCGGGAATCTGTTTCGCGATCTCCGACCACCGGTTTCCCAGTTGCTCATGCACTTCCACCAACAGCCTCTCTTCTTCCTCACTCCACGATTCTTTCTGCAAAAAATCGTTAACCCAAAAAATCCGGCGAAAAAGTAAAACACCCAACGGTGTAAAAATAAAAAGCAGATACATTTAATTAAACATTTAAGAATAATGTTTATTTAAGGAAATAATTGCATTGAATGTTGTATAAATTAGAGTAATTAATGAAAAAAAAAATATTAATGAATGGATTTCTGAAATCTCAAATTTTAGGAGTGATTGATGAAATCTTTAGGAAATTCATCAGATTAGGCGTGTGTTTCTGAAGCCAAATGATAAATGGATAAATAAATTAAAGGGTAGAATTTTTTTTTTTTTGGTGAACATTTAAAGCGTAGAATTAACGACAAGACAAAAAGGTTTCAGACAAAACCTTAATATCAGGGCGAAGGTGGTTGTGCCACCTTTCTCTGCACTGTTTTCCGGCACGGCCGACAATCTTTGTGGCGATCACACTCCATCGCCTATCTCCGTACTGGTTCACCAACCTAATCAGAAGCCTTCACACATGTCCAATAATTGTGAGTAAAACATCGTATAAGATCGAAAAAAAAAATAAACAAAATTATTGACTGATGACGTGATCAGTTGTTTATCACTTACCTATCCTCTTCTTCAGTCCACTGGCCCTTGATGAAGACGACTCCATTAGAGGGGCGGCGTTCATGTTCTTTCTCTCTTCTTGTTTCTTGAGGATATGCATTTTCCGGGTTATGGTGGGCCCAGCTCGCCGGCGCCGGCGCCGGCACCAGTCCGTGGGGAAAGCCGCCACGGCTCCCGAAGTTGTTTAAGTTCGGGAGATGACTCAGCCAGGACGCCGCCGCTGCCGCGGCGGCATCAGCCGGCAGCAGCCCGTTAGAACTGCTTGCGCCGCCGTGAAACGACGATGAAGAAGAACCAAAGCTCTCCGGGAAGGGAATCTCTTGATGATCGTTTCTTTGGGGAACAATCACCGGTGGGAAAGGTGGGAGGATAGGGTTTTGAAAGTTGACGGCAAACGGCCGGTAACCACCACTACCACCGCCACCACCACCACCGCGGTCCATCGAAGAGGTATAGGGAGAAAGATTTGATGGTTTTGATACGAAAAGGGGAAAACAAAGGGTTGGGTACTTGACAAATTAGACTAACGCTGGCCAGCCGCTTAGCGTATACAAGTAAGAATGGGTAGTGAGTAGTGACGAACTATTGTATATATATAGGAGCGGTGAGACATTGGCATGAGAGATAGATGCAATCCAACGGCGGAGATCGGATCAGAGGTGGGGCCCTAGGAATATGTATACCAGTAGTACCACCCGTATTCTTATCTTTATTCGTACTAATCTTTGACATGTTCTGACTGATTTATAAAGGATACAGTTTTCATTCATTTTTTACCATGAAAGTTTTACTTTTGTATATGTAATTAAATAGTTGTGGAATACATATATATACAGCTTCATCTTAGGGGGGGAAAGTACATTAGTTATTAGGAATTAGATAAAGCATGAGTTGGTTAACAAATTACTAGAGTGGTACCAGTTTTCAACAGCTAATTAAGCTAAGGGCTTGTCAACTAATAATTAATTATAGGTGTAAACACGAAATTTGGAATTTGTATATATATATAACAAAAAAAAATCCAAGAATTGAATTACAATGAGTATCGTTAAAAATAATTTAATTTGATTCTCAAAGAAGTGTATATTCTTTGTTGAAGGGTCTCCAAATTCAAATGATTTGATTTTCAATAGAAAGTCTAGTCTTCAAAATTTGTGAATGACTAGAGCTTCAATGTGTGATTTATGATATGAAATGAAGCCTAATATTTACAGTGGTAATTAATGAGATAATAGTCATAATACTAAGAAGTATAAAAAATGAATGAACTATGCCATTATTATGTCTATGTTCATGATGTTATCACAACTATAATATTTAAAAGAGAAAATTATCAAAATCGTTTATCAACTATGCCATAATTCACAAATTAGTCATTTACTATTAATTTTACAAAAATTAAGTCCTCAAGTATTCAATTTTTACTCATTTTGATCCTATGTAAGTTGAATTAGATGACCAAAATAAGTAAACATTGAATACTTGAGGACTTAATTTTTGTAAAATTAATAGTAAATGACTAATTTGTGAAATAAGGTATAGTCGAGAGACGCTTTTATTAATTCACCCTATTTAAAATAAAAATATATAATTTGAATAAATCTTTATGAAATAATTAAATTAATTACATAGATAGCATATTCTAAATTAATTTAATTAATTGATGTACATGCTCAAATAACTCAATTAAATTGTGATCCAATATTATTAGCCCAATTAGTACTGTCAAATACTAAAAAAAAAATAAACAAAAAAAGAAAGAGTTGATTTGATCAATGAATAGTAAGTAAGACAGATAAAATTGGACAAAAGGAGTAGCTAATAATGAATTGTGTCAGTGGATAGTTGATAGGGATAATGGTCAAATAAACTTTTGATCACCAATACTAGAATTTGGGTCTTTGGATTCCATAAATTGGAGATTGGGCGAAACTGCAAAAGTGTAAAAGATAGATCCCTTGAACAGAGTTAATGACATTGACTAACAAGGAGGCTCTCTAAATGGGCGTAATATTGAAATAGACCCTCTAAATTTGTATATTAATGCAATTGAGCAATTTTTACCTTTTATTGGCCGTAAATAACCGATTAAATGTCACGTCAAATATTTAGTACGGAGTATATCTTAAAGTAATATATTTATCAATCTAGGTTATCTCCCTAAATTTTTTATTTTTTTTATGCTAATAAATGTATACATTTTACTTTAATTAAATGTTGTAAACTTTAATTTTATTTGATAAAATTTTCCCTACCATAATTTTGTTGGACAAAATTACATTTACACCATTATAATTTCCTTACGGGCTATTTAATAAACTTTAACATTTTGCAAAAAGAAAATAATAATAATAATAATCTCTAACATTGATGATATGACTCCTTCACTATAACAATACATATATACCTAGTACCA
The DNA here is from genome assembly GCA_003576665.1 of Ipomoea trifida. Taxonomy (NCBI): domain Eukaryota; kingdom Viridiplantae; phylum Streptophyta; class Magnoliopsida; order Solanales; family Convolvulaceae; genus Ipomoea; species Ipomoea trifida. The sequence goes on from CP025657.1 coordinate 16,409,848, forward strand.
TATTTTTTTTCTATTTTTTTTTATCATTTTATCTATATCATTATATAACTATTAATTTAATTGTGGATGATATTTTAATTAAATTTCTATGAGTTGTAAATTAGGTGTGTGTAGTACATATATTATTTGTGTATATATACCAATATATATGTGTAAAATAATAGTTTAGTATTATATACTCCGTATATAATAACTTTTTATTTTTTAAAATACAGAGTATAAATTTTATCAAAATTGCTTACACGTACTATTATTAAACAAAAATATAAATTCTCACATTCTTTTTTCTCTCTATATTTTTCAAGCATCATAAATACAATTTATCACTTTAAGGAATTGGGAAGTATAGTTTGAACTAAAAATTTGTAATTATTTTTATTTATTAATATTTGAATATTGGACATGATTTTTACACATTGCACGTACAAAATACTAGTACCTAAAAACGTAATAAGTATCAATCAAAAGTTATATCCATAATTTATGTCCATGTTTTTACTTTTTAGTGCTAACCATTTTGTACTTTGTGTTTTTAGAGTTGTACTATACAATTTTTTGGACAAAAATATCCTTACCATTATAAGTTCCATTATCTTTTCCATTAACTTTAGCATGCGCATGCATCCACCATATCTTTTCTTATAATCTTTAATGATAATAATATTTATAAACATTATATATTTGATTAATATAATAAATAAATTTTTCATTTAGATTTTAATTATTAAGAATTTGTTAGTTATTTTTTAAAATATAAATATTGACATATGTTTTTGTGCGTCAGGCATAGAAAAGACTAGTATTAATATAAAGGCTAACTCATATTTATTATATTAATTGTTCGTTATTATTCTTCTTTGTTCTTTCTTCCTTAGGACATCCATAATGGTATTTCTCTTTTTGTGGGTCCAACTCCACATCACCATATAATCTCCTCTCTTATTTTCTCTTCAATCATTCTCTCATTTTCTCCCTGTTTTGTGGACCCTACTATTTCACAATCCTACAAATCATTTAAGAAGTATTATTTTATTCACTTTTTTATAATTAATAATTTTAACTTTATAATTATAATTTCTAATTTCTATTGTAAATATAATTTAATAAATTATATTTTAATTTTATAAAATATAATTTATAAATTTAATTCAAGCAATTAAACTCGTAATTAAATAAAAATATATCTATGAAATTTAAATTAAACTACAAATTTAATATATAAATAAAAATATAAAATCATAAATTAAATAAAAAGTTAAAAGTATAAATAAAATGAAAAATTACATCGAAGCTTACCTCTGGCCATCGAGTGCACGTCATTGTAAGACATCATTGAACAATGGCGACTCATTAAAAACATTTATGTCATTGCGAGATCCTGCAACCCCGAAAAATGTCAAATCCATAAATCGTGCGGCGTGAGTGCGTGACCACTTCATCAAGCATAATAGTTGGAACTTTGTGATCACCATGTGTGAATTGTCTCTTCCAAGCTATTGGACAATTGCGTCACTCCCAATGCATACAATCAAGACTTCCCAACATTCCAGTGTATCTGTGCCTCTGTTCGTGCTCGTGAACTAATCGTTGGATATCGATTGCAATGGGTCTTCGCAAGTATTGGCCTCTAAATACTTGTAACACAACAAAACAAAAGTTTAGTATGGTGATGATTGAGAATGAGTACATCATCATGAAAAAGATGCACTATGGTTTATCAATATTTGAAATGCTTGTTGAACCAAATAGTTCCCAACATTCCAATTATCACCGTTGAAATGTTCATGGTCACTGGACATTTTGAATTGGGAGAGATTGAGAGGAAGTGCATTTAAAAAAAAAATTATTTAGAAGAAGTGCAATTCTTTAAAAAAAAATTATTGAAAGAGTAGGATTGTAAAAAAAATGTTGAATAAAAATGAGAGAATATTGTAGATTTGAATGATATATATATAGTGATTAAAAACACGCACACACTCAACGACATATTTATTAGTCGTTGAGTGCATATGAAATGAATTTCATTTCAACCTCAATGGCTTGAGGCTTAATTTAGATTATATCTATTTTTATTAAATGTAGCATAGTAGTGGGGGACCCGCTGTCCCCGGCCACTACGTGCGCGTTGCGTGCGCCAATCTCGTTTTCCTCTAGAGAGAAACTTCTCTCAAGAGAATAATTTTCTCTTCGATACATTTGTTTTCTTCTCCTTTTTTCTCCTTTCTCCCCTCTCTTTCTCCTTGGTTGGAGATGCCTTAATGTTGATGAATCTCGATTGACGACAAAAAAATATGACACCAATGACAATCTCTATCATCTTCATTAATAGATGGACTAGCATAGAGACCCTGCGGACGTAATTGTCGAAGAATTTCAACACACTCTCCCCTCTACCACTTTCTTTTCACTTTCTTCCATAATAACAATAACAATAACAATAACAATAACAATAACAATAACAATAACAATAACAATAATAATAATAATAATAATAATAATAATAATAATAATAATAATAATAATAAGTTTTCAAAAATAATAATAATAATAATAATAATTAATAACCTAGGTAAAAACCCCATTGAGGTTGTCCTTATGATTTATTTACCGTTTTGTCCCAATTATTCTTATTGGATTATGCAATAAGGTTAAATAAATTCTCCAACTATTAATAAAATAACAATTAAGTTGCCAAATTTCAATTACATACTCAAGTAGTCATGCTCAATAAAATGTACAATTAATGTTTTATTATAATTATTTTTTGCTAATCAGCCTCATATTAGATGCCACATCATGTTAATATTTACTTATTTGACATAATAATTATAAATAATATTTTTTTAAAATTCATATTCTTTTTTTTAACGAATCAACTCATTCCCATTTGAAAAACACAACATGCACCTCTTCTATTGTCATCTATCGATTCCTCATCTCCATCTCTTTATTATCACTTTCACGTGGAAGGAGGTAATGTTGCTAGCATCTTCCAAATTGAGATGATGATGTAACACATCCTATTACCTCTTTTAAATTTGAAATGAAGCAACGGTGTCGACTTGTACGTTCAAATTTAGAAGAAAGTGACACTGTGTTACTTTTTCTAGATTCAAAATGAATCGACACTACTTCACCTTTTTCATATCATAAAAAAGATATCAAGCGTCACCTGCTTTCAAAACTAAACCAAGGTATTGAATGTCATCTTCTTCTAGAGGTGACAACAGGTTGCCCTATTTTTTTTTTCATATGTAATTTAAGATTTTGTTTTAAAGCCTCTTAAATTGTGCTACCACAAAAAAGCTCTCATGGATATCGGAACAGTTAATAATGTTTTTTTTTAAGGTGGGGAGAGGTTTAAAATGAAACATGTAAGTACATTACTCCAATTCACTTCGAGTGCACTTGCTCATCACTGGGCAACTACCGTGCGTATACAGTGCATCTGCACTATTTATTCTTCTTTTTTTTTTTCCTCAAAAAGCTCAATTCTTGTAGAAGAATTTCAACACTCTCTCTTCTCTACTACCTCATTTTTTACTTTCTTCCAAAAAAAATAATAATAATAATAATAATAATAATAATAATAAAACCTATGTAAAACCTCCATTGATGTTGTTCTTATGATTTATCTACCATTTTGCCCTCATTATTCTTATTGGATTATGGGATAAGGATTAAATAAATTCTCCAACTATTAATACAACAACAATTATGTCATCACATTTCAAAAAGTTTCAATTACATACTCAACCTCAATAAAATCGTACAATTAAGTTTTTTTTTTTCTTTAATGAATCAATTCCTTCCCATTTGAAAAACACCATAGCCATCTCCCTTAATTGTCATCGATTGGACAATTCCTCATCTGCATTTCTCTGTCACTTTCATGTGGAAGGAGGTGACGTTGCAAACATCTTCCAAATTGAGAGGAGGTGGCACATCGTGTTACCTCTTCGAAATTTGGAATGAGGCAACACTGTTGACTTTTTCAGATCTAGTCGAAAGTGACTTTGTGTCACTTTTTCTAGACTTGAAATGAGCCGACACTATGTCTCCTTTTGCTTATCATGAAAAAGATATCCGGCGTCATCTGTCTCCAAATTTAAAACAAAGTATTGAATGCCGCCACCTTCTAGAGGGGACAAATTGTTGATTTCTTTCCCTTTTCAAATGTTAAAAAAAAATAAAAATCTATAAGGTTCTCATAACAATCAAGAATCTATAAATTTTTTTAAAAAAATTTGGGAAGAGGTTTAAAAAGAAAACGTGCAAGAAAAAAATTTGTTCTGTTATCGTTTTTTTTACTAATAATTTGTTGATAACTGGTAAAATTTTTACTTGCATGATTCGATTAAACTTGAAAATGTAATTGAAAATTTTTAAAATTTGATGACAAACATTATTTTGCAATATCTCATGGTTAACCCTTTACCTTGAAGTATTGGAGTCAATAGGGGTTATGTTAGATGCCTCTTTACTTTCTTGGGTGACTTTGATAAAGCCCAAAAATTGTATCCATACTATGAATGTCAACGGTTGTTATATCGTGGACCGTGTTTCGAAAACGGCGTCGCTTCTTTCTTTGAGTAAAGAAATGGCAGTTATTACATTTTAACAAATTTTGTATTTTTGAGTAGTTATAACAAAATGAAACTACAGTGTATTTAAAATGAAACTATATGTCGCATATTGTGTTTATATTATCAAATGAAATTATAATTGAATTGAAATGATATTTTAGTTGTATTGAAATAAAATGGCAGTATGTATAAAATGAAACTGAATAACATGTCTCACATATTGAGTGTATATTATATTGTCAAATAGAAGTGTAGTTGAATAGAAATGATACTTTAGTTTTGCTGATGACAGAGTAATTGGGCAAGCAGCACTAACTCGGATTACAAGCAGGCAAGTGGACTCAGGAGTCAAACGGTCATCCGTTACACTTGAGGAGAGGAGTTATTATCAACAACTCCATTACCATTGAAGGTCACCATCATTGAACAACCATTACAAGTCACAAAGAGTCGTTGTACCTCAAGTAAGAGGAGCCGTGTTGTAGAGGAGATGGGGGACTTGGTTTCTGACACGCAACATTACTAGACAACACTATTGTACTCTTGATTACATTGAGATTAATAATACATTCCGGTAACATACTTACCGTCATTGGTGCTTTCATTGAGAGCTAAGGCCAAATCTCAGGCACAGCTCTACATATTACAAAAGAAGGCCGCCCCGGTGCCTTCCACGAGGGGAGCTGAGTGAGGTGATAGCGATTGGTAGGGTGAGAGCATCTGCCTCCTCATCCACGGCGTCGCCTCTTCCTCCTCTAGTGGCGCCTCCTCATCCAAGGCGTCGCCTCCTCCTCCACCGGCGCTTCCTCATAGGGGTGGGCGTTTCGGTCTTCGGTTCAGTTTTTTTCGGTTTCAATTTCGGTTCGGTTTCGGTTTGAATTTAATTGGGTTTGGTTTACACCTCCCGAATTTTAACATTTCCTAGACGACAAGGCGGTCAGAGGCGCCGCGACTTAACGGGGCACCGTTATAACTATACATGAAACATCACATAACCCAAATCCAAAGTCTAATATTTAATTAATAAATACCAACATAAAAAATTAACAATTCAAACAAATTAAAATAAAAAAAATAAAACTGGAAATTAAATTCCAAAACTAAAATTTTGAATTATAATGGATTTGGAAATTCATTCCAGTAAGTGGAATGAATTTCCAAATTCATTCTAATTTTGAAATATATATATATATATATATATATATATATATATATATATATATATATATATATATATATATATAATATATATATAACTGTTTTGAAATTCATTCCAGTAACCCGAACTGTTTTGCCCACCCCTACTTCCTCATCCACGGCGTCCGCCTTCTCATCCGTGGCGTCGCCACCTCCTTCTTCAGCGGCACCTCCTCATCCACGGCGTCGCCTCCTCCTTCTCCAGCGTCGCCTCCTCATCCACAGCGTCGCCTCCTCCTCCTCCAGCATCGCCTCCTCATCCACGGCGCCACCTCCTCCAGCGGCGCCTACTCATCAAATGGCGTCGCCTCCTCAAGCGGCGTCCTCCTCATCAAGTGGTGTCCGCCTCCTTATCCAGGGCGTCTGCCTCCTCAAATGCGTCTGACTCCTCAAGTGCATTCGCCTCCTCAGGTGGCGTCAACAATTTTCAGTGTACCTAGTGGTCATGGTCTGCCATGACTAATTCCGCACAAACAAAATAAAATAAAATAAAAAATAAAACTTTATTCCCTTAGGGCCGGCACGAGATCCGATCTCGCTAGCTACCTGACGGGAGGGTGTTCTCAAGGTAAAGCTTAAGGCTTTGTTACGAAAACACCACACTCTATTCCCTTAGGGCCGGCACGAGATCCGATCTTGCTAGCTACCTGACGGGAGGGTGTTTTCTGGGTAAAGCTTAAGGCTTTGTTACGAAAACACCACACTCTAGTCCCTTAAGGCCGGCAAGGGATCCGGTCCCGCTAGCTACCTGACGGGAGAGCGGACCTTCAACCGGGATTACGGCCAGTCGAAATGAGCTCGCGCACAAAACGCCCAAAAAATTGGAATTGGGTCGAGGCGCAACCTCAGCCACTCTTGGCCGAGGCACGACCTCGGCCACTCTTGGTGGAGACGTGACCTTGGCCACTCTTGGCCTCGGCCACTTTTTTAGCCTAGGCCCTACCTCGATCGCCACGTTGGCATTTAAAAAAAAAAAACTCTTATTCATCTCGCTTTACACTATTACTACTCCCTTTGCACTATTACTACTCCCTAGTTGACTCGGCTACGCTCACAAACTAGGGAATAAGGGGCTGGTGACAGAGTAATTGGGCAAGCAGCACTAACCCGGATTACAAGCAGGCAAGTGGACTCAGGAGTCAAACGTTCATCCGTTACACTTGAGGAGAGGAATTATTATCAACATCTCGACTACCATTGAAGGCTCACCATTATTGAACAACCGTTACAAGTCACAAAGAGTCGTTGTACCTCAAGTATAAGAGGAACCCTATTGTAGATAGAGGAGAGGGGGGACTTGGTTTCTGACACGCAACATTACTGGACAATACTATTGTACCCTTGATTACGTTTAGATTAATAATACATTCTGGTAACATACTTACCGTCAGCTGAAATGAAACTACAGTATGTATAAAAAGGAATTGAATAACAAGTCTTACATATTGAGTGTATATTGTCAAATGAAACTGTAGTTATATCGAAATAATATTGTAGTTGTGTTGTAATGAAACTCCAGTGTATATAAAATGAAACTGAATAACAGTTTCACATATTTGAGCATACATTGTCTAATGAAACCGTAGTTGAATTAGAATTATAATTTAGTGGTGTTGTAATAAGACTACAGTGTGTATAAAATGAAATTCAATAACATGTATCACTATAATAAGACTATTGTATGTATAATGTCAAATGAAACTGTAATTGTGCTGAAATGAAACTACAATGTATATAAAATGAAACTGAATGTGTTATACAAACAAAGCTAATTACGTGGAACAGGTGCCGTTTCCGTTTCATTAAAAGAAATAACACAGTTTTAGACCATGGTCTACAATGTTGTATGGACCATAGTCCATAGTAAAATTTATCAAATGTCAATTGGGGCAATTTATATCGTGGACCAGGGTGCACAGTGCATTGTGCACCCCATACCAAAATGTTAAGAGATGAGTTATGTGTATTCTAGGTAATCGTTATGTGTTTTCTAGGCCATCATTATGTGTATTCTAGGCAACCGTTCTATGTATTCATGTTAGTAACACATTTTGTGATGTGTTTGTGCATTCGAATGTTTAGGAGGATGAGTTCTGTGTATTTTGCGTCAATATTCTGTGTATTCATGTAATCATGTTATTAGCACATGTTGTGATGTGTTTGTGCATTTGAATGTTAAGAGGATGTGTTCTGTGTATTTTGTGTTAGTATTCTGTGTATTCTTCAGTTTCATTTTAATTATACTTCAGTTTCATTTGATAATATTGCTTTGTTTTTTAATTTCATTTTTCACACACACTAGTTTTCATTATAGTAATACCAAAGTATTATTATAATTCAACTACAGTTTCATTTGACAATATAAATTATTATATGAGCTCTATTTGTAATTGTATTTTCAACACACTAGTTTAATTATAATAATGCTAAAGTATTATTTTAATTACACTCCACGTACATTTGACAATATATGTTATTGTATGGTTCTGGATTTTAATTTCATTTTCCATACACATTAGTTTCATTTTAACAATACTAAAGTATCATTTTAATTATACTACGGTTTCATTTAATAATATACGGTTTGTATTTTTCAATATAATTCTTTTAAAAAAATTATCAAATAATACTAATCATATATAATTTTTAATTAATATTTTGTATATTAAATTTTTGTAATCAAATATTAGTTTTAATATTATTTACAACCTTTTTTAAAAAAATTATTTTTCGTATTTTTGTAGTTTTTAAACCAAAATATTAATTAGGATATAAAGTCTTGTCTCCTTAGAACTCAAGGAGTGGCTAATAATTTGTAACTGCTAGGAATTGATCCCTAGTGTTGCTGTTGGCGGGTAAAGACCCAGAGCACTGGACTAAAATGATTATAGTGAAACGAGTGATGATTTCTTAAGGGGAGATATGATACCCTTTATATAGCGTTGAAGACTTTTTGGATGCTTAACAAGTGTATGGCTCTTATTTGCCTTCTACCTACACTATACATCTGTCACCCCATTACTTTGCTGCCACCACCTTCACCTGAATAAGTAGAGCTTCTTGTTCTTTGATACACAAGGATTGAGTAGCTTGGTTGGTTGGTGGGCGTGATGTTATGCATGAGGTTATGAGTTTGATTTTATTCTTCTTGAGTCAAAATCTTACTAATAAAAATATAGACCCTCAATGTGTCAAGATCTTCCCAATAAAATAGCCCTTGGGGCCGAGGAAGTATAGACACTCCCAAACTTCTTCACCCCAAACTGCTAGGACGAAAGGTTCTCCTTTCTTTTGGATAGCTTGGTCCCTACCATCTTCCATGTGGTAAAAGGAAAGAGATTTTTTCCTTGAGGCGTGTTGCCTCGCTAGACCCCTTCCCTGCTTACGAGCCCAGAAAAGATGATTCTCGAACGCCTTCCCTACAAGCAGACCGATGAGCTGTGATCACTACCTTCTTTTTCCTTTTTTTTTTTTTTTTTTTTTTCTGTGCATGTGTTGTCGAGCTAGCCAAGCTGTTTTTAAAACCTACAAACTTTAAAAAATAGATGCATTTTTTTCTTAGGCTGTCAACCTAGCTTGCAAGCCCAATCATAATTATTTTTTTTTCTCTTAACTGCCCACCCTATTTTGGGAGCCCAACACTAAGTGATATCGTTTTCTTTTTCTTTTCTCCTCTGGACTGTCTACCCAGCCTACAAGCCCAATCATAATGGTTTTATTTCTCATGGGCTGCTTTGCAAGCCCAACATTGAAATTGATATCATTTTTTTCTTCTTTAGGCTACCTACCCAGCATACAAGCCCAACCATAATAATGAGTTGTGTTTAAAAAAAAGTTGTTTATTTTTTTTAATACACCCTATTATATGTAGTATCTGTTCATATATACTTTCTCAATCTAGTGAAGTCCAACAAGTCAATATCGCATCCATTGTGGCTCAAATCCATGACCTCCCATTTGTTATTGTTGTCATGAGTATAATTATAGAAAAGGAATCTTGAGAATTTGTGGTTATAAATTAGACTTTTACAAATAAAAGCTTTGTTTAGCAATTACTTCGTAATTGTTAGCGGTTTGACCAGCAAGTAATATAATAATTTGTGAATGAAAAAAAATATTTGTGTAAAATCGTCGGGATCTTGTCAGGGAGACGGTCGGGTCTAAGATGAAATGTAATACTTATAATAGCAAATGTATTGTTAAATTATTAATAAAATATTTAATTTATACTTATATGAAAAAATGCAATACTTTTTGAACGAAAATGTAATACTTTTATATTTTGATATAAAAATATTACTTCTTTTTCATGTAAAAGTATTTTTTTTCATTAAAAAATTATATTTTTTCCCTATAAATAATGAATTACTTATTTTTCCTCTCCTTATAAGTAATATTTTTTATATGTTTATGTTTATCAGTTACCTTTCTTCTTCTTCTTCTTCAGTCCACTGCTATTAGAGGAGCGGCGTCCATGTTCTTTCTCTCTTCTTGTTTCTTGAGGACTGCCAGCGGCGATTGCATTTTCGTGGTTGTGCTCCCAAAGTTTACGTAAAAAAATTGGAATTTGACAAATTATACTAACAGATTAAGTAGCTTAATTAGCGTTTTTAAGTAAGAATGAACAATGAATGGTTACAAACTATTTTATATATATATATATATATATATATATATAGGAACGGTGAGAGACATTTATATAAAACAAAATTGAGATTTGACAAATTATACAAACGGATGTAGCTTAACTAGCGTTTTTAAGTAAGAATGGACAGCGAGTAGTTACGAACTATTGTATATATAGGAACTGTGAGGGACATTTTTATGAGAGATGCAGTTCAACCGTTGAGGTTGGACTATATGTATAAAATTTGTTTTTACTTAGTAAATGCACTTTATTATTTACCACTTATTGAAAAAACTAGGGAGGAGGATGGAGTAGATATGAAGTGTTAAAAAGTTGCACGTGTTAGTCGGCGGTCACCTTATCTCCAAATCCCCGGCAGGAACGCCGACAATTAATTAAACTCCATTCTGGTCTAATACGTGTTTGATCAGCTAAGGTTCCCATGTAACAACGGCATAGATTCATGTTTTACGAGGAAATTAAAGTCATGCTTTCAAATTTTTTGTTAAAGATAAATAAAGCTTACTCGTAAACTTCAACTTTTGATTTCGGACTCAAATTATATATACTCCTATGAAAAATGGCACTTTTTCCCCTATGTTATGTGCTTATAGCACTTTTTCTCCCTGTGTTATTAAAGTGGCAGTTTTTTCCTATAACATAGGGAAAAAAGTGCTATAAACACATAACATAGGAGAAAAAGTGTCATTTTTCTCGATACTCTTAAAATTATCCAATTTTGCACAAATAACTCAATTGGTAGATTATAGGTACGAATGTTAAATTGAGACTCAACACTTTTTGTTGACACCAAACATTAATCCTTACATTTAAGAGGCTACTAAATTACTGTGATTGATCTCTCCATTATTCTATCGGACCGCTGAGTTTGCCAACTTAACTAGGAGTTTTATTGAGTTGATTAAGCTGTTAGACTTGGTAACCACAATATTACAACTCCTGGCGAAAATGATTTATTAGTCTTTTTGGTTCGAGCTAGTTAGCCAGTAATCTACACTGATTTACCTTCTTATAGAGCTATAAATAGTTCTTTGTCAGCTAGAGTCACAGGGCATGATTATCCAATGTATGGTGGCAGGTTTCCCTTCTCACTCAAAAAATATATATATCTATTAAGGTATTAAACAAATTAAAGTTTAATTACAATTGGGCATGTGATTCTATACCAATCAACACATGACTCAAACATAGAGTTTTAGTAAAGAGGGATGAAGCAGAAGAGAAGAATACAGAGAAACACAAAGCAGTCTTCTTGTTTCTGGCCCTGCATTATATTCCTGCAATATGGAGTAAGCTAAGGCTGTTGTGAAAAGAACAAACCTTTCTTTTCTTGAACTCCTAAGAAAACCAGAATCCCATTCTCCACCATCATCACAGCTCTTCAGGCGACAGAAGAAGCCAATGACCAAACAGTTTTTAACTTTTAAGCCATGGAGACTCCATCCCCTTCAAGGCTAGCTAGTAGCTACAGATTGATTATGAACAAGTTCATAACAGGATTAAAAACAGTGTTGTGTATCGCGTATCCTACATCTTACGTGCTGCTAATTTCTCCGTGTTCCGATCGGGTGGGATTAAACATCATTCGTCGCTGGTGTCCAGAGGGAAGCAAGTGTCCTCGCCGCCAGTGCTCCACAGGAAATGAGCATAGCACGCTGCATAGAACGAGTTGTTCGGCTCAGCAGCAGCAACAGCGTCTTGGTATCTTTGCTCCGCACCCCAGAGGTCCTTTCTCACCTGCCAAAGAAATGTCGCGTATTTGTTCAGCGCATCAGCATCCCTCGGCTCTACCCCCGTTGCTCTCTTGAAGTACTCCTCCGCTCTGTATTAGTCACAACGCAACTCTCTAGTCACCATACCGATAAGCAATGCAATCAAGAACTAGAACCATTCATAAATTCACCATTTTTTCACACATTCAATATGTTTAGTCAGATAAACCAAACTACACAGGCTAAACAAGAAGCCATACAATGCAGTGAGGATTTGCAGATTAGCACAACATAACATATTCAGTTCTAAAATTCTCTCCAACATGACAGTTTGCCAAATAAAGCAACAACCTTAATCTGATTAGAGTAATGGGATGGGATTAATGCCAATCACTAGAACGAGGTCAGATATATTCTCGAAATGGTCTAAAACAGATAAGGGAACAAAGAAAGTGAACAGATTTATACCTGTCATAGTCTTGGGCAACTAGGTGAAGAAACTGAGCATAATTCGCGAGTAACATGGAATTGTTGGGTTCTTGAGCAAGTCCTATCTGATACATCATCTCAGTTCTGAAGTACTCGCTATAATCATCGGATTCAATCTTTGCATACACGGGCGACACAAATATTGCTTCATGGTCCAGAGATTCATCTCTTAGTACTACAGACTGCATTCGTGAAGCCTCGTCAACAATTGAATCCCACAGCCTCAACTCGTCTTCCCTGGCAACTTGGCCAGACACAGACTCGTCTTCGCTACTCCTAGTCATGGAAGACAATTGTCTGTCGAATCCCCCATCACCGTCCGTGCCATTAGCAACCGGTCTGTACTTCCCCCCACCACCACCGCCATTGCTTCCATCAATGGTTGTACTATTGCCATTCGATGAGGAGACCGAAAAGGTCTTAATGGCTGAAGAATCGAACTTTTGATCAAGGAAATGCTGATTATCATCTACAATAGAAACAGATTCAATTGGGGGTGCTATATAAGGCTGCAGAGAAGCAGAACTGGCCATAGAATGGACACTGAAATTGGCCAGAAGGATCATCACATAAACCATTAGGGTTGGGGTATGAGAGAAGACTTGCTGGAAGAGCCACACGAACGAGGCGTGGATTTCCTTCTCAACCCTAATTAGAACCCCTTGAAGCTCTTCATAAGACAGCATTTCTCTCATCTGCAGAATATAGGTGTTGAGTTCTCGGATTATGAGAACCATATTTGAGAATGCTTTTTTAACAGAACAATAGGCTGATTCCCCTGCTTCTCTTAGCCCCTTTTCCCATTGCTTCTTTCTCTTTATGATCCTGAGAGATAGGGGAAGATCAACCCTATTGGCCTTCATTTCAATGCTCGCCGGAATCATCTCCTCCCTCCCCGCCCAATCCGGCGGCTCCGCCGCATCAAAAGGGCTCTGATTATCGGAAAACATGGCGCCGAAAGAAAATTCCTCGTTCCAGAAAGAACTTTGGCTACCACTGCAGGCTCGTCGGGTCAACCGGACCCGGCGGTTCGGCGAATGAGCTCCGGAGAACCCGGACCGTTCCTGTCTCTGCATAAACCGGCAAAGGAGAACTCCTTCGCTACACATCAAACTACGTCGTTTCTGGGAAGGAGATGAAATCGCCGACGCGAGGGTTTGAGCAAAAGACGGCGACCGAGAAACCGAAGGCTGTGACCAATGCAAACACGTCGCCGCCGCCGCCGCAACTTTCACTCCCATTTTCTCACTCACCGGAAAACCTAAACAGACTTCCAATTCAAACTAACAACAACAAAGCTTCCCGAAAAGGCGAAAAGTTTACTAAAGCCCAGAAATATCTTGATCCGGATTTACAAAAAGTTTCCAACTTTATCGGAAATCGAACCTGCAATGGAAAAAACTCATCAACCCATGTTCAGGAGCACAAATATCAACGTAACGGCATAAGAAACTTACGCTGCCGGGATATCGAAGACGCTTGTTCAGTTCTCCGGCGAGCCGAGGTTTCCGGCGGAAGCTTTTTTATTGAAAGAGAAGCACGAGTTCAGTTTTAAAGAAGAGTAGCCATGGGAGATAGATATTGTTTATGCACACAAGTGACAGAGGCAATGAAGAAGAAGAAGAAGAAAATAAAAATCTTTAGAGAGTATAAAATACGGAGAGAAAGGGAAGGGAATACGTAGAAATACAGAGATGTAGAGTGCAGCCGGTTGCCGGTAAGAGAGGAAGAAGATTCTTCAAAAGCAGTTGACTTGATAGGATCGTTGAATCCGACTCGGCTGAGTTCGCGGGCTTTCGGATCTAAAACTGGGAACATGCCACGTGTTTTAGCCCCTGAATTTTCCTTCATACTCCGTAATAAATTCATTTATCATTTTTTATTTCTTGTTCACCTTTAGTTTTAATTTTATTTTTTTAACTAGAAATCTGCATTCACTATTTGAGGTACATATTGCATGAATCTCATTCATAAGTAATAACTCATAAACTACACAAGAGAAGACCTTGTACGACAAGATCGAACTAACTAGAAGTATTACAGGTCTTTTTTTTTTTTATCACTCATGGTTAGAATCTAAGTTGAATTGTATCCCACACATAATTCCTTTAATTACAACTTTATAATAACATGGTTTTACTATATATATTTATTTTACTAAATGATGAAATTACTACATATATCTAAAGAACAATTTATTTTGGATCGTGGTCCATACGCAATAATTTGCCATACTAACTATCTAATGTCTTGCTTTCATAAACTACCATAATTCTCTCGTATGAGTTGAGTTTAGGAATGGTGACTCAAGAAGTTAAAAGGGGTGTGAAACGAAGCAAACCATTAACAAAAGTCAATCAGTAAAGTTCAAACTCATAATCTCTGGCAGAACAATCTAAGCATCGACTACTCAATCCACTCAAGATATCATGCACGTATAAAAATGTAGGATGCTCTATTCATCCGTGTGGAGATTGTCAAATCGATGGCATACATTTGCAGTCATCCAAAAGGTCTTCAACAATATATAAGGCACCCTTGTCTCCCCTTAAAAGATCATCATTTGGTTCACTCAATTCCTCCTGGTCTAGTGGTCTTTTGTTTACACTTTCAACCCATTCACCTATCTAGGCTCGATTCTTAGCCGGGTTATAGTTTATGGTTTATTCAATTTATTATTTGGTTAGTCGTTTTGGGTCAGTGTTTCGAGCTTTGTACATATCTTTTAGGCCTAACTCTCGAATAATAATACTACTATTTTCTTATCTCTATTCTATACACTCATACTCGGTTTATGGTAGACCCGATCCCGACAAAGTATAAATAAAACTCATCATCATTTTGCATGCCAATCGATGCAATAGTTTGGTGCATAACGATTGTACTAGCGTGATGTCAACACATTTCGTCCACGAAATGAACTAGCTAGTCTTTACTTTTGTGTTTTGTTGGTTATTCCCGTTTTGTTATTATTATTATTTTTTTTAAAATCATGAATTAGTGAATTACAGTAGTGCTATTGAGCGCAAATTATAAGGTGGACCATGGTCCAGAATGCATTGTGGACCATGGTCATAGCTGATACTGTAGTTGTGTGGAAAGGGAATTGCAATTGCGCGGAATAGAGGCCGCTTCATCCGTTCAACTCACTACAGTATCAGTTCAACACAACTGCAGTATCCGTTCAACACAAGTGCAGTATCCGTTCAACACAACTGCAGTTTCAGACGGATGAAACAACCTCTGTTTCGCGCAACTATAGTTTCCTTTCAACACATCTGCAGTATCAGTTCAATACAACTATAGTATCAGTTCAACGCAATTGCAGTATCAACCATGATGCATGGTTTACAATGCATTGTGGACCATGATCACGGTATAAGTACTGACTATTGAGTAATGCAAAGTTCTCCTTGTCCACATTGAAAGTTTTAAAAAGTACGGAGTACGTGTTTTTACTCCTTTTGTATAGAAGCAATTTCAAGAGGGTTTATAACCATATCTAATTTTATTATAAGTTTTAGAAAGTACGGAGTACGTGTTTTTACTCCTTTTGTATATAAGCAATTTCAAGAGTATTTGTAACCATATCTAATTTAATTTAAATATTCTAAGAGTGAATAAAGGTTATATAATTTATTTATGTATATTTTTTCCTTACTTTTTTTATACATTATGTTATAAAAGTTATACAATACAATATTTTGATAAAAATACCCTATACTATAATAACTTTTGTTATCTATTTCAACTATTGTTTTTTTTTTTTGAGGAAAAAATAACAATAGTTGAAAAAAATAACAAAAGTTATTATAATATAGAGTATTTTTTTTATCAAAATATTATGAACATGTCTTCACCATATATTTTCTAATATTTTTTTATAATATTTTCATATCTTTTTTTATGATAATAATAAAATAGACAATATATATTTGAGTACTATATAAGTTATTTCCTAAAATATAAATATCAAATTTATAAAAATTATTATTATTATTAATATTATTATTATTATTATTATTATTATTATTATACAATAATATAAATATATAAATTTTAAATAAATCTAAGATTTTAATATAAATTAATATTGGATATCTATTGTTGCGCATCATACTAGTAGTAAGAGAAAAGAGAAAAACCCCGAACACAACACTGCCTTTTTCAAAATTTCATCTTATTTTGTAACCTGATTATTATTCTTAGGCTTTCCCCAATTGTGAATTTTGTAGAGTTTTTGGAATAGTAAAATTTAATGGGTTGGTTTTTAACAAATGTATGTGAAGGGGAGCGTTTTTTGGAGTTTTTTCTCTTGCAAATTAGGTGTTTTGACAAGCTGAGGTGGGCCCCACTGGGTGAAAAGTCATTGCGCCTCGCGTGCGATCCCGCCTGGTGCATAATTTATTTATTTTTATTTTTTAGTTTTGTAATTTGTTTTATTCTTTTCTTTTCTTTTTTTCCCCCTCATTTTCTCTTTCCTAATCACAGCTATGAAATCCCTAAAAAACCCACCCCTTATTGAGGAATGCCTTAACACTACATAACTTCGCCTATATATTATCATAATTTTTTTCAACAATTACAATATAGAAATTCCCTCCTTATCAAGATTATGCATGAAAATGTAGTTTGAATGAAAGCGACTTCACTGATACAAAATTCTTCACTTTTTAGAACAATCGAAGCCACGTATAGTCTCATCATCATGCATGAGGATAAGCTAAGGAACGTAACAAGCATACAAAATATATATATACACACATCACGTATATATATATACATATCACTCAAATACATAAAATCTCACTTCCTTCTTTCATCTCATCATATATATATATATATATATATATATATATATATATATATATATATATATATATATATATATATATAGATCTAAATATCTTATATGATGATATTATTTGCCACCTCTGCATCTCATATCCCTTCGTATCCATATATTTCTTACTCCCAAATTTCCCCTTGAATTCCATTAACAAGAAGTATTTATTTATCTCATATTTAATGGTTACGAGTTCGATTCTTATCAACATTTTCTTGAGGTCAAACTCGTCGCATATGGCTTTCTTAATGCGATTTATCACTTTTATGTAATTTGTAGATTATTACATGAGAGATATCGATGTCATGTCGACAAGATAAGTTTATTACTTAATATGGTATTTTTAGAAAATGTTATTACCCCTTCAAATTTTATTTTTAATAAATAATTATTGGGTGTTCATGAATTGAGTGACACGACTATTAGTTAAAAATAAAATTACTTGTTCAACTAGAAAATGTTGTGGAAGGATAGAAGATTGGAAAGAAAAATTTTGGAGAGATAAATAGTATTACTATTATATATATATATATATATATATATATATATATATATATATATATATATATATATATATATATATATATATATATATATATATATGTATGTATGTAATTTAAAGGAAGCAGAATATATATATAACATAATGGAATTTTGGAGGATGGAAGAACGTAGAGATGAGAAATGAAGATGGATCCATTCGGATTGGATAAGGTGCTGACCTGGATGGATTAGGCAACGTGGCATTTGCTTTTGCATATGTGTTACTGTCCAAATCTTGAAAATAAATATATACGGAGTAATATATATATATATATATATATATATATATATATATATATATATATATATATATAAATTCAGTTCCCGTGCAATTGGGTGTCTTCCGTGTAGTTAAATCTGAGCCATTGATCTTGCTTAAATCAACGTCTAGGATTATCAAAATTTATATATATATATATATATATATATATATATATATATATATATATATATAAAACGCAATGATAATTTGGTAATTTTTCATCTAGATCAAATTTAAGATGCGCGGTTTTTCTTCTTAAGGTGCCTGAGTTTTGTGCTTAAGGTGAGTGGGTTTTCTGCTTAAGGCGAGTAGTTCTTGAAACTTAAGGTGCGTGATTTTTGTACTTAAAGTGCGTGAGTTTTGTGCTTAAGGTGCGTGATTTTTTTCGCTTAAGGTGAGTAGCTGTTGAAACTTACGGTGCGTCAACTTGAAGCTTAATTAAGGTGCGCGTCTTTTCTTCTTAAGGGGTGTGATTTTTCTTCTTAAGGTGCGTGGTTTGTGTGCTTAAGGTGCGTGGTTTGTGTGTTTAAGGTGCGTCAGTTGTTGAAACATAAAATGCGTGGTTTATATATGTCTTGTGTGAAACTGTCTCATGTGACGTGTAATATTTTTTAGTTAAAATTTAATATTTTTTTATGAATTCATTAAAAAGTGTTAATTATATGTCACACGTGAGAATGTCTTATACAAGACTTATTCATATCTCAATTACTTCCAACCTGAGCTCCATCTATCTCAACCAAATTTCTAAGAATTGAATATTATATATACAGTCATGACAAAATGTTATAAGAATAACAAATGTCAATTTTTCCAAGTAGTTAATGTTTTTATCAAATTTTGTTATGTCAAGTAGAATTTGCACTTATGTGGCTCTATCCAACCTATTCAATTCCTTTCTAAAACTTGTCTCTTCAAACTCAGTTCAATTAGTTGATCAATCTAAAAATAATAACTCTTCTTCACTAACATTTAGCATGTTGCAAATTCACTTTTTTATCAATTAACTTTAGAAAACTTGGAGTCGACCTTAAGAATAAAAACAGTATACCTTCAGCTAGCGATTGTTAAGTAACTAGAAGTCTAGAATAATCATGAATTGAATCTTGCACCACCTACAAATACAAACAAATACAACCCTCCACACATACATAACAATTCTCTCCTTAATTAATCCAACAGGCAGTGTTGCATGTTGTGGGTGGCAAAATATCTATGCCATCATAGTCATTTTCCAACATATACATACATATGCAAGTTGTCAAGTTAGACGAGGTAGCTAGTCGTTTCATTAAAACTAAGGAGGGCCAAGGTCGGTTGTTATGTTGCTCTTGTTCTTTTTGCACACAAATAGTTTGGCCACTCGACCTCCATGCTTACAAATATATACATCCACTCCAAAATCAATCTGGCTTAGATATGCTAGCGTAGTTATGTCGGGAGGTCTTAGTATAAATTTTAGGGTATATTTGAACTCGAATCATATATAAGATATGTTCATCCAAGAACCCATGGTCACATGGAGTGGTCTAAGAGCGTTTATATTTACTATTTGAGCAAGTGTAATATGTTATTTGCGTTGAAGATAAATAATGGCATTGGAAAGTGAAGCATGGAACGTAAAAGAGACTACATGGAGATTGGCGACGAAAATTACTTACTTTGTTGTTAGTGAAGCAAGGAACCTTACATATTGAGTCAAATCTAATAAGATATTTAGACTAACTCTAATAGGCAGACATGCAAATTTTACTCTGGACATGGTCCATGTAAAGCGTGGATCATGAAGTAAAATGGTGACGTATCATTTTAATTACATTTTAGTTTCATTTGTCAATATATGTTATTGCGTGAACTTTTTTTTTTTTTTTTTTTGTTTTGTTTCAATTTCTACACACTAGTTTCAGTATAGTAAAATTGAAATATTATTTCAATTACCCTCCAGGTTCATTTCACAATATATGTTACTACATGAACTCTGCTTTATAGTTTCATTTTTTTACATATAATAATTTTATTACAGTAATACTAAAGTATCATTTTAATTACACTTCATGTCCATTTGACAATATATGTTATTGTATGGACTATATTTTTTAGTTTCATTTTCTCCACACATACGGTAGTTTCATTATAATAACGTTGAATTATTATTTTAATAACACTTCAAGTTCATTTGATAATATACGTTATAGCATGTGATATATTTTTTAGTTTTATTATCCACGCAGATTAGTTTCATTATAACAATATTATTTTAATTCTACTATGATTTTATTTGAAAATATAAATATATGTAACGTAATAAGCCATTGATTTACAGTGACAATACAAAAAATATAACAATAACAGCACCTTATTTGACTACAGTCTGCACAGCACTCTATAGACCGTAGTTCACCGTATAACAATTAACTTTAACAGTTTAACATAACCCAGGCCCATAACTCTGCGCTGTGTTGATCCAATCGTTATACCCTGCACCACAGTGCACATAGCAATGTGCACCACGTACGTAAAACGACGTCATTTTGGTGTTAGTGGACGCGAGCGCGAATGACTCAGAGAATTCATTATCTATAATACACATAATCATTATCTATAATACACAGAACGTTTGCCTAGAATACACAAAATGTTTGCCCAGAATACACAGAATATTGACACAAAATACACAGATGTTAGTGGGCGCGGACGCGAATGACTCCAGGGAATTCATTATCTATAATACACAATCATTATATAAAATACACATAACGTTTGCCTAGAATACACAGAATGTTTGCCCAGAATACACAGAATATTGACACAAAATACACAGAACTCATCATCTTAATATTCGAATGCACAAACACATCACAACATGTGTTAATAACATAAATACACAGAATATTTACATAAAATACACAGAACTCATCCTCCTAAACATTCGAATGCACAAACACATCACAACATGTGTTACTAACATGAAATCACAACATTTGTTACTAACATGAATACACATAACAGTTGCCTAGAATACACAGAACGGTTGCCTAGAATACACAGAATGATTGCCTGAAATACACAGAATATTAACATAAATACAGAGACCGGCCGAAACGGGAAACGTGATTTCCAAAAAAACGGACGATTAATTTACAATGCTCAAAACGACGTCGTTTAGGTACGTGGGGGTGCACAGTATAATTTGCCGTGTTGATCATAGTCCATCATATAACAACTAACTCTAGCATAAGTTCATAACCCCATAACTCTCATGCGATTTGAAACGTAACCATGATTAAATACTTTGACATTCAAGTATATGCAATAATATTACCAGAAGTCCGATGTTGTCAGGCCCAAAAGGCCAGCAGCATTAGCCCATGAAACATAACAAGTCAAGCCTGGCCCAAAGTTAAGGCCATGGTATTAGTGAGTGAATTAAACGTGTGAAATGTGGAAACAACAGCTTGCTTTCCACCATCTCTAGCCAATGAGATCAATTTCAATAGCTACTATCACCCATTAATATTGTCAAAATAGATAAGGGAGTAATTATACTATGAATTGTGTACACCTTATAAGGTGGACTCGTCACAATTAAATTGTAAATATTCAGTAGGTAAATTGGGAACATTCAGTATATAAATTGTGAATATTTAAAATGGACTTGGGTCCACAGAATAATTTGCCCGTGAAACTAAGTTGTCAAAACCTGTCATTTTGGGGCAAATTATACCGTGCACATAGCAATGTGTAACACGTACATAAACGACGTCATTTTGAGCATTGTAAACTAACCGTCCCTTTTTTTGGAAATCACGTTTTCCGTTTCGGCCGGTCTGTGTATTTATGTTAATATTCTGTGTATTCTAGGTAATCGTTCTGTGTATCTCAGGCAATCATTCTGTGTATTCTAGGCAACTGTTCTGTGTATTCATATTAGTAACACATGTTGTGATGTGTTTGTGCATTCGAATGTTTAGGAGGATGAGTTCTGTGTATTCATGTTATTAACACAGGTTGTGATGTGTTTGTGCATTCGAATGTTTAGGAGGATAAGTTCTGTGTATTCATGTTATTAACACAGGTTGTGATGTGTTTGTGCATTTGAATGTTAGGAGGATGAGTTCTGTGTATTTTGAGTCAATATTTTGTGTATTCTGAGCAAACATTATGTGTATTCTAGGCAAACGTTTTGTATATTCTAGATAGTGATTATGTGTATTACAGATAATGAATTCCCTAGAGTCACTCGCGTCCGCGTCCACTAACATCGAAACGACGTTATTTCGGACTAGAGTCCACGGTGCTCCACAGTGCATTTTGGACCCTAGTCTACAATATAATGATTTATTTGCTTCCCAACAAAAAAAAATCATTAATCTAACCACCAAAAGTGGGCCCACAGCTATCCATAGAATCTCAACACCGAACGCAGAACGCTCATCCACCTCAAACAATAATTAAGACCGACGAAATCTTTTGCGGATTGTGCAAACTTTAATAAATGAATTGCTTAAAAAAATTAAGCCCTTATTCAGAAATTTTGTTTGTAGGCAAAACGCCCAAAGAGAAATTATAATTAGTTGCATTAACGTGCTAATCAATGCGAAGAAATTAATAACCTTACTTTGCTAATGACGCTATTAATTCTTTTGTGAGCACTAATCTTTATTCATTATTTACCACAGACCGATTCAACCTGAAAATGTTGATAGACAACTCTCATAGAAAGTCAAATATTGGATCTTGAGATTACTAAATTGACCCACTCATTTCTATTGACTCTGTTACAAAAGTACAAAGGGGGTGTTTGGCAAACGGCTGATAGATTATAGCTGATAGCTGGTTGGTTTAGCTAGTAGTTAATGGCTGATTGCGTTAACTGGTTTGACCAGCTGGTTGTATTAGCTGGTTATAAAAAACTGTTTGGTAAATTAGCTGTTTATTAGTAGCTGATTGAATGTAAAATGACATTTAAGGGTATTATTATTATTTTTTTTTATAAAATAACAAACACACCACCCATTTAAAAGTAAATCTCATTGATTTTAAAGGATAAAATAGTCAATATACCATTGTTTCCAACCAGCTAATACAAAAAGCTACATTCATTAGCTTTTCAATTTTCAGCTTATTGACCCAATAAGCCAATGCAAATAAGCCATTTACCAAACACTTCAAAATAGTTTATTGGTTGGTCAAAAAGCTAAACTTGGTCAAATAAGCTAAAATTTGGCTTATAAGCCAATAACCAAACACCCCCAAAGAGTCAATATTGTTTTGTTCAGATTTAAACTCATGATATCTTAAAAGAGTCATTTCGTGTCACTAGACCATAAAATCATTATAAAAAATAATAAAAATTACTTATTTACCAGGTGTACAAGCAAAAACTTGGAAAATTTAGAATTAGTCTAAGATAAATTAAAATATCTAACGTAAGAAAAAAAAAAAGGGCGACTCAAACGATAAGGCTAACATTCTTACGTGGCGAAACTGAAAAACTGGCAGGCTTTCTCTGCCGGTTCACCAAACTCACCTTTCTGGTACAAGTACTTTAGGTGCAGTGTCTTTGTCTCTGCATGTCGGAAGAGATAAAACTAATATTTTCAGAAAAATGAGAAGTTAGAACACCGGCAGAACAGATTATAAGATTATCGTTCTCTTGTTTCACTGATCGAGATTGCGCCATGGCCACTACAAACGTGTATATAGTGTAAGTTTCCAGATTCGAGGTTCCGATCATTCTATAACCCACGGCCATGGATTTAATCGTTCTGAAATTGGGTTTTGATTTAGGTTTTACTCTCTGTACGGGCATGTGGAGACCATGGCAAGAGAGATACAGAAGGGGGCGAATTCTGTGGATGGCGTCAAAGCAACACTTTGGCAGGTTTAATTTTGGCTTAAAGTTGAAAAGATTCAGTCTTTAAACGTGCGATTGGGTTTTGTGTGATTTTGAGTGTGTGCACGAATGAATATATAGGTTCCTGAGACCCTTCCCGACAGGGTTTTGGAGAAGATGAACAGTCATCCTAAAGCCGATGATGTTCCGATGATCTCGCCTGAACAGCTTTTGGAGGCTGATGGTTTCCTCTTTGGTAGTCCGTCTCGGTTTGGGGTGATGGCTGCTCAGATGAAGGCTTTCTTTGATGCCACACATCCGTTGTGGGCCACTCAAGCTCTCGCCGGAAAGCCCGCCGGAATCTTCTGGAGTACCGGCTTCCATGGCGGCGGCCAAGAACTTACCGCGTCAGTCTTCTTTCTTTGCTTCCTTCCGTTTTCTGCCCACACAATGCAAATTATTCTATGACTCGAGTTTAAAATATACAATTTACCTACTGAATGTTTGTAATTTATATACTGAATGTTTACAATTTACATACTGAATGTTCACAAGTCAAATTGAGAACATTCAGCTGTAAATTGTGGCGGGAGTTCATGGTATAACTATTGCTAACCTAACTAAATAGTGGAGGGTAAACTACTATGACTCAACGACTTATTAAGTGGAAAAAATTGGTTACAATCTTTTAGCTCTCACAAAGAGCTCATTACATTGCATATAACTCTGACTATTGTCGGATGACTCGTTCTTATATCCCGCTTATAATTCACCTCTTAAGAATCAATTGAGCTATCCGTGCAGGTCTTCCTTTCCTTTTTCTAGTGACAAAGAAACTTGCCATACTTAAAGTTTGCACTAGATAAACCTGCCTTGTGACTCTAGACATAAAAGGATTATAAGAAAGTAAATTAACCTACATTATCTATAGCTGATCGGTTTAAATAAAAAAGTTCACTCGTATTAAGAGTCGAACTTGTAACATGTGATTATCAAGTCAACAATCAGATC
The DNA here is from genome assembly GCA_003576665.1 of Ipomoea trifida. Lineage (NCBI taxonomy): Eukaryota > Viridiplantae > Streptophyta > Magnoliopsida > Solanales > Convolvulaceae > Ipomoea > Ipomoea trifida. The sequence continues at coordinate 16,434,978 of CP025657.1, forward strand.
AATTTGACTGAATTTCTGTCTCACCATCCATTAGTGTATATGCAGGTTAACAGCAATAACACAATTAGCACATCATGGCATGATATTTGTGCCTGTTGGATACACTTTTGGGAGCGGAATGTTTGAGATGAATGAAGTGAGAGGAGGGTCCAGCTATGGGGCTGGAACATATGCAGCAGATGGATCTCGTCAGCCCACAGAGCTGGAACTGCAACAGGCCTTTCATCAAGGGAAGTACACTGCAGAAATCACCAAGAAACTCAAGACCAAAACTTGAATCATAGTATGAATATATGCCCAGATCTTGATCACAACTGTATATCAACAAAAGTTTAGTTGCACATGTACATTGTTGTTTTGTTCCCAACATCTAATTTAAAGTGGAACTATTATTATAAGCTCTCAATCTTTGTGTTTTCTTGAGAGGCACATGCCATGGCCCATGGCAGAACTGGAACCATAACCTTTGTAAGTATAATTATTCAAGAATCTATCCCAGAGTATTCAGTGTTGAGCATAAATATAAATGTGCAGTCCAACTATCAGCTTAGGCTTTTAGTTGAGATGGAACACATGCTTCAATTTGGTATCAGCGCCACCCAAAAGGTCATGGGTTCGGAAGCTTTTAGTTGAGATGGAACATATGCTTCAATTTTCAGAAGTAAAGATGAATTTATGTACATTTCAGTGCTGACACAACAGAATCCCAGAAGTGAAATGGCCACAAAAACAAGAACATTTCAAGAACCAGCAAATCAATGTTTTGACTAGCTAGTACTACTAACTATATGACTTGAGAAACTGCAAAGATAGGAACACATAGAACAGGGATTCACAGGGCAGGATAGTGAAGCTGTTGTTGATATTGTTTACAAGGGAATTATGTACAGATAGATATTCAAGCCACTCTCACCGCCCTCACCGAAGGTGAGAACCATAGGGAGTGAAGCGCGGGTCTGGGAGGATAATTGGTAGGTTTTCGATGTACCTATACAGCCTCTTCCAGTCCTCCCTTAGAATTAGAGGTAGCTCGACGGTGTCACTCTTCTCCACGCATACCCAAAGGTCGTCCGAGTTCACTCGTCTGAGATTGCTTCGACAAAAGGGGCAAGACTGAGACCGGCTGCGCCTGAAGAAATAAGCAAACCAGTTGAGTGAAAACCGGCATAGCGTATTTGTTAAAACACAAAAAATGACACGGCAAGACTTACCATTCCTGGAAGCATCTTAAGCATAGCGAATGCCTGCAGTCTGGCATAACAACTTTGCTATTAGGTTCCAAGCAGATTCCACATTCCGCTTCCCTTTCCAATTCAATTTCAGAAAGCTTCCCTTTGGTCGAATACCGGAGCGAACATATTTCTTTCTGTTTCATTTCTTCGAAATCAGTAATCCCTCTTTGGATTTGCAGTGACGGGAAAATTATCTCTGTTTTCCACAGGCAGTATCATTAGAACAAGATAACAATAGAATAAAACAACGAAGAGTATCCATTATCCAACTACATTTTCTTGATCCAACCTCACTCACCATAAAATTCTCGAATGCTGGCTCTCCTTTCCTTAATGTACATAGATGTTTTACCATCAGCATACGCCTGCAACACGAAAAAAAACGTTCTTATTCTATAATGCCGGCTAGATTTCACTCTGCTAGTGGATCCACAAGAGCAGAACATAAAGAACGACCAAAACCACGAGAGATTCACCATATATACAAGAACTTCAAGCAGCCCTAGCGCGCCAGCGACCTTACAATCAAACCATTGAAGGAGAAAAAGACAGAATTGCGAAGCTGGACTGTAGGCCAGTCTCATTTGAATACACGCTCCATCGAGCTCCCTGCGATGGCCTAACGCTCTGATGCAGAGATGGAAACACAATAAGCCACAAACATAAATGAAGCTATATGCCTTATCAAACAATTACATTAACACAATTCCTCATTCCCTCCCAAGCCTGAACCTTATTTGTATTGATCACCATTGACCAATACCTCCAACTCTATCCTAAGTGATAGAGTCCACAAAAGAGGCTAAAACATGTATGGCCCCAATTCCTCCCACAAATTCAATTATCAAGAACTGAAATTCTCCAGTTCACTGAACCACAGTTCTACAAGACTACAATAGCTTTTTAAGATAAATCTACTTAAAACATATAAACAATTTCTCCAGAAACCTCTTCTTTCAAGCCAATCTCAGCAACCTCATAGTGGGCAAAACAAAACAAATTAAAAATCACAACTTTGCTCAAACCAACAATCTTTGTTAACACAATTTAACACCAAAACAGAAAATCCATAAATTTATCATTAAAAGCTACAAAATAACTTCCAAAAGCCTCAAATTGACCAACAATACCAGAGCAAAAAAAAAAAAAAAAACAGAGAGACCAGGGGAGCTTACATAGTGTTGGCGAGCTGAATATCAGCTTCCAGAGCTTTGAGTGAATCCTTGAATGATCTACCCATGGCTTTCCTCAATGTTCTCAGCAGAAACAATCAAAACCCAACAACTCTCATACAAGAACTAATAAAGCCCCCCACTTTCCCACAAAAACAATAAAAGATGAAAACCCCAGAAAATATCTCCAAGTCTCCGGCACTATGATCGCCGATTAACCGGCTTTTTTTTTCCAACTCCCCTCTGTTCTTTGATCTTCTACTTCTTCTGGCTACTTCCAGAATTCTCACACTACACTTAATGATCACTTTACAATTGAATTTTCCTAGCTGATTAAATACCCTCAAAAAAAATCTAAAGCTTTTTTTTTTTTTTTTAAAAGATAGAATTTACTCCGTAGAATTTATTAATGTTTATATAATTGCAACCTTATCCATTATCGATGTCTGTAGAAGGGAATGATACCATGCGAATCAGTAACACTACAGAACTCTGTCAGCTGGGGGGTAGTGGGGGTAATTCTGTCATTTCGAAATTAGTATGTTGACGTGGCAAGGGGACATTGGGGGAACAGATTTGTGATAGCATGAGGATGGCTGCACAGGAAAGAAACTAAAAAACCGGGAAAGCTATGGGATTGCGGTTTTGGAAAATTGGGCGGCCCACAGGAGTGAAGATTAAGGAAAGGAGACAAGTCACCCAATAAAAATGACAAAAAGGTAATGATTGAACTTAGCCATTTTATTATATAAGGAAATGATAATAATACTATAGGCAAATGATATATGATAAATATCTATTTTTATTACAATGAAGATTTATTTTAATGTACTAAAAGTTCATATTTAAATGATATATCAAGAATGAATTTATAATACACTAAAGTCTTCAAAAAATAAATATATTTTATATTAAAAATAATACATATTCGGTATATTAAAAGCCTTAAAATTAACATGTTGTCTATTTTTCACCTTATAATATGGATTATGGTCTACGAAATAATGATTCTACAGTTAATTTTGTAAATATTATATTTATCATTTCTTTATTATAATAAATGACTAAATATCATTATTTAATTAGCAATTCAATACCTTTTTGTCATATTTATTGGGTGATTCAGTTCTTCTTTTTTATTCTTCACTCCAATAACATTTACAATAGTTTAAATTTTCTAAAAAAAATTGGTTGAGGTTAACAAGTCGGGTAAGAAAAATAACAAAAATAAATAAATAAGCATATCTTTCTGAGTCTTAGTCTGAGTCTGAGTACTCTAAATGGTCTCAAACACATAATATATAAGAAACTTTGTTTGTTTTAGTTTCTCTTTCTCTTGGACAACAAATCCTAAATAACATATATATAAACCTCAATATTTTCTTTCTTCCATATCAACAAAAATTTCTGGAAAAAATAATCATATTGAAGTTGGTATATCAGCAAAAATTTCTGGAAAAAATAATCATATTGAAGTTGGTTTTATAGGCTGCCCAAATTTCCAAAATCGCAATTCAATAATTTCTTTTTTAAAAATAGTTTCTTTCCTATATATGCAACTATTCTTATATCATCACAGCTTCACAAGTCTAATCATCCCATCAGTTTGTTATGCCATGGACCCGTAACCACACATGTTTACAATTTTAAAACTCTATTTTCATAATATTTAAACTCTATGTTCACAATTTTTTAACTTTTATATTCACAATTTTTGAAATCTATATTTATAATTTTTGAAATATGTATTTACAATTACATAATTCTATGTTCACAATTTCAGAACTCTATATTCACAATTTTATAACACTATATTCAATAGTATAACACAATTTTTGAATTTATATAACAAAATTGTGAATATAGAGTTTAAAAATTGTGAATATTGAGTAATGCAATTTTGTATATTGAGATTTAAAATTGTGAATATAAAGTTCTGAAATTGTGAATATAGAATTCTAAAATTGTAAACATAGAGTTTTTAAATTGTGAACATGGACTTGGGTCCACCTTGCAAGGTGGACCAGAATCCATAGCATAATTTGCAATCATCAGTTGTTATGCCATGGACACGGGTCTACCTTGCAATGTGGACGTGGGTCTATGTTCACAATTTCATAACTCTATGTTCACATTTTCATAACTGCATGTTCACAGTTTTATAACTTTATGTTCACAATTTCATAGCTATACGTTCACAATTTTATAACCCTATGTTCACAATAACTCTATATTGTGAACAACAGTTCTAAAATTGTGAAGATATAGTTATGAAAGTGTGAACATAGAAACATAGAGTTCTAAAATTGGAATATAGAGTTCAAAATTACATATATAAATTGTGAACATAGAGTTCTAAAATTGTAAGCATAGAGTTCTAATATATACTCTTTGTGTTTCAGTAAGTTGAGAAAGTAGCTATGAACAGATACTACATTGTAACAGAGTCAGTAGTATTAAAAAAAAAAGTTTTACAATGTACATGGTGGACTCTGATCCATGATATAATTTGTGTCAGTTGATAGGCTAAACACGCCAAATTGCCAATCCACTATAAATTTTTTTAATCTAAAGCTTAGGGTAATAAAAATCAACCAACAGATATTGAACAAGAAATCAATTTGATAATAAAAGTAAATCAATTTCATCAACAAATACATACATTTTTAATCCTTTAATCAAACTATTAATTATATATATATATTAAAAAAGCATAAATTAATCACCAATAAAGAACCTATAATTACATAAACAAGCAAAAATTAGTCTAAAATAAAGCAACATATCAATTTCAAGATACATGTTGGGTTGTTGTCAACTAGAGCTTCAGATCAAACAGATCTAATAGAAAGTTCAACCTAGCTATGCTCAAAAGCTCACACAATTATGAAGCCAAGTAAACATGTTGCAAAATCAAGTAACATAATTTACAGATAGTGTAGAATCAATGAACCTTCAAATTCAAAACAAAAATACAAGTTGAGAAATTACTTACAAATTAAAGTAAAATTGAAAGCTAAGAACAACATACCAACATGGAGGTAGAATTAGTAGCGATCATCTGGGTGGTAACAATTAGGAGAAATGAAATCGACGAATTTGGGAGCCTCGATCTTTTTGTAAAACTCCTGGTATTTTCTATCGTGCATATTACATCTAAGTGTCAGTAAAAACAAATCGAATTTTGAATTTCCTTACCATTTTGGCTATACGGTGAAACATTTGCCATTGAACTAGTGAGGGAAAGTTATCGTTCATCGTTGAAACAGCGTGAACTCGTTGCTCTAGCGAGCAACAGAGAGAGAGAGAGAGAGAGAGAGAGAGAGAGAGAGAGAGAGAGAGAGAGAGAGATAATCTTTCGGTCAGGCGTTCATTGATTCGAGACTTTGTGACGTTGCGCTTTTATCAATCTGATCTGTCGATTTTGAGTATTTGCTTCTTTCAAAAGTAGGGGATTTAGAGCTTTCTAGAAAAAGGGATCACGAGGACTATGTTATTTGGGATGGACCAAATAAGCCTGATTTTTTCAAGCCTGTTATATTACGACCCATACCACTTATGACTAAACAAGCCCAAATCGACAAGTTATTTTCATTTTGACAGCTCTAATTATTAGGAGATAAATAACTAATTTGGGCATACAATTTGACGCGAATCAACATAAGTGATGTATCTATTAATTCACTCAATAGAGTTAATTCCAACAAAGGTCCTCTAAGTATAGTGATCTTCCACAATTGGTGCTTGTCTTTTAATTTGGGCAATTTTGATACTTGACAATCAAAATCTTTTCAATGTTGGTCCATAGCTTTCTTCACAAGCTCATTAAGTGGACGTCAAATGAAGAGGTAAAACTGCCCTTTTACCTGCTGAGTGTATAATTCCTCGTAGTTCCTCTTTGTATACGTCGACAAGTGGGCGTATATGGTACCAGCACTCCATGGGAGGGTACTCCATTAATGAACTGAAGTTTATATAAGAGAAGAAGAAAAAGTATACGAGGATAGGATAATTAGTAGCAGAAACTCTGAAGAAGAAAGAGCTTTATGATTCTGGAATGAGCGAAATCACAAAGAGAAGTTCAATCGTTGTTGGGCCTTCGCGCTCTACTACTATACGCTTACCCGACTGCCATTGGAGAGCTTCTTCAATAACTCCACTTGATATGATAGTAAATAATAAACCTTCCTTCTCATTTGGACTCAATTAAAAATCTTGACAATTATGATGTAGCTTTGGTATTCTAAGCATCTGCATAACATGCTTTTCAATGTGATTTATCAAAATCAATTGCTTACCACTATGCCAAAATCTATAGTTAATAGCAAATGTACAACTTTATTTTTTTTTATATTTGCGTAGTCGTCAGTGTAACATTTCGATGACAGGATAGTGTACTCGGCTCTTCGAGCCACCACCCAACACATGAATTGGATCAAGGAAGCTTAATTACTCGATCTTGAGATGATTCCCCTTTTGTTCAAATGTGAGGGTCTAGGTTTATCTTCTCACATCACAATTCATATTTAATACCTAAATTTGTCCTAGACTATATTGGTTTTTCTCAATTTCGTCCTAAATGACTTTGGTCTCATAAAGTAGTCCCAAACTTTTGTGTTATCACTCAATATTGTCCTCCGTTTATTAATATGTCAAAAAAGTGTTAAGTATAGGGATAATTTAGTAATTTCAAATTTAGGGCTTTTCTCTGTCTCCGTTACTCCACCGGACTGGCTGCGAATTCACTGCACATTATTTTTCTCTACAATAACAACATTTCCGGTACTCTTCCACCGTCTGTATGCAATCTCCCGCGACTCCAAAATCTGGATTTATCGAACAACTCCATCTCTAGAGCGTTCTATAGGGACCTCATGAACTGCCGGCAACTATAGCGGTTAATTTTGACAAAGAATAAACTCTCCGGTGAGATTCCCGCCGGAGTTTTCCCGCAGCTAGCGAATTTGGAGTAGCTCGATCTGTCATCCAACTCATCCAGTGGGTTAATTTTGGACGATATCGATGAATTAAAATCACTTTCAGGAACTTTAAATTTATCCTTCAATCATTTCACTGGAAAATCCCCAAATCCTTAGGCGATTTGCCCCTCACTGTTAGCTTTGCTCATAGGGATAACAATTTAACATGAGAAATTCCCCAAACTACTGGTTCATTTGTGAATTAGAGCCCGACTGCATTCTTGAATAACCCAATGTTGTGTGTATTTCCTTTACTGAAGCCATGTAAAAATGGGTCTGAAAATTCATCAAGGAGCCATGCATCATAACAAGAAAAGCTGAAATCTCATTCGCGAAAAGGGCTTAGAGCGACGCCGATTATACTGATATGTTTAGTCGATGCTGTTGCAGTGGCATTCATAGAACTAGTAATTGTTTACTTGTACAGCAGTGGCGAATTTACTTTGCGAAATTTAAGTACATGGAAGAAATTTGCTTGGCGAAATTTGATTCTCGGTTTACTTGGGAGAATTCGCAGACAATTCCATTCGAAATTTGAGCTATTGAGATCGAGAAACGACCGGTGGAGTAAAGGAGACCAACTGACCAAGAGAATGACCTAAATTTGAAATTACTAAATTATCCTTGTATTTAACACCAGTTTCACAGCTTAACTAACGGAGGACAAATTTGAGTGATAACACTAAAGTCTGGGACCACTTTATGAGACCAAAGTCGTTTAGGACGAAATTGAGAAAAACCACTATAGTCAAGGACAATTTTGGGTATTAACTCAATTCATATTTGCTTTATACCTAAAAGATTACAAGTTCGATTCTTATCAACACCCTCTAGTTGATCCCCTTTATATATAGGGTCTCGATAGAAAAGTCATCCAAATTTGGCGGGGATGGGAGGTTGTTTCTTTTCCAAACTCGTGTATTTTGCTTTTTAAATTTGTTATTACAATTAAAATATTTTAGATTTAATTTGTTTGACACTCCAATCTCACATTCCTATTATGAAATAAGGCTATTTGCACAATTTTTTTTAAAAAATATTTTCATTATAATACATATGAATTTATTTGGAAGTCCAATTAAATAAATAGTAAAATTTCAATGGTTTCATTATAATACATATGCACAGCTGGAACAAAAGCAAAACTTCATGGAAGCCAGGAAGCATCTTCTTCTCGAAGTATATCTCACTGAAAGCCGCCGTGAAGCTGCCAACTCTGACCTGGCCACTGCTCCGACGAATTGAATAAGCGGCAGATCGAGATGAGATCAGGGTTTGGGTAACCCGTAACCATATATCAACGACGCATGCATGCATGCATGCACGTACAGAGAATCAATACAATGAAGGTGGTCAATGCAAAATAAACACATGACGATTGCAAAATGCCATGCAATGCATGCATGTGAATCTTGACGTACAGAAAGAAGACTGAAAGTGACGGCACAGATGGATCGAGAAGGTGGCAGATCTAGCATCCCGATGCTTCCCGTGATGACGTTGACTGATGATCCAGCACCGTACATATACCCTGGGTGGGTATATTTCATGTGAGGTTTTTGCCTGCTTCATCATCATCAATTTGATGGAGACATGGAAATTGAATTGAGATCTATAGATCGAGATTCGTTAATCACGTACTACACGAGACTTTTATATATGTACTCCTTTTCTTGCATTTTGTGTCAACATTTCTTTTTGTGTTCACATGTGCACAGAGAGACATGTCAATCTTTTAGTTTAAACTGGTCAACTATAAGTAAACTAAGTTGATCTACCTCATTGTAACTTTTTTGTCGTTAAAGTCAGAATGTTAATTTCAGCTAGAGCACACCTTTGTGATCCAACTTAGGCACTTTGCAGCCCGACCTATTTGACCGAGGTTGAAGTACAATGGTCTTACCATGATTTTTGTAGTAGTTAGTTTTTATTTTCTTCCATTATATTTTAGAAAAAGCAATTAAAAAAAACTTGGAATGTAGTTGACTAAAACTATTATTATTATTATTATTATTATTATTATTATTATTATTATTATTTGACTATATTGGATAAGGTAATAAGATAGTATGCCACTAATTACTATCTTGACCATTCAGGTGTTCAAAAATAGTGGGGATCATTTTCACAGTTCAACACTTCAACTTGTCTTCCATTAACTTTATTGACATTTTTCTTTTACTTTTCCCACCCCCAAAAAACATCCATACACGTTGGATATATCATTTTACTATAGTATGACTTCCACCATCTCTTTACATATAATTTAAAATTGAGAAGAAAAAAATATATTTCATATTAAATCCAATCTAAAAAAATTTACAATGTTATTGATAAGATCAATTTAGATCAGCACCACAAAAGTATATGATATACTCCGTACTCAATATTTAACCTTATAGTACATTAGCTATCCACTTACTAACCATTTCAAATTACCATATTAGATATTTAATCATTTTCTCTTTTCAGAATTTTTTTTGGTTTAATTTTAGTATGGCCTTGTTTGGTAAATGGCTGTTGGCTAATTGGATTGGTTGTTTGGGTTAAAAGGTATGATTTGTTAATAACATTAGCTGATTGTAAAAAGTTGTTTCATAGATTAGCTGTTAGCTGATAGCTGTTTAGTATAATTTTTTTTTCTCAAAAAGCTAATTGAAAATGCTGCTTTGAGTAGCCTTTTGATTTTAGTATTTTAGAGTTACCAAAAGCTTATTAACCAAACAACTAATAGTGATCAAATAAGCCAAAATTGGCTGATAGGCTGATTATTTACCAAACAGGGCCTATATCATTTGTGTCACGCATGCATGATATATATGAGAAGTGCAACCTGCGGATGTGGTTGAGTGAAAGGAACACATTCATCCTTAATCAAAGGTCAATAGTTCGATCATGAACTTCAGATATGGAGCAAACTTAAATCTCCAGGTCAATTGTCCGCCTGGCCGACCTAGTAGAGGAAAAACCCTTGGCTACCCCAACAAAGAAAAAATGATATGAGAAGTGCAAGCTATGTGCTGTTAAAGTGGTCTCTTAAAGAGAATTTGTGTCCAAACACTTCTCCTTAGCTTCAAGCTTCTATTCAAATCGAAACCAAACGGATCCACAGCTGTTTTTTATGGAAAAGTTGAGCGAAATTGGCAAAATTTGATCGAGCTTCCATTGAGAATGCAATGTATCGGTGAGCCACGATGTTATAATCTAAAAATAGAAAGGAAAGCCATTAAAGATAGCAATAAAATACGGAGAAAAGAAAAAAAAAATATTATGAAATGTTGACTATAAATAGGAAGAAAAAGAGAATAGGAAAATGATGATGAAATACTAGCTATAAATAGGAAGAAAAGGATAAGAAGATAGATAATAAATCAAAATGAATATGCATGCATTATGAGATTGAGAGAAACTAAACGCATATTTATATGTTTCATCCCCCAAAATTGATCAAAAATTCAATTGAATTTTGTGTAATTAATGATAGAATAATGATACATAATGGTTTTAATTTGTAGAGAAAAATAATAATGCCTTTTGAAAAAAATCATCATCATTTGATTATTTAGCTTTCAAATGTATGTATTAATTTTCTAACCATTTTTTCTGTTTCGCTTGGCTTGCATTCGATCAAAGTTTCCTCTAGTGGATTATTACAACTAATAATAGATAGATAGCATTAGAGTGACCGCCTTTGGATAATGACTAAGCATTAACGTGACAGGTGTCTCTATCACAATTTATGTAGTTTTTTTTATTCTCCCGTTATAAAAAAAAATGCCATAATATTGTTTATAATTAAAAAAGTTCAATATGACAATAAAGAAAACATGTTAAGAAGTGAATGTAACATGGTTATAAGACAAAATTAAAGTATTTATATATAGGGAATTCTATTCTTACAAAAAGTAACATTAGTTCTAATAATAAAACCACCTGCCTTCAATTCCTAATATTCACTCACATCCTATTAAATTTTCAATTCCCATATATGATATACCTAAGTACCAAACATTCGAATATTTTTTATTTATTTCTAAAATTGATTTTTGATATTTATATAAGCATATAATATATTATGTGCATTGCAAAGATAAGATACTAGTAAAAATAAAAATAAAAATTTTAGACAAAAAGATTATATATATAATATATTATATATTAGGTATTAAATGTTAAAAGAAGTAATTAATAACATTCATCTTTTACAAACTTTTATATAAAATCTTCTATGATTTGATTTTAATTTATCTAATTCACAATGAATAATGTTATATTTTCTTTCTAATTACCTCCTAATATTCACCTCATCACATTATTAATTTATTCTTTTCGTATTCAAGTTTAATAAGTGTTTAACACCATGTTAGGAAACATTATTTTTCTTTTTTTGCCTTCTTCTCTTTCCTCATTGACACTTCAAAAAATTTATTCAAAAGCTTCATTACTGAGAATGTCCTTTGAATTCAAGTTATAGTTTAACAAAATTGGTAAATCTGAGTTAACTTAAAAACGAAATTTAAAAAATTGTTACTAGAAGATTGTTGTTGTGATCATGTGGAGGATATGTGTCGCGTGATTAAACTTCCGTGAGAAGAGGGCAAAACAGATCACCGTTAAATACCCGCATTCACCCCCATTACACCTCACTGCTAACGTAACAAGTCCTAGACTATCAAGGACATTTCCGTCATTTCATTTTTTCAAAAAGTTGTTCCCGGGCTTAAATATCGCGAAGCTGGTACGCTATTGCTTGTTAGTTGTTAGCACTCTCCAAACCATATTTCATTTTTTTTTTTTTTTTTTTGAAGCTCCAAACCATATTTCTCTCCCTGCAAATCTCATCAAACTCAAAATATCTTTCAGATTTATATACACAAAAACCCGATACTATACCCCTAAATCGGAGAGAGAGAGAGAGAGAAGGGAGGTGTTGAGGAAAATGGCGGCGTCGGATGGGAGTGAGTATTTCGCGGTGGATGTGGAGGCGCAGGTGGATAATTTCCCGAGGCAGTCGAACGCGGAGTCGGTTGCGCAGGATGAGGAGGAGCTGATGTGGGCGGCGTTGGAGCGATTGCCGTCTCGGAAGCGGCAGAACTTCGCGCTGTTGAAGCGCGCGCCTTCTCGGATAACCGCCGACGACGATGCTGCCGCCGGCGGCGCCAGGGAGAAGACTGAGGCCATTGACGTACGGAAGCTCAATCGCGTCACTCGCGAACTAGTCGTCAAGCAAGCCTTGGCGACTTCCGAACAGGATAATTACAAGCTCCTCGCCGCCATTAAAGAGCGCCTCGACCGGTAGCTTTACTTCTCTCTCTCTCTATACATACATATATGTGAATATATATGCGTACGTGAAATTACCGCGCGTTACGACGGAAGTTTGTTGATGACGTTTGTTCCTGTACTCTTTCTGTTTTGAGATTAATTAATTAAGCATGCTTTGATATATGGAAATGTAACAAATTAAAACTAGTTTGCTATTCTGCTAAGATGGATAACTAGCCAGCCTAATTATTGATATGGTTATTGGACTTAAATACATTGAATTGGAAAATATGATTCTTCAATTCATATCCTCTAACTAAGCAGATTATCTTTTTGCATGCTCCTGTGCTTGTCTTAATTGTATTTGCATCCTTTGATACTTACTTCTGAACAATTCAGAGTTTACTTTTTCAAAACCTGCATTATATTACACGTTGAAGTTTGTAATTTCAGTTCAAGCTAAGAAATTAACTAATGAAAGACTGCTTTTAATTGCATTTCCAAACAAAGAGTGGGGTTGGACGTACCAAAAGTTGAAGTTCGATATCAGAATGTGACGATAAAAGCAGACGTAAAAGTTGGTTCAAGAGCTTTGCCAACCTTAATCAATTCTGTTCGTAACACATTCTCGGTAAATGATATATATAGATGCGCTTTCTAGTCTTATGCCTTCATTGTTGTGCATTATATGAGCTATTCTCTTTGTTAAAATGAGTTTATTATGTTGCCTTTGTTTCTATCAAACACAGACTATATTTACTGCATTGAGAGTCTACCGACCAAAGAGACACAATCTAACCATCTTGAACAACATAAGTGGTTCTATCAAACCAGGAAGGTAAGCTACCGGTGCTCATTTAGTGATTTCTTACATGCTTAGTGGAAGAAAAGTTAAATCATATAGCTGACAATTTACTGGCTGGTAGCTACTTCGTTTTATGCATGATCAAAGCATCCATGCCATTCTATGATGGCAGTGCTCAAAGAATGAGATACTATATATGCTGTAGATGATTAACTGTACTAAACCTCCAATGATCGATCATAACCTCTTTGGTATTCTGATACATGGTTCGCGTTCATCTTGCATAAAGAAAAATGCATATTATCTTATATTGATAATTAGAATATTAGTTAGTATTTGTGTTTAAATTAGGAGAATAATTTATCATTCTGTTATCGTATTTATATTCAATTGATGCTTTAATTTTGGGAGTGATGCACTATATAGAGTGTGTTCTACGCGTTGTTGTGAATATTCCGAAATTAATGAAAAGAGTTAATTTATTTTCCTTCAATGTCTTATTTTTCTTTGGAGTTACTATAACTCAAACTCGAATACGATTTGGGAGCTTGAGATATGTTCGAAAGGTTTCTCCTATTGTGTACTAAATTTTCGTCTGTAATATATTTACAATCCATGCTACACAATGAAGAATTCTTATCTGATCTGTCTCTATATTGCAATGGTGTTGGTCGCCTACGTACAATGTTGCTAACATTTTTCAACCAAAAATTTGAGTTAAATATTTGTCTTGGGTAGAACTCAAGAGGAACCGCTTATACTTCCATCTCCTTGAAGACATGTGATTTTCAAAGGGCCAAGGAGTGATACGTTATCTTGTATTTGTAATTATAAGATATTAATTAGCATTTATGTTTAAATTTGGAGAATAATTGAGCATTCTATTACTATATTTATATTTAATTTAGGAAGTGGTGCACTATATAAATGGTATTCCATGTATTGTTATGGATATCTCGAAATCAATGAAAAGAATTATTTTATTTTCTTTCAATGCCTTCTTTTTCTTTAGAGCTATCATAACCCGAATACAAATTAGAACTTGAGACCTGCTTAAAAGGTTTCTCTTATTATGTATTTAATAGAAAATTTCGGTATGTAATATATTCACAATCTATGCTACTTTTGTACTTTTCTAAGATGCATGCAGTTGCATATAACTTGAGACTACTGCAACATTGTGTAACCAACATATGTGAACATGTTATTCATTACTAATGCATTAAGTGGTATATCTGATTATAAAAATAAAATAATAAATAATAAATAAAGAAAAAGGCACTTGTGTATATAGATAAAATACCACACGAATCAACATCGTCTATAAAAAACTGCTTGCTTGTGGTAATCCGAAATCCAACTATTTTAAAGACAGAAACTAGTACTTAGGATAGTCTGTTGTTGTTCATCTCGCAGTTGCTACAAAAACCAAAATTGAATTTCTCTTTATGGTTGTTCAATTATTTTGCTAGGATGACTCTGCTTCTGGGTCCTCCAGGTTCTGGGAAGACAACATTACTTCGGGCTCTAACTGGCAAACTTGAGAGTGGCTTAAAGGTTAGCTTAGAAGGCAGTTTTATAATCTTTCTTTGGGACTCTTGATATTTCCTATCTTACTGAAAATTTGCTGGTACCAGTCCCAGTCGAAAGGGGAAGAAAATTTGAAATTATGAGTGTATATACATGCAACTTTTGCTTTAGTTATCCTTTTATGGACTAATCATCTAATTGTATGCATGTAGTCATTGTTGATTGATAGATAGAAAGATAATTTTCTATATTTAATTACTTAGACTAGGATGCATTGTACTCCTCTAATATAGCTGTAAACTTCTTATTTGGATCTTTTAAATTTTTTGGTAAAGAAATTTGAGCAAATTGTCCTTCACCTTGGTTTCAGAAAAGTGGGACTATTACATACAATGGCCAGGGGCTTGATAGCTTTTGTGTGCAAAGAACCTCTGCTTACATAAGTCAGACAGATAATCACATTGCTGAACTAACTGTACGAGAAACTCTAGACTTTGCTGCTAGATGCCAGGGTGCAGACCAGGGTTTAGGAGGTTTGTATGGACTTTCCTTTGTAATTTATTTTTCACTGAGTGATATAACTACAACTGTTTAGTCATGCTGAAATTTTGAAGTGCTCGCATCATATTCACAATATTTCTTTTTCTATTAGCTGCTTGAATGGAATTGGATGCTGAATTAAAAACAGATATTAATTAGGGGTTTAGGACACACTCAATGGAATTGGATCACCTTAATATCTGATTTTGTTTAGCTTAGAGCATGATGACCTCAAATTGTTTCAAATATTTCTTGACAGGTAGTTATGGATGTCTCGTAAAATTTGTAGCCATTCTTGATTCTGCTTTGATTTTCCCATGCAGGATATATGAAAGATCTAACACATCTAGAGAAGGAAAGAAATATACACCCAAGTTCTCAGATTGATGCATTTATGAAGGTTTCATCTTTGATCTTTAACTTTGTAATTTATTTTCTTATGCATTATGCTTTTTAATAACTTCTAAAAGAATACAGGCATCATCTGTTGGCAGTAGAAAACATAATGTGACTACAGAATATATCTTGAAAGTCCTTGGTCTCGATATATGTTCAGACACAATGGTTGGTAACGACATGCTTAGGGGTGTTTCAGGTGGACAAAGAAAGAGAGTTACAACAGGTTTTCCTCTCTCTCTGGTTCTTTATTTCTCTTTCTCTCCACGAGGGAGCATTGCTCCCACTGTCCCACAGTTGTGAGATAGCATAAAATTCAGTATTGCATAGGTTATATTCTCCATCAAATGGCTGGTAGGTGGCAATTGAACAACTGATACTAACTAAAAGTAGATTCTTTTCTATGAAAAGAGTGTGCAAAGAGATAGTTAGGCCTTTGCACTGATTCTCTGTGGTGTAGAATGATAATTTGGACCTGTCAATGCAGGAGAAATGATTGTTGGGCCTAGGAAGACTCTGTTTATGGATGAAATATCTACTGGACTTGATAGCTCCACTACATACCAAATTGTGAAGTGCATAAGGAATTTTGTTCATCTAATGGAGGGAACAGTCTTAATGGCTCTTCTTCAGCCAGCCCCAGAGACTTTTGATCTGTTTGATGATCTGATTTTGCTTTCAGAAGGATATGTAGTGTATCACGGTCCACGAGTTAATGTTGTTGAGTTCTTTGAGTCATTAGGTTTTAAACTACCACCTCGTAAGGGAGTTGCAGATTTTCTTCAGGAGGTACTTATCAATCTATTATTATTAGTTCCTCTGGGTCTTTGTGCTTATTTTTCTTGGACTCTTAGATGTAGAAAAAACCTTGATCTTTTTTCAGGTGACTTCAAGGAAGGATCAGGCGCAATACTGGGGTGATCATTCAAAGCCCTATGCGTTTATTCCAGTTTCAGAAATGGCTGAAGCATTTAGAACTTCCAGATATGGTCAGGCCTTGGAGTCCTCTCTTTCTGTTCCTTATGAAAGAACCAACACCAATCCTTCAGCTCTATGCACTAAAAAGTATGCAGTGTCCAACTTAGAGCTCTTTAAAGCATGCTTTACCAGAGAACTGCTTCTAATTAAAAGGCACAGTTTCCTTTATATTTTTAGAACTTGTCAGGTATGCTTTACCTTTATGTTGAACTTCATATATACAGCTCCATTGATAACATTTTTTGTGTAGATCTCGACATCAATATTCCTTGAATTATGAATCTCATAGTTTTGTACTATATACAGGTTGCATTTGTTGGATTTGTGACATGTACAATGTTTCTAAGAACCCGGTTACATCCTACTGATCTGGTTCAGGCGAACTTGTACCTTTCTTGTCTGTTTTACGGCCTGGTGCATATGATGTTTAATGGATTTTCAGAGCTGCCTATTACAATTTTCCGACTACCAGTGTTCTACAAGCAAAGAGATAACCTCTTTTATCCTGCGTGGGCATGGTCCATCTCTAGCTGGGTTACACGTATACCTTACTCAATAATTGAAGCAATTATATGGTCTTGTGTTGTCTACTATTCTGTAGGATTTGCACCTGGTGCTGGAAGGTATGTATCTGCTGTTTCTTTACCTTCATTGTGTTGATGTAGATCCTTATTTTGTCATGTTTATTTGCCCTGTTAAAATTTCCAGGTTTTTCCGTTATATGTTGGTCCTCTTTTCCATACATCAAATGGCACTGGGTCTCTTTCGCTCGATGGCAGCTATTTCACGAGATATAGTCATTTCTAATACATTTGGGTCAGCTGCGCTGCTAGTTATATTATTAATGGGAGGGTTTATAATGCCGAAAGGTAAGTTGCAGTTGTCCCCTAATTATATTCGTACTACTATCATTGACAGAGTTGCAACTAAAAGAATCCTATCTTTGCTCTTTTTTCTGTTCTTTTCAGAAATGATAAAGCCATGGTGGATCTGGGCCTTTTGGGTATCACCATTGTCCTATGGGCAACGGGCCATATCTGTCAACGAATTCACTGCAACAAGATGGAATGAGGTTGGTTCTCTATGCCATCAGAAGACAGGCTCTACAATTCATAAAAAAAGGAATTATTAATAGTTTTTTTTTCCTTTTATTGTGGATGCTATTGCAGAGGAAAACTTCTGGAAATGTTACTCTTGGAATCAGCCTTCTGCATTCACACAGCTTACCCATCAGTGGCAATTGGTATTGGCTGGGAGTTGGTGTTCTATTGCTCTATGCTTTGTTTTTCAACATTATAGTCATTCTGGCATTGACATTCCTCAATCGTGAGTAGGCTAGGATCCTTTGTATGGCATCTAAGTAATTGTCTCTCTATCACCTTTATTCATATTTATTCATTCTTGTATGACTTCTTTCTGCTCGTGCAGCAATCAGAAAATCTCAGGCATTTATAAAAGAAAGCTCGGCTAATGATGGTAAAGGAAATCCTCATTTTTATTGTTCAATAGTCAAGTAGCTTGTTTAAATGATTATCTATGTGTCTTAAATGATTTGGCAGGAAATCACAACAATTCAAATTCAGTCTCCAGCAGGGATGCAAGTAGAAGGAAAGGGATGATCCTCCCATTTCAACCATTAACAATGACTTTCTATAACGTCAACTACTTTGTTGACATGCCAAAGGTATCCCCAGACCAATTATTTTTCCTTCTGAATTGTGTATTTTTCTTCAATTGGAACATAATATATCTTTCTTTTTCTAGGAAATGGCTTCGCAAGGTGTAACAGAAAAGAAATTGCAATTACTGTCCAATGTTAGTGGAGTTTTCTCACCAGGTGTTCTTACAGCATTAGTCGGAGCAAGTGGAGCAGGAAAAACCACTTTGATGGATGTTTTAGCTGGTAGGAAAACTGGTGGCTGTATAGAAGGTGACATTAGGATATCGGGTCACCCTAAAGAACAACGCACTTTTGCAAGAGTTTCAGGATATGTCGAACAAAATGATATACATTCTCCTCAAGTTACAGTTTTTGAATCTCTCTGGTTTTCTTCTTATCTAAGGCTTCCCAAGGAAGTGACCCGAAAACAAACAAAGGTTTGGCATTGCTACTCTTTTCTACCTTTAAAGAAAGCTTTTGCTGATTCTGTTATACATGAAAACCTAACTTTCTTTCCCTTCAGGAGTTTGTTGAAGAAGTAATGGAATTAGTGGAGCTTGACACTCTGAGGAATGCTTTAGTAGGTTTGCCAGGTAGTAGCGGCTTGTCCACTGAACAAAGAAAACGTTTAACAATTGCAGTGGAACTTGTGGCAAATCCTTCCATAATTTTTATGGATGAACCTACGTCTGGGCTTGATGCTCGTGCAGCAGCCATTGTCATGAGAACTGTCCGTAATACTGTTGACACTGGAAGAACTGTTGTATGCACTATTCATCAGCCTAGTATTGAAATTTTTGAAGCATTTGATGAGGTGAGTAAACTTGAAATTTCATGTGAAAGAGACAATATAGTCATTCTTCATTCATTAAATGTACTATGAATATTGCTTTATACAATGTTTCAATGTGTAGCTGCTACTTATGAAACGAGGTGGACAAGTGATATATGGGGGAAAGCTTGGACCGCAGTCACAAACTATGATAAACTACTTTCAGGTATGCACTTGTTTCCATTAGTTCCTTTTTTGTTCACTTGCTGCCGTGAAGAAGGAAGGACATATAAGATCTATTAGTCATTTAGTTGTATCTTGCATTCACAATATTAAGAGAGGGGTTCATGCCCTTAAGACACTCACTGTGCAGGGATCAATCCTTCTGATTTATAACATTCCAATGATTAGCATGCACTAATTTCAAATTGCAATCTATTAATCTGAATGGCCCACTTATCCAAACTGGGTTAAATACTGTTGTTCCCTTAATTTGTTTAGAGTATGCCTGGCACTTCCCCAATTTCTCCTGGTTACAACCCTGCAACATGGATGCTTGAGATCACTACAGCTGCTGCTGAAGAAAGAATAGGTCATGACTTTGCAGAATTATATAGAAATTCTGAACAGTACAGGTGATTTACTCTTTACACAAAAATATTATTTACTGCTGCTAGTTTTTATATTCATTCATCACCCATCTTTGCATTTGATTTATTATATGTACCTTTTTTACATATATGCAGGGAAGTAGAAGCTTCAATTAAACGTCTCAGTGTTCCACCAGAGAACTCAGAGCCTTTGAAGTTTAAGTCAGACTATTCTCAAGATATATTTTCTCAATTTAGAATCTGTCTCTGGAAGAAAAATATTATATACTGGAGAAGTCCATCCTACAATGCAGTGAGGATATGTTTTACTATAATAACTGCACTCATTGTTGGCTCTGTATTCTGGAATATTGGTTCAAGAAGGTAAGCCTCTCACCGTCTTCAACTTCAGTTTGAATTGCCATTATTTTGATGCTTTTCACTACTTCTGTTGATTAGTAGACAAAGTATCTCTTGGTTCCAGCCATGAAGTTCTTAATTAAGTTAAGGATAATTTCACAGGGACTCAACTAAGGACTTAATGGTGATAATGGGAGCTCTGTATTCAACTGCCTTGTTTCTTGGGGTCAACAGTGCCTCGTCTGTACAACCAATGGTTTCCATAGAGAGAACAGTTTTCTACAGAGAAAAAGCAGCTGGAATGTATTCATCTTTCCCATATGCAGCAGCTCAGGTCAGGACATTCATGGAGAAGCTCCTTTAATTATTTTTACTGTCAAAAGTTTCAAGATTTTATTGTTTAAAAACCGTTTTATGAGATGCATGCAATGCACATATGATTTTAACCTGAAAAGAACATTATTTTGAGTCAAATTATTTAGCTAAACAGGAGCAATTAGTTAAATTCACATCGTCATAGTTGGTGTAACAAGGCAGTTGAATACAGAGCTCCCATTACCACCATTAAGTCCTGAGTTGAGTCCCTGTGAAATTATCCGTAACTTAATTAAGAACTTCATGGATGGAACCAAGAGATACTTTGTCTACTAATCAACAGAAGTAGTGAAAAGCATCAAAATAATTGCAATTCAAACTGAAGTTGAAGACTGAGAGGTAGAGGCTTACCTTCTTGAACCAATATTCCAAAATACAGAGCCAACAATGAGTGGAGTTATTATAGTAAAAAGTATCCTCACTGCATTGTAGGATGGACTTCTCCAGTATATAATATTTTTCTTCCAGAGACAGATTCTAAATTGAGAAAATATATCTTGAGAATAGGTTGACTTAAACTTCAAAGGTTCTGAGTTCTCTGGTGGAACACTGAGACGTTTAATTGAAGCTTCTACTTCCTTGCATATATGTAAAAAAATATACAAATAATAAATAAAATAAAATGCAAAGATGGGTGATGAATGAATAGAAAAAAACTAGCAGCAGTAAATATATGACTTGAGAAAGTATGTAACTAGCAAAAACCTGCTCTAGAATAACATATTAATTTTTACGATACCAAGTTGAGCATGACAGGGCCTCTCTTTTCTGTGCTGACAGGGCCTTATTGAGATCCCGTATATTATGCTGCAGACAGTAATATATGGTACCATTACATATTTCACAATCAATTTTGAAAGGACCGCAGGTATGAGTGGATCAAGTATATGTAACATGGGCTTTCTTTCAAAGTTCAAGCTAGCTTAGCTTCTTATAACTTGTGCAATTTGAATGCTGCAGGGAAATTTTTCCTCTATCTTTTGTTCATGTTCCTTACTTTCACCAACTTCACATTTTATGGAATGATGGCAGTTGGCCTCACATCAAACCAGCAGACAGCTGCAGTCCTTTCCTCTGCGTTCTACTCATTGTGGAATCTTCTGTCTGGCTTTCTTGTTCCCAAACCTGTAACTACTATATATATCTTCATGACTACTGCATTGTAATTTTCTTTCAATTCTTTAACTTGGTCTCTTATGAATGTTATGTGGTTGCCTGACAGAGCATTCCAAGGTGGTGGATATGGTTCTACTATATCTGCCCATATGCATGGACTCTACGGGGAATCATTTCGTCTCAACTTGGAGACGTAGAAACGATAACAGTAGGACCAGGGTTTAAAGGGCCTGTGAAAGAGTTTTTACGAGTTACCCTTGGCTTTGGACCGGGGATGATTGGATGGACAGCTCTAGTGCTTGTTGGATTCAGCGTTCTCTTCTTCTCTGTATTTGCTGCATCAGTCAAGTTTCTTAATTTCCAAAGGAGATGATGAAGGTTAGTAGATAGTAGATAGGGTTTTCTTCTCTATGGCAGTATGGCTGCTCCGTTCAACACTAAAAACCAGGAGATTAGGAAAGACTTATACTAAGTGAATAGAAAGATTTTGCTTCCCATGTATTTTAATGTTCAGTCATCAGTACATTTTCAGGCTAGAGGTAGCCCTAATTGGATGTACATAGGACTCATTTTACACCTGTTCAGTATCCTTTTCAAATTAACCAAAATTTTTTTGTACTGCAATAGTGAAAATAAATGATGTTGTTGAATTGGTTATCACAAGGTTATAAGTTTGGCTTCCTGCAAAAACGGTAGTGTATTGGTCTTCTTTGCTGGCTACCATCAAAAGGTGAAATTTACTTAGGGTGTGTTTGGTTTGAACATGGGAATTGAAATCGGAATGAGTATCAAATACTTGGTAATGGTAATGGATTTTGGTAAAAGTATTTTGCATGTTTGGTACTAAGGTGGAATGAGAATGATTATTAATAGTTAGGGAAGATTGAGAAGGAAGGGGATGAAACCCTTATTTTAAGGGGGTAATCAAAACCTATAGTAGTGTTCTAAAACCTATCAACCAAACAATAACAATGACTTTGATACCTATTTCTGATAGCTAAACTTAATTTTCTTTGTTTAGCTACTCTTTTTTCTTTGTTTATTTTCTGTAATATTTTTTACTTAATTTTAAATTTAATTTTTTGTGTTTAATACTTTTAGTATAATTTCTAAATATATAAATTTTGTATACTAATACTAAACTTAATATTATGAAAAATTGAATTAAAAATAATTACACTATTCCTGATTAACCGAATCAAGACACATAAATGAAAGGGACGGAGTATAAGAAAGTAAATTAATCTGAGTTACTCATACTTGACTCTAAACCTATAACGACGCGTTTGGTTCATGGAATAGGTCGGGAATGGAATACCATTCCCGGGAATAGACCTATTCCATCGTTTGGTTCGTCCTTTTATTCCCGGGAATAGCGTTCCCGGGAATGAGCTATTCCCTTTCATATATATCATAATAATAACAATAATAATAATACATTTTTTGTTTAAGGGTATTTGTGTCTTTTAAACATATTCCATTTTTATTCCTTTAACCAACCAAACACTGAAATTACATTCCTAAAGTCTATTCCTTCTACGAACCAAACAATATAATACAATTTCTATTCTATTCCAAGCCTATTCCATTCCCTATGTAATACTATTCCTATTCCCTTAAAATTCATTCCGTGAACCAAACATGCTGTAATACAAAGGTTGCGTTTGGTTATTGGCGGATCCGCCAATTTTTGGCGGATCCACCGTTTTCAGCGTTTTAGCCATTAGTCAAAACGCTGAAAACATGTTTGGTTAATGACGATTTGGAGCAACGGATCTGCTCCAAACCGCCAACTTGCAACACGCTGCAATTAGCAGCGTATTGCATTGGCATACATTTAAAAAAAAAAATTAATTAAGGGGCAGGCTCCTCCTGCCTCCGTTAATTAAGCGAAATGTGGAGCCTTGAGGGAAAGGAGCCTCAGCCCTCAAGGCTCCACTCCTCACTTATCCCAATGTGGGATAACTGGATAAGTGAGGGTTTAGGGGAGCTGCTGTGGACCCCTCTGTAACTACATCTGAAACGGTCCATTCTGAATTAACAGAGCCGTCAGGATCAGAAGAAAAATTCTAGCGCCAGATGAGAGCTACTGTATTGTATTCAAATACTCAAATCATAACTGTACAGATAACATAAGTATATATACTAAAGGAATCACAGATATACTGGGACAGAGACTTTTAACATGACTCAACTACATAGAGTCTTAATACAAACAAACAAAACAAAACAAAGAGAACAAGCATGAAGCCGCCAAGCATCACCACGGCCGGAGAAAAAAAAAAAAAGAACGAACAAAAAAATTCCTATAATCATGATTATAATTCCTTAAAATCACACAACATAATTTATAATAAAACTACGTGAAAATTACCTAAATGCTCGTATGCAATAAGTAAAAAAAAATTAAAAATTCATTAAACTCTATCCATCAAATTTTGCCAAATGATAAGCCCAAATTAGACTACTACAAGTTATGTATTGTAGGATAGTTTCAGAACCAAGTAGCATTTTCTAGCAATACGCTGAAATTAATGGCAAATAATAAATTTTCACACAGATCAATAAATATATTGACTATTTCCCTTATTAAAAAAAAGGCATAAACGCAGTGGGAAAGCTACATACGGATAACGGAGTAATATATAGTGGATGAAGTTAGGTGACCCTACTAAAACAAATCATTTATTTTTTCTGATAATTCCCAACTGTATACATAATATATGACACTTTACTCTTTTCTTTTTTTTTTTGAAAACACACTTTACTCTTTTATATATAATATATTAAGTTCATAATATAACAATAAATATTGTTTAATCGTCCTCAATAATGGATTTATATCCAGTGTTAGAGATGCAGTGGCGTCAAGCTCATGGTGTTACACGTGGTAGTGCGTGTGGTCCCTCAAACATAATTTAACCCAAAGGCGTGGCAAAAACATATGGATCCCGACAACAAACAATTAATATTAAAGCAGAGTTTTGACCCTTCTTTTTCTTTTTTCTTTTATCACCAAAAATTTTACAATCATTACTGGATAATAGGATAAATTTCACTCATGTATAATAACTCACAAATTACATAAAATACATAAATTGTATTTTGTATTAAAAGATTTTATGCGATAGAATTGACCGAAAAAATATTAACAATAATCAATTTATAACATTCTAATATGAAAATTATATTCCACCTAATCAGTCACCCTTTCGAAATAACCTTAGTTCTTTTGTGTTAATAATAATCAGGCATCAGGCCGGCTTAAAGTTGTTAACAGTAGGAACATTGTCAGATCAAGAATACTTTATAGTTTATACTCCATATTAATTTAATCAACAACCAAAAATGTATATATATATTATTTAATTCATCTTATAATTTCCTAATCATGGTGTTTTTTAAATAATAATAATAATTAATGTTGACTCATGTTAATAAATTAAAATTTTCAGACTTTTTTCCTTACACTATTGATTGTGAAAATTGCACTCAACTATCTGATAATATACACTAACCTGCGGTGCCCCTTTGGTGGAGTTTGTTTGGGCACAGATACAGTGACTAATAATTTATAAAATATAAATAAACTTTAAACAAAAAAAAAAAAAAAAAAAAAAGTTTGATAGTCATGCCTACCTCCACCTTCCATAAAGCACACATAAATGCATAATTAAGATTTCTTTTATTCTAATAATTAATAAAATATTATAGAGAAGAGGTCTATAAAAGTTGGTAGTTGTAGGCACAATTCACACTAGGCAATAAAAAAAACAACAAAAACAAAATGATGATACTAATTATTACTAATTCGAAATTTCTATACTTTAAAAATAAAATAAAATAATAATAATAATAATAACCCCAAAAAACTGCCGTCCATGCACAAGCAACATATATAATTATGCTCCTTCATCCCAAAAGATTATCCTTTTTGTAATGGACAAAACTGTACCCTCATGTCTTTTGTCCTAGAAAAATGGACCGCATAAAAAAAAAATAGAAGATCAAGGACAAAAAAGTAATTATATTTTAAAAGTACTTCATAAATAATACGGAGGAGTACCTTAGAATGTACTACCAAAAAGTTAGTATGAAGTTGCAACAGCTCTTATCAAACCAGGGATTCGAAATTTACGTTTTTTTTTTCCACCCTATTTTAAAAAAAAAAAACATAGTTATAAGAAATAATAATTTATGAACAGATACTACATTGTAACAGAGTCAGTAATACTAAAAAAAAATAAATGAAAAAAAAAAATTAATTTGATTGACATGAGTAATCGTACACTATTAACTGATAAAAGAAAATAACAAATGAATAGCAAAAATTCCTTTACTAAAGCATCACATCATCAAAAGAAATATGCCTCCTGGTTCCATCCATCAGCCAATTTATAAAAATTTTTAAACAATAATAATGGGTACAAGTTGGCACCATTATACTTGTTTTCTGTCTTTTCCTTTTCCTTTTCTTTTTTAACAAAAAAAAAAAAAAAAAAAAAAAAAAAACTCTAAATCAATATTCCGAATGTGTATTGAATAAGCACAATTCATTACACAAAATTATATAATATAAAAATTACACTTATATAATAATTATATTATTACAACGACTTTATTTGACGAACTCAACCAACAAATTATTAAATTCAAAACGATTTGAAAAGCATTCCATTTCAACTCCAACAATCAAGGAAAAAGTGAGTAGGAAAACCCATTCCAAATCCAATTCCAACAACACATATATATATAGAAATTGGAAAGTTTATTATGACATGAAATATACAAATACAACAAATCACTCTAAATACCAAATCAAATTTTTGACAATTATATTAAATAGAAACCAAGCTAAGG
This sequence comes from Ipomoea trifida, assembly GCA_003576665.1. Taxonomy (NCBI): domain Eukaryota; kingdom Viridiplantae; phylum Streptophyta; class Magnoliopsida; order Solanales; family Convolvulaceae; genus Ipomoea; species Ipomoea trifida. Next base: position 16,461,608 of record CP025657.1, read on the forward strand.
AGTAGACCGAGACCCCAATCTTCTTCTTTATTTATTTGGTTCCTCCATTGCTATATGTTGTTGCTGCTGTGCCGCCGCCATTTTTATGGGAAAATTCAAGAAAATATAACGCTTTCAAGCACGCATGCATGCATGCAGCCCTGCCAATGCGTCAAAAACTAACATTCCTTTAAAATTAACAACTTTTTTTGAATCAACAAATGCTCTGGTAAAAGGCTTTGTTTAAGCTCCAGTTTTACTTCAGATCAGTTGGGGAGAAGATATGGAGACAGTTAGGCGGTCTTCACTCCGGTCGGTTTGCTTCCCGGGTCTTGGCCTGAGACAGAAAACATGGACCGGGTTACTGAAGAATGTGTTCAGTTTCAGCTAAAAGTTTATACAGTGTGATGAATGTGTTCAGTTTCAGCTAAAAGTTTATGCGGATTGGGGTAAGTAACTTACCGACGGGAAGTTTATGGAGGAAGAAGCAGGCGGCAATGGCGCAGTAGGAAAGGCACAGAATCACTCCTTTCATGTAGTGTGAGGTTCCATCCTGCATTACATATGTTAGGCCCCGAATTTTTGTGATTTTAGCTGATAAATGATCACAAAGAAGTAAACTAGCCTAGGTTACACATAGTTGATTGACTTAAACCAGGAAAGTCAATAGACTGTTTCCACTGAAAATCAACTTTGAAACCTCGTGATTATCAAGTTTACAGTCTAACTAACTTAGCTGAGACAGACAGACCGACAGCAGAGAATTTTGGTGTTGTGTCTGAGATGAGTGAAGGTACCTGCAAGGTGAATGCAGTTAGGATGATTGAGATTACAAGAGAACCCGTTTCCAGAAGGCTGAAATCCAGATCCATCCTCGTGCCCATTATCCACCCCACAAGAACACACAATGGAACCTGAAAAAACCCCGCGGTTTCATATATTTAAGATAGTGTTCTGTCTCAACTAAAACGTTAAACTGATACAGTTTCTAAGTAAAGGTTCGATATTCCTACCACGAACATCAAAATTTGAGAAGCAGATCCCAGAGCAACACCCAAAGAAATGTCCTGCACATATAACATCATTCGGTACACCATTCATTAACCAATTTATGTTAATTCCCACAATGTTCAAACATCCTCAGAGCCTCGAGATAGCTTCTGTTTTAGCAGATATTCAAATTAAACCTCGAAGCTTTATGGATAATTCGATTTTCTTTAAACTCACCAACTTGTTCTTGAAAGCAAAGATGATTGACCCAGCATGCTCTGCCGCATTCCCAACAATGGGCAGCAAAATTAAGCTGATAAAGCTCACTGACAGTCCCCACGAATCCGAGGCAGCCTGATTTTTCGAATAGATTGACAAGAGATTCAAGATTGGCAGGCAATTCAATTTTGTCTATAACGAGAATGCCATTAATGGAGTATTGACTACTAATCCACACAACGAAAGTACAGACAAACAGACCATTAATGGAGCATTGGACTAGTAATCCATGTAACCAAAGTACAGACAAACAGACGATGTAAACGCGTTGACATATACCTCAATTGTGCCAACCACGTACTCAGATAGCAACGCGATGGTGATTGTCATGGCAATCAACCAGACAAACGCACTCCAGAATCCAATCACGGCCTCATCTTCAGATAGCTTATCCCCTTCCTCCTATTATTTATAATCATCAAGTTTAGTCACACAAGTGAACAAAACTGGGAAATGATTGATAAAACCAAAATAGATATGACTGTGTATTGTTCAGTGTGTATATAATATATAAAATATAAACGCGTAATCTCATTATTAGTTTAACGGAATTCTTCAACTGCATAATGCAAATGTGTCAACATCAGGTTGGATGGACTTTACACTGATATGACATTATCAATATCCCCAGTCATCACTCTTTTACTGTTCTGCTTTTGCCTATCTTTTTCCTTTTCCTTTCACACTGATTTGACTATATTGCTATGCTCACATTCAAAATCTTTTTACAGCTAAAAAATATCCCCAAGTTATCTCTCCACCCTCCCTATGATTTACGAGAAAGCTCACATTGAAAATCTTTTTTACAGCTAAAAAATCCCGCAATTTATCTCTCCACCCTCACCCTCACTCTTTGATTTACGAGAAAGCTCGTAGTCACTCTGAATAAAGTTGACCTTGTGATCCTAACCAAATGTTCATAGGTAACATAAACAGACCAATAGACAGCTAGACAGTCTCTCGAAAAGAACTTATAACCTTGTAGTTACTAAGTCAACTGTTCTGCTGAGTAACACCCTCAGCACTTAAGAGTGGTGAAGTGGTGGTAGTGTACATTCTTGTGACTTCGAGATTGGAGTACAATCCTTACAGGGAGACTCGGGATTGGGGCGTAATAATTTGAAATGATTACCTCTGGAGCCTCAAAGAACTGTCGGTGAGTTTTGAGCTGGAAGAAGAGGTAAGCAATGTAAGCCACAAACATGAAAATGCTGCTAACTCTGGACAGCCACAGCACTGAAGTGGCAGCATAATCCCCAGCCTCAAAAGAGTATCTAAACATCAATGGCAGCATGAGGCAGAGCAATCCCAGCAACAACAGAAATGCATTCACATCTGCCTGTTTCTGCTCAATCCCCAAACCAAATAACAAACATCACAACACACCCAAAATGCCACTCAATTTATATCATATATATATCTTACTCTGTCAAATCTCTGCTCCTTCTTGATATTGGCTAATCCCCCACAGAAAAGAGAGCTCCCAAGAACAAGGAGAAGGTTGGAGAGAATGGATCCCAAGAGGGAGTATTTCACCACATGAATCTTTCTCTGGTGAAGAGCAAGCAATGCTATAATCAGCTCTGTTGCATTCCCACATGTTGCATTCAGCAATCCTCCCACTGCATCAAAGGATCAGATTATCACAACATTATCCTTAAATTCTTCAAGAAATCAAAGTTGGGTCTTGAGGATTTTCACCTGTTGGACCAGTGTAATTCGCAATTTGCCTTAATTCCCAGATATCAAACAGACAGACAAAAAAAGCAGAAAAACAGAATTTGTGTCAGAGGTTTGTTTGTCGGGGAATGATATAATTTAAATTAATTTCATTAGCTTACTCGGTCAAGAAGCTGACTCTTTCAGCAAGTGGCGCTAAACCCAGTAAACTCAATGCAAAAATCCATGGCTAGGGTAGAAGAACAAATTCAAACCAAATTAATCCCAAAATTAAAAATTAAAAAAAGCTGTGATCTTTAGCAGAAATTCAATGAAAAAATTTCACTTACTCTTCCAAAACTATAGAACTGGGCAAGCACGGCCAAAGGGATGGCCGGAAAAAGCACACAGAGCTTAGTTCCAAGAATCACTTCCTGGAGATTAGCCAAGAAATCCCGGAGAACCCGAAATCGGACCCGGGAAACAAGCTCCGGGTCCGATTTCTTCCTCACCATTGACGAAGACAAGCTGTGAGCCGTCCTACAAGAAGCGCCGGCGCCGGCGCCGGCGGGATGCTCCTCCACCTCCGCCTTCGTTGACCCCCACCCCCCATTCTCCAAATCCAACTTCCCCTCGAAAGAACCCATTCCCCAACAACAACAATGGGAGCTTCAATTCGCACCCAAAAACTATCTGCAAACCAGCGGAGAATAATTGAAGAAGACGGTGATGAGTAGAAGGGAAAGTTGCAGTACTTTAACGTATATATGTATAGAACAACAAGTGTTGCGTTGCGGTGCGGTGTGGGGGTGAGAAAAATCGAAACTTCCCGGAACTTTCAACCGATTTTGTTGCTATATATCTGCAATTTTGCATGAACACCACGTACCTACAGGGCAGAGATATAGGTGTCAAAAATCCCAGAAGTCCCAGAAGTAGAAATCTGTTGTGTTTAACCCACTGTTTTATGTTTATGAGCTGTAGATTTTTTATTCACTTTTTTTCTTGATCGGTTAAAGTGTGGCCACAGATATCGGTGGTCGCAATAATATATATTCTCTGTTCCTCATCTTTTGTGTTTAGTATATAGACAGAGTATTGTAGAATGTATATCGCTTCTTGGCTTTTCTTGCATTCATTTTTATTTAGATATTTATGGCTTGTTAATAATGAGTCAAACAAATAAGATTAATAGATAATTTTTATAAAAAATTGAATTTAGAAGGTTATGATTAGTAGGTCAATTATTTGATATACTTGATTGAAGACATGTAATATTTTTTATATGTCGTTATTAAGACTATAGACAATAGATATGTAATAATTTTTAAAGAAAATGTTGTATGATGTGGTTAATACGGTCGTCCACACAAATGTGTATAAATAATAGGTTGGATCGTGTGCTTGTTGATTTAAGTTACTGAGTTCGGAGAAATGCGATGAAGGGCTAGAGTGTCCCGAGCTTGATGTAGGGGTATGGAAAATGTCAAAAGTACGTCTACTCTTCTTGCATTTAATGCAGTATTTATAGGAGAATAAAGGGAACACATCTCGAATGCTTGGCATGCGCAACACGTATGGCCCATGCACAAGGGAAGGTCGAAAGCTCTGCTGATTCCTCCATGTGTACTAAGGTTCTTGACGCCCACGTTCCCACTGTGATATGGGTTTGACTAAGGGAATAAGGCTCAGCTTTCTAAGCGGAAAAGGTCGGGTTGTTCGTCTTGACCTAAGATGGTCAGGTCGAACCAAAAGGCAGAAAAATACGACTACTGACTAAGCCCTTACTCAGTCCTGTATACCAAGTTGGATAAGGTCAGTAAATGGTCGGAAATCATTCCTCTTGGCAATCGGCCCGAATACCGAGCAGGTATGCAGTTTGTAAAGTAAGCAAAGCCGGGAAGCATTCCCTATCATAATACATTAGAATTTATTATTATTTTAAAAAAAATATTATACTAGCTTACATAAGATAGTTTTACACAAGGCTAACCAATTCACATAATGATATTTTAAATATTTTGAATTGGTTGCTTCAAAAATAAAAAAATATTTTGACTTGGAGTTGATCAATTTAATAAAGTCGATGTTGAAAAGTGATCAATCTATTAACTCAGGGCTAATAAAAGTGAAAATGTTACTATAGTAAAATAAGCAAAAGTGGAATTAAGATAGGAGGATATAGAAGGAGTATTCCAAAAAAAAAAAAAAAAAAAAAGATAGGAGGATATAAAAAATGCAGCGAAACGTGTTGGCATGATTATTATTTTTTATTTCTTTTTGTTCACACTTGTATTGCCATGTGGGGGTTGGTAAAAATTCAAAAAGAAAAATAAAAACAAGAAGATAATCTTCTATATATATACACAAAATCAATCCATTAACACATTAGATAATATATTTTTTTGGTGACATGTTACTCGTCACATATATAGTGCAGTTAAACCAAATTTTATATTAATAAATACATTTATTTTAACCAAAAAAAATTGTAAACTTAATGTGAAATTGATTCTATGTAAATTGTTAAAAATGTAAGCAAATTAATGTAATGGTGCATGAAGTCAAGTTTTGCGGTGTCGATATAAATAAGGTACTCTAGAGTGGTCTAGACTCCCATAATGCACCAATGTTGTACTTCCAATTGAATTATAGACTAGGTCTTTCATTAAATTATGTGAGACGTGTAATATTTTTTAGTTAAAATATAATATTTTTTATAAGCTATTAAAAAAGTATTATATTTTAGTTAAAAGTATTACATGCCCCATGTAAGATGGTATTATACCAGATTTATTCTAATTATAATTTATAAGTAGATCTTAAATATTATTTAACACCTTAAATTCACCTTTTAACCTCAAAAAAAAAAAAACAAAAAAACAAAAAAACAACAACAACAAACAAGGTATTTGTATTTTACACTTAATAAAAATTCTTGTATGTAGTCATTCAAACTTGAAAGCAACTTTTTTTCGATTCCAAGAAATTGTTGGTGGCAGAAATCGTGGGGGTTGTTTGAGCTAAATTTATGTAATCGTTTTTATTTTCTTTATATAATAAAAAGAGGAAGAAGAAAACAACTCTTTTTTAATTCTGGCAACACTTTATTGTTTTGTGTGAGAAGTAATTACAAAGTAAAAACATAAGAATTATTAATTTTAGAATCTTAATACAATTAATTAGAGTTTTTGAAAACAATACAATTAATTAGAGTTAATTCTATTTTTATCATGGATTTATAAGTCACAATTCATTTTTAATCATTTTTATTATAATATCTCCAGTTAGTCATAGTATTATTGTGGCATGACCATTTTTAGTTCTCCATCAACAAAATCGTTGAAACGTCGTTAAATACAAAGACATTTCAATCTTTTTTTATACTAAGTAGATTGAATCGCTATATTTTTTATGTTTATTTTTTGAAATAGTTCATAATTGAAGACCGAAATACCCTTGTATATTTAACGACATTTAAATTATTTTGTTGATAAAGGACAAAAATGGTCATGCCACAATAATACTATCACCAAAAGTGAATGTTATGATTAAAAAAAAAAAACTTAAAGTTGACTGACACCTATACATTAGAAAAAAAAAATGGAATTAACTCCAATTAATTAACAATAAAACTTATTGCAATACCCATAAATACTCCACTTGTGGTTGCTTCATGAAAAAAGAGGAAGTATTTAGCATACTTGCGTTAATTATAATTCTTGTAATATATCTTAATTTTATTCAATAAAAAAATATGACATGTACAGTCATATTAGTAAAGTGTCAAAAGAAAAAGTAAAAGAAGAAATAATTATATTATTATTCATAAAAATTACTCTCAAAACTCATGTAAGGAGCATCTTGACATAAGACTTATTGCCATTCGACACCAATGATCTGAAAAGTAATAGGAAATTTTAAACCTTCAAATATGATTGAAGGAAATTTTATCCATTTTTATGATATTATATGTACATACTTTATGCTTCATAAAATTTTATTATTTGCTTTATTAGAGATACTAGAGAGGGATAATGTTATTTTATTCCGCATGGACAGTTTAGTTAGTCATATGGATAAAGTCTTAGAAGAAAGATCCAGGATCGAATATCACTATCGACAGTACGAGAACAACTTCTCAAAGTGAGGACCCACCTTTAACTTTTCTAATTTTGTTAAAAAGTATACTAAATGTAATCATGATACGGTGGTGTAAAATAACATAAAATTACCTTATTTATAGTTTGTGCATTAATTTTAGAATTTTCATTATTTTTATGGAATAATGTTGGTGGATTAATTTTGGGACTCGTAATGATCAAAGCATCCCATGAAAATCATGTTATTCTTACCAATGATCACACATGATAGAGGAATCCAAAGAACCACACAGCATACAAAATGTATAGTGCTTTCAATTTTCATATTTTCTCTCCTTTTATTTCTTGGTATTTTCACTATTTTGTGCCTCTTAATTAGCCTCTTGTACATATCTTGGTTACGATAATTCAGCAGCTCCTTATGTGGGAACTAGGAAGACCGGTACTTGATATTCACAAGGAGTCACTCCTACAAAAGAGTGAAACTCTTACACTGTAGTTTTTAGAATTTAATTATGTCATGGGTTTGTTAACCAATTGAGCTAACTGTGAGAACACATTGCATCTTGTACATGTTTCATATCTATAGATAAACAAGTTTAATTTGATTAAAATTTCTAATAAATGCTAATATAGTATATTGTCATTAATTAATAATATATGATTTTTTGATACATTAACTTAAGTTTTTAAAAATCACTGAAATAAGACTTTAAGGTGATCAATTGGACCAACGCAGTTAAATTAATATGACGTCAATATTTGATGAGACTTGATCTTTAAAAAGTATATTTTTGTCACATGATTTTCATTGATTGAACGAAAACAAAATTGGTCAAGTTTTATTATACTTATTCTCATTTCACTTTATATGTACTCCCTCATATGTTAATTGGAGTGCAATATATAATTTATAAAGGTAAAGACTTTATTGTATGTGATTCACATGTTGAAATTAAAGGGATAATCTTTTCACATGCTTTGATCAATGAAAATATGATCTAATCTCATATTTTCTCTATATATAAAAAAATAATTGAAATATGAGTTTCACCAAAATTAGTTTAAACCAATATATAGTAAGATTATGCGTGCATTTATGCATTATTTTTTATATTGGCAACATATATATATATATATATATATATATATATATATATATATATATATATATATATATATATATATGTTGATATTGATATATCCCTTTTGATAGATCAACGGTAGAAGGTTAGTTGAAAAATAATGAAAAAAGAGATAGGTCAATTTTGTAAGGGTCACACTTGTGTGAGACCGTCTCACGGATCCTTATTCGTGAGACGGGTCGGGTCGGGTCAAAGCACCATGCAAATGCCATACTTATATGTGCAAATATCATACTTATATGCTCAAATATAACACTAATCAAGAATAGAATTTTTGTTACTTATAAGAGAAAAAGTAATACATTTTTCATAATAAGTAATGTTGACAAGTGCCCCTTACTTATAAGGGCAAATATAATACTTTTGAGAAAAAATGTAATACTTTTAAATCGAAATGTAAAAGTATTGTATTTTCCTTTAAAAGTATTACATTTACCCTTATAAGTAACACAAATTTTATTTATGATTAGTATTACATTTGAGCATATAAGTATGACATTTGTGCATATAAGTGTTACATTTGCATCTTGACCCGACCCGTCTCATGGTGAGACGGTCTCACACAAGTTTTTGCCATTTTGTAAATATTATAAACCATGGTTGTAGTAGACGCTAGTCAGGCGGTATGTAGACTAGCGCCTAGCGCCTAAGCGGTCTAGGCGATGACCTATAAAAAAAATAAAAAATGCATGTGTGGGTTTATGTCATATAAAAATAATAATAATAATAATGCAGTCGACTGAATTAGGGGCTAGGTGGACGCCTAGGGAGCAATTCGCCTAGGTTTAAGGGTGCCAGCGTTTAGGCGGAGATTTTTGCACAAGTATTACAAACTTAAAATTTTACAATGATTATAAAATTTACATCTGTTAAAAAAAAAAAAAACAAAACTCTCAAATTCTCAATCATTGATCCCTGATGAGTGATGAGTGGTTGAGTTTCATCCACACTTTTTACCGGAGATGAGAAGTTGTTTTTATTTGAAGCAGCCCTATGTATGTATGTATCTGTGTTGGTATTTGCGTGGTATGCAAGGAAGGCAAGAAGAATGGGATGGAATTAAGTAAAGGAAGAAGGTAGCAAGGAATGAATAGCTTATTAACACTGCACTGCAGCTTCTATTCCAAAAACAAGAAAAGAAGCATCATATTCTTCCCCGTACTGAATGTAAGAAGTTTCCCGGCCGGCCATAATAATAATCATCCTCAGCTCGGCCGTCCACAAATTCAACCTAATTAGATCCATTTCGGATGAGTTAAGAATGGACGCCTCTCTCAGCTCGCTGTATATATATATGTGTTAGTTTAATTTGTACTGTCGTAAACAAGTTTTGGACGAAACTGGAAACTTCACTCCTTGGCTCTCATCATCATATCAATTACTTCTCCGATAAGCCACCCATCTCTTTCAATTCCGCCGCCGAATCGCCACATCTCTACGTTAATTAGTTACTTCCTCAATATTAGGTTTTTTTTTTTTTTTTTTTTTTGAGAAATCCTCCTATATATATTCCCAATCTGGTTCATATGATTATTATGTGAAGATTATATATATTGTTCCATCTTAACAATATTACAGTTTTAACATACTCATCGTTTGTCCCCGAGGGGACATCCGATAAATTCGGAAAATTCAGAGAACCCTGAGGGGCTACTGGAGAAAAAACAAAAAAAACATACTCATCGTTTTATTGCCTCGGACTCCACTCAAATTGGATTTGATTTGATTTGATTAGATCGAGACAAGAATATTGGAGCTGAGGCCAGGTTTGTAGAATGGATAATCACTCCATCCGTCTTTACCTTATTATCTTGTTATTAAGTTAGCATTCCTGAAGGTAGCTAGTCTTGTTATTAAGTTACGGAATATTATTCCCCAGGTGCACTCTCAATGAAACCCGAACAATTTAGATTGTACATAGTTAACCAGTTCAAATCAATAAAGTTAATAACTAACTCCCATAAACAATCAGACTTTAAATTAAACCTAGCTTGTGATTACTAAGTCAACTGTATAACCAACTTGACTATAACCATTAATGTTACTACTTAGTAGTTACTATGCCTTGCAATAACATTCATATTTACAAAAAGAAACAAAAATAACTAGTAATTTTAAATAATTTTGTAAAAGTACGTTAGTGTTTTAAAAAAAATTATTTTCACTAAAGAAAATTATATATATATATATATATATATATATATATATATATATATATATATATATATATAGGCACTGTTGCAAAAATCCCCGCCTAAACCGCCTAGGCACCCGCCTAGGCGCTAGGCGCTCCTAGACCGAGGCGAATTGCTCCCTAGGCATCCGCCTAGGTGGCCGGCCGCCTAAAAGGCCGCCTAGCGCCTAACTCGGCCGACTAGGCCGAGTTGGCGGCCGACTAGGCCGAATTTGGCCGAGTTAACTCGCCCAACTCGGCAGAGTTAGCCGAGTTAACTCGAGCGAGTCAGCCTTGTTAATTTTATTATTATATTTATATGTGTTTAAATTTATTTATTTATATAAGTAAGAGAAGTAAGAGATATATATATATATATATAATATATATAATATAATATATGACAAACACCTACACACATGAATTAATTTTTTATTTTTATAGGTCGTCGCCTAGATATCGCCTAGGCGCCGCCTAGACCGCTTAGGCGCTAGGCGCTAGTCTACCGCCCGACTAGCGCCTAGCGCCTACTGCAACCATGTTAACATAGGTAGTGAGAAACAATATAATAGTCATTATCTGTACATAAAGTAAATTTATTTTTTTTACATAATAAATGATATTATGAGACGAATTTAAACGAAAGTATATTAGAAAGAATCAAATTTATGATTTTCAGGTAAAAAGAAAAAGAAAATTATGAATCCCCCGAACACTCCAGACTCACTCGTTATGATTTTGATTTTGGTTGAATAGATATAAGGGGTGCCGTTTAATCATTGCTTATTTTGTCATTATCCAATTGTTTACAAATGGACCCAATGAATAGTGCAAAATATCATTAAGAAGATCCTTAATTCTTGCCTCAAAAGTTGAATCTATATTGACGTGTCAAATTTTGGTCTCTTGTTTTAAATATTGTCTACTGAATCAGTGAGTTAAATCTGTGTAAGCAAAAAATCATTAATTGTTTTTCTAATCTTGTTGATTTTGTGTAATAGCCTGTAAAACATAAATCACACTATAAAGATTATATACAATTGATTCGATCAAAAAGATGTTTAACAAGAATTAAACTTGTGACATATTACATATATGTATAATAATTATATTTCACCCACTTAATTACTCCTTACGGGACCCTATTCATACACTTTTTTTTCTTAATGGAAGGGATGTCACTTTCCACCCACTTGATTACTCCTTACGGGACCCTATTTATACATTTTTTTAATAGAAATAAGGGATGTCACTTTCCAGTCACTTAATTACTCCTTACGGAACCTATTTATACATTTTTTTTTCTTAATAGAAGTATAATGGATGTCACTTGTTGAGCATTTTGTCATTATCCAATTATTCTCTAATTAATGCATTCTATAGTGCAGAATATCAAGTCTCATACAAGAATCAATTCAAGAGAATCCCCTAATTCAAATTAGGAATCTATTGGGTCCTATAGAAACATCACTTTTAATTTGTGAATTTTCATTCATTTGACTGATTAACCAAAAGAAATGAACTATCCAAACATTTTTGAACAGAAATAAGAGACGTTAGTCGTCGTTGAGCAGTTTGTCATCATCTAATTGTTCTGTAATGGATATGATGCAGTCAATACTGCAAAATATCATTCGAGGGGATCTATCGCCCAATTCAATTAGGCATTCATCAAAGTGTAACATTTGTATGAGATCGTCTCACAAATCTCAATCTGTAAAACGGGTTAGATATATAATCCTTGAATTAAAATTGAAATATTATTTGGTTGCTAAAAAAATTGAAACCTAATTCACACTTTTTTAAAGTAAAACAATTCAATGGTATTCTAGTTAACGATGAAATGAATACATAATCTCCTTTTTAATTAACTAAGGTAAAATCTCATCGACAAATTGCCTACCGCCCCATATTGAATTTTCTAATAGGTGATTTTGTTGATTCAAAATTATCTAAATACTTATAATAGTAAACACCCAAAAATGGTCCATCGACTATGCCATAATTCACAAATTAGTCATCAACTATCATTTTTATCAATTATGTCCTCATCTATTCAATTCTTACTCAATAATTCGTTGAGAACCTTATTGAATAAGAATTGAATAGTTGAGGATCTTATAGAGCATGGATTGATAATTAAGAACTTAATTTGCTAAACTAGAACCTTATTGAATAAGAATTGAATAGTTGAGGATCTTATTGAACATGGATTGATAATTAAGAACTTAATTTGCTAAACTTGATAGTCGATGACATATTTGTGAATTATGTTATAGTCGATAAATCGTTTTGGGTATTTACTCTACTTATAATTTTCTTATTTGTTTTTTCCCTCTTTGTACTTCATCAAGGTTGTGACTTGTGAGGAATTCATGAAGAAGATTGGTTTTGTTTGGTGGAGGGCCTTTTGCATCTATTTCAATTATTTGTTTGCATTATTGTATTGATCACGATCAAGATTTATTTCTGTTGCTTGCTATGAGCCTGTGAACTATAAGCTATATGACTCCTATACATAGTTTAGAGCAAGCCCATCCCTATCCCTTTATAGGATGGACTTATAATTGCAATATGGCACAATATAATGCAAACTTTTCATTATTTGAAAGGCATACAAACAAGTACTGAGCTTTTGAGTAATGGAGATCTAGTGTTGTGATAGTACAGTATGGTGGCTTCAATGCCCATACATACTAATGTTATTTGTCAAAAAATGTTCACATGCAAGACTGGCTATTGACTCTATTACATTGTACATAAAAATTAATACTGCCTCCTCTGAGTCTCGATCTCATGACCTCCAAAATTATTGCAACTGTCTGCTGCTTTAACACTCTTCCAATCAAATAGCAATTGACTCAAAAATACTAACTTTAAGCTTCAACCAACACCAATTATCCAATCTCACCAAAAAAAAACAAACACCAAGTATCCAAAACCTCATCCCTTTGGTCTTGAAAACTAGATATACATCCCTTGACCCCACCCATTAAGCACCCGCTTCAAGCTTCTCATGGCGATTGCACTGCCATCATCTCTGTACAGATAGATAGGGCACAGTATTAAGATTACGTGAAATGAATTGAAGGAGCCAGTGATACACACAAGTGCTTAATAGAAGGTGCACCATATCACATATGGAGCCATTTCTACTTAACTTTTGCACTATAGTGTTTTGAAATAATAGAATGCAACAATCATTCAAACTTAAAAGCAAAGAGAATAGAAAGAGGCCGGGGAGAAATAAAAGAAATCATACCTGTGCACAATTTTCTGCCAGTCAGTTGTTCCATACTTATTTTGTCTCTCATGATTTAACTCCATATAGTTTTGGTACGCCTTGCTTCCCACCTTACCTGTGGAAACCATCTCGAGCATTTGGTCAGCAAGTTCATTAGATTCATGCTTATTTCCCATTCTACGTAAACCATCAATAACTGGCATAAATGATGCAGGATCAAACCCATATCCAGAACCCATCATTCTCTTCAAAACATCACGAGCAATTTCCAAATTATCACCCTTGCACAGTCTGTCAATAAGATCTTTGTAAAGGAAGCCACCCACGTCAAAACATCTATCTAAAGCAGTTTCAAATAATAACTTAGCCTCCATGATTTCTCCTCCAGCAAGCAACTCATTAAACATTATTCTATAAAGAGTTTCTCTGTGGCCACAGATACTTTGGGAAATTTCAAACAACTCTTGTGCTGGTCTGAACTCTCCAATCCTGCAGTATGTTTTAATTAATAATTCAAAGGTATACGTATTAGGTAGTGTTCCTTTCTGCAGCATTTCTTCTAAAAGAAAAGTGGCTTCTTCACTTCTTCCTTCTTCACATAGACATTGAATCATAATATTGTAGGTGTAAACATTTGGAAAAATCCCTCTTTCTCTCATTTCATCCATCAGGCCAGACATTTCAAATATTTGTTTTTTGGATCCCAACACAAGGATCAGAGAGTTGTAAGTTTGCAAGCTCTTCTTGCAGCCCTTTTTCTCCATGTCCTTTAGAACCTGAAATGCATAAGCTATTTTACCCTTGTTACACAAGTGATGCAAAATAGTATTGTAAACAATTGAATCAGGAAACAATTTTCTTTCCATCATCTCAACAAATTTCTTCTTGGCTTCACCTAGTCTCCCATCCTTGCATAAGGAATTGATAATGGTTGAATAAGTGATCAAATCAGGCAAGCACTTCTTCCGATCATTACCCCCATCCACCAAGCCAAGAAATAAATTTCCTAAATTGCCAAGGGCAGCACTTCCATGAGTCCACATTTCCCCAATGATTTCAACTGCTTTGTCCACCTTGCCAGTTTTAGAAATACCATCAATCATGATGTTACAACTCACACTATCCAAAGGGTAACCCCTTTCATTCATCTTTTGCAGCAACTTCTCTGCTTCTGATACCTTACCTTCTTTCCACAGACTATGCAACAGGGTATTACAGGTGTAAGTATTAGGAGTACAGCCACTGTTCATCATGTCATTAAGAATATTGTTTGCCTCATTAACTTTACCTTTTATGCAGTAGGCATGGAGTAGAGTAGTGTAAGTGACTGTGTCTGGGGAGATTCCAGTAAATTTCAATAAACCCATCAACAATCCAGCATCAGCAACCATTCCATTCTTGCAAAGACCATCTATCACAATGTTATATGAATATATACTTGGTTCTATTCCTTTGTCCACCATTTCTGTTAAAAGAGATTGAGCCTCCAACATCTTTGCGTTCCTCATTAGCCCTAATAGCCAAATATTATAACTCCTCACATCAGAGAACAAACCAAGTTTCTTCATTGACTCAACCAAGGATTTTGCTTCCTCCAACATTCCTTCCTTGCAAAATCCTTCCAACATCACATTAAATGTTATGATATTGGGCCTTGGCAACCCATACTCCTCATCTACTTGCATATCCATGAAAATCCTTGAAGCCTCCGGAACCTTCCCTAAGTCACAAAGAGCTGAAATCCTTGAATTGAAGGTTACAATATCAGGAACAAGCCCATCCTCCTCTCTCATACTCTGCACTAGTCTCTCAGCTTCTTTTACTTTACCTTCCTTACAAAACGTGGAAATCAAAGTATTGTATACAATCACATTAGGACAAAGACCCATCTTCTTCATTAAGTCCAAAAGTTCCAAACCTTCACAAGCAATTCCGGACAAACAATACCCTCGGATCAAAATGCCAAAAGTATATTCATTAGGCTCACATCCTTTGTCACTCATTTTGTCAAACAACTTGCGAGCATCCTGTAAGCGACCAGAATCACAGAGACCAGAGATCAGAAGGTTGAAAGTGTAAGTCTCTGGAGAAACCCCGGCAAAAGTCAAATCTTTATACAACCAAGACGCAGAATTTTGACGGTTCTGCTTAAGAGAAGTTTGGATGAGCAAATTGTAAAGTGAAACCAATGGGGGTCGATCGGGGAAGAGCGTGCGGATAGACTGGAAGAGAGAAAAAGCGTGGTCGATGTGACCGGACTTGGCTACGATTTTGACGACGGTGAATAAAGTAGGAAGTGAGGCGTGGGGGGGTTGGGAGAGGAGGAAATGATGGAGAGCGTGGAGTTGGGGGAACATATTGGCGCGAATGAGGATACGGGTGATGGGAGGGATTGATTGGAAAGGGGGAGGATTGGGAGCAGAGAGAGAGCGCTTGAAGAGTAGCCATGCTAGTTTGGGGTTGTTTGAATTCTTGATGAGAGCCTTAGTGAGCGTTTTGACTTGATCCATAAATCAATCCATAACCATAGCCATATCTATACCTGTATTTGTGTTCAGTAGTTGAGACTTGCGAGTGACCTCAGACTCTGAAGTCGAGAGATGGAATTCATGGAAATATACTTCATAATTGCAGATTTTATAGAGTAAAAACGAAAATGGGATGCCTGCAGTACAGTGCAGCATGCTTGCTGCCAACCCATGAAATTAAGTCATTAAGTACGTCATGCCATTTCTCAGTTTTTCGAAAAGCAAATTCATTAATCATAATTAGGAACGTTTACAACAAAGTTCAATGGAATGATAAGTCATTATTTATAGTCTGACATAGAAACAACTTCCCTCCCTAAGGTAATGAGTTCTTCTAAGGTAATGAGTTTTTCCAACTGCCTAGCAAAGTGGTCATAAACGCTGGAAATTTTGCTAATTTCAGTTCTTTTTTGAGTGGTTAGTAACTTGCAAATTTCAACTGTGCCTTTAGGAGAGTAGTGAAAATGAAAAAGTTAGATCACTTTCATTATATCCTGACATACTTCTTACTGAGTTCTTACTTTTCCAGTTAAAATTTCTATTATATATATGAGCAGTTTAGTATTCCAATCACTCTAATTGTAATTCATCTAAAGAGCTTTCTAAATCCCTTAAAAATGAAAATAAAGGCAAATTAACAAAGGAGATCAAGTAAATTGATAATTAAATTTGTATTAGTTAGCATATTTGAATAAAAGAACATTTAATACTTAAAATACTACGTAATTCACTAATTCCAAATATTTCGAACACACAGTACAAAAAAATATTTCAAACACACTATCCAAATATTTAAAAACACACTGTAAAAATAAAAAATTACCTTAGAGTGATTGGCTGAGGGGCGTCTGGGGCGAGGCTGTAGAGCGAGGCCGGAGGACCGTCGTGGCGTCGTGCGTCACTGCGTCGGGCAAAACCGGAGAACCGCCGTGCGTCGAGCAGAATCGGAGAACTGGAGAACGTCGTGCGTCGTGGAGACCGGAAAAGCAGAACTGCAGAAGGAAAAGCAAACCGGAGAACCATCGATTAGGGAATGAATTTTTTCTGGCCGAATTTTTGGGATTAGGGATTTGGGAATTTAGATATTTACTGCAGAACGTTATGCATTTTTTACTTTCTATTTTGTATTGTGCATTTGGGCTATTAGATATTTAGATGGGCATGGGTTATTGGGCTTTGGCAGAATGAAACCAATACAGCATTGGATATTTGTACAATGTAAAGAACACAAAATACAATTTATTATCACACAATATTACGCGAACATATTTTTCATTTCTATTAAAACCCTAACAATATTGACTTTTATATTATTTGTTAGATTAGATACTGTACTTTTTATTTGTGGTCTCACAACTATATAAATCATGGTCCATAGAATATTATTCAATCATTATTGGATCACAAATAAAAAGTACATTATTTTACATATTATTAAATAATGTATATTCAGTACACAAATAATATATTTTTAATATATTAAACATATATCTTGTATTCAAAAAATTGCATTATTATTTTATATAATGTACATTCAATATACAAAAATAATGTAAGTTTAGTACAGAGTATATTAAAATGTACTACTTTTTTTGTGGTCCAATCATGGTCCACTTTAAAATTTTCCATAATTCTATATTAATCGCCCAATTCAAAATGTTTTGTTAACAACCCAAAAGTCATCAATTTGGATTGTTTGTAGGAACTAGGTGCAAATATTTAGAGATTTATAGACCAATTGAAACACATTTCATAATTTATCTTCTTCCCGTTAAGATTGGTGTTGAATGAGTACTTTCATCAATGATCGATTTTCTTTGAAGGTATTCGAAATTTTAATTTAGAGTGTGTTTGGAAACCCGGAAAATGATTTCTGGAAATCGTTTTCCGGGTTTCCAGTGTTTGGTAAGACATGTAAAATGATGGTCAATGTAAAATGACCCTTTGGTCAATGTAAAATGGCCCTTGTTTCTTGTAAAATGACTTCCCCTTTTTTTTGGAGAAGTCATTTTACATCTTTGAAGCTTCACGCCAGCTCCTTGATTCACACAAGTCACAGCAAAACTCCATCAACATCAAAGCTCCATCTCCACCAACTCCAAAGTCCATCAACAAGTTCAGATCTTCATCCTCTTCTCCATCAACAAACCCAGATCTGGAACTAAAATCCACAGCCGGAAATATTTTCCTTTTCGGCAGTTCGAACTGGAAAACTGGTTTCCAGTTCGAACTGCCAGAAAGGAGCAGTTCGAACTGGAAACCAGAACTGGTTTCCGCATCTCCGCATCGGTGCGGAAACCTGTTCTGGTTTCCGCACCGATGCGAACTGGTTTCCACACACAGATGCGGAAACCAGTTTCCGCACCGGTGTGCGGAATTTCCATAATACATCCAAACACTGGAAAATCAATTGTTTTTCGGAAAATGACTCATTTTCCAGAAGTCATTTTACTGCTTTCCAAACGGACCCTTAATGCATTCAACTAAGATTCTTAAAATTAAAAAAAAAAAAAAAAAAAAAAAAAAAAAAAAAAAAAACTACTTTTGTAATATTGTTTTTTGGAAGTGTTAGGTTTTGAATGCGTTACCGGGCGTTCTGTTCCGGCCACCCATCTGGAATCCAAGAATCAGATTCGAGTTTTTGCATTTGAGAATTGCGGTGGCGTGTGCGTCTAATGGGTTGACACGATTACATACTCTGCTTTGTGCTTTGTCTTCATCTTCTTCTCTTCTCTTTGCTGTCATGGCTTTACTTTTGGTGTCCTCTGTGTGCCCATTTTATCATTATTATCGCCGATGATCCGATAACGTCGCTTTCTCCGCCCTTAAACATTAAACATGGTCGGAGAAACGCCCCCCGCTCGCCGCTCCTGCCTTGTCGTCGGGAATTGCTGCCACGATGTTCTGATCAAAGACGGCGGCGTCATTGCCGAGTCCCTCGGCGGCGCCGCCTCCTTCATCTCCGCCGTGCTCGACGGCTTCGACGTTGACTGCCGCTACGTGTCTAAGGTGGGCCCTGATTTCGCTTACTCCGTTAGCCACCGCCCGATTGTTTGCTCTTCCTCGCAAACCACCGTCTTCCACGCGTATTTCTCGTCGGAAATCAAGCGCCGGGATCGGGTCCTCAAGCGGGTCCGGGCGTGTGACCCGATCGCCGCGTCGGATCTCCCCGACTCGGAGTTCGATTTCGGGTTGGCCGTCGGCGTAGGCGGGGAGATTCTGCCGGAAACGCTCGAGAAAATGATCGGTATCTGCGAGACGGTGTTCGTCGATATCCAAGCCCTAATTCGAATCTTCGATCCGGCGGACGGAACTGTAAATCACGTCGACTTGAAGCGAACCGGATTCTTCCATTTACTACCTAGAATAGGGTTTTTGAAGGCCTCGTCGGACGAGGCGCCGTATGTGGACGTAGAGGAGGCGAGAAAACGGTGTCGTATTCTGGTGACCAACGGAAACGAGGGCTGCACGGTGTTTACAGAGAACACGGAGCTAAAGATCGCACCTTTTCCGACGATTCAAGTGGATCCGACTGGAGCCGGGGACAGCTTTCTGGCCGGATTAGTAGCCGGAATTGCTCATGGATTAACCCTACCTGATTCTGCATTGCTGGGGAACTTCTTCGGATCGCTCACAGTCAGGCAAATGGGGCATTCCAAATTCGATTCGCAGCTTTTACAGGTTGGTATGAATGCTGCTTAGAATTCCATGAACATGAAAAACAATTCTCCAGTGCTAATAATAACAAAATTTGTGTGTTTTATGAACTGTGTGCAGACTAGATTTAAGTTAAACATTAACCTGTTGAATAGTTTTAGCCGAGGAATTGAATCAAGGAGATAGCGGTTTTCTTGACCTGAACTTTGCATTGTTAGAGAATGGAAAGGGTTTAGGAAGCATAAGAATTGCTGGCAGGTGTTTCTCAAAGGGCAGGAATTGCTATAAACTGGATACATTAGCACGCTCTGAACTATTCGGGGTTAATTGTTTTGTTGTTCTGTATCTGAATATGTCAATTGCACTTGATGAAAAGTATTGATGCGGGCAATTAGTATGATCTGTGATCTCTCTGCCTTGTTGCTCTACACAGTTATAGCTTTTCGATGGCCTCGTTGAACACTTGTGTTATTAGTTTGTTTGTAAAGTGGATGTTCTTCTACTCCATATATGATCGTTAGAACTTAGAATTGTGTAAGTTGTAAGGCTATGGTAAAGATGCCACTTTGGCAATTTGCTCGACTCCGATAGAAACCAGAGCAAAAAATTCTATTAGTGCCTCCTTGCATACCATTTTTTGCACTAACGGCATGAATTTACTTGACAGAGAGTGATGGCAGAAGTGGAGAGGAGGAGGGTGCACCATTTCGGCAGCCATGAAAGGCGGGATGATGATGGTGACAGCAATGAAAGGCGGGACAATGATGATGACGATAATGATGAATTTTTTAGAGTTCTTGATGCAGTGAGAACAGTAATGGCTCCATACTGTCTCCAGGAATGGCCAAACTCTCCCAGACCAAAGTGCAGTGATCAGCAGAGATTACTGCTTCATTCTGTCTGTGAAGAACCCCCCATTAATTCGGTTCAAAATAAACAGTGATTTTAGGAGTTTTTTTTTTCCCCACACCCATGAAATGTCATTCTGAATAAATAGAGAATTTATGTTCTCTTCTTATATATATATATATCTTTTCACCTCCATAATTTCCAAAAACTGTTGTTTAATTGATGAGAAGATGTTCTAATGTTTCCATCTTAGTCTGCAGAATTTTGCTTCGATATTTAGGTTACAATGTATTGACTATTTATACAAGTTCTATATCATACTATTGACTATTTATACAAGTTATGTATTTATACCAATTCTTCCTTCCGTCGAGCATATAATATATAAATATAAATATACAATCTAACTATCAACTTACGTTGCCTCATGCATGAGGTGACCTGTCAGCTTAGGCCATCACAAAAAAAATCTTGTGCAAGATTAACTAATTTAATCAAATTTTATTTACATCCTGAACCATATCAGATTATAAAAGATTTGGAATAAGGGTCAAATAAGCCACTGGACTACACACGAAAATGCAATTAGGTCATTGAATTCAAAAAAAGTGCAATTAGGTCCCTGAACGACGCAAAATGATGCAATTGAAGCAAACGTGACCTGTTTACCTGTTAATTTGCTGACGTGGAGGTTATCATATTAAAAAAATAATTTTTTTACTTTATTTTAATAATTTTAAATAACAAAATTATATTTTTAAAAAAAAAAAAAAAAAAAGATTTCAGGTTGCCGGAGATGACTGTCATGTCGCCGATTGCTCGATGGGAACCAGAAATTCATGGAAATGCTTTAGATTTGCAAGGAAATTCCTTCGTAATCTCCTACTAGGCAAAATTAGCTTACCTATTTTCAAAAAAAAAATAAGCTTACCTTGATGAATATTTAGGGTCCAAACTCCAATATGCGCTCTTCCAAAATTTGGGAATAGCAATTTGAATTTTGCCCTAATTTGGTCCACAAATGGCTTCACCTTCAAAAATCTCCCAGTTAAGGTAAATTTTCCTTCATCCTTTGCTAATCTCTCCCAATCAACTTAATCGAAATAACTGGCTTTCCTTGATGAAGATTTCGCTTCGCTGTTATTGTTATTGGTTACCTGAGATTTTCGTCTTCAACCTACTGGTTAATCGGTCCTGGAATTTGATTTTGCTTCCTTTGACTTTGGTTTCATCACCGTTAATCTGGAGAATTTCGACGAATTTCTGGTTCACTTTAAGCAATCGGCGACACTCTGAGTAGCTTCTGAACAGACCTCTTCGTCGCCGGCCGGAGACGAAGAAGGTTCTTCGTCGCTGTTGTCTCCGGCAGCCTGGAGAGAAGCAAAAATCTTGTAATTTTTTTTAAAAAAAATTTTGTTATTTAAAATTATTAAAATAAAATAAAAAAAAATATTTTTTTAATATGATAACCTCCACGTCAGCAAACTAACAGGTAAGCAGGTCACTTTTGGTTCAATTGCATCATTTTGCGTTGTTCAGGGACCTAATTGCACTTTTTTTGAGTTCAATGACCTAATTGCATTTTTGTGTGTAGTCCAGTGGTCTACTTGACCCTTATTCCTAAAAGATTTTCATTCCTACTCTAAAAGGAGTGGGAAAGCTCATGCAAATCCCATCACCATCCCAAATCAACTGCATTATTTATTCCCTTTTTGTAGCCATAATTGTCAATTGTCAATTTTCAATAGAATAATAATTGAAAGGTTTGTGCTATTTGGGTCGTTGGAGGTAGGATGCTATTTTGTCTGGTCTCTCTCCCTCTAGTGATTCTTTTCCTTTCTTCCATTCCTTTTCTTGCTTTAATTTGTTGCCTTTGCACCATACTTTTGTTGGATAGGTTGATTCATTACTTGATTACACAATTTTTTTGAATCTTTCTAATTTTTCTTCTTTAGAGAGTGGTGTTTAGATAATATTTTACATGGTATATTATTTCTAATTCAACCATCAAAGGCTATTAGGACAAGTCTACAAAATTTGTTTTAATTCTATACATAAACACAGAAAACAAGTTCGTTATCGAACATAAAGATAGAAGAATTAACGAAATATCAGATAGATTCTAGAGCCAACATCTCTACTGGGGATTAAACCTGTGACCTCTTAGTCACAGCTATGCCACTTGACTACAAGGTCATTTGTGATTTTATTTTAATTCCCTTGTACACATTTAAAAAGATTATGGACCGTAGCCAGCATTTACAAAAAAAAAAATTTATTTTCCCAACTTACCGTTATACCGCCCGCGTCGCCTTACGCCTCATTCAGATTCTCGAATCCAATCAAATTCCAATAATTTCACTTTAACCGCCGTCCACCACCGCCTTTCTCCTCCATCCACCGCCGCGAATTCCTCTTGAGATTCCCCATTTCCCCGCTTCCTGATTCTCTTCCTTTCTCTCTCCTCCAATTCCTTCTGCTCCCACAAAACCCTGATCTTCCCTTTCCCCCAATCAGGGTTTCTCTACATCCTCATTTCCCCTCAGATTTTAACAAATTTGGCCTTCTCATCCTTTTTATCCAATGCTCAACCCTAGGTCTTCTGATAAGTCAAATTCAGTCTTCCATCTTTGGTTTAACGGATTTAAATTAGGGCTCTGTATTGTAAATAGCTGGTAATAGATTATTGAGCTCGGTTGTTGTATCTTATACAGAATAGCTGATTTATATAGGGTTTGTGCATTGGAAATAATTAGGAAATGAAGCAACAGAATAAGAAGAGGAGGAGGAGGTCGAAAGCTTTGAAAAACAATGGAGTTTGCAATTCTGAGGCGGCTGCTCCATGTAACGATGAGGATGTTCTGAGGAGAATATTGGAGCCTTTCCCTTGTGTTTCTGTTGAAGAAGCAGCCTCGGCTTACAAGGAAGCTAATGGGGACCTGAACAAGGCTGCGGAGATTCTTGGAAGGTTGGTGGAGAGCCTGGAGGATAGGAGCACCACCTCCTCCTCAGTTTCGAGCTGGAATGCAGGTTCCAGCTCGTGTTTGAGTACGCCCGAGGAGGTGTTTGGAGAGGATCATAAGGCTCAGTGTGCGGTTAGGCAGAAGAGTAAGATGAAGAAGGCTGTGGCTTCTGCTGGGACGGTGTCGACTGTGTTGGGGAAGGACTATGTGAGCTCGACGCCAAAGAAGAATTCTTCGAAATTGAAGGGGTTTAATGTTGAAAGTTACAGCAGCAAGGAAGATATGGAACAGTTCCTGTGCTCAATGCTAGGAGAGGAGTCCCAGTTGAGCTTCTCTGTGGTTAGAGACGTGCTCGGTAAGTTCTTTATTCTGTCATTTTTGTTGATGTTGAACAGGGAAAAAGTTGGAAGCTTGTACTGAATTGAGACTGGATAAATTGATATATCTTATTATTTGGTTGTGATGGTGTTTTAGGCCAAAAAAAACACCCTTTTTAATTGTATTCACTCCTGGGATTTAAGTTTATGGATTTTATTATTTTTATTTTACAGGTCAGTGTGGATATGATGCTGATAAGGTACTGATATCTGTTAGAGCTTTCCTGTCGTTAATTTGTTACTATCCTTTCTGTTTCAAGTATTCTAATAAAGATATATTAAAGTGATGAAGTGTTTATTCCTAAATTTCAAAATCTTTTTTTCACCCTTTTGTATGTTATCCCCAAATTGGTGAATGATACTTGCGTGACTTTCCAGGCTCTAAACATTTTGCTTGAATTATCAGCGTCCTCAGTTGAACAATCCAAACAGACAAATATTGGAGAAGAGGCTTTGTGGTTTCCTGAATCAAATGACAATGTAAGTTAATCTCATTTCTCAAGGCTAGTTTTGTGTTTAGCGCTCCTGTTGTACTGCTCTAGTAAGTGATCCTTCCGGAAATCTTTTCTGCAATTTTTCTGTATTGTGTATTTACATATTGTTAATATGCTTTGGGCAGTGTTGTTTATCAAACACATACAACACACAAAAGATCCTGTGCTTTATCTTTTTATTTGATCTCACATGTTATATAATTGATCATCTAATGCTATTTGTGCAGTTCACTGACAGAACCTCTGATTCTTCTTCCTCGTCGGGAAGTGATTTTCAAGAAAATATGTTGTATGCAGGGAACCCATGCAGGTTACCAATATTGTTATCTCTTTTTATTACGTTCATAGCAACTTTTGATGCCCTACACCTATATGTGATATGAAATTGTGTAGGCTACTAGGGCAGAATTGAGAAGAAAGGTGATTAAAACACAACATATAAGACAAATTGTTCATGTTTGAAGCAAAAAATGCCATAGATATCAGTAAAATTGAAATGTGCTAAACGATGTTCGCTTTCATGTTTCTTATCTGCAACTGTACGATTTCTCTTCTCCACTTGCTTGGTAAATTTCAATTGCATATCCTTATTGTTGCCTTCATTTCAGAGACAAGCCTTAAGCGAGTAGCAGTAAAAAGATCTATTAGTTACTGCATAACTAATGTTCTAGTATGTTTAGATAAGAAATTAAGATCTTGCTAGCGGAAACCAATGATCAAAGAATTCTCACTTTTATTCCAGGAATCAGTTGAACTTTCTGGATGGCGTTGAGCACTCTTTGCCCAGACAAGGAAATTCAGAGTCACAACTCTCGAAGGAAGTGTTAAAATCCTTGTTTAATATGCCCACTCCTAGGAGCGCTGAACATGAACCAGGTACTCTAAACTGGAGGAATGTGGTGACAAAAATGACGTCCTTGGGACTGAAGTCTGAGTCTTCCCCTGCCAACAGCATTGCAGATCCTCATAACTATGGTATTTAGCTCCTCAACAGTATATTTGATTCTATTGGCTTCAATTTCCAAATATGTGGGGTTTTCTTCGGTGTTTGGTAACTTATAATTGTTTTGCGGGCTTTGATGGAGCTAATGAAGGGCTGAAACCCTGAGGCCAACATCTGTGGGATAATAGATTTAACGACTATTTGCAACATACTTCTTCCAAATTGTAGCTAAAGGAGATGACTACCAGGTCTTCAGAGAAGCTTCAACATGTCACTGGGAATCAATGAAATCGTACTATCAAAAGGTACTACTATATAAGATTAGCTCTTAGATTACCCATTTTATTCACAAGAAGCTTGATAGGCTCAATTGTTTTGCAGGCTGCTTCAGCTTTTGCCAATGGTGAACGGCAATATGCTGGTTATCTTGCTGATCAGGTATGTTGCCTTCACATTTGGGTCTGATGTCATAAATTCCATGCCATGTATCGCTCCTTTCATATACACTTAGCACTTCGAAGTGTTTGATCATTTCTGACGTGAACCTGGATCTATGTTAAGGCTTCAAGTTCATTTAGTTGTGTTGTGTTAATCTGAACTACCGTTAATGATGTGTAGTTGATTGTGTTATACAGAATAATAAGTGATCATTGATTGTGATTGTCAAACATTGGACAATGATGTGCTCAGGTTTAATGATTATCCTATGTGTTGGTACCAACATATTTCCTTTTTGTGGACCCTTTCACAGGGCAGGGCACAAAACAGGAAGGCTCTGGAGGCTGAGGAAAAGGCTAGCCAGAATATATTTGAAGCCAGGTGAATCCTTTTGTGTTTTTTTGGGTGTCCTATATGAACTTTTCTGTTCAACAGAGCTATGTATTTGTTTGCAGAAATAAGAGCATAGAAAACATTATTACTATCGACTTGCACGGGCAGCATGTCAAAGAAGCAATGAGGCTCTTGAAACTTCACCTTCTATTTGGTGCATTTGGACGCTGTAATTATCTTTGATTTGTGTATTTAGCTTGCTCAATACTGGTAAACAAAAAGACTGTAGATTGATTGATTGTGTTCTGTTTCTACTTTCTTCTCCAGCTGTGCGATTATTCAGAGTAATAACTGGATGTGGGGGCCAAGGTGTCGGGAAATCCAAGCTGAAACTCACGGTATGCATCATAAACCTTAAGCCTTATACCAGAAAACATTTGAGATTCAGCCAAAATTGCCCCTTTTCTCCCCCTCCTATTTGTTTAAACTTACTAGATCTATGTCAATATGATTCGTGTTTTATGTATATGTATGCATTACCTTCTCAGTTTTAGGTTCTTACTTTAAGCTGGCTGCTATTGTGCACAGGTAATAAATCTATTAGAGAAGGAAGGAATCAAGTGGAGTGAGGAGAATAGGGGAACATTGCTAATCAAGCTTCATGGACAAACAAACTTCAGCTTTTTATATTCTGATAGTGATAACGACTGACTAGTGAGGAATTGCTAGTAATTTATAATCTCGTAACTCTTGCTTTGTTATTAGACCAACCTAAGTGTCAATTAGCTCCATTGTAAACTAGAGAGTGTAACCAGTGGTTAAGCTATGCTGACATGGTCTGTACAGTGTTCTCTCCAACTCCATCAGTGTAATGTTTTAAATCTCATCTTAATGTTATTAATTCTCATCAGTTGTATTACTTTACTGTAATGTTTTAAATCTCATCTAATGTTTTTTTTGACAAAAAATCTCATCTAATGTTATGTATTAAAAATGAATCTTTTAAAATAGTATTTTCCAATCTATGAATACTACTCCGTACATTATAGGCTTAAGAAAAACAAAAACTGAAATAACACGAAATGTATTTATCAGGTCTAATTGCAAGTAATTGTTGAAAATTATAGGTTATGTGGCGCATAGTTGGAAATCTAAGGCTCAGTCATTAGTAAATTAAAGTTGTACTGAGAAATGCTAGACAATAGATCTCTGCTAAGAAACCTCACAGAGGGAGTTCACCACTGTCTGCAATTATAACTCTGCTCTTTGGTGTACCACTCTGCCTTCCTTCTGCTTCAATCTTGTAGACAACATCCATCCCAGATAACACCTTTCCGAAAACAACATGTCGGCCATCCAACCTGGGGGGGATAATAAGAGTTCACGCGTTTAAGGTTACTAAAAGTAGCAAGTAGTCTAATTTATCAACAGAATTAGGTCAAGAAAGAGTAGTGGAAAGTAAGTTTACAAAAAGCCAGGACTGAGTAGTTACCAGCTAGTTGTGACGGTTGTGATGAAGAATTGTGAACCATTGGTGTCAGGACCAGCATTTGCCATTGACAGAAGGCCTGCAAATTCATAAATGAGAGTTAACTTCCATGATGAATCATGATCATGCCAAGTCAAGTTAATTTTAGGAAACATGGGGCACCTGGGCCGGTGTGCTTGAGCTTGAAATTTTCATCGGCAAACTTCTCCCCATAAATTGACTCCCCACCCCGGCCATCACCAAGGGTAAAGTCACCACCTTGGATCATGAAGCTGGGAATAATTCTGTGGAATACGCTTCCTTTGTAATGTAGAGGCTTGCCACTCTTTCCAGTACCTTTCTCCCCTAAAGATTTATTAAAATGTATTAAGTGCATTTGTAAATATTAAAATTAAGCAAGATAAATTCGCTATGGAACTCTGCTGCCAAATCTCTAAAGTGGGGAAGAAACACCATCTAGAGCTGGGCTGAAGCATATATAATTTTCTAACAAGCAGTGAGGAAAGCAGCTGGGATAAGCTTACCTGTGCACAATGCTCTAAAGTTCTCTGCAAGAACAAACCAAAAAAAAAAATTAAAAATTACTGGAAAAGGTAAACCATGAAATCACAATATTACACTTGGGAAATGCTATTATACCTGCTGTTTTAGGAACTGCCTTTCCAAAGAGACCAATAACAATACGCCCTGAAAGTAAATAGTCCTATGTTAGCATTTATTAATCTACTAACATGTGCATTGCTTTTGCAAGATGCTGCCAGATAGTAGAATATAGATATAGAAGAGACCATAACATTGAGGAACCATATGCACAAATATAGAAAGAGCTAATGCAAAAAAATGCAAAATAACTCGGTGAAAAGCTACAGAACATACCAGAAGGTTTTCCATCAACCTCAACATCAAAGTAAACTTTATGAGTTACTTCTTTCAAATCCTGAGACTTCTTTGCCTGTAAGTAAAAACTAAAAATGTCAACATTTGTCACATTGAAGCATATATCACTCTCACATGATTTTTGTCAGCAGACCATATAAGTCCACAAAAATAAATGTGGTTCACTTACCCATTTTACACACCAAAGAAAACACAAATGAAGTTATGTGCATTTATATTTTGGGGAAGGTTTTTTTTTTTTCTCTTGAGACTCCACTCCACCATGTTTTGATATTCTCAATGAGGCATATCATCATATCATATAGTTTATAGAAGTTCAGTTATATTAATACATTCAAATTCTAGTGTGACAGCAAGCTGTAGCTACTATACCTAAACTATCCACAAGATGTAAGATACAGCACTTTTATGGTTTATAGTCCATGGTATTGAAAAAAAAAACAACAACAACACAAGGAATCAACTACTAGGCAGTGTGTACAATCCAGAGCAGATAGACGAACATGGAAAAACATATTTCAAAATCGGAGATCGCTAAACAGCATATTATATTACTATAAGAGTAATTCAACAGCAGATCCACAACAGATTATCAAAACTACTTCAGAAGTACAATAAGAGATTAAAAATTAAATCCTTACGAAAATATAAAATAACATAACAGCACAATTAGTCAACGAACAATATCCTAAACTTGCAGTGTACTAAATCAGTGCGATCGCTGACAAGAAATGCGATCTAAATACGAATTCACAGAGACATCAATTGTTGCACTCACATGCCACAATCAAATGAAACTGACTAACATCTGATGAACCAAAGCAGAAATCGCATCAAAACAGAAACACCGCTTTTTTTATTTTATTTTATAGGAGATTAACAAAAAGCACGAGATTGAAAAGGAACCTGAGAAAGAGCTGCTAGAGTTCCGAAGAGAACGACGAGCAGTGCGACAGATTGCAGCCTCGTTTTCGCCATTTTCACTCCGCTAAGGTCTCCGAGTCGCAGCTAACTCCTAGCTATGTGAGTGAAGAGTGAACAAGGGAAGCGCGTATATATAGAAATTAACGTGGAGTTGGGAGAATAAGCCAATGAGAGGATCCCACGTAAGCCGATGAGTCCACACCCAGCGATGCCATTGGCTGGAACTTCATGGGCCTTCAGAGAACTAAACCTCCTGAACTGTGAGATGAGCCAAAATTGTAATCAGGCCCATAAACTGAATATAGCGGCCCACAAATATTATATCACTTTATTTTGAGCAAAATACTTAACATATTTAAAAAACAACGCCGTTGCCGGGGATCGAACCCGGGTCACCCGCGTGACAGGCGGGAATACTCACCACTATACTACAACGACTTACATGCTAAGGTTTTACTAAAATAGTAGAAAAATGGTCTAATGTATGGAGACAACCCAACAAAACTAATTAGGTAATTGGCAAAGTTCAAGCTATTATGATTCACTTTATTGTAATCATTTGCGAAGCAAGGCAACATACTTCACTCAAATTACATCTCTCGAGTCAATTAGCTATGAACAATATGCGCACGAGTTTAGTTCATTTGTTCAAAAAATAGTATTTAGGACAAGAGATTTAAGTTCAAAACTCGGCAGCAGTAGTGCAGAGACTATGTCCAAAGTAGACAGATCCCTTATGGACACTAACATTTTATCTTAGATGCTCTGTCGGGTCGGAGTAGACAGGGTCTTTGAAGTTGAGATTCAATCTTTTAGAATAAGTATTTTCCTAAAGTCACAACATAAGATTTATACCATATACACCCCTCTCAAATAGTAGCTATAAATTTTTCTCATCCCATTAAAAAAAATTACACATCATAATTCATAATAGTATTATCTTGTAAATCAAATTCTTAATTGCCAAGTAAAAAAACAAGTTTAAAAGGAAAATGTGTCATGTAGTGCATTTTTTTTTCTTTTTCTAATAATTATCCGTACACATTTTAATATGAGATCCACAAACACAAAATCCACCGCCACAGGCCACAGCCACTCACGGATTCGGCTTCTCTGCGGCTGCATTTCTTCTTCTTCTTCTTCTTCTCATCTATTCCTACGCGCTTCCGGCAATCGTTTACCGGAAATCAGAGCTAAAGATGTCGGGAAGCGGTGTGGTTACACTCTATTCAAACGGCGCTATCGCCGAGACCACCAAGAAATCCCCCTTCTCCGTGAAGGTGGGGCTGGCACAAATGCTCCGAGGCGGCGTGATCATGGACGTCGTCAACGCCGAGCAGGCCCGTATAGCCGAGGAGGCCGGCGCGTGCGCCGTCATGGCTCTGGAGCGCGTCCCGGCAGATATAAGAGCTCAGGGCGGCGTGGCCCGCATGTCCGATCCTCAGCTGATTAAGGAGATCAAGCAAGCGGTTACTATTCCGGTGATGGCGAAGGCTCGGATTGGGCATTTCGTGGAGGCGCAGATTCTGGAGGCGATCGGGATCGATTACGTGGATGAATCGGAGGTCCTCACCCTAGCCGACGACGAGAACCATATCAACAAGCACAATTTCCGCGTCCCCTTCGTGTGCGGCTGCCGAAACCTAGGCGAAGCCCTCCGCCGCGTCCGGGAGGGAGCCGCGATGATCCGCACCAAGGGCGAGGCCGGCACCGGCAACATCATCGAGGCCGTCCGCCACGTCCGCTCCGTGATGGGCGACATCCGCGTGCTCCGGAACATGGACGACGACGAGGTCTTCACCTTCGCCAAGAAGATTCAGGCCCCGTACGATCTCGTTATGCAGACCAAGCAGCTAGGCAGGCTTCCCGTCGTCCACTTCGCCGCCGGCGGAGTGGCGACCCCTGCCGACGCCGCGCTGATGATGCAGCTCGGATGCGACGGCGTGTTCGTCGGCTCCGGCGTTTTCAAGAGCGGCGACCCCGCCAGGAGGGCCCGTGCCATCGTGCAGGCGGTCACGCATTACAGTGATCCGGAGGTTTTGGCCGACATAAGCTGCGGGCTGGGAGAAGCCATGGTTGGAATCAACCTGAATGATGACAATGTGGAAAGGTATGCCAACCGCTCCGAGTGAGATATATAGGCTATGAATGGTAGAATTTTTATTCTGAAAAGTGTGATTGAGGTTTAAATATAACCTCAGATTGTGCTTTGATGCACAAATGTTAATCTTAAGTGTTTTGTTGATGACTGTTGTTTTAGAATTGAATACTTATGAGTAGAAACTAGTAGAATCATTGGAATGGCATGATTATTTGATATCATTTCTATGGTGTACTTTGGTTTCCACCTGCAAAACTTAATTGGGATGACAATGAAAGCACCACATGAGGGTGTGTACCGAATAAATCCCGCCTTGTTACAGTAAAGGACCACAAAAAGGTAAACTAATCTAAGTTGTTCATAGCTGAACGACTCAAATTAAAAAGGCCGAACTTGGAATCTTGTGATTATCAAGCTAACATACTGACCAACTTGGCTGGAGTTGCCTCATCACCTTCAAAACATAATTGATAACATGGATGCACCATTCCAATTCAGTCACATTCTTTTAAGTTGGTGATTGGTGTCTTCCAAACCATCATCATGTTTTATGATTCCTTATTAACATTGCAGCTCTAGTGGATGCCTTATATGGTTTCTGCTTCCACTATATGTTGTGAGTTAAAGGTTGCAAGTGTTTGATAGAATTGCCACAGACTCACTTTCTTTCTTTCCTGTTGGTGTTTATTGTTGATGATGAGAATATGGGCGACTCGGTTTCTTGGCTAGTTTTAAATGAAACTCTAGGTGAAGCTTATCTGTGGTTGGATGTTCTGTGTGTATATATATTTGTAGTGTAGAGTCAGTGGCAGTTTGCCAAGCTTTAGTGTTACAATGTCTGTCATGTTGATGCCGACGAAGCTGCATTCTTATGTTTATGCATCCTTACTTTAGAAGTTACTCTACAGATAGTTGTGAGGCCAAAGGTTTTGGGTTTTGTCTTCTTAGCCAACACCTTAATACCTGATGGTTTCAGTCTTTCAGATGAACTTAGCCTAACATGGACCAGGCAGAAAGACTGGACTGAGTGAATAGCGCGAAGGATATAGATAGTTGATTATGTTTAGGAATGGCAATAGAGCGGGACAAGAAGTATGCTCCCCGACCCTAGCAGGGATGGGAAATTCCCATAGATAGTTGATTGTGTTTAGGAATGGCAATAGAGCGGGACAGGAAGTATGCTCCCCGACCCTAGCAGGGATGGGGAATCCCCACCCATTTCCATCTCCATCCCCGTGGAGAACAACTATCTAGGAATGGCAACAGGGGAGTATGCTCTCCATCCCCTGGCTCAGGAAATCCTCACACATCCCCATCTCCATCAGGAAAATCCCCCCCATCTATGTTCCTGATGGGATAAAAGTTGCTGCACACAATCTCTCTCACCATTTCAGGTGTGACAGGTTCAAATGAGTGTTCCATTAGCAGCATCCTTGATGAAATACACTAAAGCAGAGAGCAGACAGCATATATTAGTCATGACTCATGAGGCAGAATTTGAAGTTTCTGGGCAAACATTGGTTGCACTAGGTCATCTAATCCCCTAAGAGGTTGGTAAAACCCATACCACCAGAAAAAAAAAAAAAGTATTGAAACATCCATGTTGGCTTGTCTTCAATTCTTCATGTTAACTACCAGTGATTCCATTTTTTAGGTGACGAGGGACCCACCAATTTGATAGTTTTAACTCATCTAGATTGTTATTTGTTAATAGCTCTTATTGGGGATCGAATTTAGAACCTTGTTAACTACCAAGTTGATAGCTTGACTAATTTAGTTGAGTTATCCTGTGATTTGATTAAATACTCAAAATGGTCTTTAACTATGCCATGATTCACAAATTAGTCCTCAATTATCAATTTTACTAATTAAGTCCTCAATTATTCAATTTTTACTTAATAATTCACAAATCAATCATTCATTGAAAATCTTATTGATTAAAAATTAAATAGTTGCGCCAAAGATTTTGTGGTCAAGTGGCATCCGGTGTCCCGATTAACACTTCCACATGGATGATGGGAGTGGGTTTGAGCCTATAGTTGAGAACCTTATTAAATAATAATTGAAGATTTAATTTACTAAATTTATAGTCGAGGACCATTTATAAATTTTTCTATAGTCGAAAGACATTTTATGTATTAACTCATTCTTTTTAAATAAAGCGGCTAATTTATATCTTGTGAACGGAACAACAAATTTGTTGCATTCAAAGAAAAAAAAAACAACTTTGTTGCATAAATTTTACCAAAACCTTAATTTTAATTTTAAATTGATGTTGTTGTTTTCGTGAATCTCAACAAAAGTAGTTAAATGTGGCAATTTTGAGGTGGACCAAGTCTGTAGAATAGTCCACATTAATAAATGTTCAACGAACCACTGTACGTGGGTTGACCCTTATGCCCCGACAAGCTGTTATCTTATTGTAAATTACATATAAACAATTCCATAATGCGTATCATTTTATGAATCTGGGTCAATTAACAAGATTTAATAATTTTAAATTTAATTTTTCATAATATTAAGTTCAATATTAGCATATATAAAATTAATATATTTAGAAACAACATTAAAAGTACTATTAAATACAACAAATTAAATTCAAAAATAAGTAAAGAATACTATAAAAAAAAAAAAAAAAAAAAAACAAAGAAGAAAGTGTTAGTTTGATCAATGAATAGTAAGTAAAACAAATAAAATGTGACAAGTGAGTAATTATCTGCAAATATTAAGAAATCTAAACTAAATCTAATATTTACAATCATAATCTAAATTATATATACTAAATTAATTGTTTACAAATATGAATAATAAAAAAAACTATATTAACAATTTGGGTCACATTTATAATACTTATACTGAAAAATGTGATACTAATTAGAAATAAAATGTTTATTACTTATAAGAAAAAAATGTAATACTTTCTAGGACAAATGTAATATTTTTACATTTTGGCTTAAATCCGCTTCAAGGCATTTTCGAAAAATGACTTCCGAACAAAATTTGGAAGTCATTTTTCGAAAAAGGGCCTCATTTTTATTAGTTAACGGAAGTTATTTTTCGTTGACCATATATTTCTATGCCTTCTCAAACAAAAAAAAATTAAAAAAATAATTTATGGAAATTATTTTTTAGATTTTCAGACACACCTTTACAGGCCGTTTGGTTGGGAGGAAGGAATTAGGGGGGAAAAGAATTGTAATTCGGTGGAATTGCAATTCAATGAATAATGTATGAATTGAAATTACAGTGTTTGGTATGCAGGAATAGGAGTACATGGAATTGAAATGTAAGAAGCGACAGAATGACTAAAATGCCCTTTTGTTGTTGTAGTAGTAGTAATAATAATAATAATAATTTATTCAATAATAATAATAATAATTCTTTCAAAATAATAATAATAATAAGTATAATAAGAATAAGAATAAGCTTTAAAAAAATAGCAATAATAATTATTATTATTTCAATAATAATAATAATAATTCTTCAAAATAATAATAATAATAAAATAATAATAATAATAATAAGTATAATAAGAATAAGAATAAGTTTTCAAAAAAAAAAAGAATAACAATAGTAATAATAATAATAATTCTTTCAATAATAATAATAATAATAATAATAATAATAATAATAATAATAATTTCAAAAAAAAAAAAGAAAAAAAAAACAAAGGATTGAGAGGAGGGGCAGAATGGTCTTTACACCCATATAATTGCCCCTCCTCTCCACCGAATTACAATTCATGGGGGGTACCCCATGAATTGTAATTCACCATTTGGAGGGAATTGCAATTCTGCGGAATTGCAATTCCCTCCAACCAAACACTGTAATTGCCAAATTCATTGAATTCCAATTCAATGAATTACAACTCCCCCCAAATTACACCCAACCAAACACTCCATTAGTGATAAAAGAATTTTCACCTTTTATGGGTAAAATGGGTGTGTCGGTATGGGTACTTAAATTAAGAAATTAACTGCAAAATTCCAAATACTCCGTAAATGATTGGTTAGGCTAGCAGGTCCCTCCACTCCTCCAGTGTTGAACCATCAAATAAAAATGAAATAAGTTTTCAAAAAAAAAATAAATGAAATAACATCAATAAATTTTGGCACGTGCTTTGAGGATTCACTTTGTGCACCGATTAACAACCTTGTACACCATGTCTTCCACGTGCTTCAAATTTTTACCAACACCTTTAGGGGGCGTTTGGTTCGGGTTATCTAAGATAACAAGAGTTATCTTTAGCTGATTATATAACATTCCTCTGTTTGGTTAAAGTTATCTAACATTCCCCTGGAATAAGATTTAACCTCCACATAAGCTTTTTCCTTGTTTTGAAGGGAATGTGAATCCCTTGATTTTCTTAGTTAATGTAAGATTACCTTGTTTTTTTACATACTCTACCATTGACTTTTAGGTAATTGTAAGATTATCTTTTAATGAGCAATTATTTTTGCATTCTTACTAATTCCAATTCTGCCTAATATAAGAATTGGTTCTTTTGCAGTGAAAGTTAATACAAAATTGAAGTGCATCACACATACTCAATATTGCAGTGAAAGTTATTTTTTTGCAGTGAAAGTTAATATAGGATTTGGTTCTTTTGCAGTAAAAGTTAATACAAAATTTTTTAACTTCATATATTGAAATGCATGAAAAATGTTGAGGGTATTAAAGTAAAATAACTATTAACATAAAGAACAACCCTTCAACCAAACATCTTTATATTACATATCTCAGTTTTAACCAAACACAGGATTCTAACATTCCCAGCAATTCAACATTCCTAGCAATCTAACATTCCTTAAGGTAATCTGACATTCCGTGAACCAAACGACCCCTTACTGTAACACAATATATTTGTTTTTTTAAACAATGTAACACAATATTAAGAGTCTTAATATTATGTTATGAATATAGCTAAGTGGTGAAAACTACTTATATCACTGTGTTACTGAGGCACACATCTCGCAAGTTGACAGTAAAAATTCGTAAATTAAATAAGTAAACCACACATAAGAATCAATCACATTCTCTCATATTTTTACAAATGTGAGATTTTTATTAATGTGTTATATCATGTCAAAACATTTATTTGACCCAAACACCCCTACAGGTTTGATCTTGTATAAAGATCATTTTACTAGGATAAAAAGTGTTATATTTTCACTAATATCTTTCAATAATCAAATAATATTTTTCACTAAAAGTATAATATGTTGATAATCTATAAAAAATTATATTTTTTAAAAAAGTATTATAGATGTGAGATTTATGGTTGCACACGAATTTTTATGTTATTGTGAATAATAATATTTTCACCTTTTATTACTTGTATTGATTGAAAAAAGAAAGAAAGAAAAAAAACCTCCACAGGCACATGATTGATTGGATAATGTACCTACTACCAAGCTCAACCGGCAGGGGTAGTTGATCCTTAATTGGTTTCTCATTATTATTTGAGAAAATTGCAATTTAGTCCTTGTATTTATATAGAATCATAATTTGAAGCATTCAATTGTTAATGTTGGTATAATTGACCTTTAAATTTCCCATGAATTAATGATGTTGACAATTTTAGTTCCCAACCCGTTAAACGCAAACTTTAATACGTTCTTATATCAAACACTCACTACTTCGAGTGCTAACTCCAATAAAGAAGAAAATACGTGAACAAAATGTAAGAAAAAATATAAAAAGATCATATCTTAATTTTTTTTTTTATTACAATGGAGTCTATTATTTGTAATATCATAATAACTCATATTACAATCTATTCCAATAATACAATACTTCCTATAATTAACTATTCATATTTCTATGGGTGTCTTATCCTCCCATTGTCCCATGCAACAAAATGTGAATACTCGGTACTTTAATAGTGATCATATTACAAAATAGAAAGTAAATTGACTGATATATATAAGGCTTATAAAAATACTATATATAATAGTATTAGTAGTATGTGCCAAGTTACCAACTAAGCGTAATATTTTTGTTATTGTTATTGTTTTATAAAATCAATTTAATACGGAGTAAAAACTAAATTTAGAGTAAAAAAGTGATTGATTAATTTTTAACCTACCAATAAATATAATCTTTTAATAAAAAAAATGGCAATAGATTGGTGAACAATAATTCCTTATAAATAATTAATAGTGTAATAAAGGTAGTTAAACCAATACTCCAAAAAGATAATATATACTACAACCATCATTATCCGCTATATAATCCTCATTTTGTTGCATTAACGCTATGGTGTAATAGCATCTAAACTAGCCGTTCTTATATCGTGGACCGCGGATCCCCAAAACGACGTCGTTTTGATTAATGAAACATACGGATGAATTCGCGCCACTCACTTTCTTTTCATATATATACTACTGCAGTTTCTTTTCATATATACTGCAGTTTCTTTTCATATATATCACTCAGTTTCTTTTCATATATACTGCAGTTTCTTTTCATATATACTGCACTTTCTTTTCATATATACAACACTTTCTTTTCATATATACTGCACTTTCTTTTCAACACAACTACAGTTACTTTTTGATATAACTATAGTTTCATTCGATAATATACAACTGTAGTTATATCAAAAAGTAACTGCAGTTGTGTTGAAAGGAAACTGCAGTTGTGTTGAAAAGAAAGTGCAGTATATATGAAAAGAAAGTGAGTCGCGCGAATTCATCCGTCTGTTTCATTAATCAAAACGACGTCGTTTTGGGACCGCGGTCCACGATATAATTTGCGCTAAACTAGGAGATGTAAATCGTATTAAAAGGACAGTTTGACATTAATTAAAGTATTAAACTCGTATACTTCTTATTTAGCCGATAAAAAAATTAAGTATTAGTGTAATCATTAACTCATCAAGCACAATGTTAAATAATTAATAAACTCTCTAAAGTGCCAAACACACTGTACTCAATGACACATCTGTGGCCCTCATTGAGAGAAAGTTACATGATCCTTGTGAGGTATTGACTCATATTATCTTGTAATAAAGTCCAAAAAAAAAAAAACTCACAACCATTACTCAAGAGTTCATTAACGCTATGATGCAATAACATGCAAACTGTATTAAAAGGACTGTGTGCGTCAGACTTGACAAATTTGAGTAGACTCAACAGATCCTTAACTATTCGTTAACATGATTGTCACAAACTCAATCAAGTGATTATATCGGATACTATTAGCATCCATTTTATTATATTGTCTTATTACAAATTGAAAATTCTTTTTCTTTTCATATTCATTACTGTCACTGTGGAATGTGGATCCATCCAAAAAGCAGCATGCGAGAAATCGAATGACTATACGGCCTGGTTCCAGTCAAAGACGGATATTCATATGGCAAAGGCCAGGCCACCTACACTATAAAGCAACATTTTTTCAGTTTCTAGGGAGAAGAAAACTAAGCAAATCTACGCGGCGAAAAGAGCTAATAACACAGTTTACCGGAATGGGTAGTTACAGAGTGTGCGTTTGTTTCACCCGGAAGTTCAGGGTGACGGAGGCGGAGCCGCCGGCGGACGTGAATGAGGCTTTCAAGAAATACGCCGAGGGAGGGACCCACTTGACTTCCGAGCAGTTACGGCGGTTCTTGGTGGAGGTTCAGGGGGAAGTGGACGCCACCGCCGACGCCGCCGACACTGTCGTGCTGCAAATCCTGCAGAAGAGACACCCCATTGCCAAGTTCGCTCGCCATGCTCTCACTCTCGACGATTTCCACCATTTCCTCTTCTCCCCTGACCTCAATCCCCCCATGGCTTCTAAGGTACTTTTTTTTTTGTGTTCTCTTGCGTTGACTTACCGTAGACTTTTGTAGTGCTTAAAGCTGCAAACTTTTTTTCAAAATACTGTGATCATTTTGATAGCTTTTGTCAGATTCTGTGACACTATTTTAAAGATGAAAAAAAGGGATTTTCTGTTTCTGATCAATTAAAGTTGGGATATTAATTTCTTTTAAATCTTTGCCTTTCTAGTTTTGTTATCTGAGCAAATATTGTTTTCTGTTTCTGTTTCTGTTCTTGAGTATGATGAATGTTGTTCTGTATGTCTTATGCCTACTGGAAGATGATAGGTGTACCGGGTCGGGGCTAAACAAATTTTAGATTTAACTAGGGGTAAAATAGGAATAGCAATTTTAGGCTATTCTGGAGAACTCAGGAATAGCCTAATACCATGTGGCCAGAGTGAAGTTTTTACCAAACAAAGGAATATGCCTATTATCGGGAATGTTATTTCATTCCAGGCCTATTTTGCAAACAAAACGTGCCATAAATATTTAAGGTTACATATAAATATGTTGTTTGACTAAATTTTGTTTTCTTTACTGGTCTGCCATTGTTATTGGTGCTTGTTAATCTCAACAAATGTAATGCAAACCAAGTTCTGAAGCATATTTGGTGTAATTATGGTTTCATGATGTTGCCTTTTCAGGTTCACCATGATATGAATGCTCCACTATCCCATTATTTTATATTCACAGGCCACAATTCTTACTTGACTGGGAATCAGTTAACAAGTGATTGCAGTGATGTCCCAATAATTAAGGCGTTGCAAAGAGGTGTGAGGGTTATAGAGCTGGACATATGGCCAAACTCTGCAAAAGATGATGTGAATGTTCTTCATGGAAGGTTAGCAAATGTCAATGCTTCTTCTGACTATATGCTTTGAAACTCTAACAAGAAGGGTATAAATTGGAGACTGAAAAACCTTGCCCACATAAAGGCAAAATCCCTAGCCCCGCCCCCCACACCCGACAGGATTGTGGGTGGAGGGTTAAATCACGGAGACTCAGGGTACCATTAGGTGGGAGGATCAGAGCCTGGTGCCAACGAGGAGCCATGTGAAACTCCCACACTATCCCAAGAGTACAAGAGGGAGTAAAAATGCTTCTTTCTTTATTAAAACATGTTGGGTTTAGGTAGCTGCTTTAGTGGTATATACACTGTGCAAACTTTTTAAGAAAAAGATCATGTGATAATGTAGCAGAAGATTTCAGGTTACCCTTTATTTTTGACATCAAGAGAAGTGCAAATGTAACTGGTTTAAGATGTGAGTTCCTGGATTTTGAGGCCAAAAGTACATGGCAACTATATATGAACTGTTTGAATGATATGTCCACTGCCAGTAGATAAGTAGAACATGGCATATTAGTATATTACTATTGTTTTCTTCATAGTTTCCCATATAGCATCTAAATTAGCATTTTCAACATTCAGGACAGTGACAGCTCCCGTGGAACTCATAAGATGTCTCAAGTCAATAAAAGAGCATGCCTTTGTTGCCTCTGAATACCCTGTTGTAATAACACTGGAAGATCACCTCACGCCTGATCTTCAGGCTAAAGTAGCTCAGGTTAGCTGCCACTAATACTACTCTATACTTCTTTTCTGATTGAGTTATCTTCATAACGTCTATTTTTTTTTTTTTTTTTTTTTTTTTTTCATTAGATGCTCATTGAGACATTTGGAGATATGCTTCTTATTCCTGAAACAGAATGTTTAAAGGAGTTACCTTCACCAGAACAATTAAAGCATCGTATTGTTATCTCGACTAAACCTCCAAAAGAATACCTCGAAACTCAGTCTTTTAAAGAAAAACAAAATGGTTTACAAAGCCAAAATAGTGTACAAAGCACTGAAAGCAGAAAGGATGCTGATGATGATGATGATGTTTGGGGCAATGAGCCTTCAACCATGACAGCTGATAAAGAAGACATCAAGGTGAACTATTTGACATTGCTTTTTTCCATATAGTGCCTACTTCCTAGGGATGGTTGTTGTTAGAGATATAAGGGTTTAGTTGAGATATTTACTCTAAGCCCTAGGTTTTAGTGTTAGTAACCTGTGGCTAGGGTGAGTTCTAAACTAGTATATATATCTCTACTCTCCTGTACATTTACACACTGAACAGATATACGAATATACTTTGTTTTGCTATTCTATTGTTTAACATGGTATCAAAGCGAGGTTGAGTGAGTGGGTAGTGGGTTTTGGTCGGAGTGAAGAGGCGAAGCTGCCGGAGGAAGCGGGGCAGCCACCGGCGCGTGTGCGACGTTCTGGCGGCTGCTCCGGTCGAGGTTTGTTCTGGTAGGCTCATCTCTAAAAGCCCGATAGATCTGGAGTGGTGGTGTCTCAACTGTCAAGTCTCCCTCTCCCCTCTTCTCTCGCAGGCTTCCCCATAGTCGCAGCAGAATAACTCCAGCAGCAGTGGATGGTTGCTGGTGGTGTTGGCCCTTCGTTTTTTCTTTTGTTATCGCTGACAGTGCAACTTACAACACCTGTATGGCCATGGAAGAACCGCAGTGGTGGCCGGTGAAGCTTTCCGGCAGTGGTGGTTGGTGGCTGCCAGCAACTGTGGTTGTGGTTGGTGGGGTGTTGATGTTGGAGTGTTGAAAATGAGAATGATTTGGCAGTAGGTTAATGGTGAGGCTGCTGGGATGGAAGCTGACAAATAATTAGTTAGTAGGTTTTTGTTTTGAGTGCCAAGGTGTGAGAGTTGGAGGCAGTCCAGGGGTGTTGTAGTGATGGGCAACACAGGTGCCAGGGGTGGTGTGGACCTGGCATATGTCGCGGCTATTATGGAAGGCCGGCGGCTGAAGAATGGTTCAAGAGGAACCAGTTTATGTGCACGCAACAAGAAAACGGGAAAACACTGGTGGTAGGCAGCGGTTATAAGGGTTTGTGGAGTGAAAGGCTGGTGCGCTGCGGTGTTAAGCAGCGGTGATAAGGGTGTGGGGTGTGAGAGGCAGGTGCGCTGCGGTTGTGGTGTTTGGCCTGGTTTGTAGCTTTGTGGAAGCTTTGTTGGTGCGGACAAGGTGCATTGTGGACTGACTTGGCACAGCGTGGTTCGAAGGTTCAAGACTTATAGTTCTAGGTTTGGAGTCTTATGGTTCATGTGACACATATGTAACAAGTTGGGCATGTTAAAATCTATGCTCCAACTTGAGGGGGTGTTAGAGATATAAGGGTTTAGTTGAGATATTTACTCTAAGCCCTAGGTTTTAGTGTTAGTAACCTGTGGCTAGGGTGAGTTCTAAACTAG
Organism: Ipomoea trifida; assembly: GCA_003576665.1. Classification (NCBI taxonomy): domain Eukaryota; kingdom Viridiplantae; phylum Streptophyta; class Magnoliopsida; order Solanales; family Convolvulaceae; genus Ipomoea; species Ipomoea trifida. The sequence continues at coordinate 16,504,234 of CP025657.1, forward strand.
TATATATATCTCTACTCTCCTACTTTGTTTTGCTATTCTATTGTTTAACAGTTGTATACTGAGGTTTCAGTTTCCTTCTAGCTTGATGGCGATCCAGGTGAAAACAATCACGATTCTGATGATGATGAGAAAGCACGCGAACCACCTGCATACAAAAACTTAATTGCTATCCATGCTGGGAAACCCAAAGGTGGGCTCAAGGAGGCCCTGAAAGTTGAACCTGATAAAGTGAGACGCCTCAGTCTAAGTGAACAAGCTCTTGAAAAGGCCACCGATACTAATGGGACAGATGTTGTCAGGTATAGCTTGTATACAGTTCAATAGACTCGGGACTTTTTTTTTTTTTTTTTTTTTTTTTTCCAATCCTCTTGAATTGAGTTTCTCGTTATTGTATGCACTTTGCTCTAATGGATGGTCATTTCTCAATAGTTTCACGCAGAGAAATATCCTCAGGGTTTATCCTAAGGGTACTCGATTTAACTCCTCAAACTATAAGCCGCTAATTGGTTGGATGCATGGCGCTCAGATGGTTGCATTTAACATGCAGGTTTCTATCTGATACAGAGTACAAAATTTAATTTAATGCTAATATTCAAAGGATAATGTATTACTTGTGGAATGGCAGGGATATGGCAGATCTCTATGGCTGATGCAAGGGATGTTCAGATCAAATGGAGGGTGTGGTTATGTTAAAAAGCCTGATTTATTAATGAATGTCGGTCCAAATTGTGAGGTCTTCAATCCTAAAACGAGGTTGCATGTGAAGAAAACCTTAAAAGTGAGAACCACAAATGAAGTTCAGTTTATTTCGTTTATTAAACCAAAAAAAAAAAAGTTCTTCGAGTCTAATCATTTTTGTATGCTGTAGGTGAAAGTATACATGGGAGATGGATGGCATTTAGACTTTAAGCAAACTCACTTTGATTCATATTCCCCACCTGACTTTTACACAAGGGTAAGGTGGTTAACTTTTGATTTATTGCTATTTTCTTGCTTGGAAATTCAGTGACTAGTATAAATGCTCCTTACTTCTCTAATCTCTTGAAATAAATAATTTCTTAGAACATGAGAAATGATTTAGCTTCTGCATCGTATTATAAACAAAATTGGTTTGTTCGTTTATACTCTTCACTGGCATGACAGGTTGGGATTGCTGGAGTGCCAGCTGATGAGGTGATGAAGAAAACGAAGATAAAAGAAGATAACTGGACACCGGTTTGGGGAGAAGAGTTTACGTTCCCGTTGACTGTACCCGAGCTAGCATTGCTGCGAATTGAAGTGCACGAGCATGACATGTCTGAGAAGGACGATTTTGCAGGCCAAACGTGTTTACCTGTTGCAGAGTTGAGACCAGGCATTCGAGCTGTTCCCCTCTGTGACCGCAAAGGAGAGAAGTACAATTCAGTGAGGCTTCTGATGCGCTTCGAATTTGTTTAATGTACTGTTTCTTTCATCCATATTTCACGCAACAATTTCATTAGACCATGTTTTGAATCGTGTGTTGTCTTAGGATCAAGATACGTGTTTTTGTGTGTTTTTTTTTGGGTTCAGAAATCAGAACAGAATCTTGTAATTTTCCATGGCATAATGATATTTCTGAGTGCTTGTGTACAGGTTTTTAAGAAACAAAGGGATATGTGAATTTGTGAATCTTTGCTTTTACTACTATATTCAGTATTCCAAGAATGTTTTCCATACTAAAGTGAGCACCTTATTCTCCTGCTTTATTAAAGTAAAGACAGCACAAGCAATCTCTTTGCTTCTGGGAAGATTTAAACTTTTCTTCTTTCTGGGATCAAGTATAGAACATTGCAATAGCGTACTTTCCCAGAAATGTGTTTGACACTCCTAAGCAATTCCTGTCAGGAAATGCAGGAGCAAGTGAGAAAGAAGTTATATAATAGTGGGCGCATTTCTGTCTGCATACAAGCAGGCGTTTTGTGTAAAGATGTCCCGTCAACATTTCAGGTTATGCTGCTGCTTGCTCGGGTTCACACAGAGGCCAGCAGAGGCACCAGAGCACGTTAGGCACGTTTTTGCAGAATACTCTGAGGATGGCATCATGAGCATCGACAACTTGCTCAGATTCTTGAGGGAGTTTCAGAAGGAGGCCTATGCAACGGGGGAGACAGCCCAAGAAATCATTTATAGCGTCAAGCGTCTCAACCTTAAACAACCTAAGGGCTTGGTCGTCGAGGAGTTTTTTCACTATCTCCTGAGTGATCTTAACACTGCCCTTAATACAGAGGTGAAAATCTTGTGTCTGTGCTAAGGACTATCTCGAGTCGTTCTGTTATAATTCACTTTGGTTTCTTCTTGTTTTCAGGTTCACCATGACATGACTGCTCCCTTGGCTCATTACTATATATTCACTGGACATAACTCGTATCTTACTGGAAATCAACTCAGCAGTAAAAGCAGCGTCGTCCCAATAGTAAAGGCACTGCAGAAAGGCGTTAGAGTGATTGAATTGGACCTATGGCCGAATTCAAGAAAGGACGATGTTGATGTCTGTCATGGCGGGTAAAAAATTTATGCAATGCTTTTCTGTGATTGATACTTTCTGTTTCTGTAAATCCAAGACTTCCTGTTTAACCGAGGGAGACTGTTCCAAAAGTTGATTGTTTTTTTAGTTTTTTTCTTCTGTAAACTGCAGGACCTTGACATCTCCGGTTAAACTAATCAAGTGTTTGAAGGCCATCAAGAGCAATGCATTTGTTGCTTCGAAATATCCTCTTATAATAACGTTTGAAGATCACCTTACTCCCGCTCTTCAAGCTAAAGTTGCAGGGGTAATTAAAACTTTTTAGATCCTCGTTGCTTGGTGAGTGGAGAACATTAGAACATTTCATCTTTAAAATAAGCACTGGTGCTGTGGTGGATGCAGATGGTGAAAAGAACTTTCGGAGACATGCTGTTTTGCCCGGAATCAGAGATGTATGAGTTTCCTTCACCAGAATCTCTGAAGGAGAGAATTATGATTTCGACAAAGCCTCCAAAGGAATATGCAGAGCACGGGAGAGCAAATGAACGATATCCCAGACCTTCTAAAGATGAAGTTCCATTCAGCCATGGGGTACATATCTCATTCATTACCAATTAGACAGATTTTTCCCGGATACTTGAGCATACTTTCTCTTGCAGGCTCAGCATTCACAAGCAGATTCAGAGGAGGAAGGTGTTGATGACGATGAAGATGGGGCGAGTGAGATTCCTGAATACAAAAGTTTGATTGCAATCCATGCTGGTAAGCTCAAGGGCAGTATCAGAAATTTGCCCAGCCACGATGGCAAAGTTACTCGTCTCAGCATGAGTGAAGAAACACTCGAACTTGCTACTAAGAAACACGGGAAGGAACTTATCCAGTAATCATCTGTTCCCTACATTATTCATGTCGTTTAAGGTGCATAGATTTTGTCACATTTTATCTGCACTTCAGGTTCACACAACGCAACTTGCTGAGAGTGTTCCCCAAGGGCACACGCATTACCTCATCGAACTATAATCCTTTCGTTGGATGGATGCACGGAGCTCAGATGGTTGCATTTAACATGCAGGTCAGAGGTTTGCAGTCTGCTCCTCGTAAAATAACAAAACACCATACGTGTTAGGATCGAGATTCTAAGTTTCTAACCCCTCCCCTTCTTTCAAATAGGGATATGCAAAGTATCTGTGGATTATGCAAGGGATGTTCAGGGCTAATGGCTGCTGTGGTTATGTAAAAAAACCGAGTTTTCTGTTAAATGATGGGTACTATGATGAAGTTTTTGATCCTTTGGCCTTGCCAGTAAAAACCACTTTGAAGGTTAACATATATATGGGAGAGGGGTGGCGTCAAGACTTCCATTTCAGACATTTCGATTATCTTTCACCCCCCGACTTCTATGTCAAGGTAAGCTAATCTATATACGGATGGAAATTCTTCATTTTTTTTTTTTGGAATACTATTGACTCTGTTACAATGTAATATCTGTTCATACATACTTTCTCAACCTACTCAAAACTATTGTTAATGCAAAAACACAAGATGCTAAAACTTAAAGAAAATCTCGGTTCTGTTGTGCAGATCAGCATTGTAGGAGTGGCTTCTGATCATACAGAATCGGAGAGAACTCAGGTGGTGGAAGATCAATGGATACCGTCGTGGAATGGCGAGGAGTTTGTGTTCCCGCTACGCGTGCCTGAGCTGGCACTGCTTCGGGTTGAGGTTAAAGATTATGACCCAACAGGAGAGAATGAATTTGGAGGTCAGACATGCCTGCCAGTATCAGAGCTGAAAACCGGGTTTAGATCTGTTCCACTGTATGATCATAGAGGTGATAAGTATAGATCTGTCAAACTCCTTATGGGTTTCGAGTTTATTTGATAATTGATATGTTGTCTTGATTGTTGTCCCCATTAAATCACAGAGATCCAGCTGTTTCATGGTTATTTTATGGTACTTGAATCTTAGTTTTTCACAAGAAAAAAGATTCTGATCACATGCACCAACAAGTCAACAACCACCTTAAATCTTGTCTGATATGTTTTTTCTGTTACAAGGTTTTGACAATTGGCTTATCATGAGCAGCATCATTGCTACATTTCTGCAATTCTTATATCACATTAGAGTACAAGTTACTGTTGTTAAAGCACTGGGAATAACCCTTCAGGGTAAAAAAATAAAAATTATGCCGAGAAAATGAAAGAAGAATGAATCCGACCCACGGGGGCAGTTGGAAAGCGGCCTACTAATGTAACTGTAAAGCCTGTCCCCGAGTAAGAGGCAAACTCTGCGGGCATGACCTAGACTGAATCCCCGAGTAAGGCAAACTCTGCGGGGATGACCTAGATTGAAGCCGGATTAGGTTTCTTTAATGCATTACTAGATATGCTTTCTCCAAGTTAGCCACAATGTCACTTATGGATGGTCTATCTCTACCCTCTAAGCTCACACAGTGCATGGCAGTGTAAGCCAACAGCTCGATTGACTCGACCTCGTTCTCTTTTGGCAATCCTACCCTTTCGTCCAATATGCTCGTGATTTCCCCGGCTGATATCATAGGCCTTATGTGCTCAACAATGCCTGTAGGGCCTAATTCTTCGTCTCTGAACACTGCTTTCTTCCCAGACAGGAGCTCTAGTAACACGACTCCAAAGCCATAAACGTCGCTCTTTGCTGTTAAGATGTTGAGGACGTAGTACTCGGGATCTATGTATCCAACGGTTCCAACTGCCTTTCCAGACATGGAGTCCTCAGAGTCTGCACCAATGAGTGACAGACCGAAATCTGATACTTTTGCTGTCATATTCTGGTCGAGAAGTATGTTTGAGGACTTGATGTCTCGGTGGATTATAGGCGGGACAGCATAGTTGTGCAGATACTCGATCCCCCTAGCAGCATCCAGCGCGACTTTGATTCTGGTTTTCCAAGAATTCAACCTTTCGAGATTTTCCTTGGCGTGCAGATGATCATACAGGGAGCCATTGCTCATGAACTCGTAAACCAGAAGCCTCTCCTCATCCTCCTCACAAAACCCCACCAGCTCCACCAAATGCCTGTGGTGAAGCCGCGATAACAGCATGATTTCTGAGCGAAACGCGCTCTCTTTCTCCTGGAACTTCTTCTTCTTCTTCCTGGAAACACTCTCCCCCCTTTTGATGGCCACTTCACAGCCATTCCCAAGCTTCCCTCTATACACACTGCCAAAGCTCCCACTCCCAATCTTGTTTTCCATGGCAAAATTGCTAGTGGCTGCAGCTAGCTCTGACACTGAAAATCTCATCTTCTCTGCTATCTCAGCATGCTTTAAGCTCGACGATTCGTTCACCTGAATTGAAGACGATGACCTCAAACAGCTCGCATTCTCAAGCGTCCCGGGTTGCCTAGAGCCCTCCATTGTGCTCGAAACCCCCCTCCATGTGCAATAGGCTAAAGCACATAGCCCTGCAAAGGCTCCTAATGATCCGAATATTACAAACCCCCAAAAACGCCTAATCTGAGCTTTTGAAGATGAAGAAACTGGATGCAGACCTTGTGGTTTCGGGCCTGAATGTGGCAAAAGTGATGGAAATGGAAGCTCAACATCACAGGATTTGCAGATATTTCCAGAACCAGCACAGATGGAATCAGAATTAGGGTATATGCCACAAGAACACGTCGTTTGGATGCAGGGTCCAGGGATGATTGTTGGTAAGGGAACAACATTCCCTTTAGGCCAACCAGGCCCCCAACAAATCACAGAAAGGTTTTTGGTTGTCAATCCACAAGCAAAATCCAGGCCAGAAACTATGGACTCAAAAGAAACATTCTTCACTGCACTGTCCAGAAACTGAAGCCTTTCTGAGCCCCCTCCCCAGCACAAAACCAACCCATTGTTCCTGAGAATCCCACAGCTGTGATTGGCACCCAACGCGAGATCTAAAAACGCGAAAGGATAATGAGAAGGAACGTCCAGCTCCCCACCACCGCCATTTCTCCCTTTACACACCAAACTTCCATTTTTAGTCATTCCACAGGCATGAAACTCACCAGCTGCTAACCTTTCCATTTTGGCATTGCCAAATTGCCTTTGGAGCTCAGCTGCAATTTCGCTCGTTCCCCAGCACAACACACTGCTGTTACTCTCCAGAATCCCACACGAAAACCCTCCCCCCGAAGTGATTGTCTGGAACTTCTGCTCAACCTCAGACTTCTTGAACCTCCAGCATGATGCTAAACCGGTAGGCTCCTCAATCGCACAGACATGGGAATTCCCCACAGTTAGTCCCCTTAAACGTTTTTCCCTGCTATAGTAAAGCCTCTTCGCTAGAAATTCGTTCGTTTCCCAACACAGAAGGACCGAACCACCTGAATTTAGGCCACAGAAGAACCCAAGACCCCCTGATATAGACTCATAGGAGATATAAGGCTCAACGCGAAAAATTTGCCCATTCTTGTAGCATCGAATGCCCTGTCTAGCCTCGCCCGCAGAAATTCCACACACAACTACTGTTGAGTTTGCATCATAGCTGACTGCAATGGTCGAGGCAGCGCCATAGCCAATGGCAGGCCTGATAAGAGAAATGAGAACGACGAGGTAGAAGAAAGGTAACACCCTCATATGAACAGATTGATCAGCACTATGGGGTAAAAATTTGATCTTTTCTTGATCTTCATAGCAATGGGAATCTGGGAATTGAATGAAAGACAAGATGTAAAGAAAGCATAAATGGGACCATATTCTGATCTACACTAAAACATTCCCATCTTTCTACTAATAAGAAAGTTCTGTTTTCTGCAACCAATAAAACAATTCTTGCTGATGCAGAAACATTCTACCAGACATCATAAGAACCAACCTAAGTATAAAGTGGAGTCAGAATTCTGAAACTTAAAAGCAAGGCTATGGAGGAATGGCACCTGCCTTCAGTCCAAGCAAGAAACCCAACAACTTGTAATGTATATTATGGCTGCACATGACATTACTGTCCATGTCTCCATCATACTACTCATAAACCTAGGCTTGTAAACATGTTTTCTGATTATTTTATGGAGATTTTTAAATCTGGGGTAAGTAGGCCAAAGGGGAGTAAAGGATATGGTGACTACTAAGTTGACATGAATCATCTTATTTTCTTTGATTTACGGAAAAATTGCAGTTGTTACGGGTGAAGCCTGCCTTGTGAACTAGTCGACAAAGGAGACTGTCTTGTAACCTTAACCGACAAAGGACTGCCTTTAGACCTTAGCTGACAAAGGACCGCCTTGTAACCCTAACCGGCAATGGACTGCCTTGGGACCTAGCCGGCAAAGGACCACAAGCTGATAAATTATCTAATTTATGTGCTTATAGCTAACTGGCTCAAACGAAGTCAAAATGACTGCTCACATAGAAAGTTGAATTTGAAACACTGTGATTATCGAATTAACTGTCGGATCAATTTGGCTGGAATTGTCGCAATCATCATATTTTCTTATTTTGTTGTACAAAATGCCTGATATGATATTGTTGACAATTGATCATTCACTTCACTATGATTGTTGGTATTATTTATGAATATTAAATGGGTGAGTCGGCAAGCAGCTGGACAGCATCACACTTCTTCATTCGACACATTTAAGGTAATAACATGAGCCCAGATTATCGTTACCGCTCATCTATCCAACAACAAAAAGGAATCATGTGAAGTCTTAGTATTCATGCTCGTGAGTGGTTGGTGCTTGGGAATCAGGCCAGCTTCTTAAAGAAGATGTTATTTCTACTAAATTTAATATGTTTAGTCACACAAAACAGTTGTCACACCACACTAATGTTGTCCGCGAAAAAAGGGTGTATTACACGCCATTTCAGGGGTTGAATACGCGGGCTAGACTGTTACCGTCAACATTTTATTGCTAACTAATCTGCACATTAATTTCTCTATGAACATTTTTGACGCACACAAGATTATTGATAACTTTCAAATTGAATACGCGGGAATCATGCCCGGTTTCTTAAAGAATATGATATTTGAACTAAATTTGATATGATTTGTAATATGTTAGGGTGACGAGAAAAATTCGTAGTCACTATCCGAATGTGTGTACTGAGTAAATCTCAAAAGGGTGTATTGCACGTCATCTGTTGGATTGAATACACGGGCTAGACTACTCACCGTCCACATTTATCGCTAACCAACCTACACATTAATTTCTCTATGAATACTTTTGAGTCACACAAGATTATAGATAACCTTCAAATCGAATTCTTATATTCGGGAATCATGTCCGATTTCTTAAAGAATAATGATATTTGAACTAAATTTCATATGATTTGTAATATGTTAAGGTTACTAGGAAAATTCATAGTCAGTATTTGATGGTATGCACCGAGTAAATCTCGTCCGTTTTTGTATAATAGTTCACAAACCATATAGGAGAAATAAACTGTACTAAAAAAATTCTGTGAAATGCGAATCCATCGCTGCTCATAACCTCATCCATAACGACTAACTAGTCGCTTTCAAACTACACATTCTTTATCACCTTGAAAAATTATGGGTCTGTTTACTAACAGAAAACTGTTTTCTGTTTTCTGTTTTTCAATTTTTCAGTTTTCATTCTCAGTTTTCCATTCCCTGTTTTCTGTTTAGAAAACTTGTTTACTAACACTTATTTTTTCAAATTTATTTTTTCAAATTAACGTTATAAAATTAACAATAAGTTTAATTTCGAGTTATTTTTAGACCTTATATTTAAAATATATTTGATTTAAATAGAATAAATATATATTTTACTTTGAAGTCCAATATATGTAAAAAAAAAAAAAAATTACATTTGATATCCGGACCAAATTTATATATGTATATAACATAAATAAAAATATATTTGAACCAATAACCTATTAAGTTCACAAAAAATTTAATTTAGATAATATTAATATTTTTTGAGCTAATATTTAAAATATGTTTGGATATATTCATTTGAATGACATGACATGTATGTAATATATAATTTTTATTTTGAATTCTAATATAGTAATATATTTGTGAAATTTTGATATCTGATATCTGTACCAAAACCAATAATCAATTGAGTTCAATCAAAATATAAAGCGTGGTATAGGTTTCAATTTTTAATTTAGATAATGTGAATGATGTATAATTTTAAGCATAATCAAATAAGTTTTGTTTAAATAAATAATGTAAATAGAAAAGATAGAAGATGATGATAAGTAAAAGAAGATGATAATAAATGTAATCATAGTAATGAATAAATATGTAAGTAGATAATGGTAAGAATGTGGTTATAGTGACATATAGTCTAATAGATGATAGTTGATTCTGTTTTCCATTTAGAAAACAGTTTTTTATAGTGTTTCAGTTTTCTTGAAAATTAGAAAATTATTTCCTGTTTTCAAAATGGAAAACTGTGCTAGTAAACATGTTTTCTGTTTTCTGTTTTTCAGTTTTCAAAATTTTCAGAAAATTAGAGAAATTTTCCAGTTACTCCACACAAAATTACTAATAAGTCGAATTCATATATTTGGTAATGTCCAAATTCTTGGAAACTCGAGATTGCATAGGAATGCATTTCATTATTGTGTTTTGTGTACCTTTTACCCCTAGTATTCTCTTATGGGTAAGCCCATGACACATCTTTCCATATATGTGATCCATAATTTTTGGTTTGTGGTTTAATTTAATTTCCTTTTCATATTTTGTTTGTCCTAAACGACAACATTGGAATAACAATATACTATCCGCAAATGTTATATTATGGACCACGCTCCCCGTGCTCATGGTAAACATTGTACATGTAGTTAACATATTCTGTATTTTTAATTTATAACTTATGTATATGTTACAATTAATATATTAAAGAGTTTCAGTTTATTTTCAGTGTTAAAACTATATATACATAATATGAATAATGTTTTTTATTTAAGGTGGATCTCAGTCCATAATATACTTGGTGTACTAGTCGATGATGGGAACATTGGGCTGAAGTCTTGGGTGGTTTTGAACCTTACTAAAACTTTATTTCGTTTTAATTGGGCCTTTATGGGCCACGAAACGTATTCTTTCAAGAATTGGGCTATTAAGACAACAAATAGGTTTCAGAAATTTGGGCCCAATCCCTTTTTGGCCCATTTTAAAGAAATATTAGCATGAGCCCAATATAAAAGTTTTATAGTTGTCTACAAGTACACTTATTTTCACTTACAAGTTCAAGTAATTTACCTTGTTAACATTCATGCACCTGGGTGCATCCACTTATAACGTTAGGTGCAACAAGTTATAACATTAGGTGCACTTAATATTGAGTTCAGTGTACATTTTACTTGCACCAGTAATACATTTTACTTGCACTTGTGCACCTATTTTCACTTACAAGTGCACCTATTTTCACTTATAAGTGCAAGTAATTTACCTTATTTAACATTCATGCACCTATGTGCAGGTGTACCTAGTTATAACATTAGTTGCACTTAGTATTCATTCTCAGTGTACAATTTAATTGCACATGTAATACATTTTACTTGTACTTGTGCACTTACTTTCACTTACAAGTGCAAGTAATTTATCTTGTTAACATTCATACACCTAGGTATATCTAATTATAATGTTATGTGCAATTATTTCTGGACAAGTGAACGGATGACATGCGTTCTCAGTTCCCTCTTCTCCATCTTCTAAGATTCCATGGCGGATTCGAGATGCATTAGCTCGCATTAACGAATTTCTTGCCTTCAACAATTCTATAGTCTCTCATGTGTACCGCGAAGCAAATTATACTGCAGACGCACTCGCTTCCTTTGGCCTCTCTTGCACCAAACCTACTGTTTTCTTTTCTTCTGATTTGGTGCCAGAATCGGCCCTCTCTTCCTTTCTGTACGATCTTCGGGGATTTTCAGTCCCTAGACGCTTATATCAATAAAATTTTGGCTTTTTAAAAAAATATATAGGTAAATCCTAACTCTTTATATATATATTTTTATTATTAAAAAGTATGAAATCATATAATTCAATGGTCTGTCCATGTTCATTTCACTATGCTTGACTGTGATGGCCATTAATAGTAATAATATCTCATTGTGGTCACGTGTCAAATGCTTGCTTAAATGACTAGATTGGCATCATTTTATTTTATTTAAAAAAAATAAAATTCTTGCTCACTATTGATAAAGATGGCAAGCTAGAGAATAATTCAATGGAAAAGGACTGATGAAATTGATTACACAAAAGGACCATTTTGACATTTTGTACTGCTTGCTCATAGTGTATTTTGGGAACTGTTTGCCATGACTATATGTGGGTACTGGGTAGTAGGTCGTGGTGCCTAGGTTTTGGAGACAGTATATTTTGTTCTTAACCGAGACTAATTATGTAATTACGACAACTATAATAACTTGTTTTAATGTATTGGACTGAATTAAGTTTATAAAGACTTTTCTCGAATAGGAAAGTATGGCATGTATAAGCTTATAGAGTTACTAGTATATGAATTCAATGCATATTAAATAATCATTAATTGGGTATTGTACTTTGGTAGGAGAGGATTGGCTTCCAAGTTCCAAATCTTACTAAATAGGACATTATAGAATGCTGAGGATGCTTGTAAAGTCTTGTGGGAATTTAATGGCTAATTGAGGCTTTGATGTTGTGGTGTACGGGAACTTTTAAAGGTGAGTGTTTTTACGACGGAGATATATTTTACATAACTGTTTAAAATGACGTAATTTTTCTTATATTATGCGTGGAATGTTATTTTTCCTTGTTTCCATTGCAGTGTTATTTGGTTTAGAATCAGTGGCTTATTAAATTCTTTGAATCTCAAGAATCTTGTTAAGATAACACTAATATCATGTTGAGACTATTAGCAAAAGTATAGTTAATTAAAGGTGATTAATTAGCTAATCAAATTCAATTTATTCGTTAGATCTAAACAGATTGACAGATGCGATGAGTTTCCAATCTTTTCCTAAACATGTGGTACTCACTTGATCCGTCTTATACTCTTTATATATATATATATATATATATATATATATATAAATAATAGCATATTATCTTTTACAGTACCGAAGGTAATATGTACAGTGTATATAGAAACCATCCACTTGCCAAATCCAGCAGTGGAGTACAGTAGGGTATATATACTTTTCCTAAAAAATGAAAGATGAAGAAGATATTGGGATTTGGGAATTACCATTGAAGTAAATACTATATAAATTCTTTTCTTTTTCTTCATTTTTATATTTCATCAACACAAAATGTTTTCAATGATTAAGAAAAAAAAAGTCATAGTTTTTAAGTTTCGGAGCCCATTACTTCTGACTTAAAAACTTGTTGGAGAAAGTTAATTGCATGCATGATGTCTCAATTTGTCGTAACCATAATGTTTCAAGTTTATAACCTCATGGGAACTGTTAATTAGCCTTATTGATTTTATACTCCCTTATTTTTAATCCCTAATATGACAATATATGATATGTTATTTTCATTATGTGGATCTTAAAGAAAGTATCAATATCAAATTTTTGCATGACAAGAATAAAAGTAAGAAATAGAATTTCAGAGTCCAAGTAGTATTTTATGTTCCGAAATATCATTTCATTCATTTGGCTTTCCATGTTATTATTGTATGGGAGACCTGATATGACATTTCCGTAGATACCAGCTGCCCACTTGATTGTGGAATCCTTCTTGTAAGTCGTAACCACCACACCACAATTGCAGAACTAAAGTAAAGATACACAATTGTAATTCCTGTCCAAAATTATTTATGCATAGTATTTTGATCATAATTCGATGTAGTTGGAATAAATACAACCGCATTAGAAAGTCAACTCAAAGGGTTGCAACTATTATGATCGAGGCCACAATGGCTGATTCTAAAGTTAAGGGGTTAACAAATAGCTTTGAAGTTAAAGCTATAACACATATTTTAATTTCCTCAATAATGTACATCGATAATGTTTCTCCTTGTTGTGAGAACTTCTCATCAAATTGAGACATTGTCTCGCTGCAATGAGTATGGTTTAGAAACTTCCAAATTTCATTGTCCAAGGTCGGTTTGTGTTCTATAAATGCAATTTTAATATCCACTAGCTTGAAGAACTGTAGAGGGTGAACATCTCACGATTCCCCTTTCATGACCGGAGTGATCAGGAACCAAACCTCGACATTGAGGGTATTGAGACTATTGTACTGCTAAATGTTGAATTGTAGGGATAATATGGTCGGATTTCACAGGGAAGCGTAAGTGCCTGATTATTGTGCTCGAGATGTAGCTTATCGGCATAGCAAGAAAGGAAATAGTAAGGCTTCATTAGGCCTATGCATCGGCAGATACAGACAATTCGAATATCCTAATTCCTAATCCGTAATCCAATCGGGTATCGGATTAAGAATTCGGAAATTGACCATTCAATATTTGCATGTTAAACCCATTCGTTAACTATTTTTAGATATCGAATTAGCTAATTAGGATTTTGGGTTTCATTCAAATATTTTAAAATAATTTTAAAAGATTACATGGAAATTGACAAACAATTCAAATACAATACAATTTACAAATTGTCAATCACTCAATCTAGTCAAAATAATTAAAACAAATACTAACTTAAATTTACAAAATTAAACGTACAAAGTTACAAATATTACAAGTTCTAACTACAATAGTTAAACAGTTCACAAATATAACAACTGAAGGGCGTTGTATAATACTAGGAAAGGTACTAATTCTAGTGTGATATATCATCTTGTAATTCCCAATACACTTGAGGTTGATCCCTTCTACAGTAATGTTAGCTCATTACATTCTGCCAACACAGGAATTGTTTTGAATTATTTTATTTTTGAAATAGATAGGAAATAATAACATTTATCATTCGACATGTCAGCAAGGTGATTAGAAGAAGTAAAATCCATACATTATTTAAAAATCATTATACATATAACAACATGTGTTTATAAATAAAATTTACAAGAATTAACATCCGCTACATCCCTAACATTCCCTAAGTATCAATCGTGAACCAAGACTAATTTAAACATTAAGGATTGAAAAGATATCATCAAAACTCCTGTTAAAAAAAAGTATAAATGATTATTTAGTAATGAAAGAAAATATAAGTAGTTCTATTTCTAGTTCAACAGTTGGCTCAGGATGCATTTTTTCCATATATCAAGTCAGGATGGGGGCAAATCTACGCATGTGTTATGATAGTAGCACCAAATCACATTAGCAACATACCAACTCCATTTATTGCAAATAGAAGGTGGAAGCATCATCATATATCAAGAAACACACAAGTTAATAACTTATTCAACAAATTAAGGCATTAAGAAATATAAAAGGAGCAGAGAGAGTGATGATATACTATACTAGAATTCCAAAAAGGCAAAGTTTGAGTATTTCTTACTAGAATTTCATAAACCATATAGGTGTTAATCAGACTCAATTCGGCATCAACTCCTCAAAAGGCAACAACATTTTCAAAAGTGAAAAATTGTCAAGCTACTTAGAAGTATTTAGGGCCAATCAACATTGTCATTGTGCATTTGTGCCTCAAGGCCCTCAACATATTCTCAAGGACCAAAACAAACATAAGATAAATGAAAAATGAATAACACTATAACAAAATAGGAATGTTAATGAAAATATAAAAATACATCATTAACTAATTAAGATAAGGATAAATAGAAAAGAGGGGCAGAGAATGTACCCATCAAATATACACAGGGGATCAAACCTTGTGACCACTCACTTGGGAGGGTCACAACTATGCCACTTGACCACAAGATCTTTAACATCAACACAACAAAACCACATAATATATATATATATATATATATATATATATATATATAATATATATAATTTCAATATTCGGTCATGATTCAATTATCCAATCCCCCCACTCAATTTTAAATAAACCGAATGAACCATCGTCCGGTTCAGTTTTGTTGCATTGGATTCATATACCTTCTCTCGTGACGAGCTGCTTCACCAAGTATTCTCATTTTCTCTTTGTTTGTTGAAATTGAGATGTTTACTTTGAACCTTCAATATGCCAATTTGCCATCCAGAGTGACTAATTTTCTTTAAAAATTTTGAATACTTGTAAGGTTTATGCGTATGGAAAATAATATAGTAGTTGCAGTTTTCCGTAAATTAAAGGTAGGAAAGCAATGGCGATTGTATAACATGTTTGGATGAGTTGGATAAATTGAGTGGCTATCTTATTTCAATTGTGATAAGATATAAATTTTCAATGCAATATAATAAAGGGTTAAGAGTATCAAGCTGTCCAAGATCGAGGTGTCTTGTCCCAAAATAAGCGGGATTTAAATGTCGGGAATTCATTCCATTTTTGTCGTGTCATATTACCACTATATATATATATATATTAAAATGGGTCATGTTCAGGTGTGGCCATGCCTTCCCGTGCGGTTCACACCACTCAATGTTACGAAAATACACCACTCAATGTTAAGAAACACACCACACAAATATGCACTGTGGTGTGTTTCTTAACATTGTGGTGTGTTTCATTGTGTTTCATTGTGGTGTGTTTCTTAACATTGAGTGGTGTATTTCGTAACATTGAGTGGTGTGTGACCGCACGGCCACACGGGAGAGCATGGCCGCATTTGAACCAAATATATATATATATATATATATATATATATATATATATATATATATATATATATATATATATATATATATATATATATATATATATATATATATATATATATATATATATATATATATATATATATATATATAATCCGGCGAGAATCTATGGACAAATCGAAATCATTGATCTAGTAAATTCAACAGTTGAAAATAAACAAAAATTTATAATATTTATAAAAATAACCATGCTCATTTTTTACTTGATTTTCCATCTATCAAATCCATGACTCGTGTTCGTGTATGCCGGCACCTGCGAACACAAATATCGAATATCGTCTGGAAAAGTGGCTGGTCTTGCGGGCTAAGTTATGTCAACTTGCCATTGTTCGAGTAGTAACTACTCAAACCTTGACTGTCTGAATGGTAAAGTTTCGGACTTGCACTACTCGGTTGGAGTCACCATTCAAGAGTGAGATTAGGAGGGGTGGGTAATATTACTCATATATCTACTATATAATATAATCTAATAAGAGCTAATAAAGTTGTATAACTGGAACAAAAAAATGTTGGTCCAATTGTTTGTTAAAATGAATGATTCATATTATTTTTATTTTAGTTTTTTTTTAAAATTTTTTTTCCTACTTTACCATATATTATATCATTTACTTTTTCTAAATACCTCCACATTTCGTTAGTGTAAATTTTAGTAATTTAATATTTCATCAAATATTTATTATTCTTAACTTACTCATTGATTTCCATAAAGAAGGTAGGTCTTAGTTTCGAACCATCACAATCAGAGTTGACATAATTGTTGAACATATACTATGAATATGTTAGAGTATTAAAAAAAAATACAATATACTCCGTAAAATTTAACATGAACTTTGATCAATTAATTAACAAAACTAAATACATAACATTCAAAGTTGAGCATCAAATATTACAAATAAGAAACATTGAAATCATTTTCTTACATACTTTTTAAAAACAAATATAGGTTAAGGTTTTTTTTCCTTCCTTTTTTTTTTATGTGTAATTAATCTTTTTTAATTATTTACAACAATACTCAATATTTTAATTATTTTTTTGCATTATTAGAAATGATTTAGATCATTATTACATTAAAATTTATCTTCTGTATTTCTATTACTCTGATGAATGTGATAGATGATTATCATTAACAGTGGAGCAATTGATATGGATGAACTAATGGCTGAAAGATGGTGGATTATCTGTTGATTTAGTGTGGGATGCAAGTGGTCACAGCTGTTACATTATGTCCATTTTCAGTATATATATGTAATAAATAAGTGTAATTCTCTTCCACTAATGGAAGTGGGCTTTTGATCATTGATTTGATTTGAGCAACAAAAATCAAAGGGTGAGAATCATAGCTTTGACTATAATGATGAGATTTTTTAAAAATTTACTTTTGGCTAGAGTGTAATCACTTACCATGAACCAGAAGCGATTCTTCATGCCGCACCCTGTTCTAAGTGATTATTCGATGCACAAACCGTTAAATTTTTTCATCTAGAACTTTTTGCAGGGTTAGGGTGCGGCAAAAAAAAGTTTTAGGCGAAAAAAATTAATGGTTTGTACATCAAATAATCACTTAATGAAAAGATAGAATGCGGCATGAAGAATCGCTTATGGTTCATAATGCGAGATGATACTTTAGCCTTTATTTTTTAAAACATAGCTAGTATCACAATTCTACACTCACCATACTTTATTAATTACTCTTTTATTATTATTATATTATTATTATTGTGTAGGGTTAAATATGTCATTATACTCATTATTCCTTACCATTCCAAACCCAACCAAACAACGGAATTTATATTCCCAGTAATTTATTTTCCACCAACCAAACAATAGAATCTATTTTCCTGGTAATTTGTTTTCCATTGAATTTGAATTTCATTTCCTTCAAATATTTTCCAGCAAACCAAACGAGCTGTGAAGTAGCTGTTATTTTTTGGGTAAAAATTAAATTATATTATAATAAGGTAGTACTCTTGTTAGGTATGTTCCTTTAAAATTTTTTTTTTTTTAAAGAAATCAAGTTGGGACCCACTATTGAAGGATTAAAAAAATGAAAAGTAAAAAACTTTCCAAATTAAACAGGTAAAAAATTTCATATATATTTTTTTCAGGGAAAGGGGGGCAAGCAGAATCCACTGTTGGTCCAAAAAAGGGAAGGTGAAACCTAGGAGTTTTTGCAAGGAAAAGTATAGGGGGGAATAAAATAATACAAAAAAGTACGAGTCCTGAAGTGCAAAAAACCTGAAAGTAACGACATGCCAAATATAAACAAGGCATCTTTAAGCAGAAAGTGATAGAAGCTAAAGCAGTAAGGAGTCTTACAAGGCATTATTATGCCTCCTTTTTTTGGTTCTTCTAATCCCCCACTCCTTTTCTCGTTTACTAAGTGCTATACCCCCCCCCCCCCACCCCCACCAACTTGATTTGCAAGCTACCAACCACAATTTTTGGGTTAGGGTAAAAAAATGTTTGGTATCTTTAAATACAAATTTGAGTTTAGTATGTTGTGTGTTGGGAATTGACGTTGGGACAAGTTTCTTGTGAAATTAGACAACGAGTTGATTTGAGTGTCGACTGTTAGCCTTATCATGTGTTCTATGAATAAAATCGGACGTGGGGTCGAAGAATATTATATGTTGATTTGGTTTTATTAGTCGTGTCAATTAGTTGAAGAAATGAAATGATGGCTTGTAATTAAGACATGCATATGCTTGCTCCCGCTATTATTATTATGGTTACTGAAATGTTGAATCACTAACTCCAAGGGCTCCCAACGGCCTGACAAAGCATGTGAGAGAATGTAAATCACGGTAATACAGTGGCTCAGTAGACATGGGTTGGGTGCACAAGAGATCTGCCTGAGAAATAAACCCCCGGCCCCCTCCCCTCCCCTTCCCTTCTCTCTCTCTCTCTCTCTCTTGCCACATTCGGTTAATTCTTGTAGGCTATAACTTGCAGACTAACCCAGTGTGCTTCATTTAGATCGAGAGACCAAATTGTAACGTCTCTAGATCAGACTAAGACATCTAGATTGACCCAAATTCATTATTCCATCAAATATAATCTATAGAATTTACCTTGTTATCTCTCTAGAAAATAAAGAATTTTTTGAATTTTTCAAAAAAAAAAAAAAAAAGAAGAATTTTTGAATTCTTCAGTATCTTCTTGACTATTTATTCTCGTCTTTCTTGTATGTCTCTTTAGGTGCTTTATTTTATTTTAGTTTTTTGGGTGCAATTTTTAAAGATATTTCCTTCTCTTTTCTTATCTCCAAATCTTTCTTTTCCTGTTTATGATTTGTTTGTGTTCCTGTTTGCAAATAAAGTTTGGAGATCAGTGGCCGTAGATTGTTGGCTAGCTTTGAGCCTTTTTGGGTTGATGATACTATGCACAAAAGGAATTTGATACCTTGCCAAACAAAGCTTCTTATGTTGTAAGTTGTTATTTTTTGCTTGTTTTATTTTGTCAAGATATATGATTTTAATTTTGATTAACATTGGTTTGCCTAATGTTTTTGGTAGTGATTTCATGTTTCGTTAATTTAAATTACTAATTAAACGTTTTCTCTTAGCTTGTTTCAAACATATAAATCGACATATATAATTTATTGCATATATAATCTCGAATATCATATCACACCCTATCAAAATATGTCATTCATATAGTATTTTTTTTACTTTCACTTTTCACCACATGTATGTACAGTGTACACCCTACACACAAAGGTCTTCATATTAATTTTTTGAGTTTTGGGTCTCCCAATGAACGCCATCTCATCTGTGGCGGCCGTTGAAGTCTTGAACCATTGAGGTAAGCTCCGCAGTGCCACTTTTCACTTTATAATTTACTTTTGTTGATGTAATATGATTTGATTTTTTTTAAGTATATCATAATTCTTATTCTTTTTAATTTTCCCCTTTAACAAAATTAAGATATATGACACAAATTCTACTATGTGAAAGCATACTTACCATTTTTATTAAAAATAATTGTACTCCCGATCTTGAGTGTTCTCTAATTTGTCACGCTCCTTGAGCTTGGTGGAGTTGTAGCGGAAGTAAGCGCTATAATACACACACACACACACAACTATATACACTACTCATAAGACATTTAACTCTAAATAAACGGTGTTAATAATTAGAATTGAACCTCTATAAGAGCGGTAAGTACAGTAAAGACTTATCTCGTTTTAACTGATACGTAGCGAGGAGCTTTAATTATGGAGTATAATAAACTTTTATTTGATGTGAAAGAATAGGGAGGAGTTGGCAACCTAGAGAATAATTAATAATGGGAAATATATATAGATGTATATACATATAGAGTGAGAGAGAGAGAGAGAGAATAGAGTAGTACATGGGAAAGGAGGGGGGTGTGAGGTGTGACATTGATGAGCTTTTTGTTGGGGAAACAAGATGGGTTGGGTTAACAGGAAACCTACAACGTGGGATTGGCTAATGTGGGAGTGTCCATCCATCTTTAATTTAGTTTCAACCATTCACTTCCTTCCACTCCACACACCAACCACCTATGTAAAACCAACATATTTCAAATCATGCATGCTTACTTTTTTCTCCATTCATTCACCACTTTCCTTCCTTCATATGCATACATGTACCACCTAGCTAGCTAGGGTGAATGGTAAAAACCATGGATTTTTTTTTTTTTTTTTAAGGTTAAAAGACAACATAATACTTCGATATGACTAGGTACTTTCAATGCTAAATGTGTGCAGAGGAGCCAGGAAGGTGCTTGGTTCACATCTTTTGAGGGCTTTCTTTACTTTCATGTACCATTTGATCTGTCTAAGATAGCCGCCATTTATACTTTTACAAGAAAGGTAGAGGTAGATTGCACTATGACTTTGTGCTATACACTTGATTATTTCATTCACTCGGTCACCCATTTTAGGGCTCGACATTTAAATATATACAATATCATATTTTTTAAAATTAATAACATGCAAGAAATATATTGGGGGGGGGGGGGGGGGGGGGGGATATAACTTTATAAAGCACAATATACCCTTCAAAAAATACAAAATGCTGCCACGAAATTGTAAAATTTTTCGTTGTGTTTTTTTTTATTCGACCCATTTTGTTAGTTTTACCTTCCGTTAAAAAGATAGTTGTTTCTAAAAAAAATATATACTTTCTTAATTAAAATATCACAATATTATTTATTTTTGCTTTCCATTTGATCTTTTTGCCTCTTATGGGGCGTTTAATTTAGTCCGTGAAATGTAAGTTTACCTTGTGTAATAACTCACATAGTCACATTCTGTGAATTAAAATAATGTGAAATTACAAAAATGTAATATTACCGTATATATTTTGTTGAAATTGTGACTGACATATATTAACATGTTTAGTTGAATTATATTGCATAATTTACTTACACATTCTCAATTAAAGTAAACTAGTAAATAAATAAAAATCATATATATACATGATTCTATGTTATTTAATATATGTATAAATATATTATTGTTGTTACATGTATGATAATATAAGGTGTTTGTTATAAGAAAATTTTAATTTTATTAAAATTTACTTATTTTATGGAATTTTAAAAAAGGTAATTAATGATCCTGTTTGGCCCAGATACTGGAATCAGGATGAAGGACCACCAAATAAATGGTCCTTTTTAAAGAAAGGTTTGGTACGTCAGACACATCACTAAATTTTCTGACATTATTAGGCCTTATATTTAAAAAGTTAGATTTGCCAGATTCTGATTTTATATATATATAATTTTTCTTTTAAAGATTTTTTTGGGTGTCTAGAGGGTTTTGCTCTCTCATGTCCCATTCTATTTGTACTTATTATTCTTTAATTTTTCACCTAATTTGCTAATTTAATGTAGATATTAGTGAAAAGAGTTAAGGGATATTATGATGTCTTGTTGGATCGAATTGAAGGTCATATAGACCTTTTAATTACGTGATGTGTTCATATAACATTGATCCGTTTGAATTTGTAAAATAAAATCTATAAAATTGAAGGCAATTGCAAGTAGCCTTTCTCAGATCTAGATCGAAGATGAAGAGAGTGCAAGCCAAACAAGGCAGACATGATTTCCTTTCTCTAGACATGGGACATCATGGCGTGTTGACGTGATATGATCAATTTGAAGTTGTAAAATAAAAAATATTAAATAGAAAAATTAAAAAAAAATTGAAGGCAATTACAAGTAGAACTCTTCGGTTCTAGATTGAGCGGTGAAGAGGGTGAAAACTAGACATGACTTCTTTTGTCTAGATATGGGACAAAGGCATCTATGGGATTCCTTATTTGTATTTTTAAAGTTTTATACTTTCTAACAAATCAAATGTATTTCTTATAATTTGAAGCATATTTCATGTCATCCATAAAACTTGTACAAATGGTGTTAAAGCTATTTTCAATTAGTTACCTAACAGTAACTTGTGAAAAGGCGTGGCTTCATTTCTTTTTCAAGTTATGTTGTTTTGGGGGTACATTTGAAGTTTTTATCAAGTTTAATGCCTTAGTTGTTTTTACTTTCACAAAAGTTAAAAGGTCAGGATATGATTTATTTGACTCTTATTTTTTCAAAATATCGAGTTAGTTGCACTATTTCTTATGCTATTAATATAATTTGATTTTTTTCGAGATGCACCCCGTGAAAACGTCACGGCATGATGGGACTCTAGAAACCCTCTGGACCCTCACTGCTCCCATATGTTATCTTCGTTTAAAATATGTTGCACCTCACCTTGTGGAAGCTCTTATCACACGAAACCCCCTTTTATGTCCAAGGGATTCCTTAGCTGGCCAACAAGTTTGCCACCCAATTTTGTCTCTAAACGCATAAACAAACCGATCTGTCCACGAAAAGTTTAGAAATTTCATACATTTATCTATAAAATTAACTGCTGGTCCCTTGAGATACGCTCTTTCTTACGTGTCATTAATGTTTGATAATATCGATCTATCTACCAGTAACAAATTATTTTGAATCCTAATCCACATTCCACAAGCCACTATTGTTTGGAAAGCAGAGGACGAATAATCAATAGCAAAAAAAGGAAAAATATGCAAAAGCATAGGGGACCAAACAAATAGAGGTCAAAATCACACCTTTATGCTCCTAGATAAAGGGGAGAGACCCATCTGGCTGTGGCTCACCACTCTTCAATTTGTCCTCCAAAACCAAACTCACTAACCGTAAGAAGATGATCAACTTACACATGGAACCTATTCCCTCTACAACCCTACCAAATAATTGAGGCTGCTAACTCATCGTTATTTGTGATAGAATCAATTATTTATGGACATAGTAAATGTACATATATAGAGTGATGTAAAATCTCAATATTGTATAATTTTTCTATAAAAAGAACAGCATTATACAAATGAAAAAAAAAATTACACTTTAAGTTTCTCAAGTTTCATGCACTATTGTAAATGTAGTTCTTTATTGTCAATTTTTTAAAATCATCTCTTAATGGTTTAAAACGATGACAATTCGTCCCTCTGTTACCTTATTGTTAAACTCTTGTTTGTTTTAAGCTAATTAATCAAACACTTATAGTGATTTTTTAACCAAGTCAAATAATTAATAATGGTCATCAAATAAGCCAAAATTGGCTGATAAACTAACCATATTATCAAACAAGGCCAACATTCAGAACGATTGAGAAACTAAGAGTGTGTTTGGTTCGCACATGGAAATCAGAATCAGTATGGGTATCAAATACTTGGTAATAGTAATGGGTTTTGGTGAAAGTATTTTATATGTTTGGTAGTAGGGGGGAATGTGAATGATTATTAATAGTTGGGGAAGAAAGCACTGCTGGAAATCTGTTTATTTCCGACCACCCAAAAGTGGTCGGAAATAGCCTTAATCCGGTCGGAAACACCTGTTCCGACCACTTTTCCGACCAATTTGGGCATTCGGAAAAACCCTCGTCGCTAATTCCGACCACAGAAGGAAGTGGTAGGAAATTGCGACCACTTTCGAGAATCGTCGGAACCTAAACGACCAGCAAAACAATTGGACAGTCCAAATATTTCCGACCACCGGTGGTCGGAAATTTGGACCAACAAACCATTCTTGTTCTGGGATTTCCAACCACCTATAGTGGTCGGAAATAAATAAGTAAATTTAAAAAAAATATATATAGTTTCTAATTTCTATTTGTAAAAGAATTACAATAGTAATTTCATAGCACTACAATATCACTGCAAAGATTATACATTTCAATAGCAAATTTAGTTAAATATAATGTTTCAATTCTAATATTCACCTTCAAAAAACTAATTTCCAATTCTAAAATGCTACTATACAAATCAAAATACTTCCTACTACTTTACTCACATAATCTTTCAAGCTATCCACCACTCTAATCCCATCTTAAGGTGCAAAAAAAAAAAAAAAAAGAATAAAAGAAACCATAAACCAACTTCAACTATGTACACAAAAACATCAACTTAAAGCTGCTTCTGAGTTCTAATCATCTTTTCCATATGAACTTTGCTGCTGAGTACATAGAGTTACCGTGTCAATCAATGAAAAAAAAAACAGTATTAAGAATTGCAGCAGTGAGTACTTTACCAATAAACTAGTGTCACACTATTAAGACAATAAGCTGAATAAAATTTACAATAACAAATCAATCATTGAAATCATATTTGAAGTTAAGACAAAATTGTGGCATGTACCTCATAAACTCGCTGTTGAGAGTAAGATAAGTGACTAGATTTTATGCCAAGGGCTAAAGGATGTTGATCTGCAAACCAAAGATAAGTGCAAACTAAAGATCTGCAAACCAAGGATAACTCACAGAATCTTTCAAGCTATATCCACCACTCTAATCACCATCTCAAGGTGCAAAAACAAATAAAAAAAAGAATTTAAAAAAAAACCATAAACCAACTTCAACTATGTACACAAAAACATCAACTTACAGCTGCTTCTGAGTTCTAATAATCTTTTCCATATGAACTTTGCTGCTGAGTACATAGAGTTACCGTGTCACCAAAAAACAGTATTAAGAATTGCAGCAGTGAGTACTTTACCAATAAACTAGTGTCACACTATTAAGACAATAAGTTGAATAAAATTTACAATAACAAATCAATCATTGAAATTATATTTGAAGTTAAGACAAAATTGTGGCATGTACCTCATAAACTCGCCGTTGAGAGTAGGATAAGTGACCGGATTTTATGCCAAGGGCTAAAGGATGTTGATCTGCAAACCAAAGATAAGTGCAAACTAAAGATCTGCAAACCAAGGATAACTCACATAATCTTTCAAGCTATATCCACCACTTAGTGCAGCTTTGATAGTGTACTACATATCATCTGGAAGCTGCAATATGCCCAAAATTTACTCCCAGGATACAATAATATGAACTCTTAGCCAAAAGAGGAATGCAGAATTGCAGATTCACGAGTTAATCAGTGTAACCTAGAGTTAAGTTTTTGAATGCATATATAGAATGAACATAGAGTGACGTCACTAAGACTAAGTTGGTGTAGAGATTGATGATATACCAAACTACCAATTAAACTAAGTCATTAAGAAATATAATAAAATATGCAAAGAATATTAAGGGATGATAGGTCCATACTTGCACAATGAATTCCTCATCTTGAATTTTTTGAACTCCTCCAACCTTTATCAAATCTGCAACATTACCCTTCAAAATTAGAGTATCAAAATAGCCACTTCCAGGAAGTTTCAAGTCAAAGTATCTCTTAAGTAATATTTTTCAAATGTTGCAAGCAAAGAAGTGATGAGAACAGAACATACAGTGTGTGAAGGGAATACCAAAAAGATTCATCTACACATTTATCATTTCAAAGGTAAATACAAAAATACAAAAAAAACAAAAAAAAAAAAAACAAAAAAAAACAGGGCCTGTGATTCAAACTCTTTTTTCTCATTTCAAAAAAAAATCACAGTTGGAGAAGCAGCCCACGCATGATAAATTAAATAAACTAAACAAATAAAGTAAAATCCGAAATAAATAAATATAAAATGGAAAAAAGGATTTACCTTCTTGTGGGATCGGCGAAGGCTTTCGGTGGGGGCTGCGGAGGCTTGCGGTCGGCGGAGGGTGGAGGCGTATAGTTATGGAGGTCGGCGGAAGCTTGCGGTTTGGCACGGTGGTGGTTTCGGCGGTAATGGCGGCGGCAAATCCTTCGGGGAAGGGCAACACTTCGGCGGCCTCCAATAGCTTCTTCTGCTTCAGTTAACACTGTCCTCTCTGCCAAAATAAATAGCAGATTGGTAGAGGGGCGGTGGTCTGTGGAGCTCCGGTTGGTTCACGGTGGACGGCGATGGCGGCAACGGCTTCTGGTTCGCGGTCGACGGCAACGAACGGAAAGATTGGGAAGAAGATACGAGATATGAGAGTTGGCGATCGTGGAGGGCTGCTAGCTGCTGCGTAAGAAGAGGGCAAGAGGCGAAGACAACAGATTTCTGATTTCAATTTTTCAGATCTAGGGTTTGTGCTAATTGTGTGGTAGTCTACTGGTCTGTGGCGCCAGTTCTATTCTTTTTTCTTTTTTTTGGGTGAGCGAGAAGCGCCAACCCAAAAAAAATTTACCGCCTAATTATTTTTATATATGATGTAGATTAGTTCCTTTTACGGGTTTGCTTGTTGGTTTAAGTCCTTAAGTCCAGTTCACGGGACAATGGATCAGAGGTTACCAAGCTAAAGGTTGGAGTATACAGTGAAATCCTTGTTGACACTCTGGCGATGCACCCATATCGCACTTGATCCACGCGAATCGTGGCCTTCGTTCGAGTTATAGCCCGGCCCCTTCCTCCTGGACCTTCGTCAGGAACGTATGACCATCTGTCACGTATTTCAAACTCTCTAACGTAAACTAACAAGCCAACTAGGTAAAGGAACTGTAACCGAATCCGACCCTAGCACCGTATCTCGTAGTTAATACTGTTCGTATATACTACATCAGTAGTGTACTATTAATGGATTGTTTCGAAGCATCTTTGATTCTAATTTGCCCAACGGTATTTTAAAGTGGTTGTTTATATTAACGGACGATTTGGACATATTTATCTAAATTTATCTTATAGTACTTATCGTGTGGGCTCGAAGTTTAGGGCGAGTAACGGGGTCGGGATCAGGCCTAACGGTGTTTAAGCAGTAACTTACTAAGCTGAGAAGGAGCATATGTTTCAAGTCGCGTCGGGTGAGTACTATCAGGAGGTTGGAAGCGATCGAAAAATGAACCTCCCTTTGTATAGAGCTGGATCCGATTTGGGCTCAGTACACATGGATCGGTAAGTCCGAGGTATATTCCCTGTAACAATACATTAACTGGGATTATGAAACTCAATAGAATTATGATTCTCAATAGAACTAGGACCGTAGAGTCCTAACAAGAATAAAGGTTTTAAGGAGTTCAAGTGAGAAAAATGAGTTCATGTATTTATATGGAAAGGGTGTCGGCGTCATAGTTTTATTTTTCACAACAGAAATGGTGAAATGGTTGTTACCCTACGCTAATTTGGTTGTTCATATTGAACATCAAAACATATCAACATACGGCTACTAAACTCTTTGCGTCGTGATCGGTTGAAAAAATACAAGTTGAAACATGAAAAAATAAATAAATAAAAACTTCCGACCACTTTTCACGAGTGGTCGGAAATACAGACCACCAAGATGGCCGGAAAAAAATATGTTTAAACAATTAAAAATGTCAAAAACATTTCCGACCACTCAAGTGGTCGGAAATACACTCTAAATTTTAAAATATTTAGTTTGATGCAAATTTTCCGACCACTTTGTAAATAGTGGTCGGAATTTTCGACCACCCTTACTAAGTGGTCGGAATTTCCGACCACTTTCCGACCACCATAACACTTCGACGGAAAAATGAAAAAAAATCACTTTTTGCAACCATTTTTTTGGGTGGTCGGAAATGAGGTCGGAAATTCCGCGATTTCCAGCAGTGAAGAAGGAAGGGAAATGAAACCCTTATTTCATTAGGGTATGGATTATGGATTTTCCAATTAATAGGGTATTCCAAACACATAGTAGTATTCTAAAAACCTATCAATCAAACAATAACAATCACTTTGATACCCTAACCTTATGCCTAAACCCACCAACCAAACACACCCTAAATTTATAACAATTGAAAGTGAGATGCTAAATTATCTAATGGGTAACCATTGAAATATTAAAAGTACGATTTACCCTATAAAAGTTATTACCATGTGGCAACATATTTAAGCTGATTCCTAATTTAGTTCTAAAATAAAATACTTATAAATTATTGTAACATCCTCTAAACATAATATATAAATCCCACCAGATGTAACTTTTGTAAGGTGGACGATTGTTAAGTTAGAGAATTGAATGTGTAAATAATTGGACAATGAGACAATGAAGAAGCGATAGTTTAAGCAGAATTTATCCTATTTGAGATGTTGTACAAGAAGAAAAAGACGGATAAAAAAGGAGAAAAAGAAGTAGCTGGAAAAAAAAAATAATTAAGTGTGACGGGTTGAAGATCAAATCCATCAATCTAATTAATTGATATATAGTCCTTGTGAAAATGCAAAAGAAAGGGCAGACAATCAGCTGCTCAAACATTTTTATTTGTACTAAAAGCTGTTTCGAATGTTAGTGTCCTTTACACGTTTAGGACACATGCCTAATCCCATTTTTGCTCACATCAAACCACATGAAAGGTTCCTGCGTAACATATGTATATGTTTGCTAATTTTACTTTTGCTACTTTTGGAATAGCTGTGTGATGAAAATGATACGTTTGTGGATGTCTTATATGTTACACATAAGTTCTTGGTTAAACCATGTAAACATTCTTCTTCTTCTTCTTTTTTTTTTGTTGGGGGAGGGAGGGGTAGTTCTTGATCTTATTAGAGCATCTACATCTGTGATTTATATATATGAAGTTTATGTCAGATTTATAGTCAAATGGCAAGCGAGAGAAAAAGAGAGAGAAGGTTAGAAGTTCATCTGCAAGAATGGAGATAATGGCAGGAAATAGGCCCCACTGACTTCAAGCTTCAGCCGCATCACGCACGCGTGATGGGCAATTATTATTGCACGGGCGCGTCAGGCGCGCCTGATTTTTATTTTTTTTTAAAATTATATTTATTTTATTTTTTTCCTCTCTCATGTTTTTATCAACAAAATGATCGGGTCTTTTTCTTTTAGATATAAAGGGGATCGGAAACAGATCAGTTTACATAGGTCGTGATCATACCATTGATACACATTAATTAAAATGATAACAATAAAGTTGAAACAGTTCGGTCATTTTGTTAGTGATATGCCACTCAAAAACCAAACTCTAACTCCGTCACCACAAAAGTTAGTTTATGAGTTCATGAGTAGAGGTTTGGTCTCAACTTAAATACCACGTTGTTCACAATCTCGCATCACATTTCTGACTCTTCTCGGCATCAGGTGACCTATGTTTTCCTAGGTCTCCCCTTCCACTAGGTTGGCATCGGTCTGGATATATAGCTTTCACTCTAGATTTCTCTTGGTTTCCTTCGAACCTTATCAGGCACATGGTAATCAACGTTCTTCCAGGTAATCCTTTCCTATCATGTACAAGTCTCTCAGATTACAAAATGTTACATTATTTAAGTCAATATCCTAACTCTACAAAATTAACTTATGAGTAGATATTTAGGCAAATTTATGTAGCATTTCATAATATCTTGTGGAGGTGATGTACGATTATACCAATTAGGTACAATGGAGAATACAAAATTCAATTTACATAAATCGTGGTTGTGTCACTCCTACACAATTAATCAGTCGTATTCCTTACGGATGGGAGGCTCTTACTAAAATTTCAAATAATTATATTCTGAGGAATAAAAATTATATTTGGATAGTCATGTTTCGTGTTGTCTAGTTGTCTCGAAGAGATCGTTTCGATTTGTGTATCTATTTTTATGTCAACTAAAAAAAAAGGTGAATAGATTTTAGGAATAAAAATATTCCTTTTCCTTTTCCTCTTTTAGGAGTGTATCTAAATGATTATGGCAAACATTATTTCAATGAACGTATATAAAAGTTGTATCAATTGGCCGATTTATTCATGCACTTCAAATCATAGCTAAAAGTAGAAAGTACATTATTTTTTTAAAACAAAACAAGGGGTAATTAGCTTTAATTCTAGAGTGGCAATATGTGGGACAGTGGGAGTGTTAATTAATTTAATACGGTATATGATTTTAAGTGAAAGTTTGTGTGTAAGTAAAAAGTTTTGCACAAAATAATTTGACATATTGAATTTTATATGGATGATATATCTAAAACTTAAGGTGCGTGGGTTTATAACTTAAGATGTCTAAATTTAAAGTTTAAGGTGTTAAGTTTAAAACTTAAGACTGGTGCATTAATTTATAGCTTAAGGTGCATTGTTTTCCAGTTTAAGGTGCATCAGCTTAGAATTTTTTTTTAAAAGTCGGCTTATCTGCACTTTCGCGCAGAAAGTTGTCTTCGCACCTAATCCATTCCATATGTGTGTGCATGTATGTGTCTGCGCACGCGCGTGTTTCTGTGTTCTAGTGCGGCGCTACCCTCTCGTGCGGTCGTGCGAACATGTTAGAGCCGTAGGATCGGATGAGTTGAGATCAAACGGATGGAAATCAATGAAGAGGAGAAAATATGCGGTGGCAATTTCATAATTTCCTGGAACATGTATATTTTGATGATACACTATGTGCTAGTGTGTGGTGGACTTTTGAGTAATACGTGGTGCACTTAATATTAATTACAACACTCAGTGGGTCTATTGAATGCACTATATTTTTTTTCCTTTATGGTGATGCACCACAGATCACTCATAAGTGCACCAAAACACACCAAAACTTAGTGCACCACTAAAATATACATTATGCACAAAATTACAAAAATATCACCGCATTTTTTTCTCCTTTGGATTGATTTTCATCCACTTGGTGGTGCACCACAGAGCACTCATAAGTGCACCACTCAGTATCACTTAGTACACCACTGAAACATACCTTGTCTACAAAATAACAAAATTGTCCTCGCATTTTTTCTCATCTACATTAATTTTCATCTGTCTGATATGAGCTCATCCTACGACTCTGACATGTTTGCACGATCGCACAAGAGATTAGCGTCGCATATGAACCTATATATATATATATATAAAAGCTTGACTTTGTAATAAGTACAAATTGTAAAATTCATGGCTGGTCATCTTTCACTCTTACTGTGTCTTACCCAAAAATATGATCCACCAGGAATATTGGTTAAACACCCATTGCTCATACTTTAATTTGCACTCCTAATTATTATTTTTTTAGCTTGATTTTGCTTATATTAATGGTTTACTTCTCTCCCTTTACAAAATAATAAAAATAATAAATTTTTTAAAGCTTATTCAAGAGTTTGATGCATTCCCCTCCTAATAGTCATCATTTATTGATGATGTTTATTTGCATCTTTTTCTTGAACTAAAAAGTTGAAATCTGAAAAATTAATTAATTGTCAATAAGTTAAAAGATGTGAAAATAAGTGATTGAGTTTGTACTAAAAAAAAAAAGTGATTGAGTTGAAAATGTTTAATACAATAAAATATGGAATAAGCCCATATATGTTTAGAAATATACAAAATGACATTCTTATATTAATATATATATATATATATATATATATATATATATATATATATATATATATTTTGAAAGTAAAGAATGTTTTGAGGAGTGAGAATATATAGAACTCTTTTTAAAATTCTTATTTATATATCAATCTTAACTATAAACTCTTAAAATAATGCTAGGCTAGCTAAGCCAAGCCATACATACATACATATATTACAAGTAACAATCTTTTTAAAATCAAATCAAGTAATCCTGTTACGACTTATAATTTCAGGTTGAAGAGTTAATCAATGACTGAATTTAAAAAAAAAAAAAATGTGAGGTCAGTTTTTAAAAAATAAAAGTGTTAAAAGATTAATATCATGATTTCATTATTCTACCCAAAGTCGTTATAGTTATTATAGTCAAGCTTATACATGCCGGTTCAAAGTAGCAATTGTAGGGACTTCAAAAATTATAGTGATCATCATTCAATTTAATGTTTTAGCAATGAGTGAATTAATGAAATGATAATTCTAAAAAATGAGTATCATCATGTTAGATATTTATTTGTAAATGTGATAAGTATGACTTTTTTTTATGGTGTTATTAGGGGTGGCCAATGTCTTCGATTGATATTTCAAAAATATTTATAGTAGATAAGTTCATTATATTAAAGTAATTAGTAATTTATAATTTCGTTGTTGACACGATAATTATCACGCTACAATTATTGTTACTCTATGACAGTTACAACTAGTGATACATGATTTATTCATACGAATTGTTAGTTTGTTACCAACAACACACAAACAATGGACAAGATAGATAACACATCCTCGAAAAGGGGTGGTTGAGTTTACGGAACTTGATTTTAATTTGTACCTGAAAGTCACACGTCCAATTCTTGTTAACACTCAATTTGTTGAACCTGCTGTTGCATAGGGTGCTCCTAGTGCAATTTAACTTTCGTGTATGGTTCGCAAGCTATTACATGACTAAAAATTATACTTCCTGATAGGATAATTGGATAAGCTACTAGACCTGGCATGAACTTGAGAGTAGAACAATAAAGACGGTCAAGCATAATGGTCGCTTAGAAACTTAATGCAGAGACCAATATACTCATTACGCAGAGCACTGCCTAATTAAGCAGCACATTTATGAAAAGTAGGAGCGTTGGAGTTATTGAGAGAATGAGGGACGTTGTACTTATATGGAGCCATTGCACTAATGAGACTAGACGAATTAGCTAATATAAATGATATTGAGCACATGTATCAGGTAGGGGAGACACTCAATCTTGTACTCACAACTCTTAGCAATACAACTACTACTTGTTTGTTTTACTTAGTCACAAGGAAAACTTAGTCCAACTCTCTAAGAATCTAGTCACTCATGATCTCAATTGAATTACAATCACAATTGAACTAATTGAAGATGGAATGAAGAATCAAAAGAGTAGAAAATGCAGGAAATTTACCTAGCTCAACTAGCATCCATCAAGATCTTCAATCAAGTAAGATGAGAGCTCCAAAATCAAATGTAAGTTGTCAATTTGCCTTCAACCCTAGAGCTACTTTATTTCTCTATAATTGAACAATGTTCAAAGCTGGAACTAAAAGTAGAAGTGAAAAACTAAGTCTCCCCCTAAAGTCAACTTTTTAAATCCTTTAAATGATTTGCGCCAAGATTCCACGCTACGATCCACGATCGTGATCTTGTTCGTGCTTTGCTTCTTAGAAACTAAATTTTAAATCACGCTCATGGATTGGAACCTGTATCTTTCTGGAAATCTACCAGCTTCAAGTTCCACGATCGTGATATCTACCGTACATCTCTCTAGAAATCTATTAGTTTTAGCTTCAACGATCGTGATCTCCATTGTGATTCCTCATCCTATAGGACTTCTTCCAATTAAGTCTTAAATTTTGTCCAAATGTTTGCAATTCAACCCCATAGTCCTACAAAACACCAAAATGCACTCACACTAGTCCATGTGCCTCAATTATACCATTTAGTATCAATTATCACATCAATTAAGCATAAAAGACATCAATTATGCACCAAACAATCCCAATTTGACCCCTAGAAAGATGTATCTTTGGCACTTATCAATAAGCAAAAATTGCCCTCCTATTCCACCCTAAAAACGATGGGAGACCAGATGTTTCCCATAGTAGTCCGCCTGTGACACGCCTAATATCCCGCCACCGCATCCCAATCTCCCACCAAGCTGAATCTGGCAGTGTTCAAATTATGGGAAGGAATATGATGGAAAAGTTTGTTAAGTAAGGGTTGATCTAGATAAAATTAATTTTATGATTTTCTATGCAAATACCTTGGATCCCAATGACAAAATATAATACATGTCATACCAGTTTACCCAATTGTATGGTAATGTAAATGATAAATCATTGCTTGAGAAGGTTATGGTTGATCTTAAGGAGTTATATGATGATTATGTGGCCAATTTTGCTATCCAGTTGCACAGTTTGGACAGTATCTTCCCTCTATTTCACTGTATGATTCAATTTTAATTGGGAGACTTCAATCTTTGTTAAAAGCTCAGTTTAAAAAGAAAAGATTGGAGAGTGGAGAATTAGGCAGGAAAACTATTTGAGCTGGAAATATATTTGTCTGAGGCAATTGTAGAGGAGGATAATGATTTTGACATTTTGAGGTGGTGAAAGCTTAATGTTGGAAAGTTCCCTCTACTGTCTAAAATGGCAAGGCACATTCTTGTTGTTCTCATCTCTACATTTGCATCTAAATCACCATTCAGTACCTGTGGGAGGGTACTAGATGTCTTTAGGAGTTCTCTAACTCCAAAAATTGTTGAGACACTTTTGTGTCCACAAGATTGGATGAGGCTAGTCAATCAACAATTCTCAATTGAAGAGAATATATATAAGAATTTAAGTTGGCTATAATGATATTTCCACCATGTTGTTTGAAAAATTGAAATTGGATTGTGGTATATGTTGTTTATGTAGTGTGGTCTTGCTGCCATAACTCATTTTGCAATTTGCCTCCTGATAGGGATAAATCCCGGTCTCCATTATGAACATTCCCGGTCTCCTCATATACGCTTGCCGTTCCGGTCCGTATTACCAAGTGGACCCCGAGCCCGGGCTACGAAAGGATACCTCCGCGAGGGTTCGAACCTGAGACCCCACGCCTGCACGTGCGGACCGCAAGTGCGTTGGAACAGTAGACAGACCGGTGCATGTCCGCCACGCATCCTACATGCCGGAAGACCGGAAAAGCCGTCGGGCATCGCTATAAAAGGAGCATTTAATGCAGGTTGAAGGACTTTTGGCTATTTCTACCTAACAGTAGCTAAAGAGACCGGGAACCTCTGACCCACTGTCACGTAGCTCGGTCTCCCGTTAGGGTATTGTACTTTGTACCCGACTCGTGTATTATACAGCAGACCTTCCGTATTTCGCTGTATCACCTCCAATCCTAACTTGATATGAAAAACTAAATTAAAGCATTCTGAACTCTTTTATCTCTTTAACAGTTTAAATTTTTAAATTTTACAATTTTAATTGTTTTTGATAAGTTTACTAATATTTTTAACTTGTTCAATTTTATCAGGAAGAAGATTAGAGTTGTATTTATTTCTTTATAATCATCTTAGAAAATTAGTACTAAAAAAAATCTTTGAAAATTAGAATGACATTTGAATTGGATATATTATATCTTAGTATTTTTGTAAATTATCAAGTATCAACTATAATTTTGTAAATTTCATTTTGTATGCTTATCGTTGTAGTTGCAATTGTAAGTTGTATGTTTGTAAAGTTGTAGACTTGTATTTATAAATTGGATATGGATAGGGACAGCCAAGGACCTTGTGGTCCAGTGACATTAAACCCTTCCTTTTATACGGGAGGTGGTGGGTTCAAAAAAATTGGATAGGGACAGAAGCTAAATGCTGAATAGCTAGGAATTTATTTTAAAATTTCATAATTTCTACGTTTTTTTTAAATCGATATATCTTGAAAGAATTAAAGAAATCCGACTGGTTGTGCTTACAAAAATCAATATGAACTCTGACCAGATCGAACTGATCCGCACCAAAAACCTGATGCTAACAAATTATACCATAGATCAGGGTTTACTTTGCATTAATTAAAAAAAAAAAATCTTCATGTTTTGTATCTATAGTTGACACATTCTGTATCTGCATTTGACAGTTTCTGTACGTATAGCTATAGCTATCATATTATGTGTTAGACATATATGGAAAATAAATTAACCAGTTTCTGTACGTGTAGCTATCATATTATGTGTTTTTAGACATACATAGAAATTAAAAACAAATTAACATTTTATTTGCAATGTAGTATCTGTTCATAATAATTACTTTCTCAACCAAATCGCCTCCATTGAGGCTTGAACTCACCCCTCCCATGTGAGGGTGCAACTGGGTGCCACTACACCACACATCTTTTAAAAACTAAAAGATATTATTACTATTATTTTACCTTGAAGAGAGAAAAGAAAAAGAAAATTAAAGCCTAGTCAACACTATTGCATGATGTGGAATTAGGCATTGTGTGTGGTTCCACCGGATCACATGCAAATCTTTTGCAAATTGAGAATTGGAATTGACCCATCCCCACTTTAACCTCACCTTTCTACACTATCTTCATTGCAAGGAAAGAAAAATAAAGCTACCTCTCATCTTTAAGCTTGAAAAAAAGCTTGATTGTGACCTTAGTGCTCCATTTTTCTTTTATTTATTTATTTTGCATATTTGTGGCCCATTTGATCATCTAGTGGGCACAGCATCTCTCTCCTCATGTCTCAATTCCCACTCTCTCCCACTTACCTTTTCACAAAAGGAGAAAAGAATTGTCCCGAAAAATATAGTCGAGTCAGTCAAATATGATTATTATACTAGAAGGTCAGGTCAAGAATTTGATTCTTATTAACACTTTTTAATCGAGTCCGTTGCACATACATGCTTTTTTTGTGAGCTATTACACATAAATAAGTTTTACTCAATGTACACTCACTGATAATAGCTGCTGATTTCTCACGTCACCTAAAAGAAAAAGAAAAACAGATCTTTTTTTTACCGATATATGATACCTAATATTGTTGTATGATACGAACATTATTTACAAGTCTTAAAAGAAAAAAGGATACTTTATTCTCTTTGAGTAACTGTGGATTAATCGATCTTATCGTGAGTTAGTTGAACATTAGAAGAAAATGCTAACGCGTTAAAAGTGAATATTAGATAACTTTATTTTTCTTTTGAGCATGATAGTATTAATTTTAGAAATAAAAAGAGAAGATTCACAAACACTCTTTCTCTCTCTAAAATGAGGAGTCATTTATTTTTAAAAAGCTAGTAGAATTGACCACTTAAAGATAACAACAAACCTGAAAAGATCTTTCTTTTTGCAATGCTAACCAGAATCTATACTTAGCAGCCACCCTAGCATGTCCAACCCATTACCACCATGCAAATATATACAACCCTTTCATCTCAATAATAATAATTCACTAAATTTATCAACCTCCTCCCCCTACCCCAAAACACCCCCCCCCCCCCCCCCCCAAAAAAAAAAAAAAAAAAAACTCCCAAAGTGAGCTTCTTGATATAAATAATTTGGAAAATATTTACTCATTAATCTTGTTTTACTTGTTTTATTTATTAATTTTAGATTTTAGATATCTTATTTTACTTATAGTGTTTTTCTCTAAACGGTGTTTTTAATGCTAATAATCCGTGTATATATGATTTTACTAATAGTAACTTGATTAATATAAAGTTATATTGAAAGAAACAATGTAATAATTATTGTTAAGTGTGACAAATATACGGATTACGGTATTATATGAATAAATGGTTAACGCACTTTTAATATATAAAACTATAAAGTAAAGTGAACATGAGATTGTCACATCATTACATATTTTATTCACTGCCCAATCGCACTACTTCAACTGAATTATTACCATCCTAGTTTAAATTTTTAACGTTAGAGTTGAACGTTGACCTACTGCAGTCCATTCAAGCAATCCCTAGTTTAAAATTTTACCGAACAATACAGTGCATGACATCCAAACAATCCCTAGTTGAAAATTTTAACGTTAAAGTGTTAGATTTACTGCATTGCAACCAATTAAACAATACCTAGTTGAAATTTTTACCTTTAAAGTGTTGACCTACCCCAGTGCATCCAAACAATTCCTAGTTGAAATTTTTACCGTTAAGGCGTTTGACCTACTACAATGCATCCAAACAATCGCCAAATGAGGTCTAATCAGTATTTTCTTTTCATACAACATTTAGTATTTTCACTATGTATTTTCTTTAAATGAAAAAGTTGTAAATGCTCGTAATTTTTCCCTAGTTAGTGTACTTATAATACTCGGTGGTGTGCTTGTGACTATATTATGTCTTTTTGTATGTCGTGCATGTCATATGATATTCTATTATCGTGAGACTAATTCTGATACTATCAGAACCAAATATGCTTGCAAAATTTGAATCTTACTCGAATAGTTTGCTCACTAATTGTTTGAATTTAGTCATATCCCTCTTTTAAATGCATATATTTAGTGAGACAAGAAGTTGTGATTCATTCTAAATGCAATGTTTATCCCTGCAAAATAAAAAACTCCAAGGTGGCCCAAGCCTACAATATCACAACAAAAATTCTTCCCCCCATTGTCCACACACATATACACATACACATATACATATACATACACTCTCTCCTCCTCTCCTCTCTCTATCTGTCTATCTCTTTCTCTCTCATTTGAGTTGTTTGTTATAGTCTAAAGCTGCAACAATAAATAAATAGAAAAGGTGTTGAAATGTACATCCTTGGAATTTTTTAAGAATTTTTTCTTCCAATTCAAAGCTTTGGGTTGAGGGAAAAAGCAAATCTTTACTATAAAAAGAAGGGCTGGAAACTCTTTTATATAATTGCCCTTCTTTATATGGTTATATATTTTATTAGAGTGGCGGCCCTTTTTGCTATAAATCTGTGGAGTTGAAGAAAAGAGTGTTTTTGTTGTTGTTGTTGTTATTGTTGCAGGCTTACCGGCGATGCCAACGCCGGTGAGCACGGCCAGGCAATGTTTGACGGATGAGGCGGCGCGTGTGCTGGACGACGCCGTGGGAGTGGCGCGACGGCGGAGCCACGCGCAGACGACGTCGCTGCACGCGGTGTCGGCGTTGCTGGCGCTGCCGTCGTCGGCGTTGAGGGAGGCGTGTGGGCGGGCCCGGAGCTGCGCGTACTCGCCGCGGTTGCAGTTCCGGGCGCTGGAGCTCTCCGTCGGCGTGGCGCTCGATCGGTTGCCCACCGCGAAAGCCCTAGATGAGCCGCCGATTTCGAATTCGCTCATGGCCGCCGTGAAACGGTCGCAGGCGAATCAACGGCGACATCCCGATACTTTTCATCTCTATCAGCAGCTCCAGCATCAGGGCGCGGCTTCGTCGTCGATTTCGACGCTCAAAGTGGAGCTCAAGCACTTCGTGTTATCCATTCTCGATGACCCGATTGTGAGTCGGGTTTTCGGGGAAGCGGGTTTTCGGAGCTACGATATTAAGCTCGCGATTCTAAACCCTCCGACTCTCTCCCGTCTCTCTAGTCCTCGATATCCTCCTCTGTTCTTCTGTAATTTAACCGATTCCGAGTTCAATAGACGCCCCTTTAATTTCCCGTTTTCTCGGCTTCCGGGGAACGAAAATGTCGATGAAAACTCCCGAAGAATCGGAGAAATTCTCGCCAGGAAAACCTCCAAAAATCCATTGCTAATTGGGGCCTGTGCGAATGATGCCCTAAATAACTTCACGGACTGTGTTCAAAAGGGCAAAGATAGCGTCTTTCCGAATGAAATCAACGGCCTGAGAGTAATCTCCATCGGAAAAGAGACCCTCGAGTTTTTCCGGCAACCGGAGAGCGAGAAAATCATTGGTTTAAAGATTAAGGAAGTAAGTGAAGCTGTGGAGAGCTCTAAAGGGTCCGGAATCGTGGTGAACTACGGCGAATTGAAGGTGTTTGTGGACGGGGAACCAGTAGAGGCGGTGAAGTTTGTGGTGTCAGAGCTGAGCAGATTGGTGGAAGTTCACCGTGGCAAGCTGTGGTTGGTCGGAGCTGCGGCGAGTGATGACGTGTACATGAAATTCTTGGCTCGGTTCCCTTCTGTTCAGAAAGACTGGGATTTGCATTTGCTGCCCATTACTTCAACCTCTCCACCTGGAGGACTTAATGCCAGATCCAGGTAAGCTTAGTTAGCTACCATATTTGTTTATTTATATATCTATCTTTCCAGATTTATCTTATATTATAATGCCCATGGAGTTTCAGGCTTTCAGTGCTTTCTTTTTATGTCTGAATAAGACAAAGCCTAAGCAGTTAGCAGTCTTATTTATATAATGACTTTATAGATAGATCCTACCATTACTGCAATCAAAGAAAATTACTATCTTTGAAATGTTTTGAGTGTCTGGATGTTATTTGCCCCCATCAATTGGTTAAAATTAGGCAGACTAGTGTTTTAGCTGCTTTCTGCTTTGTCATTGTCTCTATATGCTATCATGCATATTTTTGTTATGAGTTTGGAATGGAAAAGTTGGTTCTTGAGTTCATAGTGTACTTGAAATTGTGAGTTTCATGTCTTGAAATTGTGAGTTTGGCGAGATTAAAAGTGTGAATCGACTAGTGTTTTGCTAGTCCGTGCTGTTCCTAACTTTTCGGGGAGATTGTGTTCTCGTCTATACTTTCCTGTTCTGATGTATTCCGTGTTGTGAACATCTGTGAAAGTGCCGTTTTAGGCAACTGTGCTTGCTGTGTCCTAGAAAGCTCGATGGTTTCTGTGGTGGATATTGTTGTTATAATTAGCATCTCTTGAATGAATCTAATCAACAATTAATATGTAAGTTTGCTAGTGATAATTGATCGGTGTATGCTAATAAGATCAATGAGTGGATAAGTTAGTGCAACAATCAATTTCAATTAGTTATATCATTATGACTGATAGCTACTTATGGGAAACAAAACTTTTGCAATTGCCTTGATGACCTTCATATCCTACCGTTTATAAATGCATCTTACAGTTTCTCAGCTCTATTCTGCTGATGATATGACAAAGCAAAGTCATCTTTCTAATGTTACAGTGCTCTCTCTCTCTCTCTCTCTCTCTCTCTCTGTCTCTGCTATTCTTGTATATCTGCAGTCTTACCAAGAATTGCCTTGATCTTATGATGTAGCAGAAGTGGTTATTATATTGTCAATGCATTTCCTGTCTATGGATCTGAAATAATTTTTAAGTCCATATACATCTTAAGTTCTTGCTTCTAAACGATATATCTCACTGATGATGCTAATGATATCCTTACAGCTTGATGGGTTCGTTTGTTCCGTTTGCTGGTTTCTTCCCGACACCATCCGAGTTTGAGAATCTACAGAACAGCAGAAGTCAATCCCCTGCTCGTTGCAACCTCTGCAATGAGAAATATGAGCAAGAAGTTTCGACTCTTCTGAAAGGACTCACTACTTCAGTTGCGGATCAGCACCCTGCAAATGTTTCTCCTTGGTTACAAATGGCTGAAAGTGGACCGAGCAATAGATTGGCTGGGATAGAGGTGTGTCATTCAAAGTCAGAAGAAGCTAGTTTAGGGTTTTGCTCTCTATTTATAGTCTGTGAAAACATTTGTGTGAACATGTGATTTATCATTGCAGTGCAGGCCAAAGATGACAACGCTGTTTTCAATGTCAAAGTGGTGGGATTGCAGAAGAAGTGGAACGAGATCTGCCAGCGTGTTCATCATGCACAGTCGTTTCAACCCGATGTTTTGCACGCCAGGTTCCGCGTCTCCGGTGTTGATACCTTTCACTCCCCTCCCGCTCGGAGTGAAAGTAAAAGTAAAGATTTGGTTTTAGACGAAAGCAGGTTCAGTGATCAAAATCCCGGGACACCCTTGTCCCTGCAAAATCTCTCTCCGTCCAGTAAACAAATCTTATCATCCAAATCAGTGATCCGAGAAGATGGTAGCGATTTGCAAGTGGAACCACCCGCTAAGGATTTGAAGCTTCAGCAGCCAAAGGCAGGGAATATCTGGAACTCCGGTGCTTCTCATCTTCCCTTGGATTCCACTTCGTCCTCTTTGACTACTTCCGTTAGCACAGACCTAGGATTGGGAACCATATACGTATCCACCGAGAAAAAGCTTCCGGAACCAAGTTCCCAACATCATAAAGACCGCCTTCAGTATTTCTCGGGGTCAGTTTCCTCCGATAAAACTAGTGAGCATGCCTCAAACTACATTACTAAATCTTCTTGTAGCTTCATTCCTCGGGTAGGAGATGGGCTGGATATAAAGGACTTTAAGTACCTGCATAAATCGATTTCTGAAATTGTTTACTGGCAAGATGAAGCAATTTACGCCATTAGCCATACAGTATCCTGTTGCAGAAATGGACTAGGAAGGGGTCATGGCCCTAACAAAGGAAATATCTGGCTCACCTTCGGGGGACCCGACAAAGTGGGGAAAAGAAAAGTTAGTCGAATGCTTGCCGAGAAAGTCTTTGGTAGCAAGGATAGCTTGCTGTTTGTGGATCTGAACTCTAACAACGAGGTCCACCCCGCAAACACTTTCTTTGACCATCACGACTTGAAAAGCCGTTATGTGAATTTTAGGGGGAAGACGGTTGTTGACTACATCGCTGATGAACTAAGCAAGAAGCGGCATTCTGTTGTGCTTCTTGAAAATATAGAGAAGGCCGACTTTCTTGTTCAGAACAGCTTGTCTCAGTCTGTGAAAACGGGTAAATTCCCGGATTTGCACGGGCGAGAAATCAGCATTAACAACATGATGTTTGTGATTACTTCAAATGTTCCAAAGGCTAAAAATGACTGCCTTTCTGGTAAAGATTCTCCCCTGTTCTCAGAAGAAAGTGTATTAGCAGCCCGAGACTTGCAAATGCAGATCATCGTTGGATCACGCACCCGAGATGGCACCAGAATTGAGAATACAAACGTGTTCATCACCTCTCGGAACAGGACACTAACCCCGTTTTCTCTAAACAAGAGAAAACCGACTGACAGCAGCGACGCCAACAGGGGGGAGGCGTGTCAAAGTTCCAAAAGGGCGTGCACTGCATCAAAAGTTTGCCTCGATCTAAACCTCCCCGTGGTGGAGGAGATGGAAGAAGACGAGAACAACGACAGTGACAACTCCAACAGCGAGTCTGGCTCCTCCGAGGGCTCAAAAGCATGGTTGGACGATTTCAAGGAGCAAATGGATGGAAACGTGACCTTCAAGCCATTCGATTTCGACGCACTCGCCAACAAACTCCTCAACCAAATCAACCACAAACTCCTGGAGACCGTCGGATCAAACACAACCCTAGAGATCGACCTCGACATAATGACACAGATTCTCGCAGCAGCATGGCTATCCGACAGAAAAGAAGGCGTCGAAGACTGGATCCAAGAGGTTCTCTGCCCGAGCCTCATCGAAGCTCAGAAGAGATTCCACCTCACAGCCACAACATCATCAGATAAAGCCATAAAGTTAGTTCCATTTGAAGGCATTCCTGGAGAAGCTCATCATGCCTGTGGAATTCACCTTCCAGCCAGAATATGTGTAAACTGAGCCTTGTTTTTTTGCAGGTATATATATAAATGGGTTCTGAATGTTTAAGGATGTTTAGTAGGATTTGTCTGTTGAAGAATGCCTTTTTTGGGATGTATACCTGTAATTTTGGTTGGC
Source organism: Ipomoea trifida (assembly GCA_003576665.1). Classification (NCBI taxonomy): domain Eukaryota; kingdom Viridiplantae; phylum Streptophyta; class Magnoliopsida; order Solanales; family Convolvulaceae; genus Ipomoea; species Ipomoea trifida. The sequence continues at coordinate 16,547,739 of CP025657.1, forward strand.
CCTTCAGTTTACTGTTGTATCTATATTTAAATATTAGATCAGTTGTTATCAGTCCTAGTACTGTTGTACAGACTACTACATTGTAGCAGTCAGTCTGCCATTCTGGGCTTTCTGGCCATCTCTCTGTCTCTCTCTCTCTCTAGAGTCTCCCCCAGAGATTATTCAATTTATTGCTAACAAGATAATACAGGTAATATATAGGTGAGTTTGGTCCCCATTAAAATAAATGATATTTTTGTCAGTCTGTTTGGTTTGGGTTTGTCAGTCTTGATTGGGCCCTTTTCCTACTGTTTAATTTCTTTCACTTGAGTTAACGTCTTTTGGTACGTATGGGTGAGCAAACGGTCGGTCGGTTACATAATCGATCGAAAAATATTAAAAAACCGACTAGTATTTTTGACGACGGAAACCGACCGAAATACAAAGATTATGACCCAAAGAACGGATTAGGAATAATAATATTACTGACGAGAATCGAACCTAGGTGAATAGGTTGAGAGTGTAGACTAGAGACCGCTAAGCCAGGGTGCTTGTAAAGCTCAAATCATGATGTCCTAGGGAGGGATAAAGCATCCCTATTTATACTTATATAGTATACCACTCCGCCATTACACTGTCCACGTACCCATGCTCATGAACCCACGTTGCCTACCATACACACGCGTCATCGCACTGCACCCCCCCCCCCTCTCACACCGCCACATCGTACAGCCCTTCGCACCACAGCACCCCTGAAACGGGGTGCTTAGGGTCGCGCCGAGGGCACAAGGCACACCTTGACCGGCGACACCCCACCGTTGCACCACACCACCCCCGAAAATGGGGGTGCGAGACATGCACTAGCCGGCGGGGGCCAGCGCCCCGACTGGTGACCCATTGGGCTAGCCCACCACTCTTTTCCCTGCACCCAACCCAAGTCCAACAGCAAGCCTACTAATCTCAGCCCATGACCTATATCCCCATCACATTTCATTTTGATTTATGTCTTTTTTTTCCTCAAGCAAAAGGCATCATTATTACGGAGTAATTAATAGCAAACATATATTTTCTTATTATTAGGCTTCCATCAACTCGCCCTCCAGACTTTTGAATATCTCTCTAGTAGGATTCATCATCTTGTACTTTCGAATATAGCAATTGTCACCTGGACAAGATTATGTTCTATGTTCATTGTTCTCTTCAAAAAAAAAAAAAGTGACAAAAATAAATACCGAGGTTAAAGACTTGAGCCACTCGTAAACAAAAATATATCTGGGGTCAAAATCCGACCTATATTGACCCAATAATCCACAGAAAATGACAATTTTGTGGGTTTCTTATCCTCAGCCCAATTCTGTTGACCATTCTTAAAAAGTTGTTAAACCATCGACTAAACTTTGTGCAGTGAAATTGTAAACTTCTAGAATATAAATTGTGCTTTTAAGTCAAAACACATAACAATTGTAGAAAGAAATTTGTGAATAAAATATAGAATCATCAAATTGAATGCAGTATTTAAAAAAAACTTGTAAATATAAAACAAGATAATTAATTACATATATATATATATTGTTTACCTGTTGAAACACAAAGAGTCAATTTTGAGATCTCCATCACTGAGACTCGAACTCATGACCTCCCATCTAAGGGTGGCCACTACATGCCAATTGAGCACAAGGTGCTTGGCAGCTTGGCAATTAATTACATATATATTAATATTGTGTGTTCATAGTATACAAAATATTAATTTTTAAAAAGTAAATTATGAACATTTAAACTCAGGTCCACAGAATAATTTTCGATTCTTAAAAGGTCCATGCATGCCCCATCACTGCTGCACTTTTAAACTCTTCTACTTCTACACGTCTTTTCTATTATAATTATAATAATAATAATAATAATAATAAGAATAATAAAACACTAAAAGAAACAATTTCCACTCACTTGCATACCCTTATGGTCGTACTTGTATTATTTTTTCGATCAGGTTCCCTAACTGTAAGAATCACTTTTAAATCTGTATTATACTCAAATTAATTTATATTCAACTGGAACGATTTAATTAATGGGCAAAGTACTGAACTCAGATCGGTGTCCTTGTATTATGTATTATTATTATTAGTAATGCATACGAGGAAGCATATAAAATTTGGTTTTATTTGATTCTAAAAAGAGGGAGAAAAAAGGAAAAAAGAAAGTGGGGGACAGAGTGGTTCTAGAGAAAGAAAAGCATTGGAGGTTGGAAAACTGGATACAGATGGAAAATGACTAATCACTCCTTATCTTCAACGTCGTCGCAGTGCGCATCTCTATCACGGACATCAATCATCCATCACGGATATGCTAATCTCACAGCCACCACACCACCCCCCATCTTTTTTTCTTTTTTTTTCTACTTTTTTTAATATTCACAAAAATAAAATAATAAATTTGTCATTAACCATGTCGATTTTATTGGGATTGGTCCAGTATAAGTTTTTATTCCGTGCGAAAATTCTCATGAGAATTAAGTTTATAGTAAACGTCATATAATATATGCTCAAATAAGAGGAAATGAGTATTCATTTATAGAAATGATAACATGTATTGAGGGAAGAAATGAGAGCATCTCTTTTCACATTGATTTCGTCAATATTTAAAGATTAAAATAATAATAAGTCATATGGTTATTGATAAAACTAATTGATGAGGAGTATGTATGAATCAATGAGTTCGCATCAATAATAAGGGTAAAATAATAAAATGAAATAAATGCAATAAGATTCTTTGTATTAGCGTAAGAATATTACAGTGTTCTGTTGTATAATCGAACATGGTTCTGTACTGTAAATACAATGGTCGTTTATAGCAAAAAAACGTTCAGTAAACACTTAAAATGCGACAGATCGCAATATTAAGTCAAAATGCACGTGATGATGAGCTGCGTGACTAAATCTAATTCCCTCATTCCAAGCCAAGAGATTGGCTATGGGCTGAGAATGGCTAGGGGCCTTGGGTCGGCTTTCAGAGCCCGGCCCTAGGGCCCTCGTTCGCTGATAGCAATCATTATTGCATGGACCATGGTACATGCAATAATTTGCCTTCTGATAGGGTCCCTTGCGCACTTTTCAAAATATCTTTCTGCTATCGCCGGGTAGCGAACCCTTCATGGGCCTCGAATTATCTTCTTGGCCTCGAGTTACAAAGTCCAAGCTAGGCTCCATGTCTCTTTTCTTGAGTTATTTCCATCAGTTACGAGCATTTTATTACGTACATCTAATATTTAATTTGTTGAGGTTCAAATCTTTTCACATGCTAGGAATGGCATTCGAGGATCATTTTATTGTCATAAGTGAAACTCTAGAGGGGTTGCCACTCAAGTGAGAACACCAAACAAGAGCTTTACACCCGCTATTTGACTTATAACATTGTAAAGAACTTGATCGTTATTACTTTTTTTTTTTTTTTTGGGTAAATGAATAATTATATTCCAACTAAATAAATCAAGGACATCATACACTAGGGCATACCCTAGGAAGGATACATGCACAAAGCAGGACACTCCTAATACCAACCTACTGAATTCTTTAAAAAGTTAGGAGACCTTAAGCAGAAGGAAAGCCTCATTCTAACTATTATCTCAAATCATCATGAATCCAAAGCCATTAAGAACACCAGCCTGGGTCCGATCATTTCTACAAGAAACTTGCTCGGCCCTTTAGTAACCCAACAGCATTCAGAACACAAGACAGATTACTTTACTAAAAGAAATGACGATATATTGTCACCTATCACGTAACTAAAGATTTAAGACCAAACACTTAACTGTAACACATAGTAAGTACAATATTGACACATACTAGTTAGGAACATTGATCAAAGACGTTTCATTGTCTTATAATTTTTCTCGTAAATTTAACCTTTTGAGAAATAATAATAATAATGCCATTAATAAATACATGTTTGCAGAACGGTAGCAAGCTGGACGTTAAAGATACGTCCACGTCATTCTTCCTGGACCGCGAACAACACGGAAAGCGTGAGTGGGGAAACGAAAGAAAACCGGGGACGCGAATCTTAATCCAACGGTCCATTTCCTTACGCGTGGCGCTACAATTCTTGAGGCGGTGAAAGATAATAAATGAAATGGGCCCTTAGTACATCCCAAGCCCAGGCCCAGCTTCCAGCCCACCTCTTTTGAATTTGCATTTCATTTCTCATTTGCATTTGAATTTATATTTCATTTCTTCCATTCACCCTATTTTAACACCTTATTGGCTTATTTTCTTAGATTGCATAATCATCAAATTAGGAAAATTATATTGTCAATATATTGTACATGTTTATTTCAATTAATTAATTTTACACTCTTTAAAAAAAAAATACAGTCATAAAGGGTTTGAATAGTAGGCTCTTGAATTAATTAAAAATTACTCCATTTTTGTCAGAAACTTAGGTAGTTTCGCAGGACGTATGTTCGTGAATTACAAGAAACTACTTATTTTCGTTAGGAATCGAGCTAGGTTTACAGGATGTATAATTGTGGATTGAGAGAAATTGCACATATCTTCGTTAGAAATTCAACTGGTTTTGAAAGGCATTGTCGCCGATTACAAGAAAGTACTCATCTTTCGTCAGGAATCCAACTGATTTTGCAGGACATATGCTCTTGGATTACGAGAAATAAGTTATCTTTCACCAAGAATTCAGCTGATTTTGCACGACGTATACTTATAAATTATGAAAAAGTACTTATCTTTCGTTAGGAATTCAGTTGATTTTGCACGACATATGCTCGTGGATTGCAAGAAATTATTTATCTTCCGTCAGGAATCTAGTTGATTTTGTAGGACGTATACTAGTTGACTACGAAAAATTATTAGTCTTTTATCAAGAATTCAGCAAGTTTTGTAGGATGATTATGTGAGGTGTTATATCAAGAAAAATATGTATTCATGGTATAATATATATTTATAGATACATATAAATGATATAAAACTACCCTACCAATGCTTGAATATATTTATAATTAATTTATTATAATTAAATAGATTTATTATTAAATTTGAAAATGAGAAAAAAAAAAAAAAAAAAAAAAAGGCAATGAAGCTTATTGGTAGGGTTATTGCAAATGGTAGACTCAACTTTTTGACTAAGGAAAACACTTATCTTTATATTTTCTTTGCATATTTATGGATTGAAATTTTCAACATTTTATGTTGTCATTGTCTCTCTCTCTCTTTCTCTCTCTCTCAACCTTTCCCTTTCATGGATGTGTAGTTTAAGAGAGAGGGAGGGAAATTGCGTAGCGTTCATAGCGAGCCAGTTTCTTGAATTTGGAGTTTAGCGCACCCTTTTTTTCTCTGCGGGAGACCCGGGTTTTTTGTACCCTTTCTCTTTACAATTCTCTTCTTTCCGCTCTGCTCAAGCTGAGGTATGCCTTTTCCCATACTCTATTTGCTCATTTATACTGTGTTTGAAACATGCTTGGATATGATCCTCAGTTCTTTTCGCTTTTGGTTGTGATCCTGTAAATGTTAACTTTAAGGATTCTAGACTTTTTCTTGCTAAAAAGATGTTTTTTTGAGCACCGTTCATTTCATTTTTACAGTGATTATTGAATTGTGTTGTGAATTTAAACCTTGGGTGTTGTGTTTTTGGTGTGAACATGTAAAGAACATATGGGTTTTAGGATGTTGGAAAGTTTTTAAGAATTGGGTTGTGTTATTTGGTGCTTTTTTAATGTTCTTATTGGTGTTTGTTATGTATTAAAGACTGCATATTGAATTGTTGTTCTTTGATGTGTTTAGAGAGGATAATATGTGCAGTGGGTCTAGGAGAAAAGAGGGTGTTGATGATCTAGGTATGGAAGGAGAGGCTCAAAAGCAAGAGGGCTTTATGTCTGGTTTTTCAGTTTTGCTTGAGTTCTCTGCTGCAGATGATCTTGATGGATTTAGGAAGGCTGTTGAAGAAGAGGGGTGTGATGTCAATGAGTTAGGGTTGTGGTATGGGAGGAGAATTGGGTCGAAAAAGATGGGGAACGAGGAGAGGACGCCCCTTTTGATTGCTTCGTATTTTGGTAGCAAACGGGTGCTAAGCTATATTCTCGAGAAGGGTTGCGTTGATGTTAACCTAGCTTGTGGCTCTGATGGGGCTACGGCCCTTCACTGTGCCGTTGATGGTGGCTCTGCTGCGATGCCCGAGGTTGTCAAGCTCTTGCTCGATGCTTCTGCTGATGCGGGTTTGGTGGATGCTAATGGAAAGCGGGCTGCTGACCTGATCGCCCCCGGTGTGTTTGGTCATAGAAGGAAGATTGTGGAACACCTTCTTAAAGGCAAGAGTGATGTTGAAGAAACCGGTGGGTTGATTGATTGGGATACTTTCGATCAGATAGAAGAACAAAAGGTGCTGAATTCGACTGTCTCGAAAGATGGAGGCGAGAAGAAAGAGTATCCCGTTGATCCCTCCCTTCCCGACATAAAGAACGGGATTTACGGGACTGATGAGTTCAGAATGTACACTTTTAAGGTGAAGCCGTGTTCGAGGGCTTATTCTCATGATTGGACCGAGTGCCCTTTTGTTCATCCCGGTGAGAACGCGAGAAGGCGTGACCCAAGGAAGTTCCACTATACTTGCGTTCCTTGTCCTGATTTTCGCAAGGGGACGTGCCAGCGGGGAGATTCTTGTGAATATGCTCATGGAATCTTCGAGTGCTGGCTGCACCCTGCGCAATACCGTACACGTATGTGTAAGGACGAGTCGAGCTGCAACAGAAGGGTGTGTTTCTTTGCCCACAGACCCGAAGAGCTTCGTCCTTTGTATGCTTCAACCGGTTCTGCAGTGCCTTCTCCTAGATCATACTCTCTCGGGGCTTCACCGCTGGATATTGCAGCAGTTAGCCCACTTGCCCTCGGTTCTCCGTCTATGATGATAGCCCCAACCTCAACACCACCTCTGACTCCTTCCGGGCCTTCCTCTCCTAGGGGTCGTTCGTTGTGGCCTAATAATCAGCTTAACCTTGCAACACCGACCTTGCAGCTGCCCGGTAGCAGGTTGAAAACTTCACTTCACGCCCGGGATTCCGATTTAGATTCTGGACTACTTGGACTGGATCGCAGGCAAGAGCAACTAATGGATGAAATTTCTGTTCTTTCTTCGCCATCCAGCCAGAGAAAAAGTTTCTCAACTGCAGCAACTTTTACTGCTCCATCTGGTGATCTAAACGGGGAAATGAGTAGGCATCCCGGGTTAAAACCCGCAAACTTTGATGATATTTTCGAGACGCTGGACCCCAATATTCTGGCTAAGTTACAAGGACTATCACTAGATGCTGAAACGACCCATTTGCAATCTCCAAAGGGAATGCATTTAAGGCAGAATTTCCTCTCGAGCTATCCATCCCATCACTCTTCAAGCCCGGTTAGAACACCATCGTTCCAGAGAGATCCCTCAACAGCAGCTCTGAATGCACGCTCTGCAGCATTTGCAAAACGAAGCCAGAGCTTCATCGACCGCAGTGCCCCATGCCACCACCACCACGGTATGATCTCTTCACCAATGTCTCCCGCAACCACAATGTCTCCAACCCTTTCCGGGTGGGGCTCCCCCGATGGCAAATTGGATTGGGGTATGCAAAAGGACGAGCTCAGCAAGTTGAGAAAATCCGCATCTTTTGGCATCCGAAGCAGTGGCACCACTTATTCCACAACCGGAACTCCATTCCCAACGCCTGCTGATGAGCCCGACGTTTCATGGGTTCAGTCTCTAGTGAGGGACACCCCCGCTGTAAGTTCCCGCCAATTCAACTCAGACGATCCTCAGTATTGTCAAGGAAGCCCAGAGATGCATCCCGCCTGGGGAGACCAGCAGATATACCTGGAACAAGAACAGATCATGGCATAAATGAGATTATATTAACTCTGCATTTTTTTTGGGGTGTAATCCTTAACAATTTCTTTTACCATTTTTTGAATTTTTTTTTTGTTGCTTAGATTCACAGCTTAGTTGGTGAATGAATACATCAAAGAAAGGATCTGAATAATCAATCTGGGCCTGGTGAAACCTTCCTGCTCATCTTTTCAAGATTCTTACATATATTTCTTCAAAGCTGCTTATGTTGTAATACCTTATATCATACTTGTAGACATCTTTGAATAATAATTGTATGAGATGTTGGATTTTGATCATCAAATTTCATTCTTTACCATTCAATTTTGTTGTTTTTCTAGAATATGAAGCATTATCTCTTTGCCTAGAAATGATAAATGTGAAGAAAAATATGGAAATAATGATAATGTATTATTATCTTGTCTTGTTTACAGAACAGTATGAGACTTGTGAGTGTTTTGTTTTTGCTGACATTTTTGCCGGCTTTGCCTTCCATTCTGGCAACTGTACGAGGAAAAGTTGTTGGCATTATCCAACAAAACATTTTCTTTAGTCTTTTTATAATGTATTATTATATGTACTATTGTTCGAGTTGACTCAGTCCATGTTTGGCTGCTGTTTGTAGACCATTCAATTCCTTTGTATTGTATTATCCTTTTGCACTTTAATTAATCTTTCCTAGTCATCAAAAGCCGGCCAAGGAGCCTCGAAAGGGAAAGGGAAGTCAAATAAGTAGAGTATGATTATTTTATTGTATCAACAAATTGTGTGTTATGAGCACTGTTGTAAAGTTTTCAGTATAGACCGAGGTGAATTGTTTCATAGGCGTTCGCTTAAATGACCAACGCCAACCTAACACCTAACTTGGTCGAATGGCTAAATTAACGGTCGACTCAGCCGAATTCACTTGAATTAGTCCGCCTAACTCCGCAGAATTAACCAAATTAACTCGGATGAGTCCGCCTTGTTAATTTTTTATTATATTTATATACATTTAAATTTATTTATTTATATAAATAAGAGAAGTAAGAAATAATATAATATATTATATGACAAATTCATACACATGCATTATTTTTTTATTTTTATAGGTCGCGTCTAGGTATCCCTAGGCGCCGCCTAGACCGTTTAGGCATTAGTATACCGCCCAACTAGCGCCTATTGCAACCATAATTATGAGTAATAAAGGATCACAAGGAAATAAAAGTTTAAGTTGTTCATAGTTAATTGATTCAAATTAAAAAGGTTAATAAAGAACTCAATAGGTTGATCTTGAAACACTGTAATTACCCAGATAACTAACTGTTCAACTAACTCGGTTAGAATTTGACTTTTGTCAATCCTCGCAATCAATTGTACAAGATCTTCTTAGCGTATAAGAAAGGAGGGGATACGGGATCAACACAAATTATACAAGTAAAATTCTGTTTGGCAAAGATTTACAGATGAAAAAGAATGCAAGAAAAGTAAGAAACAAAGAAGTCTGAATTGCAAAAAGTTATTATTTTCATCTGCAGAGAAAAACTGCAGTAATGATTCATTGCAATGGTGTGAAGATGAAGAAGAAGATGGAGGGAAACATGAACTTGTAAAAAGATTTCCTGCAACAAGATGAAGAATTTTATTAGGAGCAAGGCGGTATAACAATTCAAGATGCAAGAACCGAGCTCGAGCAGCAGCAAATCGCGGTGCGTTTCTGCAGGCATGAACCGAGGGCGCCTTTTGGGTCGTTTCTATATCCGACTGATATCACGACCAAACACGAAAGTCGTCAACCAGTTAATAGCGACGTAGAATCTGTTCCTCCAGCTGACCACACGAGTCAGGTAAGCCGAGCGCCAAATAAACCAGCTCGTGAATCCTGCCATCGATACGCCTTTCCCCTCCTGCATGAAGTGCGGTATAAGTAATAAGCATAACCCACCAGATAAAAGAGGGTATACGAATATGTATAGTTGAGGTTAACCTTGCTCTGTCTAAGGTCCACAAGCGCCTTATACCGGCCTATGGTTGCCATGCTGCCCAAGTGCCTATAAACGAATGGATCCCCGAGGTCCAAATCCTTGGCAGCCTTCGCTTTCCCCCCGCCAGCTTTGCCAAGTTGGTTCACTAGCATTGCCAGATACTTCCCTTGACGTTCTGCAACCTAATCGAGCATTCAACACGCAAGTACGTTAAAAAGAACAAGTTCACATTGTCCAACAATGTTCATGTTGAGATCAACGATAACAAGAAGCAGTAGCAATGACAGAAAGTAAATAAGACAAGATTTATGCGGTCCTACGCCCACAGGAACGAAGCTGTTCTTTTATTAAGATACAATCAATGGATTTATAGGTATCTCTAAACATGTACATGTACTAAAATACCCCTGTATTCCCCGCACTCCCACTCACTCCACTCCGCTTCGTTCCGTACATATGAGACATACACAACAGTTCAAGTCACTCTAAACAGTTCAAGTAGGAAAAGATTTATAAACACAATGCATTCATGTAAAAGTTTCATTTTAAACACCATTTCACCAGAATCCCAGACTCGGTGATGCATAGGAAGTAGCTTGAAAGGTCACTCATGGATCTCGGGGGAAAATAACCGATGCATTATACACATAAAATTTCACCTGAGCCAAGGCTGGAAGTACTGGCTTGCCTGTACTTTCGAGGAAGCCACAACAGTCCCCGATTGCAAATACATCCTGCACGCTAGGGACACGCAGCCATTCATCAACTCCGATCCTGTAAATCCGTTGACCAGAGTCAAAACCCTTCCATAAAGTAAATTCAAATCAACATCATTTGCAGTAATCCAAACGAGCTTGTCACATCACAGTACAGATCCTCAGTTCCTACAAATTTGAGAAGGAGAAAGAACAATTGGCAATAACGGGACAATTGGCAATGCCCCAAACTCTCATTGCATATGAATGAAAAGGGGATATATTATCAGTCTTGCATCTGTGCAGGGCCTCTATGACTCTACATCACATCATTTACACCCCCGTCCCGACCCCCCCCCCCCACCCCACACACGCACAAACAAGCAAACACAGACAAAAAAGAGGGGAATCAAATCAGAAATACTTCAAAATTGAGCAGCAAGCAAAGTACAAATTTTGATTAATAAATCTAAAGCTTGCCTTCCACGAGCTTTTGGAATATCCAGAGATTCCACAAACGAAGACGGTCCAACCCCAGTAGACCACACTAACAAGCCATATGGGACCTCCGTGCCATCACTAAGAATTATCTTCTGTGGTTGCACATCTTGTACAACCCCACGTACCAGACGAACTCCTGACTGGAAATTGATAGATTAGCAATAAAGGGATTTACGCTCCACAGATGAGCATACATATTATGTAGTGCACTTTTACACGAAATAAACGCCTAATAATAACGCAATTCAAGGAGGATTTTTCCTGCCTTAAGGCAGCTAGAGGGACATAAAGGGCATGGCAAATCACTCAAACCTGTGCAAGTGTCAGCAATGAAGATATCCTTTGGTAAAAACTTTCTTCTCGTAACAGACTATTTGTGTTCTATATGTGAAGAAGTAGTAAAGAAAAAGGATGATGCTCCGTATATAGTAGCCGGAGATAATTGTTCAGCTAATATACTTAGCAGCACCGCAATAACTATCAATAGTATACGACAGAAAGGAAAAATAATGAGAAACTCTAATCTTAAGGGTGCCAGATCAATCCCAAAAATAGTTTAAATCTCTTAGATTTCAAACATGCAGATTTTTTAATGTATAGGCACGCCAGATGGATTTCAGATGTGCTTGACATAATAATGGCATATTTGCAATCAGTCAATCTCACCTTGGTCAGTTGTTTGGTTGCATATTTACGAAGACGATCATCAAAGGAAGACAAAATCTCATTAGCCTGTAAAGGAATAATCATCATTTACAATTTACGAAGACATCCCCATCCAATTTCAAATTAACAGTAACATAATAACACTCATACTTCATACCGAGAAGCAAATAAGAATGTCACCACATGTGCAAAATCACATCTGTTCCAAAAGATTTTTTTTTTTCTTAAAGACAAGTACAATTGTATAAGGAATTAGAACAGTTTACCTCAATTAGTGTGACATGAATATAATCTTTTACATGAGCATATCTTTGATGAACATCCCTCATGATGAAGTCACTAAGTTCCCCGCTGAACTCAACTCCCGTGGGACCACCTCCAACGACAACACAGTGCAGGAGTCTGCGCTTTTCTTCATCGCTAACTCCTGCCTCGTTCCATAACCAATTCGGGAATGAGTCCAACAGTCAATATTATCACTTACAGCCCCGAAAAACTAAGATATGGCAATCATACCGGGCACATCAGACAGCATCAGGTTTAGGAGGAGTTTCCTCCTTATTTCTTGAGCATGGTAAACTTCCCGAAGAAAGATAGCATGCTCCAAGACTCCCTTAATTCCAAAGGTTAAGGCTTTTGCTCCTGCGGCAACTACCAACTTGTCATACGAAATACTGAAGTTCCATGGCTCGGGAGTTTTAACTCCATCTGTCGCTGTTTGGCAGTTTATCTACAAAAGAAATGGTTTACTTTAGCTGCTGAGAAAACAGGATCCCACCAGAAATCTAACATCAACTTTATAGCATTTGAACTAAAAAGTAAATCCCACTCCTTTTCACTGAAAACTATACATTAAGCTTAAGGCATCAAATATTTAGTCACATACTCACATAGTAATAAGGAAAGACTATACAAGAAACATTCAGCTGAATTATTAACATTAATATGGTGTACGTTTCTGCTACTACATTAACAATATAGTACAAAGTATAATTTCATCATCAGACTAAAATGCTGGCAAATTGTGGCATTAAAGTGAGAAAAATGGAAACTTCATTGCACATTAAGGTGAGAAAATAAGTCAAATGGAGCAACCCAGCCAAGCTGGTCACAATGTTGGCGTGGTAACCTAAGTTTCCTTAGTTTTGGTCAGGCAACGAGGTGCTCTGAGTAGGTCTTAACTGTAGAAGGCACCCTTTAAACCAGTACCATACTCAGACTAATCCATGTTCGCACCAGGCCGGCCCAGTTAAGGGGCAAATGCTGGCCAGATTGGCGTGATAACCTAAGTTTCCTAGTTAAACTCTCAATGGGAGCGACCTATTAGCTTGCTTGGTTTGAACCCGTCATTTGCTGGATAGGATTATAAGACAAGATTTACTTATTGACTAGCATCAAAAAGTGAAATTTAACAATACACACTCGCGAGTTTCATTGTAATCCAACAGAAAGAAAATGAGCAAGATAATGGGCATACTGTGTGGTTATTGAAATCAATTCCAGAGCACTTAGCAAGAAAGAAATAAGAATTGGGTTCCCGGGAAATGGCGGGTTGGATCCGGCCGACAGGCTCAGCCACGGATCGGAACTCCAGAGTGCCGACGCAAGTGGAGGCCAGCAGAGGCGTGAACACCATGTGGTTCCTCGGCGACACACAAACAACATCGTATATATTAGTGTCGATCCCCTTCATGAGCCTGCACCCGGCCCACCCGGTCCCCAACACCACCACTCGGGGCTTCTCATCCGCCTTCGTGGGCCCCAATCCCGCATACCTCGTCCCGCCGCCACTCTGTCCTTCCGTACCGAAAAACAGACACTGGGTTAGTGACGGCGCCGCCTTGAACGGTGATTGTTTGCGGGTAGTGGCGGTGGTGAGCTGGATTAGATTTCTAAACCAAGGCATGGCGGTATAAAACGAAAGTTACGATCTTTTTCAAGATTCTTGAGAGGTTTAAGAAGAAATTGGCATGAAAGATGGATATACGAGAAATCTGTGTGGGGATTTGACTGAGGAATGGGTGGCGTGGCAGTGGTGCAGTAGATGGCGGGCTTGGCGGCTAATGAAAGACAGGATTATAGAAGAACCTTAGATGTCGGTGTCAGTGGGTCCAAAACTCATATTCCTGAATCCTGAGTTTCTGCTACCTCTTTTTTCTGGAAGTCTTAGCTATCTTTTGCTGTTGTGAAAACCTTCATGATTTTGTTTTCCAATAATTTGAGCGGTCAAGAGTGTTCTAGGATCTACACTCATTGTATCTTCCTTAAAAATAATAATAATAATAATATATATCATACGTACAGATAATGCCCATTATAGGGGTTTGGTGGTTCCTTGGACTCACATACATCCTTCCCCTTTCCCTTTGTTATAGGGATCTCGCGCCGCGTGTACGGTCACAACACAGTAATGAATATCTTGGTGCATGTCTTCCACGTGTTTAGCATGCCGAGCACACGGAACCTATTCCCCTCCACCTACCCTATAAATACTCGCATTTATTGTGGGAGGGAAACTTTTGGCTGAGTCTCCCGATCCACTACAACATTACCCGATCACTTCATTCTAAGAAGCATTCTTCAGTGCATATGAACGGCTATCCGATCTTAAGCGTATAAGTACGTGTTATTGTATTTTAGCTCGTATATAGACTATCACGTGTAATGCATCCATTTCAACTTGGATTTTGTTCATTCATAGGCTCTTTGCCCATTTGAGGGCTTCCTAAACCCTCATTGCTTCAACCTCTTTAATTTGGTATGATAGACTCTTTGCTAAGGCGTTTCTTTTGTAGCAATGAAAACACCATTTGAGTTCCTTATAATGCAATGAAAACACCATAGAGAGTATGATCAAAATTTTTTTATTTTATTTAAAAAATAATAATAACAACAACAAAGCTAGCACAATAATCTCATGAATGTTCACATCGCATAATATAACCCATTGACACTACATGAAATGACAACACACAACTTGTATGAAGAGAGAATTAAATTTACTAATATGGAAAGAAAGCGAGATTTTGTATAATATATCATCACTCTACGACATCTCATTTTAAGAAGAAGAAGGAAAAAGAAAAGAAAAAAAAAAAAACAAACAACAAAGCTAACACAAAAATATCATGAATGTGCGAACAACTAAGTTGCATGCTATGTGTCCGGTCACGATAAACAACATCATACATTCATACCGCTTGCATGTGAATAAGAAGAGGGGAAATTGTTGATATTGAAAGAGAGATGCTGCAGAGTGTCCTATCAACATGCAGCATCTCCAAATACAAAAAAACACCAAAACATTTAGTACAAGAATCTAATATAGTAATATATACACCAACAAATTAAAGCAAGTTTTGTGCAATATGCGTGCTATCATGCATAGCATGCAACTTGCTGGTGCAAGAAACAATAGCACGCATATGCTCGTATGAACAACTCAGTTGATCATAGAGGTGAAGTTTGGGAAGAAAAATCGAGTGATCGAGTCTTACAAGCAACAGTGAGGGAGCAACCTCTCAAAGTAAAGGGGTTTTCTGTAAACAAAGTTACCATGATTTACATCCTCCAAATGTTTTTCGGACCAAAGTATGGGGACATTAGGGTTGGAGATTCAACCTGAATTTCTTATAGTAACTTGTTGGCACAATAAATAGTGCATAACTTTTTACAAAACACAATTGTCTGTTATATATATATATATATATATATATATATATATATATATATATATATATATATATATATATATATATATATATACACGTTTTTTCTACGCGTTTTGCGCGAAGACTTGTACCCAATATTTAAACCCAATTAGTAAATCATTTTGAAATAAATATAATGCATTTTTTATAGTTGTTGAAGTTTCATAGATATTCGAGTAAAATTTTTGTTGTGTATATGTATTTGAAATTAATACAAGAAATTCAAATTCATTGTGATGAATATATTCAACTGTAATTATATTTTAAGGGTACTCAATGTTGTATTACAATATTTTTGTATTTGACAATGAATAAACTTTGTTTAAATATAGTCTTTTTTTTTTTTTTTTAGAAAAAATATAGTCTTCTTCTAATTGGAGATATATATCCCTTATAAATTCATATTCATATATGGATATACATAATACTTGATTTCAACTATCTCAATTCAACAACTTCCATAGATTGATATCCAAAAATCTTGTCTTAATTCAACTGCAAATGCATTATGTTGCTGCTCATTTATAATATTAATATTTTTAAATAATAGTGTATATATATATATATATATATATATATATATATATATATATATAACTAAATATAACTATAGTAATATTTAATTAAAATATAAATGAATCCAACTTACCATTGAAGAATGTAAGAAAAAATATTGTGTATGCATGTGCATGGTAATTATAATGTGAAAAGATAATAGAAGTTATAACGGTAGGGATATTTATGTCCAAAATATAGTACAACTTTTATAGCATAAGGTACAACAAAAATTAACGAAAAAAACGGACATAAACCAGGGGTATAATCTAGATTGAGGCTTATTATGTTTTTAGATATATATATATATATATATATATATATATATATATATATATAGTGTTGAGATAAATGAATATTATATTGTGTCTTTCAATAAAAATTAACATCCTAAATGCTCAAAAGGAGAGATATACCTTATTGTGCCACTCCAAGGCTCCAATACACGTACATATGTATTCAATTGTTCTCGTTTGATTATTCAGTTGGACAAGTGGGCACACGATTGATCTTCCTCGCTCTTGCATGTACGCAATCATTTCCATAGTCCATTACCCATACTACGGTCCAAGGAGTATTTACTTTTTGGGTCTTCAAAAATCAAAATATAGATACAGATTACAGAGAGAGAGAGAGAGAGTGAAAGCAAAAGACTAAAAGAGAGACCCCAACAGTTCAAGGCCGTGTTTTCGAGTGCGTTTCCTTGGAATCCAAGAATTTATTTTGAGCAAAATAAATGGAAACTGAAAATCAAAAAACAGAATTCCTAAATTCAATTTAATGTAGGACCGTGGAAGTCGTACAATACTAAATATATATCATGATTTTTTTTTATTTTTTTTGAGAACAAATATATATCATGATTATCACTGGAAACTGAAACTTCAGAGCAAAGCCTAAAACCTGAAGACTCTCCAATGGCGGCTGACTCTGAAGAACGCAACCGAAGAGGCAAACGCAAAAGGGATCAGACTCGCCCTAAACTCCTTTCTGGGGAGAAAGTTGAGGTATTCTTCAGTTCATTTCTCTTTCTGGGCTCATAAAAATACGATCTTTATGTGTATTCACGTATTGCGTATATTCTTCCGTTTCCGATTTTTTTTTTTTTTTTTTTAATAAAGGGTGTGTGGGTTTCGATTAAATGATTGAATTTTTTATTGGGTTATTGCTATTTCGTGGTTAATCTTCCCTTGCATTGCTTCACTCTTGTGATTCTCAGTCTGAATGCGTAATGCTGAAATGGGAATTAGGGCCTTTGTGGTTCTGTGATTGCATGTGGGTTTTAGTGAATGTTCATGCAATTCTGGGCATTGAATTTCATGGATTGAAGCATAGTTCAGAAATTAAACTAATCCATGATTTTTCATTTCTTGATTGTGGTTTACTGTACATGCAACTGTAAATTTGTGTATCAGTGAAGGAAGTAGAAATGCAGATGCCTTCAAAATCTTCTATTTGTAGCAATAGTTTGATGGAATGATTTGTATAGATACCTCTGATTGAATGGGTGGCATAAAAATTGTTCCTTTTTGTGGATTTAATCTAAGATATTGCTTTTTTGCTGAATGTTATGGAACTTGTGCAGGTGAGGTCTTTGGAAGAAGGGTTCCTGGGTTCATGGCACTCGGGTGAGGTGGTTCGTTGTGAGAAATCGTTTCGTCATGTGCAATATGATCACATTCTATGTGATGATGAATCTGCCAGTTTGATTGAATTTGTGGGTGTCAGTCCCTTGATTGATGGTGTCAAATCTGCTCAACGGGAGCCAAATAACAGTCGTGGTGTGATAAGGCCTTTGCCACCTTCGCTTGGTTTCACAAAATCTAGTCTTCGGTATGGACAATGTGTGGATTCTTTTGTTGAGGATGCGTGGTGGGAAGGTGTGATTTTTGACCACGAAGATGGTTCTGAGGAGCGGAAGATTTTCTTTCCTGATCAGGGTGATGATATGATGATCTGTGTTGGCAACTTGCGGATCACTCAAGACTGGGATGAGCTTACTGAAGAATGGAAGCCTCGAGGTAACTGGCTTTTTCTTGAAGTAATTGATGAAGTCAAGCAAGAGTGGCCCCTTTTTGTCTCGGTAAAGCAAATTTGGTATGAAGTGCGGGAGAAGAATGGAAAAAACAACCTAAAGGAGTGGACATTTTCTGTTACAGATTATTGGAGGAAATTGGCATCCCAAGTAATACTTGACAATTTAAAGTTCAGTGTCGATCAATTCTTAGGATTATTGAACTCCTCAGAACGCTTTGTACAGGAAGGACCGCTGTTGGAATTTTCTGAATCTGTTCTCAACGCTGTGCTGAAACCCGAAACATATATAAATGGTTTGCTTGCCCTTGCACCCTTTACCAAATCTTCTAGCCAAGTAGAAGACGGTGGAGTGCTGCCTAACAATCTAAATGTTTCCTGTCATCATATTGTTGAAAACGAAGTGGTTCCAGAGGGTCTTGTGCGTAGCATAGGAGATGTTGAGGTCGGTTTTAGTAGTAAGAATGTGGATACACAGCTCATCCCGAGCCATGATGAAACACAATCCTTGCCACTTCACATGCTTCCATGTTCATCTCATAGTGAAATTGGAGCAACTGGGAGTTTGTTGGATGATTATGGAGAAACAATTCCTTATACGAATTCCAAGGTCCCGAGTGAGAAGCTCAAATCTTCTAGAAGGAGATCAAATGTGGAGTGGCTTCCCTTGGATCTTGAAGCAGAGTTTTGCCCCGATGCAATTATTCAGTTCCAGAGAAACATGCTGGGCCGTAAAAACTTACATGTAAAAGTAAGGAAACATCTTTTATATTTGGGCTGGAAAATCGAGTGCGATTGTGAAATGACTAGGTTACGATATTTTTCACCTTCCGGGAAGTTATATATGTCACTTTCTAAACTGTGTAATGAGTTTGACACCACATCAGAATCTCTTTCTATGATTCCCATGACAAGAAGGCAGGATGTCTCTCCCGATAGTTCACTTGATATTACATCGGGCAGCTCAGCTGATGGGTTCACCTCATGCCTGCCTTTGGTCAGACAGCAAGAATGCAGAAAGAAGTCCATGTTGCCTTCTTTAGAAGTCATCATTGATCCCAAATACTGCCCTCAAGCAGTGAGTGATTATGTATTGTGTCAAAAAGAAAATACCCTTCACCCTAAAAAGGGAATAACACGGCTCGCTTATGAAGCTAAGAAGCATCTAGTTTTTAGTGGATGGAAAGTCTTTAATTATTTGGGGCGAGGCAAGAAACAATTTTGTTATGTGTCTCCTAGCCGAAGAGTATTTTATTCACTTCTAACAGCTTGCAAATGGTATTTTGAAGAGAGTGCGTCCTGTCCTGATACTCCTGGAAATTTGGCAACGGGGACATCTCCTGGTATGTCACCGTCAAAGGAGAAGGAGACCAGTAAATCGAGAACGAAGAGAAAGCTTTCCTTCCATGAATCTAGGGGTTTGTTTGACGAAGGAAATGTTGCAGATACTAAATCTTCACCCCGTGTGCTAAGATCAAGTAAAAGAGCTAGGCAGGTTTCTTCCTCTCATCGGACACCTCGTACCATTTTATCTTGGTTGATCGACAATAATGTGGTTCTTCCGGAGACAACTGTGCAATATTGTGGAAGGAAAGATGGCCCCCCATTGAAGGAGGGGAAAATAACTCGGGATGGAATCAAATGCAACTGCTGCCAGAACGTTTATAGCCTTAGCAACTTCGAAATTCATGCAGGAAGCACTAATCACCGGCCTTCAGCAAATATCATTTTGGAAGATGGAAGATCATTACTAAAGTGCCAGTTGGAGATGAAACTCAAAAGTAGTGTGAAAAACTCAAAGACAGAACCACGTATGGTGCAAGGGAGTCAACATCTTAACCGGAATGACCATATATGCTCTATCTGTCAAGATGGTGGTGATTTAATTTTATGCGATCGGTGCCCATCCTCATTTCATACTAGTTGCCTTGGTATGAAGGTATCTCCTACTAATAATTGTTCTGTTGTCCTATTCTACTGCTTCTATACGAGTCCTGTATTATAATTAAAACAACAACTAAGAAAAGAAAAGGAAAGGGGCTACTAAAATTGATATTTAACTGCATTTTGTGCTTAATCAGGTCATTCAAAATGGAGACTTGTTCTGTATGAGTTCATTATAGTTAAAGCAAATATACTAAGGAAAGAGAAAAAAAAGGAAAGTGCAACCTACTATTCATATTTAACTGCATTTCATGCTTAATCAGGTTATTCCAGATGGCGACTGGTTCTGCCCGTCATGCTGTTGTGGAATCTGTGGCCAGAGTGGGTTCGATAAAAGCAATGACCAATTCACAGATAATAACATTCTCTGCTGTTTTCAGTGCGGGCATCAATGTAAGTGCTGTCTCATCTACACTAATCTTAGGAATACACGCATGTTGGCATGCACACACGCACATCTATTCTTGGATAATTGTACAGCCTTTTACCTGGTTTATTTATCATTACGATGATGGCATTGTTGCAGATCATTATCGGTGCATTGGAGATGAGAGTTCAGAGCCGGAGAATTATCCTAAAGGAAATTGGTTTTGCAATACAAGATGTGAACGGGTACATCACGCATTTATGGCACATTTTAATTTTCGATTCCCACTGAAATTATTGCCCCGTATATTCTCCTGATATGATTTGATGTTCTCTGCAGATTTTTTTGGGACTTCATCAGCTGTTGGGAAAACCAATTCCAGTGGACACTGATAAGCTAACTTGGACATTGCTGAAATACACAAATCCAAATGATTCTTATTACGGTGCCCCTGATGATGAGTCTATGACAGAGAATTATGGCAAACTTAGTGTTGCTCTTAGCGTGATGCATGAGTGTTTTGAGCCCGTCAAAGAATCTCGAACCCGGAGGGATCTCATGGAAGACATTATCTTTAGTAGATGGTGAGATTTTATTATTATTATTTTTTTTTTTGGTGCTTTCTGCTTTCATTTAATATGACTTATGATCTGTCTTTATTCGTGATTAAGAATTGAATAAGTTTGTTATTTATGTTAAATTGTTAATGTCCATTGAGTACTAGATTCATCGTTAACTAAACTCAATGTTTACTTATGGTAATTTCCACCGCATGCTAGAATCATTATTAACTAAACTCGATGTTTACTTTCTGAAAACGAGTTATGTGGAACTAATGCATAGCTGTCTTATTGATGTCAACATTTCTTCAATGCATACAAGTCACTGGCCATTTTGTCTTACTGGAAATTTTACTGTAACTTATCTTTTATTCTAAATTTCATCTGCTAATTTAAACTTTCTTTCAGACACATACAGCTAATAGGAACTGTTTTGATTTATTGGCTAATATTAAGTTTATATTGCAGGTCTGAATTGAACCGGCTAAATTTTCAAGGATTCTATACTGTGGTTTTGGAGAAAAATGATGAGCTGATTACTGTGGCTACTGTAAGGTACCTCGTAATTATAAAGTTAGGTTAAATTGTCTCAATTTTGCGTTTCCTAAACACTGACATGAAATACTTGCCATATTAAGGGTTCATGACGACAAAGTAGCTGAAATACCTCTTGTTGCCACAAGGTTTCAATATCGACGACATGGGATGTGTAGAATTCTGATGAACGAGCTTGAGAAGGTACTTGGCTTTGTTGTTTTTAAACCCTTTGGAGTTCATATCTTATATAATTTTTTTTTTCTTATGGAGGAGAATGATGAAGCCCTAGCTGTGAAATAAGTCAAAGTAGATATTCTTCATGAGTTATTAATCTTTTGATTCATTGAGCTATAAGTTCACTTACCTGTTCAAGTTTGTGATAATGTCCTTTTATAATAATGTTCTTTCCCTTCATCACCCGAGTGTAAACTTCCCCCACGTGCCGTTCTTTCCAATTGGCTTATTTTCTCTACACAACTTTACACGTCTAGAGGCTTAGCACTTGGCATGTGGGGGAATGGGTGCAGAAGCTGTTGTACGAGAAGAACTTTCCGAGTCCCTAAATTTTTATTACGGTTGATTGGTTGCTTACGCTGTTTGCTACTTGTTTTCCAGCAACTCGTGGCATTAGGAGTAGAAAGGCTAGTTTTGCCGGCTGTTTCCAGTGCATTGGACACGTGGACCACATCGTTTGGTTTCAAAGAGATGAAAGGTTCCGAGAGATTGGACTTCTTGAAGTACACATTCCTTGATTTCCACGGCACAATCATGTGTCAAAAGTTGTTGACAGACGTCCCGTCCATCAACTCGAGTGTATCAGCAGGTAAACCGTATTCCACCTTTCTGAAGAGAAGCTGAAATCTTTTCTATGGGATTTAGATTTAACGTTTTAACGCCTTAATGCAGAAGCTGATCAGCAGTCTTTCGACCATAACAATAACGGTAATGCTGACTTGGATGGGAATATCACAATCTCCGAGGTCTTCCAAGCCGAACAACTTAACGGGAGCGAAACTGTCGACCAAGCATCGTTGGAGTATGTTCCTCCTCCCTTGTGCTATTGTCACGTGCTTCAGTTATGATAGTATTATAGAACTAAATGATTCGGTCACTTCCATTTCATTGCAATAAAAATCATAACATTGCTTCACCCTTGGATCAATAATAATATACGGAGTAACTGTTATGATGGTATTACTGATAAAACGAACAAACTAAACCAGTAAAGTACAATTTTTTTTTCAGAGTTTCCTTTTAGTAGAGAACTTTTGGGCGGCTTGCTGGAAATATGAGGAAGGAATTATTTAGCATTTTGAATTCAAAGTCTGCCGATTAAAAAACCAGTTTGGATTTGAGTGATATTGTGTGATTTGTTGATGGTACTAACATAAATGTCGGGTAAGGCAAAATGCAAAAGCAAATGCACTAGTGCGAGAAAAAGGATCTCGTTTTTTTATTAGGAGATCTCGTTCTTTCTCGTTTAATCATCCATGGTTGTGTAAATGTCTTGGATACCTGCACATTCTGCTTAAACTTTAAGGTCGACAGGCTTGTAGTAAACACGAGATGAGCTCTGAGCAACCCGAACCAGTTCATGGCTGCATTGGGAGTATATTAAAACCAGAACCGATTGTAACCTGATTGTCTGCTATTCATTCTCAGGTCAAGCGGAGGAGGATCTGGTGCCAACGACGATAGCACCCCAGCTCCCCTAGTTCTCGCGGTACAATTTCTCTTCCTTAAACCGCACTCTCATTCCTTTTACTGCTATCATATCCTGTCGTCACAACTAAAGCCTTTTTGAATCTCTACACGCAGTTCAATCCAACGCTCCCTCTCTGCTCAGCTAAAGCGGCGTTGGATTACTCGGCCACAGCCGCTGCTGAGCAGAAGGAAGACGAGACGTTCAAATGCTACCAGCGCAGGAGAACGCTGCAGCCTGTGGAAGCTAAGCTGGTGTAACGAGAGGTAACCGATAACTGATAAGAACCGGGATTGTAGATTTGTTGTACATAGGTTTTTCCGAAAAACATGAATCTGCTTACTGTTGTGTTCTTGCATTTTGGTGTACAAAAGACCTGTCTTGAAGGTTCAGATGTAGTGAAGCCGTGAAGGGGTTCTTTTGTGTGGGGTGGTTTTAGTTTTCAAGAAATGTTGCATATTTTCCCCTTGAATGCATCATCATCAATAAGATTAATGTTTTTTCACCTGGCACTAATCATTTTTACTGAGTTATCATGATTTACATATATATTATCTTGTTGGACCAGTTATGTATCTATTATCTTGTCGGACTGGTATATGAGGGCCCCACATCTTTATTGAGTTATCGTGATTTACATATATATTGTCTTGTTGAACCGGTTATGTATCTATTATCTTGTCGGACTGGAATTTGGGGGCCTTGGGGCGATAAAATTTTGTCTTTGTGAACAAGATTAATGTTTTTTTCCGTTATACTCGGTCAATAGTGTACTTATGACGTCATTTAATTTCCTTTTCGGAGAAATTAATGAAGGTCTGACGCGAGATCAGAACGGTCATTGGCTCTAGCCAATGGGATCTGACCACGTGCCCCCATGGCCAGGAACCAATGGCATCTAACCACGTACCCTCACGGGCAAACCAATGGTATTAAACCACGTGCCCTCATTGGTCAATAACCAATGGCATCCAAACACGTACCCTCATAGTCAAACCAATGGTGCCCAACCACGTACCCCTCATTCGCTAAGAGCCAATGGCAGCCAACCACGCTGCAACGGCTACTTTTTCGCGTAATTGCACGCCACGTGTCGGCATGTAACGCACGGACAACTACCACTTCAATAAGTCAACAGATCATTCTAGAAGCCTTTTTCATCAGTTTTAAGTAGCGTGTTTGACAAAATCTGCAACATAAAATTTTGACATTTTTTACAAGTTATGATATTTATATATAAAAGAAATAAAAAAGAAAAAACAATATTACATTCACTCTAGTCGAGCACTAAGATCTTTGAATTCGATTTGACTAATTACTTAAAAGTATTTGAACTTGAACTCAATTAACCAATAAATTGATTGATTTCAAATATTCAACTATTCACCAATTGAGTTTGAATAGGTCATGAACAGTTTAATTTTGTGTTATTGTTTACATTTGGTTTTATGACTCTAAAGGATTTTACCTATAACCTTGATTACCATTTTTCTACTATATTAGTTATTTGACTTTGAATTTTTTTTCCACTTTGTTCTATGAAACATTGAAACTAACATGTGCATAACATATTTTATGATAGAAAAATCATGTGTTTTGATATTTTAGCCTTATTAAGTAGTCATATATTGTGCACGTACATGTTTCAAATGATATTTAATTGAAAAAATTAGTCCAAAACACTAACTACCGGTGGAATGCATTCAAAATTGAAGGGGCAAAAAGGGAAACAACTATTTAGTTTACCTACCCCATAAGGGCTAAAGTAAATTATTCATTCCATTGCATTTTATTTCGGTTAACGATATTTGATTAAATTTATTTCAATTTTAATTTTTTATAATGTTAAGTTTAATATTAGTATATAAAATTTATATATTTAAAAATTACATTAAAAGTACTATTAAAAAATATTAAAGAAAATAAATAAAGAAACAATAATTAGTTTGAATAATGAATAGAAAATATGAGAGATAAAATAAGACAGAATGAATACATTTTTTCAGTGAGGAAGGAAATCGGAAAGATGTGTACGAAGTAAACATCGTTCTTATATAATGGTTTCAACTAAAAAAATATTGACGTTATTTTGAGACAATGAGCTTGTTTGACAATAAACGGTTAGAGGATTGTGTTAGCGGTTAGTAATTAGCAGATTGTGTTAGCGAGTTTAACAATCATATGACATCAGCAGTTTGTGAAAACATGTTTGGTAAAATTAATTATTTAGAATTAGTTGTTAACATGTAAAATGTAATATAAGAACATTAGTTTATTCTTTTATTGTTATTGGTAATAATATTATAATAATTATAACCATTTAGAAACTATAAATTATCTCTATATATATTTGATATTTTAAAAATTGACTAAATAACAATATAAAAATTATTAATTCAAATGAACAATACTTTTTTTTTTTGTTTGAAAGAATAAACAATACATTTCAAATTGAATAAAATAAGTGTGAGAGTATATGATATTAAATTTAAGAATTAAGTAAAGAGAGAAAATAGCTATTAAATTTAATTATAGAAATGCAAAGTTGCATTTTAGATTAATGGATTGAAGTATACATCAAGTCAACAGCGTATATGGAAAAAGAGAAACCAAGGCAAAATTGAAATTTAGAAAATAGAGAAAAACTAATGCTAAATGCTGCTTCCAGCAACGTGTCAATTTTGATGATTGAACAACGACTCGCTAAGTTAAAAAGTTATTAACCAGACATTTTTTTTAGCGGCTTTTCTTTGTCAAACCGTTAAAAAGGGTCAAATTCACCTTTAAAAAATGGCCAAACTTGACCAAGGTTAGATTAGGGTGCACAAATTTGTGGTCAAAAGCATTGGGAAAAAATCTGTTGTTAAAACACGGGGAAGGGGCGATTGTGGGGCGCAATTTGACCATTTTGACTATACCTAGAAAGCCTACCCCACTTTCCCTTCCTATATATAAAGCCCGTTCTGTTTTCCTTTCCAAATCTCCAGAAATCAGAAAACCTAAAAACAAAAATTTGAACGTTAGAGAAACCCAAAACACAAACAGAAATGATGTCTTGTACCGTTGCGATTTCCAGTTCTCCGGTCTTCTCTCCCTCTAGGGTTTCCATCTCTTCTTCTCTTCCATACAAGGCGGCCGCCGGATCTTCCTCGTCGCCGGACGCCCTAACCCGGAACCAATCCCCGTCGGGAGCAGCTTCCTCCTCTTCTTCGCCGTCTTCGCCGCTACGGATTCTCCGGCTCCAGAAACCGCCGCCCAGCGGCTTAAACCGAGCTTCTTCCGAGTGCTCCGCGCCCACATCTCCAACTGTTTTGAAGCGGAAGCGGCCGGCGAGATTGGACATTCCAATTGTGTCAATGGGATTCGGGAATGTTCCGCCGACTCCCGCGGCTATGGAGAGCGCGGTGGAGTTTGAGAGTGATGAGTTTTCGGTGTGTTGTAAGCGCGGAAGAAGAGGATTGGCTATGGAAGATCGGTACTCGGCTAAGGTGAACCTTCATCACGATTCCAAACAGGTATCCTCTAGTTTATATTCAAGCTTTTTAAAATTATGAATTTGGTTGTTTTGTGCTCTGTTACCAAAAATATTAGGTTTTTTAGGGACTTTTAAATTTTAATTAATGTTTATGAAGATTTATGTATTGGAATGATGCTGGTAGATAGAATAGATGAACTGAAGATTAAATTTAGCGAGTACTGCGTCATAAAGCAATAAATAAATCTGCTATTTCAGGCTGTTTTTGGTGTATTTGATGGGCATGGAGGAGCAAAAGCTGCAGAGTTTGCAGCAGAGAATTTGGATATGAATATTGTTGATGAGGTTGAAAAGAGGGGGGATGACCACACTGAGGAGGCTGTGAAGTGGGGATATTTGAACACAGATTCCGAGTTTCTCAAGCAAGATCTTCGAGGCGGGGCTTGCTGTGTCACAGCGCTGATCAGGAAAGGCAATCTAGTGGTATCGAATGCTGGTGATTGTCGGGCTGTTGTGAGCAGAGGAGGGATTGCTGAGCAACTGACATCTGATCATCGCCCTTCGAGGACTGATGAAATGGATAGAATTGAGGCCTCGGTAAGCTCGTTTTCTTGAACTGGTTGTGTGATAGTGTGATACTATATCAGAATAGCGTCTGACCTGTTTGTGCTTTGATATAGGGTGGCTATGTGGATTATTGCCATGGTGTTTGGAGAATCCAGGGATCCCTGGCGGTGTCCAGAAGTATTGGAGATTGTTATCTTAAACAATGGGTTATAGCAGAACCAGAAACTAGAATTCTTCCCCTTACCCCTGAACTCGAATTCTTGATCCTTGCATCAGATGGCTTATGGGACAAGGTGATTGATCTCGAACTTGATCTTTCTCACAGAATATCTATGACCTAGTGACATCCTTGTTAATCTGGATATCGGGATTAACGTGCTCGTCTGCTCTGCAGGTTAGTAATCAGGAAGCTGTAGATGCCGTTCGTCCATTGTGCACAGGCTCAGAGAAGTCCCAACTGCTGTCAGCCTGCAGGAAGCTCGTCGATCTCTCAGTCTCCCGAGGCTCTTTTGACGACGTGAGTGTGATGCTCGTTCAACTGCGAAAATTTCAATGATATGATCTTTGCATATCGGCTTACAGAGAAGAGTAGGAAGTATAGTTCTTTCGCCGCTAACTGACCAGAGACCGCCTTCATTTCTCCGATGATCTCATGTTACCGGAGATGACCATTGATGGATGGATGTGTAGAACATATTCAACGCTCTAGGCGCCTGACTTTTTAGTTTCTAATTCACCATTTTTGCTACAAATTCTTTGTGTTGTAAATTGGGAAACATTTTATTCAAGTCTTTTGTTTGTGTAAGTAATTCTTTTTAGTTAAAATATATTACATAGTACTTTTGTGTATAAAAAGTAATATAATTTAACTAAAAAATTTACGTCACACAGGCTTACTATTTATCTACTCTGTATTTGTTAATTCTTTCTGCAATGAGCTTACCGATTCATGAATCAGAGGCTAAGTCCAAGACGGCAGTTGTTAGTTACAGTTAGTCATCGTCTTCTTCCATTGACTTCTTCGAACAAATCGAAGCAGACTACGAAACATAACTGTGCATAAGAAGACTATTGCTTGAAGTCTTCAAACAAAATTAATTATTAATTTTTTCCTCTAATTTTAGAAGTAAGTTGTTTTAAAATTTCAGAAAATTAAATTATTAATTAATTTACATTTACAATTTCAATATTAAAAAAATTGATGAAGGGGAAAATTTAATTTTAAAATCAATAACTAATAGTGACGTAAAAATTTGAAAAATTAAAGTTAAAACAAAGTATGAAATACATGAAATACAATGATGACTTTGTCATCCAAGGTACCGAGAGGAAATTCATGGGATGTTGTCATGTTGACTAGAGGAGACTAGACTATTTCTGATGTTGACTTGGCTAAGTATAATTATAATCATGCATAATTACTCTATCATGTATAATCAAATGTTGTCATGCAGAGTGCTTGACTATCAATTTTTACCAATGACAAAAATTTGTGTGAGACCGTCTCACCATGAGACGGGTCGTGTCGGGTCGGGTCAAGATGTAAATGTAACACTTATATGCACAAATATCATACTTATATGCTCAAACGTAATACTAATTATGAATAAAATTTTTGTTACTTATTAGGGTAAATGTAATACTTCTATGGGAAAATATAATACTTTTACATTTCGATTTAAAAGTATTATATTTTTCCTCAAAAGTATTATATTTGCCCTTATAAGTGAGAGGCACTTGTCAACATTACTTATTATGAAAAATGTATTACTTTTTCTCTTATAAGTAACAAAAATTGTATTTTTGATTAGTGTTATATTTGAGCATATAAGTATGGGATTTGCACATATAAGTATGACATTTGCATGGCGCTTTGACCCGACCCGACACGTCTCACGAATAAGGATCCGTGAGACGGTCTCACACAAGTGTGACCCTTTACCAATTAAGGAGTGTATTCAATTAAGACTTTTATAAGCTTTCAAAGACTTTTAAAGTGATAAATTTTAATTAACTTTTTTTTAATTGACTTTTGTCGAGTTTTTATAGACTTCTCTAAAATCTTTTAAACTTTCATCAATTTAGTAAGAGAATATCCATAGGACAAACATTTATAAACAACTTTTTCATATTAAAAAATCTACAAAAGGCATTAAAACTTTAAATTGAATACACCCTTACAAACATTCCATAACTTTTATTAATATATTATTTATATTTTTATTACAAAAATATATATTTTTTATAAATCATAAATAAATTAATGCATTGTAATATATATATATATATATATATATATATATATATATATATATATATAATAGAGTATATTTTACAAAAAAATATAATCAATATTTACTAAATATAACCAATAAAAATATTTCGTTAACTAATGAAACAACTAATGTTGAGTAATATAATTATCAAAATGTCTAGAATAAAAAAGTATGAATTAAAATATTCATCTTATTAATACAATTATCTTTGATTTGCATTGATTTCACCTTGTCGGGTGTCTCTCCACATATCCAAAGCTATTTTAGCCCTTCATTCATTTGCATGCTCTCGTTGTTGCTCTTGAGTTTTAAAAAGGTTGTTCAAAATTATCTACCTCATTCGTCAGTAAAGATGAAGGAGATTCATAATTATCTAGCTCAATTGGTTTCTCATTATAAATAGCATACTTCAAATCCTTCCACCTAAATTAAGGAGAATCATTTCTTTCCATATTTTTTAGTTGTCGCCCCTGATTTCTGGAACTTCGATGTTCAAATTTGTGTAAGTAACGGATTGAGATGTTGTAAATATTTCAAAAGGCTTGGATTAGGACTTTTGAGGTATAGAAATAACTGAATTGCATACATTATCAATGTAAATGATGCGAAAGATAGACTTGAATGCCATAAAAATTCATGTGGGCTAAATCTTTACGCATAATAAATCTATCTAGGCTTAATGATGGAAACGGAATGAGTACGATGTTGGCTTGATTTTTTCACCCTTAATAACAAAACTACCAAACTATATGCCGATGCATAATTGCCTATGGGCTAAATTATGATAATAGTTTGGCATTTTATCCTAATTAATCATACAAATATAACAAAATTGCTTGTGGGCTAAATTTCATTATATTACATATAACTAATCGCAATTTATGCCTAAATTTTATGTGATTTGGAAAAGCTTTATATACAATCTTAATTAAATTAAGGATGTTGCAGCTACTCCTTAATTAACTAAAATTGTGTTATCACATCAGCATAGATTTATTTAAAGCCTAGCAAACAAACTGTACTGACATGTGATAGACGATTCCCAAATATACTCCTAGAAAAGTTGGTCAGGACAAAGCTTTATTAAAAACCAACTCTTTAAACAAAGTAGGGTTCTAAAGGAAACTAGTAGCATATTAGCTATTCTAGTTTGCTTCCCAATAAAATTTTCATGGTTCATGCATTCTCACATTCAATGTACAATAATTTAAGAGTTCTATATAAATGTAAATTCACCTGTGGTTAAGGCTTTAAATAGGATGAGCTATCCTTTTAGAAAAAAAAAAAAAAAAAAAAAAAGCTCAAATTGATTTATAATTTAATAAAATTTTCTTTGAAAATAAAATTGAAGAGGGTCCAAATAAGAAAAATAGAAAATGATAAACGAGGAATCGCTTTCTTAATGAATAGGCCCAAAAATAAGCCCAAATAAAATTGAAGAGGGTCCAAATAGGAGGTCTCCTCCGTCGCACAGCGCCACCACGCCATCCTTGGGTGAACCTGCCATGAACGGAGACAACGACTGTCGCTGCCGTCTCCCTTCGCCGGAGCTCCGTGACCGGATCCTCACCTTGGAGCGCCGATGAGACTGCCAACGCCGCCACCACCCACATCCACCATCTCTAGCTTCGCCACCGAACGGAGACTGTAACCAACGAACAAATTCGGTGATTTTCCGTCAGGTTTATTTTATTTTTATTTCGAAAATAATTCATTTATATTTTTCCAAAATTTTTTTGGAGAAATTTTAATGTATATATATACATATATGAAATCCAGATACATATGTACATACTGTGAAATGGCAAATCATGGATATATGTATGCTCAGAACAATCATATTCAAATTGCATACATATTCAAACTAATACCAACTATAAGAATTAAATAACATCTTAATACTTGTCATTCTTTTCTCATTGATTTTTCCCTCACTTCTACTCAATACTGTCTAGATGGTGATCAGTCTTCTTATTGAGCAGTGAGAGATTGAGGGACTTAAATAGCTCAGTCCATCAATGCAGCATCCATAGGTTTCCTACTGGTTTACTATTTGCACCAAAATGTTTTATCTTCCAATGAGAGTGATAGGTTTGGAGTTTGTCAGATGAAACCTTACTTTATGTTTCAGATGACCTTTCATCTCCTTACTTTAGATTTCATTAGATAAAAGTATAAAACCTTTCACTTGTATTTTTTTGGCTGTTAATTTCTTTAATTAAGTGTTTATAAGTTGGAATACTACTACCTGCTCTCTAATCTGTAGTTACTCGAACTTAAATTTCCTAGATTTAAGAACGATTTTGGGTTTGGAAGATTGTTGCTATTCAGATTCGAGATCTAGGATTTTTAAAATTGTTTTAAAAATATTTGATACTACTGTTATAGATTTATTGTATTGCATGTTGATTTGTAGCTCAAAAGGTTCCTAAGTCATTTTGAATTTTGCTTTCGCACATGCAAATGGGTACTGTAATTTCTTAGTAAAATCAACCAATATATGCTTTTATTTATCTAATACAGTTTCTGATAAAGTGTTTAACAATATTGTTGTTTTAGGATTGCTAAAACTATGTGATAGAAGACCCCGCTGTGAGCATATGGTGATAACAAAAAGCCTAAAAAAAAGAAAACAGTTGTAAGGTAAACTGTTACCTTTGTTTCCTGTTAATTGTTTCCTTTTGTTACCTATCATTCTGGATTTTGTGAGTTTTTTCATAGTAGTAAATTATAGTTTTTAATATTTTGGTGGGAAATGAATAATTTTTTAGCAGTAATGATATGAGACATTCATTAAAGATGTTATGATAGTAAAGATAACAGACAGTGTTTGTATTTTTTTTTTTTGAGTATAGTTTAATGGTAGACTATGACGAATCCTTGGCGCCTCTATTATGATCAAAAACCTCTTATCCAACGGCTTTACCTGCAATTCAAACTCAATTCTCCATCGCCAAGATTTGCCTTCATCTCTACGCTCTCTGCAGTTCACGATTTTCACAATCCTGTTATTCCGAGATTCACCGGAACTATTGACTCCCCTTCTACTTTGTCATCCTACACAAAGCTCCTTTCTCACCTTTCTCAGATCAAGTCTCTAGTCCCAGGTCTACAAATCCATGCGTGTGTAACGAAGCTTGGGTTGTCTCAAGACAGTAAACATAGAAACCATTTGATAAATCTTTATTCAAAATGTGGGGTTTTTGGGCATGCCTACAAGCTAGTCGAGGAAAGTCCCGAACCAGACTTGGTTTCTTGGTCTTCTTTGATGTCTGGGTATGCCCAGAATGGGCTTGGGGAAGAGGCTTCCTTAGCTTTCCAAAAGATGCATTCTTTGGGACTTAAGTGTAATGAGTTTGCATTCCCTAGTGTGCTTAAGGCTTGCTCACTTAAAAAGGATCTTTTGCTTGGGAAGCAGATTCATGGGGTTGTGATGGTGACTGGGTTTGGATCTGATGTATTTGTGGCCAACACATTGGTTGTTTTGTATGCGAAATGCGGGGAGCTATTGGATTCTAGGAGACTGTTTGAGGAGATCCCAGAAAGGAATGTTGTGTCGTGGAATGCTTTGTTTTCTTGTTACACACAGAGTGACTATTTCGGGGAAGCTGTGTGCTTGTTTCAAGAAATGATTGAGAGTGGAATAAGGCCAGATGAGTACAGTTTATCCACAATATTGAATGCTTGTACAGGATTAGCAGATATTGGTCTAGGGAAGAAAATCCACGGTTATCTGTTAAAGCTCAGTTATGATTCAGACCCTTTCTCCTCTAATGCACTTGTAGACATGTATTCAAAATTGGGGGACTTGACGGATGCCATTGCTGTTTTTCAGGGAATTGCAGAACCCGACATTGTTTCCTGGAATGCTTTAATTGCTGGATGTGTTCTCCGCGAGTGTCATGACCATGCTTTGGATATGCTGTGCCAGATGAGAAGGTCGGGAATGCGGCCAAATATGTTCACTTTATCAAGTGCTCTGAAAGCTTGTGCTGCACTGCAGCTGCAGCGAACAGGTAAAACATTGCATTCTCTTTTACTCAAGAATGACATAGTATTAGATCCATTTGTGAGTGTTGGCCTTATTGATATGTATTGCAAATGCGACCTGATGAACAATGCAAGACTAATCTATGATTTGATGCCTGAGAAGGACTTGATTGCGCTGAATGCTATGATCTCTGGGTATTCACAGAATGAGGCAGACGCAGAATGTCTAACCCTTTTCACTGAGATGCACGAGAAAGGAATCATATTTGATCAGACAACTTTACTAGTAGTCCTCAACTCCACTGCTGGCTTGCAGGCTGCTGATGTCTGTAAACAAGTCCATGCACTTTGTGTTAAGTCGGGGTTTCAGTCTGATGCATTTGTGATAAATAGTCTCATTGATTCATACGGAAAATGTAGCTTGCTGGTGGATGCAGCTAAAATTTTTGAGGAATGCTCGATTGTAGATTTGCCATCGTTTACCTCTTTAATTACAGCTTATGCTCAATATGGACAAGGTGAAGAAGCTTTGAAGCTATATTTAAGGTTGCAAGATATGGGTATAATGCCCGACTCATTTGTTTGCAGTTCCCTCCTGAATGCCTGTGCAAATCTGTCAGCGTATGAACAGGGGAAACAAATGCACGTTCATGTCATGAAACACGGGTTCATGTCTGATACCTTTGCTGGCAATTCTCTGGTAAACATGTATGCCAAATGTGGAAGCATAGAGGACGCTGGGCGTGCTTTCTCTGAGGTTCCAAACAAAAGTATTGTCTCGTGGTCAGCTATGATTGCAGGACTTGCCCAGCATGGACATGCAACGAAGGCGCTTAATTTGTTCAGTGAAATGCTTAGGGATGGCATTTCCCCCAATCACATAACACTAGTTAGTGTCCTCTGTGCATGTAACCATGCTGGTTTAGTTGCAGAGGCAAAAAACTATTTCCAGACGATGAACGAGACATTTGGAGTGGAACCAACACAAGAGCACTACGCCTGCATGATTGATGTCCTGGGGCGAGCAGGAGAGCTGGACGAGGCTATTGATCTCATTAATAAGATGCCTTTCGAGGCTAATGCATCTGTATGGGGGGCACTTCTCGGTGCTGCAAGAATCCATAAAAACGTGCAGCTAGGTGAAGAAGCTGCACACAAGCTTTTCAACCTTGAACCAGAGAAATCTGGGACACATGTTCTTCTTGCAAATATTTATGCATCAGTTGGGCTGTGGGGGAATGTAGCAGAGGTGAGAAGGTTGATGAAAGACAGCAAAGTAAAGAAGGAACCTGGGATGAGCTGGATTGAAGTCAAGGACATGGTATACTCATTTATCGTGGGCGACAGAAGCCATCCTAGAAGCCAAGAAATATACTCCAAACTCGAGGAGTTGGGAGACCTAATGGTGAAAGCTGGGTATGTTCCAATGGTAGAGGTAGATCTCCATGATGTCGAAAGGCGACAAAAAGAGATCCTCCTCTCTTACCACAGCGAGAAACTCGCTGTGGCATTCGGGTTGATTGCTACTCCACCTGGAGCTCCCATCAGGGTGAAGAAGAACCTTAGGATTTGCTTGGACTGCCACACAGCCTTCAAATTCATCTGCAAGATTGTCTCAAGAGAAATCATCATTAGAGATATCAACAGGTTCCACCATTTCAAAGATGGATCTTGTTCTTGTGGGGATTACTGGTAACCTTTCAACATGTTTCTGTGGAGAAAGTTGAGGTATTCTTCAGTTCATTTCTCTTTCTGGGTTCAAAAAAATACGATCTTTATGTGTATTCATGTATTGCATATATTCTTCAGTTTGCAATTTATTTATTTTTTTGTTATTTTTTAATTAAAGGGTGAATGGGTTTCAATTAAATGATTGAATTTTTTATTGGGTTATTGCTATTTCATGGTTAATCTTTCATTGCATCGCTTCACTCTTGTGATTCTCAGTCTGAATGCGTAATGCTGAAATGGGAATTGGGGCCTTTGTGGTTCTGTGACTGCATGTGGGTTTTAGTAATTATGGGCATTGAATTTAATGGATTGAGTTCTGAATTCATCTGTATTATACTGATTCAACGACTGGAGTTTTTTGTATTTTCCTGCTTTCTGCTTTCATTTAATATGACTTGTGATCTGTCTTTATTCGTGATTAAGAATTGAATAAGTTTGTTATTTATGGTAATGTCCATTGAGTACTGATTCTCCGTTAACTAAACTCAATGTTTACTTTCTAAAAACGAGATATGTTGAACTAATGCATGGCTGTCTGCCTGTCTGCTATTGATGTAAATATTTCTTCAATGCATACAAGTCACTGGCCATTTTGGCCTTGTTTGGTAAATAATCAGCCTATCAGCCAATTTTGGCTTATTTGACCACTATTAGTTGTTTGGTTAATAAGCTTTTTGTAACTCCAAAATGCTAAAATTCAAAAGGCTACTCAAAGCAGCCTTTTCAATTAGCTTTTTGAGAAAAGAAATTATACCAAACAGCTATCACCTAACAACTAATTTATCAAACAATTTTCTACAATCAGCTAATATTATCAACAAATCATACCTTCTAACCCAAATAGCCAACCCAATCAGCCAACAACCATTTACCAAACAGGGCCTTTGTCTTACAGGAAATTTTACTGTAACTTCTCTTTTATTCTAACTTTCATCCGCTAATTTAAACTTTCTTTCAGACACATACAGCTAATAGGAACTGTTTTGATTTATTGGCTAATATTAAGTTCATATTGCAGGTCTGAATTGAACCGACTAAATTTTCAAGGATTCTATACTGTGGTTTTGGAGAAAAATGATGAGCTGATTACTGTGGCTACTGTAAGGTACCTCGTAATTATAAAGTTAGGTTAAATTGTCTCAATTTTGTGTTTCCTAAACACTGACATGAAATACTTGCCATATTAAGGGTCCATGATGAGAAAGTAGCTGAAATACCTCTTGTTGCCATCATATCAGTGTTTCAATATCGACGACATGGGATGTGTAGAATTCTGATGAACAAGCTTGAGAAGGTACTTGGCTTTGTTGTTTTTAAACCCTTTGGATTTTGTTGGTACAGCAACAAGCTAGTGTCTTTGACATTTTTGGTTTCAATTAATTTTCGTTTCTTCTAATATATAGAAAGGGTTCAACATTTGTTTTATTTAGTGATGAGGGAAACCCGCAACTAGAAGATGCGCACTTAGTAAATCTCGCCTTGTAGCCCTAACAGGCAAAGGATCACAAGCTAATTCCTTAATATAAAAAAAAAAAAATCTCTAGCTAATTCCTTAATAATGTTTACAATGAGATCAAACTCGAAATTGTGGCTCTGTTGTTGAAGGCTGTGTCATATGTGTAATGCATCCATTTCAACTTGGATTTTGTTCATTTCTAGGCTCTTTGCCCAGTTGCAGGTGAGGTCTTTGGAAGAAGGGTTCTAGCAGAACCAGAAACTAGAATTCTTCCCCTTAATGACGGGATTAAACTAAACCAACAAACGTGCTCGTCTGCTCTGCTGGTTAGTAATCAGGAAGCTGTAGATGCTGTTCGTCCATTGTGCACAGGCTTAGAGAATTCCCAACTGCTGTCAGCCTGCAGGAAGCTCGTCGATCTCTCAGTCTCGCGAGGCTCTTTTGACGACGTGAGTGTAAACTTCAACTTCGAAATTTTCAATGATATGGTCTTTTTTTGCATTTAGGCTTACAGAGAGTAGGAATTAGGAAGTATAGTTCTTTCGCCGCTAACTGACCAGAGACAGCCTTCATTTCTCCGATGATCTCACGTTGCCGGAGATGACCATTGATGGTGGATGTGTAGAACATATTCAACGCTCTAATTCATCATTTTTGCTAGAAATTCTGTGTTGTAAATTGTATAATATCCATAGATTTCAACTCTCTAGTGCTTTCAGATTAGGGGAACATTTTATTTAAGTCTTGTGTTTGTGTAAGATCCTCCCACCCGGATAATTCTTTT
>CP025657.1:16592814-16705655 GCA_003576665.1 Ipomoea trifida
AAAAAAAAAAAAAAACGTTTGATGACCCAAAATGTAGGTATGTATATATGACACCTCATAAGAAATTACTACGTACATTTGGAAATGATGAGAAGACTTCCCCTAAGTTTCATCAACTAGACATAGTTATCACAAATCACCGCACCGCAGCTAGTGCCCAACTACCCATCTTTGATCCCTTATCCTAACTTATACTTGTATATACATAATTAATATAAAAATATATATTGCTCTTCGGTGAGTCAAAATTTCGATAAGATTATATAACCGTTCAATTGGATTAATAATTTTCATAAAAAGTGTCGTCTTTTAGACTTAAAAAGTTAACTTTTTGAAAGACCGACTTAAGCATGAATTGGTTGTTTAGAAAATACACAAATCAGCTTAAGTAGGTTTGCAACCACCAAATTAGAGAATTTAAGTTATTATAGATGAATATAGGTTGTCATAGCTATCTGGGTATTTTGTGGCATTACTCGATTGCTTAGACCATAATAGTCAACCAGAAAGTATCACGTCAATTCACTTGCAAGGTGTCATCATGACATAAACAACTTAAAAATCCTGCCAACTTGTGCATTAGATCATCTTCATCTATCATGTCTGATATATATTTCACACCTTATTATTTTTCATATTTGTTTCTTATTATATATCTAACTAATAAGAGCTACCCGATCATACTTGATCGACCATTTTACAACTTTACTCTACTTGACTTCACAATGTCACAAAAATAATGAGATCTGAATTAAATTTAACATCGTAAAACACATTAATGACCAACAATTAATACCTCGTTGTGACTTGTCGGATCATTTATTAGCTAATGGTTGCATATGTTTCTAGCAAATGCTAAGGATCGGACGAACAACTCTTGTGGTAGGCCAATGATGGGAAGTAACTGTCCATAGTTCAAGTGGGACTTCAGTTTCGGAACGTGGCGGCGATCTTTTGAAAGATACGAGTGGATAAATATATCTGTTTTTTAGCAATAAATGATATAAAATAATAATAATAATATATATTCAGAGGGATGGGTAAATGAAAAAGAACGAAAAAAGCAGAGCTTGATTGGTGGAGAAATAAATATCACCAAAAATAACATTAAAAAAACAACATAGAAACAAGAAAATTCAAGTGGAAACAATAGATGCACGTCAACGAACACAACATGCAAACCGAGCCAAACATTTTAAGGTTCCGTTTACTCCAATTCCGTAATTTCTTTTTTTATAAAGTTATTTCTTTAATTTGTTGTTCCTTTTTTTTTTTTAACTGAATGAAAAATTGTATGAGTAAATAATTAAATATATTATGTTTGTCAAGACCTTGTGGTCTAGTGGTACCTGGTTGCACAATATTTACTCTTTGTGCTTCAGTAGGTTGAGAAAGTAGTTATGAACAGATACTGCATTGTAACAGAGTCAGTAATACTTAAAAAATATACTCCTTAAAATTTATTTGATTCTGCCGCACAGATATTTTTAGTGCAATTTATTTATCTGATCAGTAATTACCAAAAGTAAACTTTCTGATAAGTGATAATGACTGTGAACTTCTTTTATCACTAAAATAACGTAAAATTTCTCCCATTAATAAACGCACGCGAGTGAACCACATATATTTGTGCATGCCTCATTGTCACCACATCCATTTGGCATCTCTCTCGTCAGCCTTTCGTTTTTTCTGTTGCTGCCCAACTCTCCTTTGCCAGTTGCCACCTCTGCAGGAGCGGGCCCCACCGGCTTCTACTTGTCCCAACTCAGAACACAAAACACATCACACAGGTTGGTGTCCCCTCTACCATGTGGTCGGCTGGCTACCTCATGCTTTTTCAATCTTTTTCTTTATACATTTTTCCAAACATCATTTGATGGGCTGTTTAATTACTTGGTGCAAATTGCAAATGTTTTTTGCAATCAATATTACAAGAGGGGCAATTGTTTTGAGATATGACATATCAATAGAATCTCATTCCTTTCAATAATACTAATAATAATAATGACTAAGATGTTAACATAAAGAAAATATACATATGGTTCCGCATTTACCAATCATTCATGATTTTGACTTATTATACTACGACCAAGAGAAATTAGATGAACCGATACAAATTTAGATGCGAAGTAAGAATAATCTAGAGTAAATTAGGATTTGAGTTTTGATTAATTAGATGTACTCCTTTTAAAAGAGTAGTAAGATTGGAGCAGTTAAAACGATACTGATAAGGTTGTAGCGATCATATTAATTGAATCATATTGCCCATATCAAACCATTACCATTCTAAATGAATTTACGTAACGATTCAATCATAATTTATCTGAATAACCTCAGAGAGAGTGATTATAAAATGATAAATTCCTTCAATTGTTTTCTAAAATCAACTCTAAAGTCCCGCGTGTCAGTTTGATTCTCCTTTTATATAGGTTCAACAATAATTATATTGATTTAGCCGTACCACTCGAAGCATTGCAAAAACAGTTGATTAATTCAAATAATTGAAGAGTTAATAGCTCCACTTTGCTGGCATCTGCATGACATAGGGTCCAATTTACCTCCAATCACTGATCCAGGGCAATAGTAAGCAGTACTGGTGCATAGAAAAAGTGACCAAGTTAGTAGAACACGATTCTTGTGTCAAGGTGTCATTTACCTCTCCTATATAGTTTGCAATCTGCTACACACATAAACAATATTTACCCAATACACATCACCCAACTAAAGAGTAGATAGTGGTCCTCACGCGAGATTGGGGCGCAACCCTTTTAAGAATAACTTATTCACTTCCAAATAAATGTTGACACGACACCTCAAGCTGAAGGCCACGTGTAGTGCTACGTCGGCCAGTGAAACAAGGGACAGAACATTGGAAATTAAGGTATGAAAAATAGAAAAAATATAAGGTAGCGGAGGAGGAAAATTTGAGTCATGATCCATTAAAGCAAAAGGTTCCAATAAGAAGAATCTAGTATATATAGGATGAAATGTAATGTAAACCGAGTGGAGAATTAGGCGTCGCATTAAGCCTAATAATAAACAAAGAATCTTCCGCGGCTACGTTCACATGCACACCTTAGCTTTCTTTCATGCCACTTTGTGGAGACTTCCTCCTAATTCTATTATATTCCACCTCATCACTTACATACCTTCCACTCACATTTACAAACCCTCCCAACACCACATGTATACGTTTAAATGCCACACTTTTGAATTGTAAACTCATTAAATATATTAACAATGGTTGTTGGTTGGTTCAAATTAAATTAAAGGGAGGGATGACCTGTACCAGCTAAATCAGTGTAAGGAGTAGTGTTATCGAGTATATATATAATATATAATAAATATATTCAACTATCACGTCAAACTTTTAATTAAAACAAAATACAAAGTTTGGCATCAAAATCAGATCTAGACGACGGGAATTCGAACATCCACACCAACCGATAAAAAAGAGACTAATATTCGCGTATTGTTTGGAGCTCATAAAAAAGTAATTGATCTGCACATGTGTAAATGGGTGTATTTTGACATCAAAGTCACGTCACGAGTTTGATTATTATGAATTCCGTCCTAATCAAGCCCATCGCATAAAGTTTTGACAAGAATCGAACTAGTGATCTTTAAGTATGAAAATTATAGATCACAACTTTGCTATATGTTTTTGGGTACTATTTACTACTTTTTTGTTTTTACCCCGGTGACAAAATATATAATACAAATTTATCAAATATATAACATTTATTAAATAAAACACCGTAAATATTTGGAATAAGATTTAGATTAACAGGATTTTATTTGCTTTGGGTGACATAAGTACATAATATTGTACCAAAAAAAAAATTTAGGAAATTACTAATTCTAGAAAAATGGATTAACCTCCGAAATACCATTATGGATAAGGATAAAACACCGTATCATCGTCAACGGGCTTCTCTTTGACGTGACGGTGGTCACGGATAATTTCAATTTTCATTTTTCTTAAAATTAATTTTGCTAATTCTTTTGGCTTCGCCCACCCATATATATACCGCGAAAGGGCCCTTTCCTTCACAACACAAACCCAAATTTCAAAAGTTTAAAAAAATTCCCTTTTCATACACAATTCTACAGAGATGGCGAAGAAGAGTTGGATTCGGGAAAGATGCATCGGAAAAGGATCGTTCGCGACGGTGAGCTTGGCGAGGAACGTCGGCGACGGCGACGGCGGTGTTTTTGCGGTGAAATCGGTCGATGTGGCTTCCTGCTCGGCGTCGCAGGTGGAGGCTTTGGAGAACGAAATTAGGGTTCTCCGGCGGATTTCGTCGCCGTACGTGGTGAAGTATCTCGGCGACGATTCGACGATGGAGGCGCCGGCGGCGGCGTACAGGAATTTGCACTTGGAGTACTTGCCAGGTGGCACCGTCGCTGAGCTGGCGCAACGGCGGGGAAGTGGTGACGTGGACGAAGCGGTTGTGAGGAGCTACGCCCGGTGCGTGGTTGAAGCTCTGAGGTGCATTCACGCGAAGGGAATTGTGCATTGTGACGTCAAAGGCCAGAACGTCTTGGTGGGCCCCGCTAACGGCCTTGCCAAGCTGGCGGATTTCGGATCCGCGGTGGAGATCGGAAGTGGTGGACGGCGGGATAAGACGGCGGCGCGTGGGAGTCCACTGTGGATGGCGCCGGAGGTCATCCGCGGCGAGTATCAGGGGCCGGAATCCGACGTCTGGTCGCTCGGCTGCACCGTCATCGAGATGATCACCGGAAATTGGCCGTGGGAGGACCGCGGCGGCGCCGCCGATACTCTCTGCCGAATCGGTTACTCCGACGAGTTGCCTCGGTTCCCAACTCAGTCCTCGGAATTATGCCGCGATTTCCTCTCCAAATGCCTTCAACGAGATTTGAACAAGCGATGGAGCTCCGATCAGCTGCTACGCCACCCATTCGTTTCCGTGTTCCCTCCGCCGGAATCCCCCGCCGCCTTCCCCTCTCCCCGCTCCGTCCTCGACTGGTTCAACTCGGACTCCGATTCCGACACCGAAGATTACGGAGAAACCGTTAGCTTCTCTGCGAAGCAGAGGATCGGGAAATTAGCTTCGGGAATAAGTTCGGATTGGCAAGGAACAGATGGCGGCTGGGTGGTGGTTCGGGAAGGGACAAGCTCGGAATATCCAAATTTGATGAGGACAGAAGGGGAAAGCAGCAGTTCGGAATATTCTGATTCCACCGGGATCTCCGTTGCAGAGCTAACGAGTACAAGTGGGAGCAAAGAATGTTTAAATTCCGAAATTCAAGGAGACAATTACTGCCAGCAAACCTCATCTCACCGTTCACGGGTGCTCCACACAGCGGCGCGCGGTGATGATGATATCCACGTGTACATATGTTCGAAGATTATTTTGTTAATGACATTGTTAATTACCATTTATTACACATGTTCTACTAATTGTATTCTCCCCTGTTTTTATCACATCTATAAGAAGTCATTATTTCGTACACAACAACTGCATACAATTTTTAACTTTAGATTTTGCCGTCTTTTATCCAATCTCTATTTGATATTGGTCCAAGTTGGCCAGAAATTATTGTATCAATAATACCTGATATAATTATGTATATTTGTACTGAAATTATAGATATCAGTACCAACTGCGTAAAAAAAATTTAAAAATTATATTAATTTTGTGGGGCTTATACTAATTAAGTTTAAGTGGACAAGGAGTGGAGTATGATTAAACACATTAAAATAGTATTTGAATAAAAAAAAAAGTGACAAAAAACTGATAAAATTCATTAGAGATTCAATTTTTATAATATATTAAAATGAATTTATATGTCATAAATTGATCTTTTAATTTGGAGTACGGTCCTCAGTATAATGGTGGAAAAGGAAGGGGAGGAT
Organism: Ipomoea trifida; assembly: GCA_003576665.1. Classification (NCBI taxonomy): domain Eukaryota; kingdom Viridiplantae; phylum Streptophyta; class Magnoliopsida; order Solanales; family Convolvulaceae; genus Ipomoea; species Ipomoea trifida. The sequence goes on from CP025657.1 coordinate 16,598,696, forward strand.
GGGATTAGCATGCACAATGGAAAAAGGAAGCGATGAATGTTGTGGTGAGGAGTAATGAACATCTTAGTGAGTAAGGAAGAGCTTGTTCACACGTAAGAATTTTGGAACACAAAGAAGCAAAGCAACTTGGACTGCATGTACATATGAAAGCTTTTGATCTGTTGAGAACTTTATAGAACCTTTCCAAGTCAATTCCTATGAAAGATGACTTGTCTCAATTCCATGAACTTTGCTTCGGATAAACATTAATAATAATACTATAATTTAAAACAACAACCATTATTCTGGACACTGAAAATAGTTTTAAATTTCCTTTCTAGTCCATGGAATCTTAGCTTCCTCTTAGTTGGTTTTTGCAGGAAAAACAAATCACTTGTAATCATATGATTATGAAGAAATTTTATGCTGCTGTAGGTAAAAACAATATAAACATTATATATAAATTAACTTGTTATATCACTCAAATTATATATACCATGTATAATATAAGATTGTAACATCTTCTGGATCGAGTCAATTGCACGAGTTGCATTCTATTGGGGAAGGCGATTACTGGTCGCCTTCTATCGAGAAAGGTGATCAGTGGTCGCCTTCCGACGGAGAAGGCGACCAATTGGTCGTATTTTCTGGTAGACGGCGATCGGTGATGTTTCGGCCGTTGTCGACCCCTGGATCATCGTCGAAGATGGATAAAATTGATGTGTGGAATCCTAATGACCTATAATATCAGGTTATTTATCGGTTTTTTGACTTCATTATATTGCCTCCATATAGCATATTAAAGTGTGTAGTTGCACTTTTTAAAAGCTTAGGGGACTAATTGACTTTCCAGGTAAAAGTTAAGAACTTATTTGACAATTTTCCCAAAAAAACTAACATAGAGATCAAAATCAAATCTAAACTTTTACAAACATCTTCTACATCGAGCCAATCGCACAAGGTCTTCATAGTGTAATTAACTTCTCTTATGTGGTTTTTGAGTTACTCCGTATTTCATAAGAGCGAGATTTACCTAGTACACACTCACAAATAATGATTGTGAATTTTTTTCATTATAAAAAAAAAATCAAATTTAAACTAATTAATATATATAATATATGACAGAGTTACCTACCAAGTATAATATTTCATAAGGTGGTGGACTGGTGGTTAATCTCTTCCAATTTCTACTTGATTGGTTGTTACTTGTTACCTACTAAGTATAGTATTTCATAAGGTGATGGTTAATCTCTTCCAATTTCTACTTAATTGGTTGTTAATTGTTGAGCTAAATCCAAAACTGGCGACAACTCATCAAGATTTGAGTGTAGATTCCTTTGAGTTGTCTAACACCGTACTGCCATCTTTCATTCATATTAAATCAACATCTTTCAATTCTCCACACTTGTTGTCCCAAGCAACAACTATTGTTTCACACTTTCACGCTAGCAAATTAAAAGGTTGTCAATCACACATTAAGGGGGCGTTTGGTTCGGGTTATCTAGGATAACAAAAGTTATATTTGGCTAGTTATAGAAGATTCCTATGTTTGGTTGAAGTTATCTAACTTTCCCATGGAATATTATATAACCTCCACATAAGCTTTTTCTTAAATTTGGAGGGGATGTGATGCCACCCATTTCCTTAGGTAATGTAAGATTCCCATGGAATTTTACAAATTTTGCCCTTCCTACCATCACCAATTATATTATTTGCAAGAAACCTTAGTCCATATAACACAACAATTCTAAATAATTTAACTTACAAGGAATAGAGTATGACGGTAGTGCAAGACAATTGCAATCTAGAGAAACATATTGCTATCATTAATATCATTTACATGTTATTGTTGAGTTTTTATCATCTCTGTATATATTGTACCTTATTTGGAGATCATTATTTACAAAAATAAAAGAACTAATGCCTTATTAGAGGTTGAGAATAATACATATTGAAATGCATGAAAAAATAAAATAATTTTTAACTTCATTTATTGAAATGCATGAAAAAATATTAAGGGCAATAAAGTAAAATAACCATAATAATATAAAAAACAACCCTTCAACCAAACAATTTTATATTACATATCTCGTATTTAACCAAACACAGGAATCCAACATTCCCAGCAATCTAACATTCCCTAAGGTAATCTGACATTCCGTGAACCAAACGACCCCTAAGAGAATTGTTTAGTAAATAGTTGTTAGCTGATTGAGTTAATGGGTTTGACTAGTTGATAGCATTAACGGATTGTAGAAAGATGTCGATAAATTAGTTGTTAGCTGATAGTTGATTACATGCAAAATGACTTTTTCAAAAAGCTGTTTTGAGCAGTTTTTGGAATTTTAGCGTTTTGGAACAATAAGTTATTAAAAAAATAATTAATCGAGCACTTATATTGGTTATTTAACGAGTCAAACAGCTAATAAGGGCCAAATAAGTCAAAATTGGCTAATAAGCTAACTATGTTACCACACAGGGCCTAAGCGTTTTGAGTGCCTGATGATGTGCACGGGTTAAATATCGAAACGATGTCGACAAAAATCAAATTCATGACATTTTGTTATGATAATCATGTTTTATTTACTTGATCACCCTTTTAAAAACGATGCGTAGTCATTGCTTGTAAATTAAAAGAATGAGAATGCAATGTTATATGATTAATACGAAGACCAATAGTTTTCTGGTGTTAATTCATTTAGAATGCAATACGATTTATCTTTGTTGTGTGGACTGCGAGATTACATAAGAACATAATATATCTACTGCAAACTGGGAATTTCTCTTCCCACTCAAAAAGAGATAGTAACTAACCCAATCCAAATACCTCCATTATTGTAAAATTTTTGCGACATTAACAATTGAATTTTGAAGGAGTTTTGGTAGACTTCCAAAAGTTCTCATCATCAATTGAATCCTTATCATCAATGATCAAGGTAACTTTCAACACATGTTGAAACTATTCTATAATATCCTTACCATTTAAAAAAGCATTTCATACATGTTTATTGAACTTGTGAGCAATGTTTATTGGCTCCAAAGTAAATATTCATTGCACATACACACCCATCCACTTTAACCCCAATGAATGAAGCCACTAAATCCAAAACCCGTGCCAACTAATCAAAGATTCCTCAACTTTGCCAAACAATATTGTACCATGATTCCAAACCAATAATCGACACTTAATCCTGGGATTAAAATACTAATTAATCTGGATCCAAATACATTAGATTGGTCCGGTTTTGTTAGCGCAGATCTGAACGTAATTATTGACGGACATGCCTTGGCTTACGGGAGCAGCTTTACACTAATGACAGCTGTGTCATTTGGGACGTCTGTAGTTATGACACGTGGCTCGTCGTTAGGGTTGATCGTTACCAAACTGCTAACGACGTTAATTGTGGATGTCAACGAGGATAAATTCGATGGATGTTCTGGGTTCGTGCCATGTGTCGTTTACTTTTCGTGTTGGTTTAGTTTTTTTTTTTTTTTTTGAATGATAGATTTGAGTTCACTCGTTTCAATCGGTACAGGGAATGGTGTAATCGTGTCCGTAAGCATGACTTTAGAAGTTTAAAATAATAATGATAAAGTCTTATCATTTTTTATTTTTATTGAAGGTATAAATTAAAACTAGTGCATACAGTCTATAATAAAATCCATTCCGTGCAAATGTGCAATGGTAAGAAATAAGAATCTCCCTCTTAACTCACATGTCATTGATCTTTCTTGTGAAGGGGTTCACTCATTGTTGGTTGTTGATTGTTTAAGTGTAATGTTGTCACGTTAGATGTATTTTTTTGGGATGACGAGAAAAATATGTAGTCATTATTTGATGGTCTACGTTGAGTAAACTCTACTCTTGTGTAATAGCTTGTGAACTATACAAAAGAGGTAAATCATATTAGAAAAATTCTATGTGACGAACTAGACCGATTAAAAATAAGATCAAGTTTAGTCTGAATCAAATGTACGTACTATATATGTAGTATACTACCTTAGAGCATCCCCAATAGATGATTTTTGGATGGTTTTTTGTAGGGTCGCATATGAGGTGGGTGTGAGAGAAGGAGGACGGAGAATGTGTGAGATCTTTGCAGAAGGTTCTCGTTTTTTGTCAGTTGATGTGGGCCCCACCAAATAATTAAAGAGTAGTTCCTGGTGTGTGTGTGAGGTGCACTAGAAGCACCCAATCGGGCGCCTGCACTCCACGCGCCCAGCAGGCGTGTTAACCATTGTTTTTTTTTTGTTTTTTTTTTTTCCTGAAAACTCATTTTTCTTGTTTTCTTTTAAAAAATATTTTTCCTCCCTCATCCCCTCCTATCCGCATCTTAAAATGTATGCAAAAACTAGACTATTGACGATGCTCTTATTATAATCGGATTCTACTAAATTATGGGCCTATGCATAAAACCGTACAAGAGGTCAAGTCTCACCAAATATTGGCTGTGCCACTTTTTACAAAACAATAACTTGGGCTTTTGCAAACCCATCAGCATTAGGCCTTGTATTGGGTATTGTTTAGACAAGTACTCGATGCAAATTCCAAACCTTTTTGATTGTGATCAATACAAAAGGCACACGTGCCGTTTAACACTTTAAACTTTCCGCCAAGATCTTGTTATCTAGTGGCATCCGATTGCACTCTTATATGAAAGGGGTGGGTTTAAATTTCAGTCAAAGCGATATTGACTCTTCAATCTTCTTATAAACAGTGCATTGTAACAGAAAAAATGTTATTAACTTTCCCATATGTTTAATTATGAGTGTATGCAATTTTATATAACTAGTTCGGAAAGGTGAATTACAATTTTTTTTTTTGAGAACAAAGGTGAATTACAATTTAATTCAACTAAATTAGTTTACCTACTATGTTGAACTGTTGAAGTATTTAAATTTTGATAGGTTGAAATATAAAATATAAATATGAATTATAAATGTAACGGTTGATGTCAACATCCTTTCGATCAAGGTCGTCGTATATGGTATATATATGGTATTTCTAGTGTGGTTTACTTTTCACGTGTAATTTACATTCCATTACATATGAGTTGGGTTTACCTAGTGTTCATCCTCAAGTAGCAACTGCGAGTTCTTAAATTTGTAACAAAAAAAAATTGTATAGCATCAAATACCCTTAAAATTTATTTAAAATTTTTGAAACACTTATAGCATGTTTGATTTATACTTTGTAACCCTATACAAGGAATAATCATGAAAAAAAAATATTTGAATAAGCCTATTTTCCGAAAATGCTATTCCATATCCAACTTATTATGCAAACCAAATATGTGGTTAGAGAGAACCATCAAATAATTAAAGTGAGAAGTGGGCTTGACCAAGGGGAATTCAATTAGAAAAGGGGATGTGATTTTTTTTTCCTTGAAAAGATGGGTAAGGCCTAAGGGTGCTTTTGGCAGCGCAATATGAAGCATATAGGAAAATGGATACCATGGAAAAGCGAGGGCCATGGGGGGGGGATCATCGGATCAGTCAATGACACCAGATCTCGGTCCATCAACGAGTGGCGAACCTCATGGCGATCGAGCGGACCGCTTGAGGCCAGTCAGTAGACCTATCTCGGGTCCATGATCATTGTGTTTTTTCACCCCTCATCGGCTCTCCTTGGCCGTCCGTCGCGGACCGGAAAGCTGTGACTTAGTTTGGCTGATTATGGGGAATCACCTAGATAAGTGGAAGGGTATTCGTTGGAGGGGCGGGCGGCTCAGATTGATTGCTCGAGCGGACCACTTGGATGTACCGCTTAGATAGACCACACAGTCGGGCCCTACGGTGAAGTGGCAAGGTGGGGTTATGTGCGCGATCTACGAGTGGTCGGTGAGGGCTCCGAATGTGCTTTGCTACGTGGTGCATAGAGAAATGTTTGGCCGGATAACACGACACCTGGTGAGGCACATGTATGGCGGGGGAAGATGAAACATTGTGGTCTTCGCACTTGTCCACGACATGCGACCTTGGGAGTATTATAAAAGGAGGGGGGTTGTCTCTTGATAGGAAATATTCCTCGAGCACGTAACTGTATACCTACTCGGTATATACCTCGTACTTTGCAATGACCAATTCCCGACCTGATAGGGTCCAACTCGACCCAAGCTGATATATGAACTTGTGATTTTGTATATGAGCTTGTATAATGAACTTCAAAGCTCAACACTAACCTTAGAGCTCGGGATGGATTTCCCGAACTCTATTGTTTTGTACTGGAATACAAATGTGGGAAGTGGTGTTCGGCCCGATCCCACCATCCTCAGGCTGGTAAGGCATCTTGTAGCACATGAGCACCTCTGCACGGCCTTGGAGACTCCCAAATGCATGAGTAACATGTGGCGTGCATGCTAGCTCCCCCACATGTGTTCTCTCCAGACCCCTATAAATAGCGCATTTATTGCTAATGAGTGACTTTTCGCATTCTCACCTAACCATAGTCAGCTCAGGACTCTCGAACCCATAGTCACCTTCCTCGAGCTCAACCATTTGAACCGACAAGTAGATATGTACAATCACACTATCTAAATTCGACTACCTATACTTGTGCATATGCCCTGTTGTATTTACCACATCATCGCATTTAGATCATCATCCATATCAACTCGTATTTTCTCTTGATTTCTCCCTTCGTCAACGACGCATTACGTTAGTTGTCTTTGTAGTTCGCTAATTAGCAGTGATAGTCCACCCTCTATGATATGGCTTGGCAGTTGGGCCCAATTTTTCTATTTTGTTTATTCAACACTTACACCTTGTTTTCATTATTGTTTGGGCCTTGTCAATCATATACGCTTTTCGTACTCATTACTTGATATCAACCCGATGTTATGATGGGTCCAATTCATTAAAAACCATAAACTATGGACATAATTTCACTTGTGATCACCAACTATCAATCTAGAAACTTTTTGCATATCGACATTTTCAAATTGATAAAATCAAAAACTATAATGCTACACTTTCACTAATTTTTACCTATCTTAGCGGTAAAGTGTCGTGCTGATTAACATCGTACCTATAGTATCAAGTATAATTATATGTAGGGACAACTTTAGCCCACGTTTTTTTCATACCTCGATCGTTTTTCATAGAAATAGTCGTTTATTCTTGTTCAATTATTTACAATTTTACCACCGTGATTTTTAAAAAAATAACAATACAGTACCCTTGTTTTAAAAATGGTAGCGAAAAGCCAGTCTCCTATGTTATTTTTTGTACTAGTGCAAGTTAGTCGAGTTGTTTGTTTGGTAAACACAAGGTTCCAAAATTGACTCACATTGGGAGCAACCTATATGCCTTTCTTGGTTTGAGCTGGTTAACTATGAACAATTTAGACTAGTTTGGTCATTTGTTAGCTAAGGTCACAAGGCACGGTTTACTCAGTGCACCCCTTGAATAGTGACCGTAAGTTTTCATCGCTAGAAAGTCACAAGCTATGGAATTGCAATTTCTAAGAAGGATCCTAAGAATTGCAATTCCATTGTTAGAAGGAATTAAAAATCCACAGAATTGTAATTACTTCCAACTAAATCATAAAATTACGTAATTTCATAAAATTTAGTAGGAATAAAATTATACTTCCATGTTACCAAACACCCCTAAACGGCTATGATCTTCGGTACCCAAAAAAAAAATAAAAAAAAAAATCACTGAATTTCGCTAAACTGCGGACAACATAAACCTATTGGCACAGTGACAGTGTAACCAATGTTGTCTTGCGCACCAAAGCCTTGATTTGCGGCTGCTAAAAACCCTAGCATTTTCCCACTTCTTCGCTTCTTCCCCTACCCCAACTTCTTACAATACTAAAACCAATAACTTTTTTTTTTCCCGGTAATCACCTCTGTCTTGTTATATATTCTTTGATTTTAATCCTATTTTAGTTTCCTGATTTTCGAACATTTTAATGTTAATCAGCGCTGCCACTGTTTCTGCAGTTGTGTAGTCTGTGAATTCGGACAAAGATGTCGGACGACGAGAGAGAAGAGAAGGAGTTGGATCTCACTAGCCCAGAGGTCGTCACCAAGTACAAGAGCGCCGCCGAAATTGTTAACAGTTAATCTCTTTCCCTAATCACTATCTGTATTCAATAAATAGATATGCATTCATACGCACTACGATTTGTGGATGGAAGAAATGAGCGTTTTCGTGGAAACAATGTTGTCTTTTGAATGATTGATTGCTGAAATTTGATTTTGGGGACTAATTTCGATTGTTGTGTGCTCAAATTTTTGAAGTTTTAGTTTTTATTGGAAACTGGTGTTTCAATTTGCAGAGGCTCTGGAATTGGTGGTGTCTCAATGTAAACCAAATTCCAGGGTAGTTGATATTTGTGAGAAAGGCGATGCTTTTATTCGAGAGTATGGTTATTTCTCTTTGTTGTTTCATAGATTTTGGTGGAATGTGTGTTGGTAAGTAATTGATTGAGTTGGTTGCGACACAGACAAACTGGAAATATGTACAAGAACGTAAAGAAGAAGATCGAGAGGGGTGTTGCTTTTCCAACCTGCATTTCGGTGAACAATACTGTTTGCCATTTCTCTCCTTTGTCTAATGATGACACGGTTTTGGTAGACGGTGATATGGTGAAGATGTAAGTACCCATTTTAAGCCAATTGTTTTTTCTTTAGTTGTATACTTTTAGCCACGGAGGGGCTTGGTCTGAATTTGAATAAGAAATCCAAAATGCTTGCTTGGTATGATATCTTTAAGTTATAGCGGTGAGGGGGATTGAAGAGGACACTATCCGAACCTAACATTTATGCACCTTCTATTCTTCCTCCAAGCAGTGCTTTGTAGTTTACTTTCGTTTTTTATTTTTTCATTGTGAAATTTCTGACGGGAAAAGATTTCTTGCAGTGATATGGGGTGTCATATAGATGGTTTTATTGCTGTAGTTGGACACACGCATGTTCTTCAGGAAGGGCCAGTCACCGGTAGAGCTGCCGATGTTATTGCAGCTGCCAATACAGCTGCTGAGGTTGCGTTGAGGCTTGTGAGGCCTGGAAAGAAGGTAATCCTCAATACGAATGTTTATTTATAAAAGTAATTTATTTTTAAATTAATTACGGAGTACTTTCTTTACCCAAGTGGGCTGAAAGTTTCATTACATGTCCACTCTGCAACTTGGCAGGTTTTCGCGTAATGATAAATTATGTAACACAAGAAAGGGGTGTAGCCATCCGAAAAATATGCTATAAATACAATTGTAAACTCACACACACAAACTTATCATGGTCACACACGTTTTGTGAAAGCGTAATGTCCAATGACTAAACATCATTTAGTAGTTATAGTAGAAAATTATACCATTTATTATTTCTATGTGTTTATGAAAATCGAAACAAGTCACCACTATTGTTTCGATTTTATTTTATTAATTTATGCTTTTTACACAACTTTCTCTCCTCTTTGGTTTCATGCCATTAAAATTTTAGACTCTATCTATAGGATTAGGATAGGCTGCTTGGATGTAGCCTAATCTGGCCCATTGATGATTCTAATCACATTGGGTCCCAATTTAGTAGCTTTCTCTATTGATGGGAAATGCATGTTTGTTTTGACATCTTTTGGATCTTGACCTGCTAAATTCTTCTTGGACGATTAGTATTTACGTTGTGTATTTGTTTCTTCGATTAATCGTTGAGTTCCTTGGTCGATGCAGAACTCAGATGTAACAGAAGCCATTCAAAAGGTTGCTGCAGCCTATGATTGCAAGATCGTCGAGGGTGTTTTGAGTCATCAAATGAAGCAGTTTGTGATAGACGGAAACAAAGTTGTGCTGAGCGCGTCTAACCCTGAAACTAGAGTCGATGAAGCAGAGTTTGAAGAAAATGAGGTTTACTCGATTGACATTGTGACCAGCACGGGCGAAGGAAAGGTTGGTTTGAATCATGCTTTTGTTGTTTATTGAGACCCTTCAGTTCTGTTTCTTGAATTTGTCAATACTCGCACATAAAATATGCAGCCAAAGATACTGGACGAGAAACAAACGACTATTTATAAGAGAGCAGTGGACAAAAATTATAACTTGAAGATGAAGGCATCAAGATTCATCTATAGCGAAATCAGTCAGAAGTTCCCGCTCATGCCATTCACAGCAAGGTCTGTCAGCACTACCCTCGTTATTACGAGACTATAAGTACACAGCGAAATTAACCGTTTCTTCACTTGGCAGGGACCTGGAGGAGAAGCGGGCCCGTCTTGGACTGGTTGAATGTGTTAACCACGACCTATTGCAGCCATATCCTGTTCTACACGAGAAACCCGGTATGGCTTTATAGGGCATCCTTGTTGTTCTAATGATAATGATAAATACACCAAACGCTTAATGCCATCGGTTTCTATATGTGAATGCACCTCATTCCTATCCACATTATCGTGCAGGTGATTTGGTTGCTCAAATAAAATTCACGGTTCTCTTAATGCCCAATGGGTCTGATAGGATTACCGCCCATCCACTCCAAGAGCTGAACGTGACAAAACCAGTAGATGATCCCGAGATAAAGGCTTGGCTAGCCCTTCCAACAAAGACCAAGAAGAAAGGCGGGGGGAAGAAAAAGAAAGGTAACCACGAAAAAAAAAGGGGCTTTTTGGTGAATTCTTTCAAATTTCTTTCTAGTAGGAGAAACTTCAACTCATTCTCACCTTCAACAAGGATTTCAATACCCATGGCATTTTGTCGTTTTTTACACGCAGGCAAGAAAGGAGAGAAGACAGAAGAGGCACCACAGACCGAGCCAACGGATGAAGCTTCAAACGAATCCAAGTGTTAGCGAAACGCCTCTTATATTATTGGTCATAACCAATCACTTCGGAAAAGCTCGGTTCTTTGAACGATCATACTGACATGTCGAGCTGATTGTGCTTCCTTTGAATATTCTTATACAAAGCATGGATGATTCCCATCTTCCTAACTATACTTTTTGCAGTGTTTTTGATTGATCTGTGGGTTCAAATCCTTTCACCATTTGAGGCTTCAAAAGTTATGCATATTTGTCTAAAGGTGAACAAGGTTATACAGAAAAATTACATGACATTTTGATGTAATATAAGAAGGATTTGGATAATGTCAGAAAACTGAAAACCTTAGCACTTTAGTGCACTTGTTTGGATGAGCTATAAAGATCAATAATTTAGTCAAAACTAGATTATTTATACACATTAATATTATAAAATTTAGAATACCTTAAAGTAAAGGTGCCTTAATGAGTCAACTTGTGATGAACCAATAGGGGCTAGGCCAACCTTTTAAACTAGCCCAACCTGACTAGTTAGATTGAAGCATTGAGTACAAAAATAAAATTGAAGTTGAGTCATGAATATATAAAAATTTGCATAACTAGTTGAAAGAGTAAATTAATTCAATTCAATTGGTTTACCTAACAGATTGAAGCATTGATTTTTTTTATTTTTTATTTTTTCCCTTTTTTTTGTGACTAGGAAATCAAAACTACTATACATAAAGATTAAGCATTGGTAAGAATTAAGCTCTGTGACATTCATATAGGTAGAAACGTAATATATAAATAAGTATAAAAATATATATAAAATAAAAACATGTTTAAATTACCATTTCATACGGTGAAATATAACGTTTAAAGTTCAACCTATCACCTTTTAAGGCTTTAATTCATTACTTATTTTCAAAGTATTGATTAAACGTCTACTTTAATGTGTTTATAATAAATGTTTATTTCATTGCAAATTATAATTATTACTCCGTATAATATAAAGTTTTTATAGCATCAAACATCAATCAAATAACTAAAAAAAAACTTTAATATGAACTATTTTAGTGTTTTTTTTTTTTTGTTTTTGTTTTTATAATGATGAGAAGATTAAACAAGTCAAATAAGATCATATAAATCTATATTGAATTACACTTATTGGGTTCACATAATAGTACATGAGGAACATAGTTAAAGATATCATTAAAAAAAGACTCGTAACGCATAAATTAATAAAAATATAATTCAATTTGCATATATATTAGTGTCTAGATGAATATATTTGATTGAGTACGATTAATCCTTATAATTCAACAATCTAATCGTCAATATAAAATATATGAGTATTCTTAAAGTTATGATCAACATTTGTAACTTCTGTAGTAAATATAATCATACATAGTGTGCTTAGTTATTGGAAACATTGTGAAAACAAATGTTTATAAAACTCGGTATAATCCAATACACACACGGGTGCGCGCGCGCCCACACACACATATACATAGAGAGAGACACTTGATATAGAAAGGTATTGATAGTTGGTACCAAAAATATTTCCATAATATAGTAGAATTTTTTTTTTTTGAAAACATATAGTACAATTTTATATGGAACTAATAACTATATTACATACCACCTAAAATTCCATATGCACCTAAAAAGCAGAAAAGAAATAATGATCATATTAGTTACTAAATTATATGTGAAAATATAATTAAGTTACTAATATATATATATATATATATATATATATATATATATATATATATATATATTCTAAATATTGATTGTAACATGTCGAACAATTCATTTTGATATTATTACATAAATTTAACTTGATCAAAGATTCGATCGTACTTTAAAAAAAAAAAATCAATAACCTAAGTTACATTTTCACGCCCAACGTAAACAATTTGACCATTATTCAACCAAAAAAAAAACACACAATTTATTTAATGTTCATAGAGCTGCGGACAACATTATAAACCTATTTGCACAGTGAGAGTGTAACCAATGTTTTCTTGCGCACCAAAGGCCTTGATTTGCGGCTACTAAAAACCCTAGCATTTTCCCACTTCTTCGGTTCTTCCCCTACACCAACTTTCTTACAATATTAATACCAAACAAAAAAAAGATTTTGTTTTTTTCCGGTAACCACCTCTGTCCTGTTACATATTCTTTGATTTTAATCCTATTTTAGTTTCCTGATTTTCGAACGTTTTAATGTTATTCTTCCCTGCCGCTATTTCTGCAGTCGTGTAGTCTGTGAATTCGGACAAAGATGTCGGACGACGAGAGAGAAGAGAAGGAGTTGGATCTCACTAGCCCAGAGGTCGTCACCAAGTACAAGAGCGCCGCCGAAATTGTTAACAGTTAATCCCTTTCCTAATCCCTATCTCTAACATTTGTATTCAATAGATGTGGGTGGGAGAAATGAGCATTTTTCGTGGAAAAAAATGTTGTCTTTTGAATGTTTGATTGCTGAAATTGGATTTTGGGGGCTGATTTTAAATGTTGTGTGTTCAAAATTTTGAAGTTTTAGTTTTTATTGAAAACTGGTGTTTTAATTTGCAGAGGCTCTGGAATTGGTGGTGTCCCTATGTAAACCGAATGCCAGGGTAGTTGATATTTGTGAGAAAGGCGATGCCTTTATCCGAGAGTATGGTTATTTCTCTTTGTTGTTTCATAGATTTTGGTGGAATGTGTGTTGGTAAGTAATTGATCGAGTTGGTTGTGATATAGACAAACTGGAAATATGTACAAGAACGTTAAGAAGAAGATTGAGAGGGGTGTTGCTTTTCCAACCTGCATTTCGGTGAACAATATCGTTTGCCATTTCTCTCCGTTGTCTAATGATGCAACGGTTTTGGAAGAAGGCGATATGGTGAAGATGTAAGTACTCATTTTAAGCCAATTTATAAGTTTTTCCGTGGAGGGGTTTGGTTAATTGGTTCTGAATTCCGAATTTGAATAAGAAATCCAAAATGCTTGTTTGGTGTGATATCTTTAAGTTTTGGTGGTGAGCTGGAAATGAAGAGAGCTCGACACTATCCAAAACTAACATTTATGCCCCGTCTATTCTTGCTCGAAGCAGTGCTTTGTAGTTTACTTTCATTTTTATCTTTTCATTGTTGTGGTAGTGATTTCTTGCACTTTTTTTTTTCTTGCAGTGATATGGGGTGTCATATAGATGGTTTTATTGCTGTAGTTGCACACACGCATGTTCTTCAGGAAGGGCCAGTTACGGGTAGAGCTGCTGATGTTATTGCAGCTGCCAATACAGCTGCCGAGGTTGCGATGAGGCTTGTGAGGCCCGGAAAGAAGGTAATCCTCAATACGAATGTTTATTTATAAAAGTTCATTTTTCCTCTTAATTATGTAGTACTTTCTTGACACGAGTGGGCTGGAAATTTCATTACATCTTCACTATGCAACTTGGCTGGTTTTGCCGTAATGTTAAATTACATAACACAATAAAGGTGTGTGGGCATCAGAAAAATATGCTATAAATACAAAATGCATGTATATACAATTATCAGTTATTTTGTTGATCTTTTGTGTGAGAGAGAATATGCGTGTGTGTATGGAACTCTTAAGCTTTATAATTTGGCAGACCACATCTTTTGGGTCTCGAGCTGTTAAATGTTTCTTCGACCATATATTTGTTTCTTTTATTAATTGCTGAGTTCCTTGATCGGTGCAGAACTCAGATGTGACAGAAGCGATTCAGAAGGTTGCTGCAGCCTATGATTGCAAGATCGTCGAGGGTGTTTTGAGTCATCAAATGAAGCAGTTTGTGATTGACGGGAACAAAGTTGCATTGAGTGTGTCTAGCGCTGAAACTAGAGTCGATGAAGCGGAATTTGAAGAAAACGAGGTTTATTCGATTGACATTGTGACCAGCACGGGCGAAGGAAAGGTTGGTTTGAATTGTGCTCCGTTGTTTATTGAGACCCCTCTGTTCGGTTTCTTGAATTTGTCAATACTTTCATCATATAAAATATGAAAAATGTGCAGCCGAAGATACTGGATGAGAAACAAACGACTATTTATAAGAGAGCAGTGGACAAAAATTATAACTTGAAGATGAAAGCGTCAAGATTCATCTATAGCGAAATCAGTCAGAAGTTCCCGCTCATGCCATTCACAGCAAGGTCTGTCAGCACTATCCTTGTTATTACAAGACTATTACACATCGAAATTAAGTGCTTTCATCATCATCGCGCTTAGTTAACTTTTTGTCCACTTGGCAGGGAATTGGAGGAAAAGCGGGCCCGTCTTGGACTGGTTGAATGTGTTAACCACGACCTATTGCAGCCATATCCTGTTCTACACGAGAAACCCGGTATGACTTTATAGGACATCCTTGTTCTAATGATACATACACCAAATGCTCTGTGATATGAATGCTCCTAATTCCTATCACGTTATTGTGCAGGTGATTTGGTTGCTCATATAAAATTCACGGTTCTTTTAATGCCCAATGGGTCTGATAGGATTACCGCCCATCCACTCCAGGAGCTGAACGTGACAAAACCAATAGATGATCCCGAGATAAAGGCTTGGCTAGCCCTTCCAACAAAGACCAAGAAGAAAGGCGGGGGGAAGAAAAAGAAAGGTAACCACGAAAAAAAAAAGGGGCTTTTTGGTGAATTCTTTCAACATAATTGTTTCTAATAGGAGAGAAACTTCTACTCATTCTCACATTCAACAAGGATTTCAACAGCAATGACATTTGTCATTTTCTACGTGCAGGCAAGAAAGGAGAGAAGGCAGAAGAGGCAGCACAGACCGAGCCAACGGGTGAAGACGCTACAAACAGATCCGAGTCTTAGCGAAACGCCTCTTATATTGTTGGTCTTAACCAATCACTTTTGAAACGCTCGGTTCTTTGAACGATCATACTGACATGTTGAGCTCTGATTGTGCTTCCTTCTTTCATATTCTTATACAAAGCATGGATGATTCCCATCTTCCTAACTATACTTTTTGCAGTGTTTTTGATTGCTCTGTGGGTTCAAACCAATGCTTTCAAACCTTTCATCATTTGAGGGCCTCAATAATTCTGCATGTTTGTCTGAACTTGAACAAGGTTATATAGAGACATTACATGACATTGTGATGTAATATAAAGCCCAGATTCTTGCAGTTTCGAAAAACCTTAGCACTTAAGGTTGTTTCAAAATTAATCGAATGAACACCCTTACATGTCGACGCTAATAAACAACTTGGTTCATCTAAGTTGAACTTGTGATATTCACATGTATATGTGAAGGAATCAACCTTTGTGTCTTAATGTTGGTGATTTGAGGGATTCAGAGTTGAATTTGGTCGGTCTTTCCGATTATTTAAGCAACCTTTTTCTTGGTTGTACACTGAGTATTTGAAACATGGTTAATTCTATTTCACCAACTCCTTGATTGACATTTATGTGGTATTGAAAGGAATGCAGTTTTTGGTAAAAAGTCCTTGCAATGATGTTACTTTTTGTTTTCTGATAACCTAGTTATCTCAGTTTCCCGTACTATTTCCTAGACTTAATGAACCAGTACATTTTTGTGCATAATGAGTTTAATTTAATCTCAGTCTAACTCTGAGAGCTCCATCTCCACCTGTACATTTGTGCGTACAAGGGATCCAATTTAACCTCAATCCAACTCTTAGAGTCCTATTTCTAGATTGTCAATAACAATGTTTAAATTCTCACCTTGCCACTAGAAACACGTTTTAAATGCCGCTAGAAACACGTTTTAAATGCAACTTCTTAATTACTGGAACACTGCCCTGATGGGTATTTAAAATACTACTTCATATAATGTTAAGCAAAGATATTATATTTATTCCACATAAGTTAGTTACCCACTTCCATTCAAGGTTTAGTCCTCTTTTATACTTGTGTGGGCACATGAGCTGAACGGGAAGAGGTATCTCAGTATCTCTACCCTCGTCTCATTGTTACTCGGGTGTTACATTAGAGATAGAGATAGAGAAATATTGGATAAGTCAATTCTTATTTTATATATATATATATATATATATATATATATATATATATATATATATATATATATATATATATATATATATAAGTTTATGTGCGGTTGGCATTCTTCGGTACGGTTGCTTAGGTATGTAGTTTGTGTGTTTAAGGTGCGTCAGTGTGAAACTTAAGGTATGTCAACCTAAAACTTTAGATGCGTGGTTTGTATACTTAAGGTGCGTCAATGTTGAAACTTAATGTGCGCCATTTTAAAACTTTAGGTGCATGGTTTGTGTTTTTAAAGTGCTTTAATTTGTTTGTATGCTTAAGGTGCGTAGTTTGTGTACGGAAGGTGCACCATTTAAAAACTTTAGGTGTGTCCATGTATGGTTTGTGTTCTTAGCTTAACGTGCGCGATCTGTGCACTTAAGGTGCTTTGTTTGTGTGCTTAAGGTGCGTAGTTTGTGCACCATTTAAAAACTTTATGTGTGTCGTTTGTGTTCTTAACTTAAGGCGCGTGGTTTATGTACTTAAGTGCGTCATTTTAATGCTTAAGGTGCATAACCGTACAACCGCACAGGAAGCTGTACCCGCATTTGAACCCTTCCATATATATATATATATATATATATATATATATATATATATATATATATATATATATATATATATATATATATATTCAAACCTAGTGGAGGAAAAGGGGAATTAAACATGTTTGGGCATCCTAAGGACATGAGAACATGACAAGTATAAGAAGGGCATTAATTAAGGAACCATCATTTTTGGGGAAAAAAACAATTCCCTTTGGCTTAGGGCATTGACTGTTGACTGTTGTATTAATTCCATTCCAACATATACATGTTTTCTTGGTGGATCCAAAACTACATGCCCATCACCCTCCTTACAATTCCCTCATTATAGGGCAAACATAATTTGAGTCAAGGAGATAGCTTAATTTTATTCTAAAAATAAAAATAATAATAAAAATAAAAAGATGGCAATGCATTAAAGTCCTCAACTAAAACCTACCACTAAACTACCTCTTGAAAGCTTTGGTTCTTCATCCATTGGAGAGCACACTGCATTTAAGGTGCTTGAATTAGCTCCTAACCTAATTGCTCCACATTCTATTCTCAATCATGATCTTTAATCAACTCATATTTGATATAAATTCTTTTTTCATTTTCCCTTTATCTTTTAAATTTGTCCACAAATAAACGAAATTTTCTCGCCCCATAACCTTCACAGGAAAGTAGAGAGGTACATTTTTCTTTTTAAACTGTTATACCTTCTGGATGGCTTCATTTAGTCAAAATATAGAGTCGGGTCTTTATGAGTTTCTTGAACCTTTGTCTAGCATTTGCTCCCTCTTAACCACGAACTTTACGGGAGTTGCATGGTCTTGTTTTATGTAGTATATATATAGCTTCTTTGTTACTCTTTTTCCATGTATAAAAAGAGTCTAGTTTCCTTTCTATTTTCTCTTTTCCAATTCTTTACCGGAAAAAAACCTGGTTAAGTCCATCCTTTGCTAAACCTAATACTATTGCCAATCCTACAAAGAAGAATCTAACAACGTAGCCTTCCGGGACTTAACATAGTGGTTCATCGTTTGACTTGATGTCATGACTGAAGATGACAATGTGAGAGTTCGTATCCCATTGTACATCTCACAATTTATTAGTGGCTCTAGAGACATGATCTTGTGAATTTAAAGATTAATTTATCCAAACTTAGATCACTTAAGTATAAAAAAGAATCTAATAATGTACGGAGTAAAACTTATTAACACCTATCACTCAAACAAATGACTCGAATGTTAACTCGATTATACATACTTTTGGCAAGTATTGGCAACTATTTTACTCTTTGTTATGCTATAGGCCAGAGAGAAATTAAAAGCGAGTAGGTAATCATATATAATAGGTAGGGTGTAACAATCAAACCCTTTCTTTTTCTTTAATTTTTGCCACTGTCATACATACTTGTTACCTTTATTTACCTCTCCTTTTCTGCTTTCTACATTGCTTCACAAGCAAATTAAAGAATATCAGTCGTACGAATGTCGGTTTTGCACCAATTCAACTTTGTGATTTTAATTAACTAGTAAAGAATCACAATAAAATAAATGCCTTGTTTAGTAACATAATTAACTTATCAGTCAATTTTGACTTATTTGACTACTATTAGTTGTTTGATTTAATTTGGTTAAACAATCAATATGAGTGTTTAATTAATTAGTTTTTTACGCTAAAATTCAAAAGGATATAAAAAATAATTTTTTTCGATAAGCTTTTTGAGAAAGTCATTTTGCATGTAAAAAACTAATAGCTAATTTACCAAATATTTTTCTACAATCAGCTAATGCTATAAACTAGTCAAATCCACTAACCTAATTAGCTAACAACACTACCATTCCATTAAAAATATGGACCATATCTAATAGTTTAATTTGACCTTCATTGTTTTTGTTTCGAGATGCAATCTTAATATAATAGAGTAAACTGCAAAGACAAAGACAATAATAGAGAGACAAGAACATAGAGAGAAATATTTTTTTTAATAATTAAATTTCGCTATAACAAAAATAAAAATGCAATTACATTTTTTTTGTACAAATATAATGCATAAAATTTAACAAAGAAGGAATAAAACTCAGAAGTTAATTTAAAAGTGTCATTTTTCGTTCATATTTAAATACAAAATTATTCACCAAAATTTCGATGTCAGTTCCTTTTAAAATTTTATTTTTAATTACATTTAAGATCAATCAATGAATTCAAAAAATATTATCAAATATTAAAAAAAGTAGATTATATATAATATTTTTTTTAAAAAATAGGGGTCTTGTTCGATTATTCGAATCTTGTCTAACAGTTATTTACCAAACATTTCAAAATAATTTAAAGGATTCATTCCAGATACCTGTGATCAAAATTCTTCCAAACTGACCAGATGAATCACTCTCCTTTGACCTACTCATTCCCTGTGCCAATCCCCGACCGCCACCTTAACGACCACCAACACCGCAGGTGATTAGGGCTCGTACAGTTAATGTTTCGCCATCAGTCTAGCTAATTTCATTGGTTGAAACGCCCTTTTTGCAGTCTTATTATGAAGTATAAAATACTCCGTACACTACTTAGTCATGTAAAACTCAGGTTTTAAGAAACAGGCCAGGATGCCGTATTTGTCTCGCTTCCTCTTTTTTCTTTCTTTGGGAATATTTCAGTTTTAATTTGGTATTTTTTATGCTTAGGATTTAGTGGTTTTAGTCCCTAATTATTATGCATGAGTAAATATTGCCCTTAATTATTGTTGAGGTTTGGTTCTTCTGCTAACTAAAGTACTCCCATTAAAGCTAAGGCTGCTATTATCCTGTAAATTTGAGATTGACAAACTTACATGACATTTTTTTATATATTTTTTTTTATCTTGAGGTGAATTACAAATTTGCAATCCGTACAAAGTTGCCGCAGCAACAACTTTTGTAACTTTTTTTTTTTACTTTATTTTGTTTTCTTTTCTTTTTTATTTTCTTTTATTTATTTAATAATATTTTAAAGCGATGTGATATTGTGATCAACTTTTAAAAATAGATTAGATTTGCAGGGGCGTAGCGTAAATAGTAAATGATTTGCAAATTGTGTGATATAGCTAGAAGTGAGGCTCATTTTTTAGAGTAAGAGAAATTTACAGGAATAAGGATAGCCTAAGAAAGCATGTGCGTCAAGTAATCTTATTAAGGCTGGGTCACACCACTAAAATAATATAAAATTTCTTAAATTCATAACAGCGTACGTGCTTTCTCAATTCTAACAAAGTTTCTTTAAAACGTTAGCAAAAGAGTTATGATAGTTATAGATTGAAACAACTAAATACATACTAACAATTGAATTGCCAAGGTCGCACTTCTTCCATTTATTTTTAATACTCCGTAATAATTAATACCGACAATTTTTAATTACACTATGAAATGGCCAGTGGTCTATGATCCAAGTAAAAGAAGTACATATATATATAATTCTCTCGAACAATGTTTCAAGATTGAAATTCATGAATAGAATATTTGACTATAGTAAAGTGCGCTCTAAATGAAATTTGATAATATTTCAACTACGGTACAAAAATTAGTCATAGTGTAGCATGATTACCGGATACTAAAGGTCATGTAACAAAAGAAATGACACCTAACATGACTAACTAAGCTAAGCATATATTTCTGAGCTGCATATATAAATAAACTATGGAAACTTAAGTGAAAGGAAGAGAGTACTTATCTCTCAAGCTTTCAGCTGCCGGAGAGAGAGGATGCTGGTCGGAGAAGATGAAGAATCGGCGAGGATCAGCCTTCTCAAGAGAGAGTTCGAAGCTTCACTGGCGAGAGTGAACTTTCTGGAGAAAGAGAATCATGAGCTGAGACAAGAAATAGTTCGGTTGAGAGCACAGGTTAATAATGCATTCAAATCGCATGACGTCGACCGGAAATCCGTGTTGTGGAAGAAGGTGCAGAGTTCGCCTGAGAGCAAGATCGCCGCCGACAAATCACAGCAGAAATTATCTTTTCCGGCGGCGGAGAGCACAGAAACAGTAGAACCGGGAAATAAGAAAGAAATGGCGGCAAAATCAGCTTATTGTTTTCAATTTCCACAGAAACCTGTTTGTAAGTTGCCGTCTCTGCCGGCGAGAGGTCCGGCACCGCCGCCGCCGCCACCTCCGCCGTCGAAGACGGGCGGATCGAAAGCCCTGCGACGTGTACCGGCGGTAATGGAGCTCTACCGATCACTTGTCAAGAGGGATGCACAGAAAGAAAGGAGGACTAATGCCATAGCCTCCATGGCTGCTCTAAATCCTAAGAACATGATTGGAGAGATCGAGAATCGCTCCACGCATCTTCTTGCTGTAAGTTTGTTCACAACAACATTATCCTTCAATTTGGTATCAGACATAACCTAGCAATCTTACTATCAGTTTAGCCTTCAATTTGGGTGACAAGAAAAAACCTCGACCACTACTAAATGTGTGCATTGAGTAAACTCGTGGCCTTGTGACACTAACTGGCACAAGCTAAACTAACCTAGGTTTGAAGGCCAAAAGGCCACTCCAACCGAGAGTTGGAACTTATAAATAGTCTGACCAACTTAGTTGGGGTTGTCCCCAACTGTCCGTTTAGCCTTGAAGATCAAGATAAACCATTTTACTGTCCGTTTGGCCTTGAAGATCAGGATGTCCGTTTGGCCTTGAAGATCAGGATCAAACGGTGTCTTTTTGAAGGGCATGGATATAAACGTATAGTCTTACTATCAGTTTAGATTTGAGGATTGGGCTCATGCTGTCTTCTCCTTTGAGTGCAGATAAAATCAGATGTGGAGACACATGGGGAAGCCATAGAAGCCTTATTGAGGGAAGTAGAATCTGCAGCATTCACAGAGATTTCTGAAGTCGAAACCTTTGTGAAATGGTTGGATGGGGAACTATCCAGCCTGGTGGATGAGAGGGCTGTGCTGAAACATTTCCCTCAGTGGCCAGAAAGAAAAGCAGACGCATTAAGGGAAGCCGCTTGCAGCTACCGGGAGTTGAAGAATCTCGAGTCTGAGGTTTTATCATTCAAGGATAATCCTAAACAGATGCTGTCACAGTCCCTCAGAAAAATCCAGGCATTGCAAGACAGGCAAGTATGTGTGGGAAATACAAAGTAGTTGAGAATTTACATTCAGTTTCTTGGTAGAAATCTGTAAGGTTTCAGGGATCTGTGCAGGTTGGAAAGAAGTGTTGGCAATATTGAGAGAGTTAGAGATGGCGCGAGCAAGCGATACAGGGAGCTTCATATTCCCTGGGCTTGGATGCTCGACACTGGACTTGTTGGTCAGGTAAGATGCATGATTTCAAAAAGTACCCAGTGTTGATCAATACTTTAGAATTTTTGGATCTGACACAAATAAATATCATTCGTAGTTGAAATTAAGTTCAATGGAATTAGCAAAGCAGTACATGGGAAGGGTAGCCATGGAGTTGGAATGTCATGAACTGCCTCAAAAACAAGACCTCATTCTTCAAGGAGTAAGGTTTGCTTATAGAGTTCATCAGGTACATTCATATACCAGCATTCTCCCAACCTAATTAACTATCAATTCAAATTCGGGTATCACTCAACTGACACCCACCCCTACTCCTACCAATCTCTATGGCAAACAAATAACTTCACAAACTGAATCCAGTTTGCAGGGGGATTTGATGCAGAAACTGTGAAAGCATTCGAAGGGATAAAACTAATCAGCACAAATATTGAAAGCCAATAGCTATTCATTGGTGGATTCTACAAGGATATTAGGTTGTAAGATGTCAAAATGCAGATATCGCTGCCAGGCATGCCATTTAGACAGCAGACCATTTGGAAATATGCTGTGTACCTAGTAATCAGTCCATGTAGCTATTTTCACATGGCCAGATTGTTTCTTATCAACAAGCTCTAACAT
Source organism: Ipomoea trifida (assembly GCA_003576665.1). Classification (NCBI taxonomy): domain Eukaryota; kingdom Viridiplantae; phylum Streptophyta; class Magnoliopsida; order Solanales; family Convolvulaceae; genus Ipomoea; species Ipomoea trifida. Next base: position 16,621,876 of record CP025657.1, read on the forward strand.
GTAAATCCCAGATAATGCAGGACATACTTACAATGAAAGTGATTTAGAGACAAAATTTCATGTCTCATTAAATAGATACCTGAACACATTCATTAGCATTCAATATTACACATGTAAATTGTAACAAAACTATGTGTATGCAAGTGTAAAAACAAGTACAAGTATCTCTGGGAGAACTCTAACCAAATTGATTAAATAATTACTTTGGTAACCTTAGTCAACCCCAATTAGGTTTTGATAATACCTCAGCTATAAGCAACGCAGATTGGTTCTAGGATCACATGACCGATGTTCAAATAATAGTCATTTACTAACTGGAGAAAGAAAAAAAATTGCAGTTTTCAACTTTGATATCTAATAATCAATCAGTTGCTAACTGGAGAAAAGAAAACAAAAATGCAGTTTTTTTTTTAATTTGAAAACATAACGAAGAACCAAAAAAATCTGGAAAATTGAAGTAGATGCAGCATATCATCACATAAAACATCTCAAAAATAATATACTACTCCCAACACAAATCATTGTGTTCTCAAATCTAGGGCAAAACAGAAAAACAACATCAATATTGACTTGACCTCTTATCATCTATGCTCAGACACAACCTCAAGAACAATATAAGCACATCCACATCAAAATAGAAAATTTAAAAGATAGCAAATAGGATTACGATTTGGAGTTAACTGAGAACTATGAAGAGTAGAAGAACATGAGCATTTAGATTATAAAACTATAAAATCCATATCAAAATATCGACGAATCCACGATGCAGAAATTCATTAAAATACATTACGATAATAATGTTACTGAGTCATTCCAGACAGTAATCCTAAAGTAAGAGAAACGATTGCGAGAGATGAGAATCTGCAAATCTACTTGGATCTCTGCCTCATCTTTCGGCGCTTCCTCTTCAACCTCCTCATACGCTTCTTCTTCCACTGCAATTTTCCCAATAAATAATATATCAAAATCCAGAAAACTCATGGCCGAGTAATTGATGATATATGGAAAAGATGAGGAATGAAATGGCTGATATACCTTAGCTCTCATTTTGAATCGAGAGTCGCGTGAATTCCTTGACTACTTTCGACCAAATCTCTGATAGCCTCCAACGACGAAGAAGAAGCGACGATTGAGAAACAGAGATGCACTTATGGAGGGACAGGGTTTATAAAGGAAAACCCTAGTATGCGGTGTATGTAACGGGTCGGTTTTGCTGGGGAATGTCTGGACTGGGCCTATGTGGCCATTGTATTGGGCTTTAGGCCATTTTCTTCATTCTCCTGTTTTTTGTTTTTTTTTTTTTGGAAAAGTCATTCTCCTGTTAAAACAAAAATAATTGAAAATAAGGAATTAGGGAGAAAATAATTTTAATTTTGTGAAAAAATAATAAAGTATGAAATTAAATTACATTATTTGGTCCTTTCAAAAAAAAATTACATTATTTGGTAGGGATGAATATAATTATTTAGAATGAGAAGGAAAATAATGGTATAATAATTAAAATGTTCTTGTGTAATAATAATACGATCAAGAGTAAAAGTCTTTTTTCCCCTTTTCCCTTTTCTTTCCCCATTGAACTACAACTCATATAAGGAATGTATGAATTGCAATTCAACAAAATGAAGGATTTGTAATTCGGTGGAATTGCAATTTTCTCCAACCAAACATTGTAATTTGGGTGACCAACAAATTGTATTGTAATTGAATTACAACTACATTCAACCAAACAACTCGGTGTAACTAGGCTATGAAAAAAGTGATGAAAATAAATATTTTTTCATTCAAATAAACTTTTTTCCTTCTACTAAATAATAAGAGTAGAGTTCCACTATAATATTACATGAAGTCCTTATTTCTACTCCACCATTTTTATTTTCTGATGTAATAAAATATTATAGAAAGTTATACAATAGACCAATGTCTACTTTGTATTTTAGACCATGATAAAAAATAACATTTAGATTCTATATATGTAGTTGACATGTACCTGCAGTTAACAATTTATGTATATGTAGCTATCATATTATGTGTTAGCAATTATCAAGTTATTTATTTACATGTACATAAATGATTAATTATATGTACAAAATATGTTAACCGAATGTACATAATTTATGTATCAAGGTTTATAATGCAATATGAACCGTGGTCCACGTTATAGCAATTGAAATATGATAAGTTATCTTCATTCAGTGGATCTAAGAAAAATGTTAATATCAAAATTTAGTGAGAGGAAGTAGAATTTGAAAGCAAAATTAGTATTTTCCATAATAATATGTGCTTCAGTATTTTATTTTGTACACTGTAGAGTTAATGCGCAATTTAGTCATATACTAATCAATTTAGTCTTAAATGATGTTTTGTGCTTAATTTAGGTCATCGACTTCGATGATTTTACCCAATTAAGTCTTCGACGGTTAGAATTAAGGACTAAATTGAGAAAAAATATTATAGTCAATGACTAAATCTGGTAAAATCACTGTAGTTGAAGACTAATTTAGGTAAAATTACTATATATAGCCGAAGACTTAATTGAATATTAATAAAGGTGAAATAACTAAAGCATCTCTATAAAACTATCATAGTAAAAATCTATGGTGTGTTTGGGTGACGGGTTTTGGTATAAGGTATGAGTATCAAAGTGATTGCTATTGTTTGGTTGATAGGTTTATAGAATGCTCCTATGAGTTTGAAATACCCCATTATTTAAAAAATTCATACCAGTATTTTTTGTTAAAGAAAAAATTCATACCATTATTAAATAAGGTTTTTTTATTACTCTTTCTCATTTATTCCCCAACGATTAATAATTATTCTCATTCCATTCTACTACCAAACATGCAAAATATTTTCACCAAACTTAGTACCCTTATTCAAGTATTTGATACTTATTCGAATTCTGATTCTCATGTGCGAACCAAACGCACTCCTAATTAAACACGAAAAGTTGTTCAAAACTAGATTGAAAATACCAAATTGAGTATTAATTCGTTGTCTGTTTGTATACGTTGATGATACTAGGAGGCCCACCCAAACCTGTTCTACAATGTGTGGACTGGGCGCCGCGCGTGCCGCCTGGCGGCCTGGGCCCCGCGCCCAAACGGCCACGTGGGACCCGACACTGACGCAGAGAGAAATCGTTAACATAAATACTTTTCGTTTCTCCTCCAACTCTCCTCCGTTCTTATCAACCCGCAAAATCTCCGTCTCTCCTTACCTATCCACAACTCTTATTAAAGTCTAACCGTCTCTCCATGGTACTACAGCGCTACACAACAGATTAATCTTCACACCACTCTGACACTGAGACTTCATCATACAACAAATGGGGTCTGGTTCATCGAAGAATCCCGACAGCTCCTCCCATGGCAGCGAGGAGCGCGAAGACCAAGGCGGCGGCCAACTCTACGTCTCTCTTAAAATGGAGAATTTCAACCTCAAGCTCAAAGCTGAGCTCATCCCCCACGTCTTCGGCTCCGTCCCTCTCGTCGGCTCCTGGGACTCCTCCAAAGCCGTAATCTACTAATCTCTCTCTCTCAATTCAATTTCTCCGTCGCTCTAGTACAACTCATTGCTTTGATTTTCGTTTTTAACTGTAATGAAAATTAACAGCTTCCGATGGAGCGCGAATCGACCTCCATGTGGGAATTGAGCTTCGTTGTCCCTCCCAATCACGGTTTGTCAGCTAAACCTTAGTTATCCTAATTCGTCGTATTTGTGAAGTAGCCTGAATTTATTTAGTTTATATTTTGTTTGTTATAGAGACGTTGGATTTTAAGTTCCTGTTGAAGCCGAAGAATAACTACGGGCCGTGTTTAGTGGAGGAAGGTGCGAACCGAGTGTTGACTGGGGGTACATTGCAAGGGGATGGCCGTTCGGCATTGTTTAAGTTGAATGAAGAAGAGGTTATTGAATACAAAGTTTACATTAAGGCTGATAGAGTCTCGCCATTTGATCTTGCGGCCAGTTGGAGAGCTTTTCAGGAGAATCGCAAGCCTTCCACTGTTAGAGGGATACCAGATGTTAGTATCAATTCCAGTACGGAGCTCAGCAATGAGGTAGGTTTTAGTGTATACATTATTGAGTACTTTCTGTTTTTTAGTGAAAAAAAAACGGATTGGTGAACTAGCACTGATCAAGTCATGTTTGCAGCATGGATCTTCAGCAACTCTAGAACTTGATCTCGAGCATTATGTTGTTCCAGCTCCGGCAACATCTGCAAACTCTGCCCTTGTTTATGCTGCAAACCTGACAGAGACTCCCAGGTCATTGAAAGGTACTGGAGTATTTTCTCGCACTGATGGTGCTAACAGTGGTTTGCATTCATACAAAGATGGTCGTGTTTCAAATGATCGGCCTGCAACAATAAAGGTTATTCCACTGTTTTTGTTCTCACATTAAAGAAACGGGAAATGGAGAGCTGCACTTCAATGAGACTAGGCATTTTGGTTAATGCTCCTAGATTTACAAGTTAACATAGTTGAGAATTATGTGCATTTGGTCTAAAATTGTTCCATTGGTTTTTTCTTACTAATTAGGGTATAGGCAGAAATGCAGAAACTGTAGTTTACCAGCCTTCATCTTCTCTCTCATTTTGTATCTTTTTGCAGCATTTTCCTTTAAATATTGTAGTAAACTAGGATCCAGATGATATCCTCTTTTAGTTAGCATCTGAATTCTGCTATGGTGGCTTTTATTTAGGAGATGCAGGTGATTGTCCCAGATCCAACTAAAGTTGCTTCATGTTCTGGCGCGGCCGAGTCAAAATCTGTGGGAACACTTGTTTCTTTGCAAAAGCAAGATAGTCACAGAGGTCTTTTTGTGGATAGGGGTGTGGGGTCACCCAGACTAGTTAAATCACCTAGTTCAACCACATTCACTTTTGACCTCAAGCTTGATTCAGAAACCAAGGTTTGTACAAGTCCAATCAGTATACTCTGAAGGCTGAATATTTCCTTTGCTACATCTGATCTATCATCCACTGTTAATTCTTAGAATCCAATGCCAGCTGCTGCAGGAGCTGTTGCAGCTGCAGCAGTAGCTGATCAGATGCTTGGGCCTAAGGAGGACAGACATCTAGCAATAGTCCTGGTATTTTACTTATGAAAATGATCAAAACATCGATGTTGTTGAGATTTTTAATTGGTATATAGATCTTTGATTATTTGAAAATCGAACATTGCTCTGCAGGTTGGTTTGCCAGCTCGAGGCAAAACTTTTACTGCAGCTAAACTTACTAGATATCTTCGTTGGTTAGGGCATGACACCAAGCACTTCAATGTTGGGAAGGTATTTGATGTCTTTAGAATTTATTTCATTTATGTATTTTCCAACATCCTTGTGCACTTCTGAGAACAGGGAAATTTGTTAACTCATTTTCTTTGTTTAACAGTACCGTCGTCTCAAACATGGAACCAATCAGGTATTTTTGTTTTACTGCTAAGCATTTTGATTCCAAAGGTATTCATTATGGATGACATCCTAAAGCATGTTACCATACCATTAGTGGCAGTTTTTTGGTTAGCTTCTGTACATTTCCTGCAGTTTCATGACAAATTGGCATATTATCTGCTAGCTGAAGCGGATCTTATTTCTTCATAACAATTTGACATAGTCTCTTCCAGCTGAAGCTGAACTTTATTCCTTCTGAAATGTCATTTTTGATAGCTTAATTACACAATATTACATACTATTAGCATACAGTCTAGCACTATTTGCATGCAAATGTAATTTTCCTTGTTATGAACCTTGTATATGAATCTTGATCCACATCTACTAAACAAACAAGTAATTAAATAATTGTCTCATATAAGTTTATGTTGTATCTTAGATGGTCAACTTGGTTGTGATTTTGATAAATAACTTTAATTTCTTTGATTATTATTTATTAAATATTAGTCATTACTTGTCTAGATTTGAGACTTTTGTTGAATATGCTATAGAATTCAGCTCTGAAATGGGGTTTGAATGTTAAATTGTTTTTGAGTATTGCAGTTATGGTTGTCTACTTCTATATTTACTTAAAAAATCACTATATGGTAGTCAGATCAGATTTCCTTAACCTTCCAACCAATTGAAAACTTAAGCTCAAATGGAATTGACAGAGATTTCAGGGATGTTATGTTACTTTCTCATACAATTTTTTGATGCAGTCTGCTGATTTCTTCAGAGGTGATAATCCTGAAGGCTTGGAGGCACGAAATGAGGTAAATATTTACAAACAAGTATTCTGTTTATGGTATGCTCAACCTGCTTGATCATTGTTTACAGCTTGTTGATAGAGCATCACCTAATGATTCCTAAGTTTGGATTTCATTTTTTTTTTTTTAATATTTCTTTTCAAATTTTATGCTATATCGGCTTTTCCCTTTGCACATACATGCTACTAGGTAGCAGCCCTTGCAATGGAAGATATGATAGCTTGGATGCAAGAAGGTGGCCAGGTAAGTTCTCTATTTTCATAAAATATCTCTTCTCTTTTGAGGCTTTAATAAATGAATAATAATGACCCTACTTGACTGCAGGTGGGGATATTCGATGCAACAAACAGTACAAGGAACAGAAGGAATATGCTTATGAAAATGGCCGAAGGAAAGTGCAAGGTACCCCTCGAAATTTTGATTTGCAAATCATTCCCACTAGTAATTCAAATCATCCTAGATTCCAATGTGTGGTTTGTTCTGTCATCAGTACCTTTCTTTTAGGTTCCTACTGGGTTGGCGAGTCTGCAGTCCTCTTAACTAAGTCTTACTATCTGAGATCTTTCTATTCCCTACTTTTAGAGTATGAAGTTGCACATTACTTTGCATCTGAGAGTATAAGCTAGCATGGAGATCTATCAAGTCTCTCCAAGGCAGCATATTCTATTTTTGCACGTCATCTGTCACTGGTCCTTTGGGCATGTTTGAACTTGCTGGGTGTAGTCAACAAGAACCATCCTTAGTTTTAGGGTTGGTTTAGTAACTGGAGAAATGGGTCATTTTTCTGAAAAAAAATGAAAGGCTCAAAAAATAACATCAATGCTCTAATGTCCTGGTTGACATCACCATGGAGCATATTTCCTTTTCTGTACCTAAATTGATGTTGTATTCTTTTTTTAGGAGGTTAACAGCTGTACTATGGATTAGAAGCAGTTCATAACATAGTTCACTGTGATCAACTAGTTAGATTTTGTTCTTTTGGGGTCATAAGATTTAATTAATTGAAAATTACTTATTCAGAAAAGACTGAATTTCCAATAAGCAATGAGGAACATATCTTATATTTTAATTTTACTACTTTTGTTTTGTTTCTATTACAGATTATTTTCCTGGAAACCCTCTGCAATGATCGAAAAATAATTGAAAGAAATATACGCCTCAAAGTTCAACAAAGCCCGGACTATGCTGAGGAGTATGGTTACTGCATCTAGTTTTTGTTTGTTATATATTCTTTTTAAGAATAATTTTAGGGACTTGGTTGACAGTAAAGTTTTTTAGTAACTACTTATCAAAGGCATACTGTTTCAATGTATTGATATGCAGGACAGATTTTGAAGCTGGATATAGAGACTTCAAAAGTCGACTAGATAATTATGAGAAAGTAATTTTCTTTAACATCTTTGTGACAACTTATTTTGTTAAATACATTGTTAGGCACTACCACTCAGGATAACTTTTCATTTATTTAAGGTGTATGAGCCAGTAGAGGAAGGATCTTATATAAAAATGATTGACATGGTCAGTGGCAACGGTGGGCAAATACAAGTAAGTGACCTCACTTCTGTGGGTATGTTTCCAATTCACATTTGGTTAGATTTTCTTGTAATTCCTACAGATTATGCAGTATATTTAAGTTACATTTAATTTATGTTGTGTGTGTGTGTGTGTGTTTTTTTAAAATATTTTTTAAACTTTGGATACCTTCTAAAGAGGCATGATGCCAAGGCTATGTGATAAGAATTAGGTGTAAATGATACCAAAGTTATCTATTTGATTGAAAAAATCAAATTTGGCAAGGCATGTTGTACTTGTTTTACTGTGTAATAATAAGGGATCTTTCATGAAGAATTGGTGATATAGGAAAAGGGTATAGCAATATTTAAATTTTATGCTAGGGTATGAATTCAAGAAACATTTTGTTCAATGCAATGGGGTGTGTTTATATTGACCATTTCTTGAAATTTATTGCCCATTTGCCAATGTTTGTTTTTAGAATTCAACATCTTATCTAATATGGAGTATAAGATAAACTCAGTTTTGGCTCTTTTCAGTGGTTGAAAACTGATGTCCTTACCAGTCACTGGAAATCTTAATGCAGACGTTTAGTAACATATTTTATCCCATGGGCAGGTCAACAATATCAGTGGTTATCTTCCGGGGCGAATTGTGTTCTTCTTGGTATGCCTTACATTTCATCAATTTTCTGAAAACATTTCTTTTCGGTGGCATGTGATAGTTTTATGTGTTTATCCTATGCCCATATTTTTTTAAATGAATGCCAATAAGATTGAATACTTTTAATAAATTAGTAAGGAACCAAAGTGGAGATGCAGCTTTCTAGACTCACTTTGATATCAAGGCAATTCTTTTCCCAGCAGTTGCTGTGTGGGATATTCTGATTTCTTATTACCCATAACTTTCACAAGTTCACTATTTTCATTTATCACTGTTTTGGTGAAATTGCAATTACTTTTAAAACAGTACTAATGTTTCAGTTGGAGTAGTTTACTTGGAAGGATTTGTGACTGAATGGCTCTGGACATTTTCACTACACTCAAAGCTTAAGTTTAACTACCCATTAGAAAAGGTTTGATATTAACTGCTACATTGTAGGTAAATACACATCTGACACCCCGTCCAATATTGCTAACGAGGCATGGAGAGAGCCTAGACAATGTAAGAGGCAGAATTGGGGGTGACACTGTTATAAGGTACTTCATTTCACTTTTGGAAATCATATTCCTTTGCATCCAATCTTTTGACCAGACAGTTTAAGAAAAGGTCATCAGTTGCATTTACACCTCTACTTTTGCTAAATGTTCCAAATAAACTTACTTTCAATTACATAATATTTTTGACAATTATGCTCTTTGGAATTTAAAATGCCCAATCTCTATTGGACATTCCAAAAAAGGAATGCATGGACAACAAAAGGAGACAAAGTGCTATTTTTCTGCCATTCATAACTTCACAAATAATGTTTCTGAAATATACATTTTTTCTTTTTGGATTTCAGTACTTCGTGTGTTGATATGAAATATTATGTTTTTGAACTCCCCAAACCCACTTTTTCCTGAAGGAAAACTTTACCTTCAGGAGACTGTTGTACTGTCATATGCTGTATGTGATTACTTAATATGCAGCATCCCTTAAGTGTAGATTCAACTTTTGACCTTTTGTATAATAAAAAAATGTAACTGAGTGTTCCATGCAGCTCCTTTATTAACAGATTTGTTGTCCAATCCTTTTCTTCTAACAGTGAGACTGGGAAGCTTTACTCAAAGAAACTAGCTAATTTTGTTGAAAAGCGACTTAAAAATGAGAGGGCTGCATCGGTAAGTTATATCAGTTTCCTATAAAAGTGGATTGTATGTTTCTTCATTTGCAATGCCTCCATGAGAACTTTTATGTAATCTTCTAAATTCTAATGATTGATTAGCTTGATAGATACAGTAAACTTCCTAAGAATATATGGTTCTAGAGTGTGTATTTTACAAAGATGATTGTCATTTCACTACCTTACTATAGAGTATAGACTGTCTACAATTTGATACTGATTGGGAGTTGAGGATCAAGATTGACTGATGTCTACTGACTCAGATGCTTAATCTGCTTATTTAAACTGTCAAGTTGAATTATTAATGCATTATTTTACATATCCTATTGGAATCCTTCAGTTATTATTTAGCTATAGTATTGCATAAAATTGCTAGATAGAATTCTATGTCAAGTAATTCTAATTGAACTAAATAGATTGAACCTTTGCTTTCTGTGGCACAGATATGGACCAGCACATTGCAGAGAACAATATTAACAGCAAGCCCAATTGCTGGATTCCCCAAGGTTGGCCTGTCTAAGAAAATTCGTTTTCTAAATAGGGGTTTTGAATTTCTATCACTTAAAATCTCTTCTTGCAGATACAATGGCGTGCCCTTGATGAAATAAATGCTGGTGTATGTGATGGAATGACATATGAAGAAATAAAGAAGAATATGCCTGAAGAATATGAGTATGTTGTAACTGTTTATTAGATCTATTTTATGCAATTATAACACATCAGTTGTCATGAGTTGTTTCAGTAATAATATTATCAATTATGATTTTTGTTATTAAAACTTCAGATCACGCAAAAAGGACAAACTGAGGTATCGATATCCTCGAGGAGAATCTTATCTGGATGTTATCCAAAGGTTTGCTGTCAATAGTCCTCCAAAATCTTGTGAATATAGTTCCCTAAAAGAACTTAGATATAAGATATAGAGTTTCTCTTGCTTAATGTGAACTCTATTGGTTGTGTTGCAGGTTAGAGCCTGTGATTATTGAGCTTGAACGACAACGAGCACCTGTTGTTGTGATATCTCACCAGGTAAACAATACTCTCATCAAAATACTATTTACCCTCCCTCCAACATATTTGGATCTTATACCTGAAAGACTAACCTCCCTTTTCCCCCCAAATTTCCTTCATAGGCGGTATTGAGAGCCTTATATGCTTATTTTGCTGATAGGCCACTAAAAGAAATTCCACACATAGAGGTAATTCTTTGATAATACATCAATCGTGTCTGACTTCCATTCTAAAGAATTATATTCCTTTCAATTCAGAAGTAATGTTACACTGTTATTAGATTTAGAGTTCTAGTGATTCTTGGGCTGATAATTGTGGTGATGCCCTGGAAACATGGAACTGTTTCTGAGATGTGGATTATGAATAAATTGAGCTGCAATTTAAAACTGCAGATGCCCCTTCACACAATAATAGAGATACAAATGGGAGTGACTGGCGTCCAAGAGAAAAGATACAAACTAATGTGATTAATCCATTGGAAGGAGACTTACTTTTCTAATATTCTGCAGCAACACTCCATTCTTCCCTTCCATTTTCCCTTTTTAATTTATCAAGTGTAACATAAATTTCATACATATACATATAATGAATTGAACATTTTTAGTCTGCAATTGCGGTCGTGTTTGTTTGTTTGTTAGTTTTTTTTTTTTTTTTTTTTTTTTTTTTTTTTTTTTTTTAATTTTTCCATATCAGCATCTCTTTCTTTCTTAGTGACTTTATTTTTTGTTTCAAATTAAATGTTTTAAAAAAATATGTATAAAACATAAATTATTACAGGGTAGGCTGAAATGAATTGTTGGGTCATCCCAGTAGTTTGGTATACGAATGAAACAGCGTTTTTGTAGTGTTATTATTAGTTCACATGCAGGGTGGCTGCCGTCGCCTTCACGAGACCTTTAATTCAGCCCCTCCCTCGATTTCCTGTGTTGTCTTCTCCTGCTCCAAACTCTAAGGCTCCGTATACCGTGGGATTCGCCCCCCTTACCTGTCAACACACTGACAAAACTACTCTTTACTTAATTTCATACGGACTATAATATAATAATACTCTATTGTACCTTTGCGCTCTCCTTATATCTATCACCAACCATGTTTGCAGTTTGCTCAATCTTTAAAAATAATAATATTGATTGATATCTACCCTCTTTTAAGAAAAATGATATTAATTAAATTTGGTTCAAAATATTGATTGCAAAAATCTAAATCTGAATCAGACAATTTCTACAACACATGTAACTACTAACTAGTAGCTTAGTTATTAAGAATGTAAATTGAAGCATACTGCTCAATTCCTATGCGAAAATGTTTATGTGTTTACAAATAAATTCTACTCTAGTAGCTTAGTTGTTAAAAATGTGTAAATTGAAGCACACTACTCAATTCCTACGTAAAAGTGCTTACATGTTTACAAATAAATTTTACTCATGTGTAATAGCTACTGTTGCAAAAATCGGCCTAGGCACCTAACTTGGCTGAGTTAATCCGATCGACTCGATCTTACTATTTTTTTTCATTATATATATATATATACCACACACATGTACTCTCTTCTATTGTCTGATTAGTGCCTAGCGCTTACTGCAATCATGATAGTAGGAGATATTATATGCATATTACTTCCATTACCATAACTTCATTTTCACGCAACTCTAACTCATATGTAGTATTATAATTTATAGTTAATTTTCCATTGTGAAAGCATTATTACAATACTTTCCAAGAAGTTCCACTTCCATAGTTGTCACTTGTCACTACCCTTTTGTTCACTTCTACACTCACATCCAAACAATAATATTTCATTACTTAGAGCTACCTACTTTTTAGTTTTATATATAGTACTGTATGTACGATATGATACCTACACTGCGTACTCCCCTACCCCCGATCACCGTCGTAGCTTCTTCCGGAGAAGATTCCGACGAGCCGGCGAAGGACATGATCCACAGTATGCTATCGTACGACGGGAACGTCATGCTCGCGGCCGCCGTCGTGTCGTTGCTCCTCGTAATCCTCTTCGTCTTGCTCCTTCACCTCTACGCCAAATGGTTCCTGACTCACGCGCGTCACCACCGGAGCGGCAGCTCCGTCGCGGTGCCTCAAGTTTTGGGCGCCGGCGCCGGCGGGTTTAGTCCTCACTTTCACGCGTTCCGGATCGAGGTTGAGCGCGCGTGGTTTCAGAATTCTTCTCCGGCTAATAATAAGAAGAAAGGGGTGGCGCAGTCGGTGATTTCTTCGATTCCGGTATTTGCGTACAAGGGAATGGGGAAAGGAGACGGGAATGGATTGGAGTGTAGTATTTGTTTGAGCGGATTTGAAGAAGGTGAAGTGGGGAGGGAGTTGCCTAAATGCCGCCATGCATTCCATGCAGAGTGTATCGACATGTGGCTGTATTCTCATTCCTCCTGCCCCATCTGCCGAGCTCCGGTGACCGCGCGTGAAATTACTTATAGCAGTTCGCCGCCGCGAGACGATCGGAATACACCGTTGGAGATCACTGTTGAGGTTCCAAATATTTGAATAATTTTGAGTGGTAAAAAATCACTGAATTTTCAGCCATTTTGGTTAGTAATGGATTTGAAACAAAGGTTTGTATATTTTGTGTTAGAAGATGATGATGATAATGATAATGATGAATTGAAGATCAATATTGGAGAGAATGCAAGACTTGTGCGTAGAGATCCAAGGTGGGTGAGAAATAAAACAAGGGTTAGTATAGTACTTGGTAATAAATTAATTAATAAGATTTTTTTTTGAAAGGATTAATTAATAAGATAATATATGTTACTTCCTATATACTATTTATCATGCACCTTCATTCATATTATACATCTAACCCAAATGTCAAGGGTTCGATCCTTAACTTTGAGCATTGAGTAGCTTTAAATCTCCAGACCAATTGTCTCATCCAATAAGAGTGTCTACCATTCAGTGATAAGTCATTGTATTAGATAGTAGAAACCCTGAATACACCAAAAAAAATCTCCATTCATATTATACATATATAATATAATTTAGACTAAAAAATAAGGGGAAACGTAATGTTATTTTGTAATTAATTAATACCACCCAACGCATATAATAATTTTTATTATCGATTTAATGCTAAACATTTTGTGTGTGTGTGTTTAATTGGGTAATGAACTTTGATAATTTTACCTAATTAAATCCTTTATTTGTTAAGATAACTTGGTAATATGACTAATTTCTTCTCTATTAATACACAATTTAGTTATTGAATATAGAAGTTTTACCCAATTTAGTTCTCAATTATTCATTGATTCTAATAGCCAATGACTCAATTAAGTAAACTCATTGAAGTCCAAGATCTAATTAAGCATAAAAAGACTTTTAAGACTAAATATGTATATGTATATAGCTGCAACCCATTGCCCATACTGAAGCCCAACAAAGTCAACATTGCCCACTAAAGCTCGAACCCATGACCTCCTACTTGAGAGAATCAAGTCATACCACTTAACCATAAGACCTTTGGCAGTCAATTGTTTTTATATATGCTATAATTATAAAATATGATTATGTTTTTGTTTTTGTTTTTTTTTAAAATTCTTTTTAATTTGTAACATTTTATGATTTTATCATTCTAGATTAATGGATGTAAATAATAAAACTATTCGCATCGTTAATAATTGTTATTTGAACTCTGAACTCCAGCATTCCGTTGTAGTCTAGTCGGTTAGGATATTCGGCTCTCACCCGAAAGACCCGGGTTCGATTCCCGGCAACGGAAAATATTTTGTCCATTCCTGCTTCCTATTTCCTTGAATTGATTATGGAAAGTTTAACTTGGTAATGGGCCTTGCGCTCGAGTCCAGAAATATTTTAGATGATGTTCACAAATGGGCTTTTTGATTGGACCTAGTGCCACGGGGCTTTTTTTTTTTTTTTTTTTTTTTTTTTTAAATAAAAATAAAAACTCTCAAAAATAATAATAATAATAATAATTTCACTTCTGAACCATACGATGTTTCCCACCGACACGCGTCGGACAATTACGTACCATCCAACCTAATGGGTTTAATCATGCTCCCTATCTGCTCATTTTTCTAAATTATATTTAAAAAAAAAAAAGAGTTAATTATATTTTTGGTTAAGACAATTTATTTTTATTCTTTTTTTTTAATATCCTCATTTAGTTATGATATTATTGTGATATGATTTTTTTTTTTTTTTGTATTCCATCAATAAAATCGTTTAAATTTTATTAAATACAAGGGCATTTAGATCTTAATTATGATTTTTTTCAAAAAATAAAAATAAAAATATAGCGGATTAACACACTTTGTAAAAAAAAATCGAAATGTCCATGTATTTAATGTCATTTCAACGATTTTGTTGACGGATGATAAAAATGATCATGCCACACTAATACTAGGACCAAGATATATATATATTTTTTAACAAAAAGAGATACTAAAAATGGGCTATCATTTATAAAGTTATGACAAAAAATAGAATTAACTAAAAAAAATACAAATGTACTAAAAAAAGCAATTGTGATTTCCCAATTGTTGATTTGATTCTTCTTATATCACCAAAATACAAAAAAAGCATTTCAATTATTTCAAGGTGTTGCTATTTGCAAATTGATTTCTCAACACAAACAAACTTACAATAAACTCTATTGAAGCCGTAGGGTGCATGGTGTAGGTTCAAACTTCAAATCATACTAAAAACTAGAAAAGGGAGGTGCCCTCAAGCTGTTTATCTAATGAATAAGAAACTTTACTTAAAGACTTGTTTGCACTTGTAAAATAAGATTTGATTTTTGCTACAAACACGGAACCACTAGGTCATCGAACTTTACCTGAAAAATTAATTACGCCCTCAAACTTTTTAAAGTTGCAATTAGGTACACAAATATGTCAATTTAGTTCATCAAGGCGTAATTACCTGTTAGTGACCTGTAGTAGTAGTAGGAGGTAATGTAAATATGACTTTTTTTTGCAAAAAATATGTCAAATAGGCCATCGAACTTTACCTAAAAAATTAATTAGGCCTTAAACTTTTTAAAGTTGCAATTAGGTACATAAACATGTCGATTTAGTTCAACAAGACATAATAACCTGTAATACCAGGTAAATATAAATATGAATTTTTTATGCAAAAAATATGTCAAATAGGCCATTGAACTTTACCTGAAAAATTAATTACACCCTCAAAGTTTTTAGAGTCGCAATTAGGTACATAAATATGTCAATTTAGTTCATCAAGGCATAATTATCTGTTAGTGACCTGTAATACCAGGTAAATGTAAATATGACTTTTTTTTTGCAAAAAATATATTAAATAGGACATCGAACTTTACATAAAAAATTAAATACGCCCTCAAAGTTTTTCGAGTCGCAATTAGGTACATAAACATGTCAATTTAGTTCATCAAGACAAAATTACCTGTTAGTGACCTGTAATACCAGGTAAATGTAAATATGACTTTTTTTTTGCAAAAAATATGTCAAATAGGCCATCGAACTTTACCTGAAAAATTAATTAGATCCTCAAACTTTTTAAAGTTGTAATTAGGTACATAAACATGTCAATTTAGTCCATCAAGACTGTTAGGAATTAAATGTAACGGTTTTGATGAACCTTATTCCCCTTATATTTTATAAATATGTATTGGTTATTGAAATAACGTAATTTTAATTTAAACTTGTTTACATTATCGCTGTGATTGAAAAATATATATATATATAAGTACATAAAGCTTTCAGGTCCGTCCCCAGTTACTGATTCTTATGAGTTGTTTACATAAGATTGTAGGTCCAATTATTAATGTGCAATTATTATTATATAATAATAAATTAAACTTATATGACCAAGGAATCTGTTTATTAATTCCATACGCATCACCTACTGAAACATCCACAACAACAACTATCCTATCAATTCGTCTCTTTCCCACTTCACATGACCCTATGACAGTGACACCCAATTCCTTTATTTTTTTTTAACTAACAATTTTGAAAAATAAAACCACAATTTATGTACAATATGGTATCATAAATAAAATAAAATAATTTTTTTTATGATATTGTTAACTTTATTCTTAGCAGTAACAATTGTACAACTTATATTGTTGAATTTCTTATTAGATTTTTAATTTTTCAAAATCTAGCTATATAATTCATAAAGAAGTTAATTTGAACCTATGGGAATGCGGATGACATAGCGGGATTTCTTCTTCTTCTTTTTTAAACTTAGGTGATCCCAACTTCACCCTACTAATCCTAAGCTCATAGAATCCCGCTCCTAGAGCTCGCAAATCTCTTCTTTCTTAACTAGAAGTTCTGTGTGTAGATTCATTGTCATCTCGTGTTTGATATGGATAATATTTTTCTTTAAAAGAAATATTTTGTACTAAACGGAGGGGTGGTAGATAAATTGGATGGAAAATTAAAAGTGAAATACCCCCCCCCCCCCCCCAAAAAAAAAAAAAAAAAAAAAAAACCCTTACTAGTAATGATGAGTAATATAATGCATCATATACCTGTATTGGCCATTTGGCCCATATATCAATTGTATCTTTTTGTTCGAAATAATAGGTTATACATGCATATATACAAGTTGCATGCAATGATGCAAACCTTTCATAGAAGGGATCGGAGACATTATTTGTCAAATGAGACAAAAATATATAAACACATGAAGGGCCAGATTAAAGGGATGGGAAATGGTAAAAGCAAGCGTACCATTGAAGTTACGTTAGGGTATGCACTTTTTTTTTTTTATTATATAGTTTAAATCTCGATAAATATAAAGACATTTCGGTTTTCAATTATAATTTTTTTTCAAAAAATAAACATAATAAATATAGATAGTCAACCTACTTTGTATAAAAACAATCAAAATGTTCTTATATTTAACGGCATTTCAATGATTTTATTGATGGACGACAAAAATAGTCATGCCACAATAATATTAGGACGAAATGAGAATGTCCTGACTCCTGATAAAAAGGGACTACAAGTAGACGTTCATCTATATAAATTTATGACAAAAAATGAAATTAACACCTTTATTAAATACAAAATATCCCTATTTTCGTTTGTGGTTTTTGTCTCACTTTTTAAGGAAAAATGCTAACTTGAGAGAAAGGCATACGTGAGAGGAGAAAGAGAAACTCCGCCCATATGCTTAATTGCTTACAAGAAAAAACAAAAAACAAAAAATAAAATAAAAGAGTGGCCGTTGAGTGCCACTCGCCCTCCTAGCGTGTTTGGCGCTAACCCATCGTTCTAATTATTGTTTCCACTTGACAAATGGGAAAACCCCATTAGGTGATTTTCCAACGCGATTGGTCTTATAATAAGTAGAGCATCCTTAAATATAGATATTTAGCGGTTTTTTATCAGTTTTTGTAAGTGTAATTAGGAAATAAAAAATAAGGGGGAGATGAAAAAAATAAATATAATTAAAAAAAAAATGAGCTTCTGTTAGGCGCGCCCGAGTGGGCGCTGCTGTGTGTAGCAAAAAATTATAAATGTAATGCCAGAATTTACTGTGCCATTCTCCCCTTTTCTGCAGTTGCTCACCACCCATTCTCTCTCTCATGCCATGTAGGCTTCCATCTGACAATAACTCCATAAAAAACCATTGGTATGAATGGCCTAAGAATATTGCTAGTGTTACATTCCCGACCTGTTTTATTTCACTTCATTATAAGGTAATATTTAGCTGGTTCTTTTATATTTAGTTAATAAATAAATTCATTTTGAACATTGTGTAGGTTGATCAATTCATGATAATTAATTAAACATTTGTATTCTCACATCAAGAGGTGAAAATTATGAGATAATATTAAGGAACCAAATATAATAACCTTGACAACATATTTGGTTTATGAAATAAGTTAAGAATATAATAACATTCCTGATAGTAGACCTATTTTGCTATTTGATAAGTCATTTTATTTCAAAAATAGTCTTTTCGAGAATAATAATTTATTCTCTTGCAGGAGAAATATTTATTCTGAGGACCGAAGTGACCCTGCTATTATAAGAATAGTATTCTTGAGTTCTTACTTCTTAGTAAATAGTAATAGCTTAATTTGGTAGTACCTAGTTTATCTTTATTTAATTTTGTTAATTATTTACTAATATGTATTATATAATAATAATAATAATAATAATAATAATAATAATAATAATAATAATAATAATAATAATAATAATAATAATAATAATACCAACTATTATAAATGTAATTTTTTGTTTTGAATGTGTTTTCCATTACGCGAACAGACACTGGAATTGAATTTTTATTCTATTCAATATTCATTTTCGATGAAATAGAATCTTCTTTAATTTTTTTTTTAAAGAATGAATTGTTATTCTATTCAATAATCCATCAAAATTCATTATGTGAACCAAACATGCTATACAAGTGCGATTTAGGACTAGAGTGAGATAGGTGATTGTCAAGATCTTGCTAGTATAGTTTAATTACATATCTTATACTCCTTTCATCCCATTTTATGTGTCTGGTTCGATTAACGAGACTTGACTGAAATTATTTTTAATTCAATTTTTTATAATATTAAGTTTAGTATTAATATACAAAATTTATATATTTAGAAACTACTCTAAACGTACTATTAAACACAAAAAATCAAATTTGAAAATGAATAAAAAATAATAATAATAATAATAATAAATAACAAAAGAAGAAAGTGTTAATTTGACCAATGAATAGTAAGTATGACAGATAAAATTAAACAAAGGGAGTATGATTTTTGAAACATTATACATAAGCATGACTTATTCAATACATGCCATCACATAATAATTGTTCATTCGCCATATATAAATTGAGATTGAAAAATAACATTATATTATTCTCGTGGCAAAAAGGTAGAATCACCCCCTCATCATTTTGAGAATGTTGTTCTCACACTGTTATTGATGAGTTTGGATCCTCAATTTTTTTTGCGAATAATTTCATCACTATAACCAGTTGAGCGGCAAAATAATTTTATTCTATTCCGATCCATCATTATAACCGGTTGTGATATATTATCATCATTGCGTGACAAGATAATATATACTTTTTTTTTTTTTTTTAAATCACACATATTTCAAGAAATGTTATGGTCTCGTGGGACCACGCGGCGGAAGTGAAACCCATAAATAAGACCAACCATGAAAACTCATCAGAAAAGTGGGCGCCGGGCAGCATTGTATTGAGTGCACAAAATTATTTGGAAACTACGTCGTACTCTATCACCTTCTTTCTTTCTCCTTAAATTATTGTCCCACAACATATGATGGACAAAAACCAGATAACAAATGGGAGTTTGGTGGCATCAAGGTTTCTAAAGCTATCTCCGGCGCCGGCGGAGCCTCCGTGGGCGACGAGGAGCAATCCGCCGGAGCAAGAACGGGATCTCCAGTTCCTCAACGACCGTTACTACGGCTTGCACGGGGAGATCATCGCCTTCACAGTCATAGCCATTTTCTTCTTCTTCCTTCTCTTCCTCGTCGTAATTCCTTTTCTTAAGCGGGTGCTCAGCAAGGACGCCGCCGATACGGCGGCGGAGCAGTCGGAAATTCAAGACTCCGCCGCGAAGTGCCGTTGCCCTCCGCTTATCTCCGGCGAGCGAAGAGAGCTATAGTAGGGTAGATGGGTGTTGGTGTTAATTAATTATTTTAATTATGTTCTAATGTTCATTACCGAGTTTAGCGTAATTCATTAGAATAGAGAGATATTTACACTGGACCGATGATATTATATGTTATATTTTTATGTGATTTTCACCGTGACACGTACGATAATTTTTGGTCTTGTCTTCATGCCTCTTGGAGTCATGTGTCAGTGTAACTAAAGTATTAATTGGAGTCATGTGTCAATAGTCAATACATACAAAGATGTCTACTTTAATTTCATTTTTTTTTTACCTAACATATGATTTTCATCATCACGTGATCGATCATATTTTTCATAACTAATAAGTAAACAATGATTTTTGTGGTTTGTGAACTTTCACGAACAAAATTTATTCCGTATATATTATATTATCGAGTAGTAGTTATATATGTGTCCTTCTTGCCATAAAAAAAAAAAAAAATTAAGTAATGATGTCTTGTTTGAATGAACGAGTTTGAGACCTCTTAATCTTAAATCAAGAAGTTCGACTTTTTTCTAAGATGATGTTATGACATATTTTCAAACATAACATATTTTCTTTAGTTGATATGATATTTTCATTGCTAGAAAACTTTCAATTTCTAGCTACGGAAAAAGTTCAGAAATTGAGAGTTTATGAACGAAAACAAGGTTTGTGACCACTTGGAACTAAAAAATAACTCCTCATCCAAAATTTGTGATCGAAACCACATACAAGAAAGATAAGCTGTACTGTGAAGACCCTGTGCATTATAAAGATTACCTTATACAACGGGGTTGATCGAGAGGAAAGACCATGTGTTATGGGCTCAACTGAAAGTGTACATGTTGACATGAATTGAATTCATGCTATTTTAGTACAAAAATTATTCTTTACTCGACCAACAGTCAAGACTTTTATTCTGGTGCTTTTAACTGCCCAGGAAAGTTATTATGAGTGCAATGTTTGAGCAAATTGTTTACTAGTGCCCAAACAAAGACAAATTATTGTGTGGACTTAGGTCCAAAATACATAATTTACATACTGAATGTTCGTAATTTATATACTGAATGTTTATAGTTAAATGTTCACAATTTAAAGTGTGAAATTCAGTATGTAAATTGTGACGGGTCCATGGTATAACTAAAATAGTCAAATACTAGCTAGCTAGTAGCGATGTTAATGGGCCCAAATAGTGTTGTAATTTCAAACGCCCAAAAGCACCTATAAAACCCATTTATGTTGAAGCCGGCCCAATGGTTGCAGATCCAGTTCAAACATCTCATGGTTTGCCTTTCTCAATTGATTAAACTTAGAGTTAATATCAGCCGGGGTCGGCCCTCTGAGTATAGTGACACCGCCATGTTTAGTCCTAAACTTTTAATTTAATCATCTGTGATTCTTCAACTTTAATTTCAAATTTAATCACCCGTAGTCTTTTCATTAGTTTAAATAAGGACACAGTTAGGATAAGGATGATTAAAATTTTGAAAGTTGAAGGACCATGAGTGGTTAACTTGAAAGTTGAAGGACCTGGGTGATTAAATTTGAAAGTTGAAGGACCACGGGTGGTTAAGTTAAAAGTTTAAAACTAAACGTGATTAAGTTGAAAGTTTATGACCATACGTGACTATTGGCTAAGTAAGGCACAGTGTCACTATACTCGGAGGACCCAGCTGTTATTAACTCATTAAAGTTAAATCCAAGCTTCAATGATTCAATGATATATTAAAATAACTTTGGATAATTGTTACTTCTGTTTATATTATTTAGGATGCTGTCATTAATTTCAAAGTTTGGGTTTGAAAAACTTGGCTTGCTAGCTAGCTTGCATCCTTATAATTCGCATCCACAAAATGAAGTCCAGATCCATGATGTGATGTTTGTGCATGAAGTGTGAGATTTGTGATACTATGCTGCGCTCATTATTATTGTTTACAATCCTTATTATTTTAATGGAGTTATTGAGTTTCAAGAAAACTGCAATCACGCACTATTTGAGGGTATGCACTGAGTAAATTCTATTTTTGTATAATAATCGAGAAATTACATTGGCGATATAATAGAGGTAATCCTTTCGCATTAAGAATGCTTTGTGCAACGGGCTTGACTAAGGTGTTTGAAAAAATAAAATCCCTAACATTCAAGTACAAGAATCATGCTATGCCATTTGGTCATCTCATTTTAATAAAGTTATGTTATTATCCATGAAAATGGAAACTCGCAACTACTAAACGAGGATGTTCACAATTTTAATAGAGTTAACATATAATAATAATGCTGTCAATATTATTTTCTCGAATCCAACACAACAGTCATAGCCATAGGTGTTTGCCTTCTTCTAGCTAGGTTAAGGTTTGCTAGGGTTAAGTTGGTTACATATATGTACCTAAGAAATAGTATGATTTGTCTGTTTGGTGTTTTGCTAGCAAGCTAGCTAAGGTAAGGTAATCTATATTTAGGTCAAGATTATTAGCATTTGATTTCGGCTAGGAATTTAAAACAACAATAGGGAAGTGCTCGAGACTATATATTTGCAGAATCAAATGCATATAATATAAGTAGGGGTATGGATGTGTGTGTATATATATATATAGTCTCTTTCAAGTTTTTAACCTGGCCTTATTAGTTTAAGCAAGTCAGTTATGAGCAAATTTACTTACTTGTAGTCCTTTAACAGCTAGGGTTTACTCAATACATACTTTCGGGTAGTGGTTGAGAGTTAGTTACTAAAAAAAATTGAGCTATTTTGCTCATATTGAGTGATTGAAAAGAAAAATAATAGAAATGTTTCTTTTTTATTTCCTGATCAAAATTGCTCCAGACATTTTTTTTGACAAGACATACAACATCATACCGAGTAAAAAGTATCAAAATCAAGAAATGTCTTGAAAATTTTGTTTAAATTCTTGAATGGGGTATAACTAAAACTTAATCGAATTAGTCTCATTTCATGATATATAAATATCAATGTAGTATGAAAAAAAAAAAAGTATAGAAATGTTTTTTAAAAATATCGAAATCTTTCCCCATAAAAATGACACAATGACACACATGTACTATGTAGTTCCCAAGTATGGTAGCTCAACATCGGAAACACCCACCGGAAATCCGGTGGAAACAAACAAGTACATGCAGAGATGGACAAACTCAATATGACAATCTTTACAGATTATTGTATAGTAGGCTTAGTATGTAGCACTGCACTTTACTAATAAATCAATTTTCCAACTATCTAGATACATAAATATAGTGTTGAATAAAACTTATAACTTTGATGGGGGTTGTTGAGCATATATAAACATAAATGTGCAATCCAATTATCAGTTTAAGTTTTTAATTGAAATAGAATGCATGTTTCAATTTAATATCAGAGTCAACACAGATTGTCCACATGTTGCTTGTATCACCCAATAAAAAAAAAATGAGACTATGACCCACGTGTTGCTTTTATTACCCAACAATTTTGCTTATTACAAAAGTGTTCAAGAAACAACACCTACCCTTGATTTTCGACTACTTTTAAATGATTACAAATTTGTTTTCCATCTATGTTAATGAATTATGATTCTACTTCTTTGGATTCCTCTTTTCAAACTTGTGAATAAATGATCATATATATATATATATATATATATATATATATATATATATATATATATATATATATATTGAAAAGAATTTCATTAGGTAAGATTTGACAATATATATAACTTGATTTAAAATTAGTCGAATGTTGAAGTGTGTCCCTAAAAGACAAGAGTAGTTAAGTAGCTAATTAATTAAGTAGCAATCACAAGACGGGCTTCACCATATATGTATTTTCAGGCAACGGTTACAAATTTTTCTGTAAATTAAAGCTAATTAAGTAGCAAATTAGAATCTAAAATAAGCAAGAAAATAGAATATAATAAAAGTGGGAAATTAAAGAATTGAGGTTCCATAAGAGATTGATGAATCACTACAATTAATTAAGCAGAAGCTAAAAGTGAAGAACAACAGTACAGTGCATCATCATATGATATGATCCTTAAACAACATGCAACATATATATATGTATATATATATATCCTCATTGCAAGTACCAACAACATCTCATCACTACAATTCCTGGTGATGAATTGGTGCTGTGATGAGATCCAGAGTACTTGCAAATCTTGGATTCCTCAAAAACTCTAAAAACCTTACCTTAAAATCCTCAAATCATCATCATACTTACTTAGCTTCCTAAAGTTCAATAACATCAATTCAGAAAGCAAATTTAGATCTTGAAGATGACAATGAGAGAGACAATGAACTGTCCACTTCTTCCCCACCATCCAAACACCTCCTCTTGCAGTGCCTGATGTTGCCCTCATCTTGTTCTCTCTCTCTCTTCAAGTTCATGCTCAACGTGAGGTTCAAATCCACCCCCTTTTCGCCCCCCGCCCCGTTTCTCTTCATTGCATTTGCAGGGCTAAAACTGGTCCATTTTATGTCTGGGGAATTAGAAACTCCATTGATGAAGCTTGGCATAATCAAGCTCTCTTCTCCTGGCTGTAACTGTGTTGGTTTCCCATTATTATTTGCTTCTCTCAGGGCTTCATGGCCTCTTTTACACTCTGGGCCTGTGAAGATCGTGTTCTTGTTAATGTTCATCCCAAAACCGCCATTGATGATCGAATTGTTCCTTGCAGACATCCAGTTTGCACTGCTGCAGCTCCAAGAATTGTTCATGTACCTGCTGATGATCAATATTTGTGGGGTTTTAATTTGCTCATGAATCTTGAACAAACAATTAGGTAAAATCATGTTAATTAAACTCCCAAACGTTAGGATTTCAACCCAACGGGGGTAACTTATTGACCTTCTTGGTCTGAGTTGATCAGTTATGGACAACCTATGCTAGTTCACCTTTGAATGGATCAGCTATGCGCAACTTAGACTGATTTAATTTAGCTCTAAACCGATCAATTATTGACAACATAGACTGATTTACCTCTAAATCAATGAGCAACCTAAACTGGTTTACCTCTAAATAGTGGCCGTAGGTTTCTCTAGGCACTAAAAATTAAAGTACCAAAATTTTGATACCTGAAGTTGGATCTAATTCTCCGATCAAACATGGGTAATTGCCAGAGGTTTTGCAGAAGATTGTTTGCGTTCCCCGTATGATATCGAGCTCTCTCATTTATCACTAAAAATTTATTGAAAAACATCATAAATTAGAGAAATTAGACTTGAATTGAACTGGAAACCCTAATCCCCAGAAAATGATTATTATTTTGAGGTTTTCTTTTACCTTGGCCATGATCATCTACCTTCTTGCTCCTGTACATCTGTTCCATCCCAATAAATTAATAAAAAAAACTTTATTACTTCACAAACATATAATTCAAGATCTTATGATTTAGTAGCATATATAATGGTAGAAGTTTTTAAGTTCAATTCTTAATCGTTTTAAAAGCTTAAGCACGAAATCCCCTAATAAATCACCTGTAGGTGGCTCTTGACATGGGCAATGCTTAGTCCCTTAACATTCATTAACTGCAAAACGAGTTTCGGTGTCGCTCCTGCACCACCAGATTATGTAAAATGAAATATAAGGACATGTCTGAATCACTAGCTAATTAATAACTATATAAAAAAAAGAATCAAAGAATCTGTAAGTATTTAAACTTGTAGTCCCGAATTAGGTGAAAAATGAAGTAATTAAACCTACTCTCTTGACCCCCGAGGCGCTGGACAGCTTGGACAAAGCAAAGGTGGAGATCAGGAGTCCACCTTAACCTCGGAACCTTGGATCTCACGTACTGTCGAACCCCGCCGCCGGTGCCGCCGCTACCGGCGGCGGTGTTGCTGCTCCCGTTGCCGTCGTTACTCGTGGTGGTGATCTCGTCCTCCTGATCATCCACGCTGTGGTTGTTAGAGCTCGAGCTGGTTTTCGGGTCGATTATAATCCCTTCTTCTTCCCCATCATCCACAGGGATCATGTTCAAGTCAACAACACTCTCCGCCATTTTTGTTTGCCGTAAATTTGGAGCAAAGAGATCAGACATGAAAGATCTGATCCCCAGCTAATTAGCAGGAAATTAATTAGGGTGTGAAGAGTGAAAAGTAATGGTCTTAATAACGTAAGACCTTAATTATTGTCTGGTTTGGACATACATAAGGCTGCGGTAGTGCTTCCATCATCATTACATAGTGAGAGAGAGAGAGAGATAGATAGATATATAATAGAGAGAGAGAGAGAGAGAATGGATCGTTTCAATAAGGGTGGCTTGGGGGTGGAAATAAACAGGAAAATCAGATGAAAAAGCCAAACCTAACCCTTTTTCTAAGTCAAACCTTAGAAATAGACCTGTCTTGGCTGTCTCCACATTTTCCCACTGTGGTTGATGTGTTTTGTTAATTAAACACCCAATCATATGCTCATGCATGCATGTATATATGCATATGTTAATGTTATCCTTACATGCATGCATTATATATACACTACATGTATTTGCATATATATGATTGCATCCATCTCATCCTAGCTAACAAATTTAATTTCTGTGTAGACTGAATAGCACACCGTGACGGCCTTAACATCGGTCTATAAAAAAAAAATTTTTGAGGACCCTCAAGAAGGTTTATATGTTCAAGTCTTTTTGTTGGGCATATACATAGTATATAAAATATAAATTTGCTTGTAGTTCAATTATTAGTTCAGATTATTAGTTGATCGATGATTGAGTATGTAAGTATGTATGTGTGTGTGTGTGTGTATATATATATATATATATATATATATGTGGTATCAGAGTCATGTTATGTTTGTGACTTGTGCAAAAGTCATTGGCATGTATGCGTGAGGGGCGTTATGAGGATATAATATATATGCAATATAAATAATTAATGTGACATCTAACTATTAGCTCATTAGTTTTTTAGTTGAGACATAACATATTTTTCAATTCATTTTGCTTAGGTAATGGGCCTTGATATGCTAGACTGGAATAACCCGCTTTCTTGTTTCTCTTTTCCCTCGCATGAAAAAAAATTAATTGCATGTCATTTGTCAAAGAAATCAAGGTAATTAAATTGTCAAGTCAATCTTAGTCAATCTAGCACTCGGTGTTGGACAGAGGCCAGTAAAGGTTTTAAAATGTCAAGTTCAGCACCCAACGTCTTGAAAATGTGATGACAGTCTATAAGAAAATAAATTTGCACATTCGCTACTAACTATAACTTTTGGCATGAGTGGTAAGTAATTGATATAACTATAGTGTAGTCAATACCAAAAGGTGCGCTCTGAATTAATGAAGTTTACCTTGTAACTCTAGTCAACAATGAATCACAAGAAAGTAATAATTAAATCACTCTAAATTATTTACAATTGATTGACTCAAATTGAAAAGTTGATTAGAAACTTTATAAGTATAAATAAAGAGACTTGATGTTATAAGGGTTTGCGTGCATGGGATGGGTAGATGGACTTACCATAGAAATTTAAAATCATGCATGACATATATGTATATATATATATATATATATATATATATATATATATATATATATATATATACATGCATGTGCTAAGCTAATGAAGCTTAATAAATGCATATATGGTGTATGCATATATATATATATATATATATGAAAGTGCAGAGTTTTAATTACGCCGAATTGAAGAAAAAAATGATGGAATTATCGTCAATGATTATGACACCATATATGAATGAATATATCTAGAAAGTTGTTAAAACGTAAATATCTAAAAATTAAATGAAAAATAGTAATAATTAATTAGGAGCATGCTAGCGAGGTATGTGCTGATTGATGCCTGCTGTCGGTGCTCACGGATTGCATCTTATCTATCGTCTCTGCTCCTTACCACGAGGCCTATACTTCTAATATAAAATATAAATATATAGTAGCATCTTATAATGTATCACATTGAACCCTTTACTATTATTCTAAAAGGATATATCTAACTTTATTTAATTACACTTATGTAGTAATCAGTACCATATTTAGATAACAGGAGATCAAATCAAGTGTTTATTACTATGCTATAAGGTCATCCATATTAGTGGATTTTGGACCAAATTTTGAAAAAAATTGAACGAGGTGATTTTTGGCAGAAATGTGTCATCCGTGCCGCCTACGCGTGGCTGTCACAACTATGCCCAGCAGGCGCATGCAGCACGTTACTAGCATTAGTTATTTTGTTTTTGTTTTTCTTTGGTTGAAATCAGCTTTGTTTTATTTTTATTATTATTTTTTATCTTCTCTCACATCTTCTCTTTCTTAATCACACTTACAAAAACTTCTCAAAATCACCAAAATCACTATTGAAGATGCCCTAAACACAACTTTATTTCTTGATACTTAATTATATAGCAGTTAACATCATATTTCAATGATAAGATGCTGAATTTGACATTCAAATTTCTGCCCAACATAGTCAAATGGGAAAATGTTACTTTTAGTACTTTGTAATACTATTCATTAATTAAGTGCTATAAACATTGTTCTCAAAAAAAAAAAAAAAGTGCTATATACATTTATATATACCTCCCTTTATATCTTTAACAATTACTTTGACGGTAATAATTTTTTCAATGCTTAATTGAACGGTAATAATTTTTTCACCGTTAATTTGGTAACAATAATTATATTCTTCAAGCAACTAGTTTTAATTAGGTGTATCTTACGGGATAAAAGCTAATGCATGTCTTTCAGATTATCGTTGTCATTAGATCATTAAACCATCATGCATAATCTGTCCAACCAATGGTGTAACATTTGCAAAGATTATTTAAACCAAATTTCCTAATAATTTATTTTTAGATCTACGGACAATTCTAGAGATTCCTCTCTCTTCTATTTTTTCCAAAAATTCTCCAATTCTCGAGATGTATATATGCATATCTCTAGCTCTGCATATATATCGAGTAGATGGCTTCAATATGCATATATAATAATACTTTAAAAAAAAAAAAAAAAAAAAAAACTATGCATCGTCAATCATATACAATGCTTCGAAACCCTAACATTATCAGTGATTCATTGTCCATTAATGCATACAAGACTTTAAAGATCCAACGTTATCAGACATGTATTTTTGTTGTCTGATGAAAACAGCTCACCTTGATATGTACTACATGTTCTCCGTTCTTGTATAATAATTTGCAAATAACACAAAAGAGATAAATTAATTTAAGAAAATCTTGTACTACAAGATAAACTAAGAGGGTACCGATAAGAATTAAGCTTGTAACATTTAAATAAGAAAGTCATGTATGCCGTTCCACTAACTCGATCACCCATTTCAAAGCTATAACAACATTTTTTTGTTTATGTGGTATCACTTTAATTATTTGATACTATGGACAAGGAGATCGAATACTAATTAATTACATAACTATAGACCAAACAACTGCCACATTTAATTTATTAGAACGTTAGTAGGGATGACAAGTCCTCCCGGGATCACTGATCCTCGCTCTAACAGGGACAAAAATACCCATTCACGTCTTGTCCCATAAGGCATTACAAGATGCACAATCGGAACTACAAAAGACCAAAAGTAACTACTAAAGTGTGTGTTTTAAGGATCCACAATCACCTATCCATGTATGCTCAATCATGCATTACAAGTTGCAAAACTGGTAATTCGCATGGAAAATGTGATTATTATTTGATTCTACCAAAAAATTAAACAATTAATATATACTAGACTAATATTTGAATTGAATTATTTGGTAATTTAAATAAAGAATTTAATATTAACAATGCATTAAACTACTAATTTGACTATAGGGTTGACCGGAAAGCAAAGATTTTTCTCGAGAATAGGGATGGAGAAAAATTTCTATCCTCGAACGAGAATAGGAAGTATACTCCCCACCTCGTTACCATCCGGCCTAATTGCCAGAAATAACATAAATATCCTACTAATTAAAATATAATTCTCCCTTTGCAACAATTAGTCCAACAAGTTTCCAATGTATGGTTTAGACTTTAAGACGTAGCTTTCGACTCGGCTAATTAAAAGTCTAATATTCATGACTGTTCAACGTCTACAATACGTCGTAATTATCTGGAATTGTCTAAATAGGGTCTACACGTTATTATTCTACTATATTCATAGGTAGAGAGTGCATGCTTATGTTAAAAAGCCTATAATTGTCAAAGTTTTACGATGTAGTATATATGTACTTCTGCAGACAACCTTGAAAATTCCGAGACTTGATACTAGCTCTTTTGGCCCCTTGTTACACTTTTTTCTTCTTTTCCTATTTTAATTCACAGTGGAAAATATAATCCAGGTAAAAACTAATTTAATAAAATGTCTATGGAACCTATATTATAACCATGGCATAAATAAAGTTGAATTCAATCACCTATGTTGGACAAACGTTTAGAGGTCCAAGTCGATATATCATTTTATTATTGAAACGTGACACTGACTTATGTATTTTTCTATTAGTTATAATTTTTAGTGTATTGGTAGCTTTTAATCCTAATAATCTTTGACTTTTTTTTAATACAATAATGTAAAAAAAAAAATGCAACAAAGGCAATTCTTTCGAGTGGGTCATAAAAAATTTTACGAACCTAGAGTGTTTGGCTCTGTTTGGCAGAGCTTATTTAGGAGCTTATAACTTATTTTAAACTACTAATAAGCTATAAGCTCTGTTTGGTAATGTTCTCAAAATAAGCTAGTAGCTTAAAATAAGAGATTATTTTGAAACGCTACTTGGGGTAGCTTTTCAAAATAAGCTAGTAGCTTTATTTTTAACTTTTTTCCATCTTTATCCTTATTATTTTAAATAAATGACATCCTTTACCCCTCTCAATTAAAACCCTTTTGACATTTTATTTTCGTTATGTTTGGTTGTAATTTCAGTTTGATATTTATGTTTGAAAATTAATTTTTTTATGATCTAATCTTATAAATTATAAATATTTTTTTTAATTTACTTTATATATTTTCAAATATATGTTCTTACTTTATATTTTATTTAAATATATTGATTTCATTATTTTATAGTAATATATAAACAAACCTATTTAAATTTAAAATTATTTAAATTGTATGAAGATGTCCTTTTTAGTCTTTTTACATTTATCAACTTATCAAAAAGCTAATTTTACTAAACACTTTTAAGCATAACAGCTCTTCAGATTTGAGCTTCGAGCTTATAGCTTTTCAGTTTTCAACTACTTTTCAGTTTTCAGCTACCTTTTCAGCTGGGTTTGCCAAACAAAGCCTTTGTTTTATGACCTGAAGCCAACGAATTTATACACTTATTTGCTTCCCTATAAATTTGTTTTATGGAATAAATTAAATGAAGTGTATCACATATTAATGATATGATAGTGATCGCTCTTTAACCTCTCTCCAAATTTTGTGGATTGCTCTAATAAAGACATTATATTTTGAATTAAAAAAAAAAAAACCAATTCAATTATGGGTTGGACCTTCTAATTTAATTTTTTTAAAAAACAATAGGCAAATTTCAAATGAATTTTTACAGCTAAACCTTAATTGACTTGATCTACACATTGTTTCTATATAGACTAGCTCTTTTGTCCACTTGTTAGACTTTTTTCTTCTTTTCCTAGTTTTTTTTTTTTTTTGAGAATCTTTTCCTAGTTTAATATACCATGGAAAATATAATCCAAGTAAAACCTAATTTAATAGAATTTTATGTGGAACCTATAAGCATGGCATAAGTAAAGTTGAATTCGATCACCTTTATAGGACAAAACTTGAGAGATACAAGTTTATTATTTTATTATTGAAACATAACACTAACTTATGCATCTAGCTACTAATTATAATTTTTGATATATTAGTATTGTTTAATCTTAATAATATTTGACATTTTAATTTTATTAATATAATAATGTAAAAAAAAAAAAACAACAACAAAAAAATTACAACCAAGACAATTCTTTCGAGTGAGTCATAAAAAAAATTACAAACCTACTAGAGTACTTATTTTATGACCTGAAACCAATAAATCTGTAGACTTATTTGCTTCCCTATAAATGTGTTTTATGAAACACATTCAATGAAGTGTATCACATATCAATGATAGTGATATAACAAACGGTGGGCATCAAACCCTTCCCATTTATACGAGAGATGGTGGGTTCGAGTCTCAGTGGGGGCAATGCCGACTCTTGTGCTTCAATAGGTTGAGAAAGTAGTTATGAACAATACTGCATTGTAATAGAGTTAGTAGTATTCAAAAAAAAAAGTGATCGCTTTTTATTAACCTCTCTCCAAGTTTTTTGGAATAAAGACATTATATATATATATATATATATATATATATATATATATATATATATATATATATATATATATATATATTCAATCATGGGTTGGTCCTTCTAATTAATTTTTTTTTTTTAAAGAAGCAAATTTCAAATGAATTTTTACAGCTAAGCTAAACCTTAATTGACTTGATCTACCCATTTTCTCTATAGAATCTTCCTAATTGAATAACTTTGTAATAAATCAACCCTAAATTGTTTAATTGCAAAATATTTTCTTCTCGATCTTATTAAAATCACAAATAACTAATGTTGTTTGTTTCATATATATAGTCAAAACACAAAGTGAGAAACTATTTTAGAGCCATTAGCCAGCCAAATTAGAAACTATTTGAAATTAAAACATGATTGAGACCCCAAGAATGGTTAAAGATTTGACCTATTAGGCTATTAATAAAAGATTTGACCCACCTCATTGATCAGGACCTGCAAGACGATTTCACATAAGTGTTATCCAAACACAAATTACTTGCCCCAAAAACGTTAGCCTTATCGTTAAAACATGATTCTCGTACTAGAATATCATGAGTTCGATTATTGTTAACACCCTTTCGGTCGAGCTTGTCGCACGTGGTTTTCCTAGTGCATTTTACCCTCTCTTGTGTGATTCACAAACTATTACACAAGAGTTGAATTCACCCAATAATACAAACTTTTGAATAATGACTACAGATTTCACCCGTAACCCAGAAAAACACAAATTACATAATTTTCTCAAACATGTTAAAAGTTAAAACACATTATTGTTATCTAATTACAATCACAGTACGATAATATGTTATAGCAAACATAATTACTACAAATTAAAGTCAATGTCTTGTAGCTGCATATATGCAAACTCCTATCATGTTTGAAATTTTCTTTGACGGCTCGTAGAAATTTTCCAACACCATATAGGTTGATAATAGGCACCCTTGACGTTGTCTGAAAATAATTAAAGAATTCTCCCATTCTTCGTTCTAAGTTGTTGCAGTAATTAATTCTTAATTACACCTGTTTAATTACCTAATTAATTAATCTTAATTGTTTTGTAGCATCGCACTAACCGATAATTAATTTGTTTGACCAGACAGAACTCCCAGAATGTCTGTCTCATCTATCTACCTCCTCGTAATCACTGTTGCTCGTATTTCCCCCTACTCTATATATTCTTTAATTAACTATTTCTTAGCTTGTTTTTCTATTAAAAAAAAAAAAAACTATTTCTTAGCTTCAACCACGGTCCAATGCTGGTTTTTTTGTCGTCTTATTTATTTTAAAAAATTTAATTCATTTACTATTTATAGATTTTGTGGATAAAGAATATTCTTCGACCCAGATTTCTTGTTACTTTTCATGGTTATTATGTGTTATAATTTTCGTAACATCACTAAAAATTATTCATTTGTGTGGGTAGGAAATCATCATGGAATCCAAGTTCGTAAAGCGATTTGATTTGGTAACCACAAGATTTTAAATTTGATTATTAGAAGCTGGCGATTGACGTTTTCGGTTTGAACCAATTAATTATGGACAACTTAAGTTAGTTTACTTTAGTGTAGTCATTTGTCAACGGCGACTAGGATTACAATATGGGATTTGCTTAGGTAATGGCTACGAGATTTCGTGTAAATCAATGAAATAAAAGTATATAAGTGTGATTAATTCATGGGGTTCTATTACAGTTCAAGATGATGTTGATAATAAGGATATAGTTGAACAAGTTGATTGAGGAGAAGAATCTATCTATAATGAAAAAAAGAGGTTATGGGTTAAGCATTTATCCCGTTCGAAAAATGTTATCAAATATACTAAATTAATTGCATACTCACATTTTCTTATCACCAAAAAAGGATCAAAAGTGGTCTTTTTAACAAACATACTAACCACTTTGAAAATTCGAAAATTGCTTTGCTATTTCCATTTTCCAACCACATGTCAGAAGTGACCAAAATGTTCAACCATTTTTCATGTGGCCATAAATTTGGTTGATTAAATGTCAAGTGTATTCTCTTAATTTTTTACCATATGTGGTTCCCAAAAATAAAAATAAAAATCATTGCCATGTGTGTACAGAAAAAGTATAAGGAAAAGACAAGATTTCCAATAGTGAAACAAGCAAACAAAAAATCCATTTTAAAAGACTAAAAAGGAAGTTAATTGGTCAAATACTCTCTTTTTTTTTCTTTTTTTTGTTTCTTTTGGTACATTTGATAGTTAATAAGGTGTTGTGATTCCGAGTTTATACTTAATATTAAAAAACTAAATATAACTTGTAATTTACAGAAAAAATAATTGATCAATTAAAACAAAAAAGGTCGTCAAGTATTTTATGCTAAGTTAATTGTTATCTTTGTGACTCTCTCTGAGAGAAAGTCATATAATCGAACTCCGGTGATTCAGAAATTACCTTGTAATATAGTTGATAGTAATAAAACAAAACAAAACAAAACACAAAAGTCAATAAATAATCTTTTATATAAAACTAATTTAAAATCTTATAATTATTAAGTTAAATATCTATCCGACCAACCCAACTGAAATTACACTCTATAATCCAATATAACTTACCATTTACGTACACAATAATTTACTATTTACTATTTTTTAAAAAGATAGTAATGAGAACAAGATCTTGAGTACAGCAGAAATGGAAATAATAAAGCTGCAATTATGAAACAATAATGAAAGGTAAAATAGAAGCCTGGAGAGGGTTGCACATATGGGAATAGTAAAAGGCAGAGATATTTGTCTGATTAGGGGAAGGGAGGGGGCCCACGGAGACTTGTAGTGATAGGCGTGAGACAAGGGTAGTGCAAAGGTCAACTCTCAACAATCTCAATACATTTATTATAATCCCAACCAAACAGTCCTTACACATAATTTATTATTGCATGAGAATACGTAGCCTCCCCTCATATTGCGGATCCGACGAATGAGTAGAGCATGTCTGTTTCTTCTTCTTTAAAATTAATTAATTAATTAATTGCTCCTCACCATCTTTCATGCACATGCATGTATGTGTGTATGTATAATGTATGTCGTTCCATGATGTCCTCTTAACTATTGGGCTCAATGTTTCATGCCCTGCCCAAAAGTGGAATATATGGGCTTGGAATAATAAGTTGACAATATGGGCTGACTTACGTTCAGAGCTTTCTTTCGATTGCCATAAGCATGGCCCACGTGGTACAGTCTTCAATCATTATTGCATGGACCATGGTCCACACAGCTGCACAGCTGTGTGGACCAAAAATAAAAAGTACATTATTTTTGTACTGAAGGTACATTATTTTTATACTGTAAGTACATTATTTTTGTACTGAAGGTATATCAAATAATGTACCTTCAGTACAAAAATAATGTACTTTTTATTTTTGGTCCACACAGAGTTGTGTGGACCATGGTCCATACAAGTGGCCTAGCATGGCCTCATATTTCTGCCATATCACCTTCAATGTACTCTTTTGATTATAAGAAAGCATGTTTTGAGTGAATTCTCTTCTGATCTTAATTGATAAAAGATCATAAAAACACTTAGTCCTAACCGACAAAGATAACAAAGAGGCTTATTGTGTAAACCATAGTCCACATAGTTGTGTGAACCATGAATATAATGTATAGTTTTAATATATTAAAAGTACAACATTTGTATGTTGAATGTATATTATTTGATACGGAGTAATATATAAAATAATATACTTTCAAAATATATATTTTATATACACAAATAACATACTTATATTAAATCTACAGCTATGTAGACCATGGTCCAAGTAATAATGATTGCAAAGAGGAAAACCAAGAGCTCAAACAAAGAATTTTAGTACTCTAGAGTTACGCATTTAGGATGCAAAGTTTAGGATGCAAAACTGTAAATTTCATCAAGACCATAATCTGAATATTTAAGATGTAATTTAGTCGTATAAAACTTCAATTCAAAACTTTAGTCGTAATGACAGTCATCACAACTACAGAATCATGTTTACCGAACATAGAATCTGAATCGATACTAAAGGGATAGGCTGAATTAATATAAAACATTACTCCCTACCTTCGGTTATATCCAACAAAAAGAAATGCAGTAACACAAATTTGTCAAATACAAAAACAGCTCACATCTAAAAGCAAGAAGTTCAATGGGTTTGGTGAAACAAAATCCCTTAAAGTGACAAAATACTTAAAATTGGATATAAGTCTATGAAGTAATGCTGACAGTTGTATTAAGCAGTGGTTGCAGACTGAGCAGCAAGCCTCTTCTTGGCTTCTTCAATGATGGTCAACTTGATACCTTTCCCCTTGGGTAGAGATACCCAGGGCTTGGTACCTTTGCCAATTGTGAACACATTTCCTAAGCGGGTAGCAAACTCGTGTCCAAGGGCATCCTGAATGTGGACTGTCTCAAAGCTACCCTTATGTTTCTCCCTGTTCTTAATCACTCCAACACGCCCCCTGTTTCTGCCACCAGTCACCATAACTACATTTCCAACATCAAACTTGATGAATTCAACAATCTTGTTGCTCTCCAAGTCCAACTTGACAGTGTCGTTGGCCTTGATGAGGGGATCAGGATAACGGATGGTCCTGCCATCATAGGTGTTAATGTATGGAATTCCCTTTTTACCAAATTGCACAGAGCGGACCTTGCAAAGCTTAAACTGCAAAATAGGAATGCACAGGAAGTAAATATTGGACAAAAGGATTCCCATCATGTGATAAAAGAAAGAGTTAAATCCCAACTGAGAACAAAAAATAACTCTTCAAAACCAATACAGATTCTTTAAAGAAGCAATTAAAACAATGGTACAGGCCCTAATAGATAGCCACACTTAAAAAACATTTCCTACTGCCATTTAGAAAAAGATAAACTTCCTTTTTTTAAAAATGATTTGGGAGTAGATAACAATTCATCAAAGCAACAGTGCTTGCAATTAATATTCCTATCAGTGAAAATAGAACTATTCCACAACCTACACTCTGAAAAGAGATGTATACCAACCTTTGCCTCTTCATCTCTAATGGAGTGAAGACGGAACCGTCCTTTGGTATCATAAAGTAGACGGAAGTTCTCATTTGTCTTAGGAATTGAAACAACATCTGAAAAGTCAAATGTTTGATGAATTACTACACTGTCAAGCCACTTTAAATAAATTACAAAAAGTAAAACATGCATACACTGAAGTAATTCTCTATCAATACTTGCTCATCAAAATCAGGACCTTGGTGTATTTCAATAAATTAACAGAAATAACCTAAAAAGGAAATGTACTCACCCATGAAACCAGCAGGGTATGTCTTGTCTGTCCTAACCTTGCCATCAACCAGAACATGGCGTTGCATCAAAATTGAAATGACTTCACGATAAGTAAGGGCATACTTAAGCCTGTTTCGAATGATGAGGATCAATGGCAGGCACTCCCTTGACTTGTGAGGTCCAGAGGAAGGCTTAGGGGCCTGCAAAAGCAAATTTAGAAAGACCACAGTTAAGGAAACAGTGGCACTAAGCAAGAAAACAATTATTGGATAACAGTTTTTCCACAGTCCTTCACTTACAAAAGCTCCCCCAAGTTTGTCAAGCATCCAATGCTTAGGGGCATTGAGCCTCTTCATGTGCTTCTTCAACCCTCTCGCCTGCAAACAGAAAGCAATTAGAATACATAAACTCAATATGCTAACACAAATCATACCAATGAGACAAAAAAACATACATAAATCCAAAACTTCAAAGATTTCTGATCAGGAATTCAGGTATGCAAAAAGAAGTAGAATCAAATGTTTCAAAAAAGGAGCAGATCAAGGTCACATCTAATTGCAAAAGGCCTAAAACCTAACAAGCCTGAAGATAAATTCATAAAAACTAACATCTGTAGACAGAGTTACTTACTGAAGCTTAGCTTGAACTAATGCTATATATATATAACAATAAGTGATTTTAAAACAGGGACTTGTTTGTTCATTTCAATTCACTTAAAAGTAAGAAAACGGGATTCAACTTAGAGTTGTTCGCCATAAAGTTGGTGAAACACATACAGGTGAACAGCTTCTTTTTCTCATGGACTAGACATTAGTTAATTAAAATTAGTGGATAACGTAGAAGATAAGGAGTCTAAGAAGCTTTCTGCATATATGCCCCCAACCCCAAGTCTAACTGCTGCTCCAGTTGAATCTGAGTTGTTGTTGGATTACAGTATTTGGAGAATGAAACTTGAAAAAAGATTTGATCTTTTTGCATGTTTCCGGGTTTCCCTTAAAAAAAAATGAATGAGCATATACAATAAATCTCATATGAAACAACATGCTTCTAATGTTTCTATTTAACATTCCCCATTGGCCCCTTACTCTTCTTTGATGTCACAAAGTAGAATTATTGTCCAATACTGACGAATTCCTTCTTCATTAGAATGCAGCTGCGAAGACTATTACATTGTAACATTTGAATAAATCTTTCGTACATATATATTTCAATATATATATATGTATATCCACACATTTACACAGAGGAAAGAACAGATAAAAGGGAGGTCACTAGTTCCAGTGAACATAGACAAATTTACGAAATTACTCATCAATGACTCAATATTCAACATGTAGACTACAGATCCAAACTGAGGAATCCTCATTTTTAACAAAGAATGAAAAGTGGAACAAAGAAGTAAATAACAATCGCAAACACAACAATATAAACAGTTTATCAACGATTAACTTAAACGAGAAGAGATAGTAACCATGTTGGTGGTGGTGAACTGAGAATCGCCGCCGCCGCGCTAAATCTTCAGCCTTCGCGGCTGTGTTCTGTAGGATTCGGGTGCTTGATGCTGAAACTGCCACCTCAAATGCTAAAACCCTAGGTTGAAGATGAGCGTTTATATTAGGTTTGATATGAGGTTACACCAGTGAGCCCAATTTATTTGGGCCATTACCAGGCCTTTTGTGAGCCCAATCCTAATCCAATCAATCTTTATATATCATGGATCATGGACCTGTTAATGGGCCATGGAGTTGTGGACCAAATATCATGGATCAGGGTCCACAGTGCTTTGGTCCGAAATTACGCGAATGACTCTAGGAAATTCATTATCTATAATACACATAATCATTATTTAGAATACACAGAACGTTTGTCTAGAATGCACATAGCGTTTGCCCGGAATACACAAAATATTGACACAAAATACACAGAACGCATCCTCCTAACATTCGAATGCACAAACACATCACAACATGCGTTAATAACATGAATACACAGAATATTGACACAAAATACACAGAACTCATCCTTCTAAACATTCGAATGCACAAACACATGACAACATGTGCTACTAACATGAATACACAGAACGACTGCCTAGAATACACATAATGATTACCTAGAACACACAGAATGATTGTGCACCTTAGTCCACGATATAAATTGCCAAGGCAAGTGGCGACTTTGTGAATTGTGAGATCGCGACGGGCTGCGGCGATCGATCGGCGAGGAGGTAGGCGAGGTTAGTGGTTCTTAGAGCAACACCATCAATGCATAATATTAAGATATTGGAACAGTAAATGCTTATTTGGAGGAGTGAGAAATAAGACAGAGAGGGAAATTGTTGCTTCTGCTAATTTGGGGTTCTTTGGGTTCCCAATAAAAATAAATAAACTAACGATCGTTGCTGGCTGTGCGCGTTTCGCACACAGCTGCGGCCATGCGGGCGCGTGCAGTGCACGCGGGCGCGTCAGGCGCGCCTGACAGCATCATAACTTTTATTTATTTATTCAATTTCAGTTTTGTTTTGTTTTTTTTATTCATCTCTCCCCATTTTCTCTTTCCTAATCACACTTACAAAAACTCCTCAATAACCGCGAAATATCCCAACTGATAAGAATGCTCTTATAATGTTTGAGAAATTGTAAATCATTTAGTATGTTAGTAATTTACTTTCAGTAATTTAGTTGTGTGTGGTATAATTTGTAAATAATTATAATGTGGAACGTGATC
Organism: Ipomoea trifida; assembly: GCA_003576665.1. NCBI lineage: Eukaryota > Viridiplantae > Streptophyta > Magnoliopsida > Solanales > Convolvulaceae > Ipomoea > Ipomoea trifida. Next base: position 16,662,324 of record CP025657.1, read on the forward strand.
TTATCAATAAACTAACATTCATTTGAAGTGTAACTAAATTTGTATTTTATTTTATTTTATCACATATATTAAAAATGAATATTTACGCCGATCATGATTCATAATATAGGATTCTTTTGAAAACTCAGAAAATAATTTCTTGAAGTTATTTTTCTGAAAATTTCAATGTTTAAATACTCAAAAAAATCAAATGAAAATATTTATTTGGGTCAAATGAAAAAATGCTTTATTTGATGAAAAATGTCTATTAGTTTTTTAATCACATTTTTCAAATTCTTTATTTTTCCTCTCTCTTCACTCTCATTTTTTTTAATTAGTTTCCGAATTATTATTATCACTACCATAACCACCAAACCACCACCACACCACAACATCACCACCCGTACCACTACCACACCACACCACCACCACCATTGTCACCAACACCACTATCACCATCACTACCACCAACACTACCGGTCTACCACAACCACCACCATTTCCACCACATATTATTATTATTATAACAAAAAAATATGTTGATTTTCAGAAAAATAGCGAAACAAAAAAATATATATTTTCTTCAGCGAAATAGGAAAAAAAAAAAAAGTAGTTTTATGACATTTAGTCAAACACCAAAAAATTAAACTATTTTTCAAAAAATAAGTCCATGTTTGAAAATTATTTTTTGAAAAAATATTTTCTAAGTTTCTAAATGGACCACTAATTAATACTCCTCCCGTCTCATTTTATGTATCTTGTTCGGTTAACAAGGCTTAGCTGAAGTTATTGGCGGAGTACAATTTAACTTTCATTAAAAAATTAAGTTTAGAATTAGTATCTAAAATTTAAATATTTACATTAAAAGTACTATTAAATACAAAAAAAAAATCAAAATTTAAAATTATAAAAAAATGCTAATAGAAAATAGACAAATAAGAAAAAGTTGATTTGACGAATGAATAATAAATATGACAGATAAAATGGGACAATGGAGTAATAACTTGCCCGGTTTAATGGGCCTCTAATAGAATAAGGAATAATCTATTTGGGCAAGATGGAGCTGTGACGCACAATTGAGGGGCGTCGCGGTTGGGCTAAATGCTTGCTTCTTGACCGCAAATTGCCTTCTCCTAGGTTTTCATTTTCTTTTTGTATATGAGAACTTCTTACATGATGCAGAATTCTTCAGCATTGGCGGCTAAGCTATCGTCACTTTTACTCCAAGGAATCTCACCTTTGAATAGAAACTGTTTTTGCCACCGGAGTCACCATGAGTCCCGACCCTGCAAATGATCCCCAAAGCGCGTCGTCCTCGAGCTCCCAAGAAGCCGATAAGCCACCGGTTGAACCCATTCGCCTCCTAACAGTCGAGGAAATTCGAGGCCCAAGACATTTGGCAAAACAAATGATTAGTAATGAAAAAAAAATTGTTACTTTAAGCTTTAAGGTTTTGTTCTTTTGTTTTGTTGTAATTATAGAGATCTGGCAAAACAAATGATGAGTAAATGGGATATTGAGTCTTATGGAATTGTGTGGTTTCATCTGCTAGTTAAATTCTGTCATTTGCTGTTCCTTATTGCCTTATTGTAATGTTCTTTTGGTGGAATGGTGATAACTTTGTAATGAAATTTATGAGAGATTGATCTCGGGTAGTTTCTTTGTAGGCACGGACAAAGCATGATACTACAAACACAGCAGTTGCTGGATGTATAACAGGTGACACATTATCAAGAGGTAAATTGTTGCTTTGACCACGAGAAGTATAATAGAATAATATCTTTCACAAAAAGTAGGGCCAACAACAAATTAATGCCAGCTGCCGGTCTCTTATATGAGAGTCACATATGCGTTTCTAGCCCTATTTACGACTTTTTTTTTTTTGAAATAAGATTTTTTTTTGTTTTAAGATTTTCTTTTCTCTTTTTTCTTCCCTCTCATATTCTCTTCCCTATCCTTACCTTATATCCAACAAAAAGAAATGCAGCAACACAAATTTGTCAAATACAAAAACACCTCACATCTAAAAGCAAGAAGTTCAATGAGTTTGGTGAAACAAAATCCCGTTCAAGTGATAAAATACTTCAAATTCGATATAAGGCTACGAAGTAATGCTGACAGTCGTATTAAGATAAAATACTTCAAATTCGATATAAGGCTACGAAGTAATGCTGACAGTTGTATTAAGCAGTGGTTGCGGACTGAGCAGCAAGCCTCTTCTTGGCTTCTTCAATGATGGTCAACTTGATACCTTTCCCCTTGGGTAGAGATACCCAAGGCTTGGTACCTTTGCCAATGGTGAACACATTTCCTAAGCGCGTAGCAAACTCGTGTCCAAGGGCATCCTGAATGTGGACTGTCTCAAAGCTACCCTTATGTTTCTCCCTGTTCTTAATCACTCCAACACGCCCCCTGTTTCTGCCACCAGTCACCATAACTACATTTCCAACATCAAACTTGATGAATTCAACAATCTTGTTGCTCTCCAAGTCCAACTTGACAGTATCGTTGGCCTTGATGAGGGGATCAGGATAACGGATGGTCCTGCCATCATAGGTGTTAATGTATGGAATTCCCTTTTTTCCAAATTGCACAGATCGGACCTTGCAAAGCTTAAACTGCAAAATAGGAATGCAGCTGGAAGTTAATATTGGTCAAAAGGATTCCCATCATGAGATAAAAGCAAGAGTTAAATCCCAACTGAGAACAAAAAATAACTCTTCAGAACTAATACAGATTCTTTAAAGCAAGTAAAACAATGGTACGGGGCCTAATAGATAACCACACTGGTAAAAAGCATTTCCCACTGCCATTTAGAAAAAGATAAACTTCCTTTTTAAAAAAAAATGATTTGGGAGTACTCGAGTAGATAACAATTCATCAAAGCAACAGTGCCTGCAATTAATATTCCTATAAGTGAAAATAGAGGTATTCCACATCCTACACTCTCTAAAGAGATGTATACCAACCTTTGCCTCTTCATCTCTAATGGAGTGAAGACGGAACCGTCCTTTGGTATCATAAAGTAGACGGAAGTTCTCATTTGTCTTAGGAATTGAAACAACATCTGAAAAGTCAAATGTTTGATGAATTTCTCCACTGTCAAGTTACTTTAAAAAGAAAATAAATTACAAAAAAGTAAAACATGCATACACTGAAGTAATTCTCTATCAATACTTGCTCATCAAAATCCGGACCTTGGTGTATTTCAATAAATTAACAGAAAGAACCTAAAAACAGAGGAAATGTACTCACCCATGAAACCAGCAGGGTATGTCTTGTCTGTCCTAACCTTGCCATCAACCAGAACATGGCGTTGCATCAAAATTGAAATTACCTCACGATAAGTAAGGGCATACTTAAGCCTGTTTCGAATGATGAGGATCAATGGCAAGCACTCCCTTGACTTGTGAGGTCCAGAGGAAGGCTTAGGGGCCTGCAAAAGCAATTTAGAAAGACCACAGTTAAGGAAACAGTGGCACTAAGCAAGAAAACAATCATAGGATAACAGTTTTTCCACAGTCCTTCACTTACAAAAGCTCCCCCAAGTTTGTCAAGCATCCAATGCTTAGGGGCATTGAGCCTCTTCATGTGCTTCTTCAACCCTCTCGCCTGCAAATAGAAAGCAATTAGAATACATAAGCTCAATATGATAACGCAAATCATACCAATGAGACAAAAAAATACATAAATCCAAAACTTCAAAGATTTCTGATCATGAATTCAGGTATGCAAAAAGAGCTACAATCAAATGGTTCAAAAAAGGAGCAGATCAAGGTCACATCTAATTGCAAAAGGCCTAAAGCCTAACAAGCCTGAAGATAAATTCATAAAAACTAACATCTCTAGAGAGAGTTACTTTCGGAAGCTTAGCTTGAACTAATGCTATATAACAATAAGTGATTTTGAAACAGGGAATTGTTTGTTCATTTTAATTCACTTAAAAGTAAGAAAACGGGATTCAACTTAGAGTTGTTCATTCATATATAGATATGTTCTCTTCCTTAGTAGGCAAATGTGATAACAGAGCCATAAAGTTGGTGAAACACATACAGGTGAACAGCTTCTTTTTTCTGATGGATTACACATTAGTTAATTAAAATTAGTGGATAACGTAGAAGATATGGAGTCTAAGAAGCTTTCTGCGTATATGCCCCCAATCCCAAGTCTAACTGCTGCTCCAGTTGAATCTGAGTTGGAGTTGTATTTGGAGAATGAAACTTGAAAAAAGATTTGATCTTGTTGCATGTTTCCGGATTTCCCTTAAAAAAAATGAATGAGCATATACAATAAATCTCATATGAATCAACATACTTCTAATGTTTCTATTTAACATTCCCCATTGGCCCCTTACTCTTCTTTGATGTCACAAACTAGAATTATTGTCCAATACTGACGAATTTTTTCCTCATTAGAATGCAGCTGCAAGGACTATTACATTGTAACATTTGAATAAATCTTTCGTACATATATATTTCAGTATATTTCAATATATATATGTATATCCACACATTTACACAGAGGAAAGAACAGATAAAAGGGAGGTCACTAGTTCCAGTGAACATAGACACATTTACGAAATTACTCATCAATGACTGAATATTCAACATGTAGACTACAGATCCAAACCGAGGAATCCTCATTTTTAACAAAGAATGAAAAGTGGAACAAAGAAGTGAATAACAATGGCAAACACAACAATATAAACAGTTTATCAACGATTAATAACTTAAACGATAAGAGATAGTAACCATGTTGGTGGTGGTGAACTGAGAATCGCCGCCGCCGCGCTAAATCTTCAGCCTTCGCGGCTGTGTTATGTAGGATTCGGGAGCTTGATGCTGAAATTGCCACCTCAAATGATTAAACCCTATGTTGAAGATGAGCGTTTATATTAGGTTTGATATGAGGTTACACCAGTGAGCCCAATTTATTTGGGCCATTGCCAGGCCTTTTGTAAGCCCAAGCCTAATATAATAAATCTTTATATCATGGATCATGGACCTGTTAATGGGCCATGGTGTAGTGGACCTAAAATCCTAATTCCTAAATGTCTAACATCAAAGATTCAAATCAAAATCCCTAAAATTCGCTAGTCGTGGACAGCGATTACCGCCGGGACCGATCGGCGCCTCTTCTGCTTCTTCTGTGAACGTCTCCGACTCTCCGTGCTCTCCAGTCTCCGGTAGACCAATTCTCCTCTCGCTGTCTGTGTTCGAGTCTCGACGGCGACTAGCCGCTTCAGCGCAGTTGTTCTCGCCAACCGGAGCCGCTCAGTAGCACAGTCTCCGGCTTCCAGTAGACTCTCACCTTTGAATCGAACCTGTTTCTGCCGCCGGAGCCTCCATGAGTTCCGATCCTGCAAATGATCCCCAAAATGCGTCGTCATCGAGCTCCCAAGAAGCCGATAAGCCACCGATCGAACCCATTCGCCTCCCAACAGTCGAGGAAATTCGAGGCCAGGACATTTGGAACAACTGCGCCGTTCGCAGCGTCTCCAGCGGCGTCATGGGTATGCTCTCACGTCTCTAATCTCAGAAAATTTCTTAATGCACACAGCGCACCCCTATAAATCATCGTATAGACTATTGAGCAGTTCCTAATGATTCTAGCTTCCCAGTGTCCAGTTTGGTTGGTGATTGTGTGTTTTGAGTTCTTAATAATATATGGATTTATAATGATGTTTGCAAAGGAGTAATTCCGGGAGTTGTGTGTTTGTAGGAGGGGGACTAGGATTGTTCATGGGTCTGTTCTTAGGTGCACTGGACAATCCTATAATGCAAGATGAAATGACTGCCAGGCAACAAATTGTGTTCCAAGCAAAGCAGATGGGTAGGAGGAGTTGGAGTTCCTGCAAGACCTTTGCGGTTATGGGTTTCATTTTCTCAGCTGCTGAATGTGTTATTGAGAAGGTGAATGAAGTGTTAATGAAAAAAAAATTGTTACTATAAGGTTTTGTTCATCTGTTTTGTTGTAATTATAGAGAACTGGTGAAACAAATGATGAGTAAATGGGATATTGAGTCTTATGTTTTGTTACTTTAAGGTTCTGTTCACGTGTTTTGTTGTAATTATAGGGGACTGGCAAAACAAATGATGAGTAAATGGGATAATGAGTCTTATGAATTGCGTCATTTCACCAGCTAGTTAAACTCTGTTATTTGTTGTTCCTTATTGCCTTATTGTAATGTTCTTTTGGTGGTATGGTGATAACTTTGTAATGAAAGTTATGAGCGATTGATCTCGGGTGGTTTCTTTGTAGGCACGGGCGAAGCATGATACTACAAACACAGCAGTTGCTGGATGTGTAACAGGAGGCACATTATCAGCCAGAGGTAAATTATTGCTTTGACCACGAGAAGTGTAATAGAACAATCCGCATAGCTTTCCAAGTATCCAGTTTTTAAATGTATGTTGTGTTTCTAATGCCTTAAGTTCTCCTAGCGCATGTGGACTCTAATTTGGTTGTCTTTGAATCATTGCCTTAAATGTTTCACCGATCTGCTACCTGAATGTTGAGCCTTTCAGCCCTTTCTACTCATTGCATAACATTGAGAGAACATTTGGTTGAACTAATAGTGAAATGGTACAAAAAGAGCATCTTGTCATTGCTGTTCTTGAATATACATGTCGGCTGGGAGAGTAGATGCCTAGTGGTCGAAATTAATTGCACTTTTTGAGATCAGCTAGAGTAATTGAACTTAAGTTAGCTACTCAGCTCGTATAGTTTTTTTTTTTTTTTTTTTTTTTTTTTTAATCACGAACTTCAAGTCATTAGGATTGCATCAGTCTATCATATGACAAAATTACTTTCTCATGCCTAATACTACATCTTTGCCTTGAGATGCAATTTGCAAACAACTTTTATTTCTTTTTTCGTTTATTTTGGCTGCCTTAGCTACACTTGGCACTCTCCATTTCTGCTAATTCCCAAAAACGCATTGTTTCAGGAGGTCCAAAGGCCGCGTGTGCTGGTTGTGCTGGCTTTGCTGCATTCTCAGTCGTGATAGAGAAGTTCTTAGAAAGGTACCACTAACAATTTGCAGATTCATACGAGAACACAGAGAGTTGTAGCCAAGCGAGATATCGTGACTAGCATCATTCTTTTTTTCCCCCAACATTATCGTTGATTAATTTTTCTCCTTAGAAGAGGGACCTCATTGAAAGTGTTATGTACCTTAAAGATCTACCATTAGCACAACTTCTCCCTGGCCTGGGGAAAGTTGAGGTGATCACATAAAGCTTTGAGATCATTAGACATTCATTACGTATTACAACAAAGTTGTATTTTTCAGGGTATGGAAGGATTCATGTCCCATTTTGTTGGTGTTGGTACTACACTACTACATCTTTATTTTTATTTTTCCTCCTCTATTTATTAATAAAATAAATAAAATACTTTTTTTAAGTCGTATGCTGAAAACAATTTGAAATTAAAATAGAAATGCCATTTGTATTTGATAGTTTTTTAATCAGGCTCACCACAAAATTGGATAGGATAGAAATTGTTATTGAATACTGTTTTGATCAGTAATGAAAATGTTTTGAAAATTGAATCCAAACAATGCAGGTTAGCAACCCAAAATGGTTAATAAGGTAGGAAGAAATCAAGTGGAGTTTGATGTTGTTAAAGAAGAATAGAAGATGATAATGCCTATAAATGATTCAGGACCCCCCAATTATAGACATAAGGATGCCAGAATCCATGGAGAATAAATCTTTTATAATTTATTTCTAATAATATAAAATTTTAAAAGAAAATAATTGACAAAAAGGTTTTTAAAAGTTATGTTATTGAAATAAAATGTTGTTGGCATGACTTGATCCCATGATATATGATTTCTTTTGGGAGAAATAAGTCATTCTATTAATTCAAGTCTGAAGGCAATACATTATAGAGATAGGTACCAACTCGAACAACTAGGCCTAAAATGGACCGCTTAGCTATAACATGAGCTGCAATGGAAGGAAGACTCTCCTCTAATATGATTTATACTTTGAACAACCTGAAGCGAGTGTGTTTCTAGATGGATATTGTCTAAAATTCTTCTCCTTGATCCATCTCAAATTCTTTCCTAATGGCTGCTTAAACTTCCCTAAGGCCACCCTCAATAGATAGGTATTTTACATAAATATTAAGATTCCAACTAGGAGTGAGGAAGGAAGCAAAAAGGGGAAAAAAAAACATGAAATGTCATAAAATCAGAAGAAAAAAATGCAAAATTGCTTAATGCGCCCGACTGGGCGCAAAGTGCACTCCACACGGACCAGTGTTGAGCTTGTCTTTCTTTGATGGGCCCACTCAAAGGGACAAAAACCCCTTCCTCCTGCAACACTCTCTGCCACTCTCTCTCTCCCCTCTCTTTCATCTACCTCACCCCATTTTGTCTTAAAACTTGTGCAAAACCAACAAATGGGGAAGGCCTAAGAGAATATGCCCTACTCCATTAGATGCCTCTTGCTGCAATGAATCTTCCATTCTCATCTCTAATAACACCGTCGAATCTCATTTTTGCATTATCCTCGTTAATAGCCGCAACAACTTTAAGTTTTAGGAGCCCTTCCCCCAAGGTCTTTTCCACTTGTCACAATTGCCATCCCAACCATATTTGGTATATCACTATTAATTTACACCATTTTAGACCAATTTAGCTAGCCCTCAAACCTTGACAATTGTGTTTATAGGTATAAAATTTCACAATACAATGCAAAAGTTAATAACATATATAAATCAGGTCTATAGTGTAGTGTCAAACCTCCGCAATATTATTATTATTATTATTATTATTATTATTATTATTATAATATTTTGAACACCAAACAACTATTCATATATTAGCATCCAAAGACATTACATCAGAAAGAAAAATGGAAGGGTAAGAAAATCCTCCCTACAATCAGCTGAAAACACGGCTGGCAATTATTATATTATCTACTCCGTACTATAAATGGAATGGAAATGTGTCAAACTTAAAAAGTTAAAAGATTCTATAAAAATCTTTAATTAGACACCCCCCGCAAAACTATATCCTGAATGTGCGCCGCGGATGTGACAGGTGAAGAGAGAGTGAGAGTGAGAGTGAGAGTGAGAGTGAGAGTGAATTCAGCCTACAACTGACGGAGTTTTGTGGTCTGAAATCTGAAATTCCAAGTCCGAGCAACAGTCTAAAGAAGGAAATGGCGAAGAATGAAGGGGAAGAAGTTGTCTGCGTCACCGGCGGCAGCGGATGTATTGGTTCCTGGCTGGTCCTCCTCCTCCTCCAGCGTGGCTACACCGTCCACGCCACCGTCAAAAATCTCAGTTAATTTCTCTCTCTCTCTCTCTCTCTCTCTCTCTCTCTCTCTCTCGTCTTTAATTGTATTTTTTGTCTCTAATTTCTGAATTCTGAATCTACTTTGCGATTTCGGAACACGAAGAGGATGAGAAAGAGACGAAGCATTTAGAAGCAATGGAGGGAGCCGAGTCGCGTCTCCGTCTCTTCCAAATCGATCTCCTTGACTACAATTCCATTTTGGCGGCCATTACCGGCGCTACCGGCGTTTTCCACCTTGCTTCCCCCTGCATTGTCGATGACGTTCGCGATCCTGAGGTGGACTCTGCCTTCTTATTTCTAAACGGAGACTACTAGTAATTGCACACTTTATAATTGTCTACTCGCCGTTTGATTGACAGAAAGAGTTACTGGACCCGGCCATTAAAGGCACAACCAATGTACTTACTGCGGCGAAGGAGCTCGGAGTTCGGCGAGTGGTGCTCACGTCTTCAATTTCGGCTATTACTCCGAGCCCCAATTGGCCGGCTGATGTTGTGAAGAATGAGGAATGTTGGACGGATATTGAATACTGCAAACAAAATGGGGTAAACTCCTCTACCTTGAGCTGTTCCTTTATAAGCTTTTGAGAAAGCTCTGTTGATAGCAATTTGTTCCTCTTTTTTTTTTTGTCAAACATTTGGAGCATCACCAATCCCCCTTTTTTTTTTTTTGAGTGAGGGGGAAAACAACTTAGGTTGATAGACTGGCTCAAACCAAGAAGTTCAATAGGAAGGTTACCAAGTAAATAGCTGACCAACTTAGCTGGGTTGCTCCAATACCTTTAGTTAGAGATTATGTCAATTTGGCATTCCTAAGAGTTAAGATATCTACCAGACTGCTAATGAAAAAACATTAATTTTTTTTTTTATTAATTTACACAGTGTTAATGATTTCAACAAGTTTCATGCTAATCTAAATGTTATAATCTTTTTTTTTTCCCCTACTACAAGAGTGCCCTCTTTTTCTCATGGGCATTCATCCACTGCATCAGACTAATCTGAATCTTGCATTGTGCTAGAGATGGTATCCACTTTCAAAAACACTTGCAGAAAAGGCTGCTTGGGAATTTGCCAAGGAAAAGGATTTGGATGTTGTTGTTGTGAATCCTGGAACTGTGATGGGTCCTATTATACCTCCAACTCCTAATGCAAGCATGGTAATGCTTCTTCGCCTGCTTCAAGGTACATGTCAGTTGCTGAAAATTCATTGAACTATATATCTCTTATTACCTGCCATCATTGAAGTCAGTACTAGATTTATGCCAAATGTACCCTGATACCCAAACTAATGGGGTCATCCATGTGGATTATTCTCTTTATTAAGTGCTGAGGAGCATTAATCACTCTTTCTGACAATTTCTTTTTTCTCTCTCTCACTTTGTTCTCATCAGATGTCACTTCTGTCTTGCTTCTAGTGAGGTTATCAGGAAACTACTACTTGAACTCCCAAATTCTACTCCAAACTTTTACTCCCTCACTTAAATTTTTGATGTAAACATTTTTATTGGAACCCACATGATGAAAGTAACTTATCAATGCTTGCCACGTCAGAGATTAAAAGTGAGGGAGTAGAGATTGGGAGTCCATGTAGTAAAACTCATTTCTAATATGATACTTTCTTGTATCCCTGCAAAATTTTGTTTTATCTCATATAGAAGTATACAACCATCTTATGGAGGTTTTATTCTTCACCACCCACCACTTGCTACCTTATAAAACACAACAATAGAAATTTGTTCTCCTTCTAACAACTAGATTAATCTCAATAGATTGCATTTCTGCACACACACACACTCTCTCTCTATGCTGAGGCATGGCATAGGATCCATAACTTCACTTAAACCTACAGGTTAAATCATTAAGGCTGAGTTTACTTCAACTCTCCAGTTTTTCATTCTCCATTCTCTGTTTTCTATTTCTCAAATGTATAAGTAAGCATATTCTCTTTTTCCTTTATCCTGAAAAATGAGAATTTCTCCAATTAGTAAATGTACCCTAGACTTTTCATTCTTCTGTAGAAAAGTTGTGATGGTTGTTGGCTTGTTGCCATATCTACAATTTATTTCATACTCTAGTCGCAAGCAATCATTTCCTTAAAAATTGCAACTGCCTTTTGGTGCATAAATATGAACCTAGATGAGAGTGATGACTACTTTTCAGGTTGTTCACGGTTATGATAATGGCTTGGATACTTGTTCAATCCGAAGCTTATTTGTTTATTGGATATATTACCAACATGGTCTTTCTGAAGTTGCATTGTCATTTTGTTTGCATTCAGGCTGCACTGAAACGTATGAAGATTTCTTTATGGGATCTGTCCATTTCAAAGATGTGGCCTTAGCACATATACTTGTTTATGAAAACACTTCAGCGAAAGGAAGGCACCTGTGTGTTGAAGCAATATCTCATTATGGTGACTTTGCAGCTAAAGTTGCTGAACTTTACCCTGAATACAATATTCCCAGGTAATATCATCATATATTTCTAAACTGTTACAACTTTTCTTCGAATCTGAAAACCATTCCAAGTCCAGGCCATAAAATAGTGTAACATACAGCTTCATGGGCCAAAATGTCAGCAGGCCCAATACGTTTTAATCTCCTGTGGGTTAAATTTGTTGGTCCTTGGTCATAAATAAAGCTGAAAGCAAAACCCTGCTTATATTCTTTCTGCTTTCTTCTTTTATGAATAAAGTGGGTACTCTCCAGCTTCAAATTTTATAAAGACTTCTTCCTCTGCTAGGTATTTGTCTCCTTGGGAAAATCATATTGAATATTCAAATGAACTAACAAGGCTTGATAAAAATTCCTCATTTGCTTTTAGATGTTCAATGAGTCCCATGAAAATCATGGAAGTTGTCGGTGTTTAACCATATAGTTTGTCTTACTAGTCATAAACTATTATGGGATTTTCATTTGATATGAGATTGTAGACAGTATTATTCATGCCGGCTGCATGCTCTTGTAGGATTCCCAAGGATACTCAGCCTGGTCTGTTGAGGGCTAAGGATGGAGGAAAGAAGCTGATGGATTTGGGTCTACAGTTCATCCCCATGGAGCAAATTATCAGGGACTCGGTTGAGAGTTTGAAGAGCAGAGGAGATATATCTTGAATCATACTACCTGTCTGCTGCATCGAAGTTGAATTGACAAACCTCTAGTAAGCGGCGTTGGAATGTTGATTGTGAGTCTATAAACAAATGTAATCAGTAATCTGACTTTAACTATGTAATATACTGAATAGAAGCTTTGCTTCACCTTCATGCTTTCTTTTTTATTAATGTTAAAGATCTGCTCGTTTTATTTGCCTTAGCCTCTTGAGCATATGCAATTTTAAAATGTTGAAGCTTCACAACATTCAGTATTTGTTTGGCCATTAATATCCACTTATAATAGCCTTGCTTTGGTGACAGCTGCCGATGCATGGTTCAATTTCTACCGAGAAAGCTATGAAATAATTGGCCTTATTGTGAGTAGGTACAAGTATTTTTGGGGACTGCTGCTTGGATTTACCTCCTCTACCTAGACTTCAGGGCATGGGTGGGGGGTGCAGTTTTTTTTTTTTTTTTTTTTTTTTTTTTTTTTTTTTTTTTTTTTTAATTTTATAAATGTGAAATTAGTCTCCATTGGCCACATAGAGACACAATTCCATCTATTGGCTGATATCACTTTCATCAGCTCTGAAGGGAAATCATTTGCCTCTTGAAGAAATATCTCATTCTTTTTTTGTCCCTTGTGGAATGGTATTTTGCAGTTTGTGGCTTTCCCCTTGCTTTATTCTCCTACAAACTAGACATATTAAGATAAGAAAATACTAAAAATCTGATTGGTGGACCATATCCTGGAAAACAAAATTGAAGTTTTCTCCAAGATTCTTCATGGCTGCTCCTTCAAAAAAATTCCATCTTCAACCAATCCTTCTTATCAGCATCTGTTCTGTGTTATCTTGGAAGCCATGGCTGAGCTCTGCAAGTTCTGGTACTGTCTCCACTGAAGAAAAGGTCAAGCTAGAGCTCTACTATGAGACCCTGTGCCCATACTGCTCCAGATTCATAGCCAAATATTTGCCACAGCTCTTCGATACTGGACTCATATCCATTACAGACCTCAGCTTCATCCCTTATGGCAACGCCAAACTCGGCCCCAACGCCACCATAACCTGTCAGGTTTCTTTATCTTTTTTCCCTCTCAATTTCAATCATTCAATCTCCTCGTTTATCATATTTCTATTCTGGTTTAAGTAGATTAGGAATGCCTAGCAGAGAATGATGGAACCATTTCTTTGATTAGTAGCACTTGGTTAACTTTCTTGTTACAGAAAATGATGGAACCATTTCTTTGATCACTGCAGCATGGTGCATATGAATGCCTGTTGAACACTGTTGAGGCTTGTGCAATTGATGCCTGGCCAGACTTGGTGAGGGAATCTTTCCAGACATTTATATTATGTTTGCACTGCTTTGCTTAATTCTTTATAAACTATGCAGAGCGAGCACTTCCCCTTTATATATTGCGTGGAAAGTCTGGTCTACGAGGGGAAGTATACAGCGTGGGAAACATGTTTCGCGAATCTGAGCATGGATCCAACCCCGGTCACTGATTGCTATGCCAGTGGGCACGGCAATGAGGTTAGCTTTCTTGACAGATTGAATGCTCATTTGTTCTTATCTGCAGTGTCTGCACCGGCAAAACATCATTTGATGTGGACAATAATGTAGTTTTCTGCTACACTCATAGGATTCATTTCTGTAGCACATATAAAGTTTCTGATTAGTATGTTTGCTGTTAATGCCCAGCTTGAGTTGCAGTATGCAGCAGTGACAAATGCCCTTGAACCTCCTCATACATATGTGCCATGGGTAGTCGTGGACGGGCAACCGCTATATGAGGTAAAACACTTATACTCGTTCAATTATGAAAAAAAATATCTTAAAAGAAAATTTACTTTAGAAATTAGAACATTCATCTGGCTAAGATAGTCCGAAAATTTCGTTTCTGTGTTCCATAGCTGATCAAATCAAAACATGTGTAAAGGGGCAATCACAGCCAAGTTGGTCAGGCTGTTGGCTTGATAACCATAAAGTTATAATTGACGTATTGACCTTCTTGGTTTGAACTGGTCAGCTATGGGCAATCTTAGTGGCTGCCTGTTTTCCTCGTAACACAAAACATGTGTAAAATCTGCAGGACTATATGAACTTCATAAGCTATATCTGTAAAGCATACAAAGGAAGTACCAAAATCCCTGCTTGCAGTGAATTGTCTGCCACTGTCAGCCATTTGGGGCTATTAAGGTTGTTGAATCCATTCTGATATGCAGAAAAGACAGCTGGTTCATGTATGAGCCCAGCTGGATACCAGGCTGCAATGTAAGCATTCACTCTCCTCTTTTACATACTTTCTGTTCCTCAATGTAAAACAACTATATATACATAAGTCAAATAGTGCCATTGAATTACCACTATGTACAAAACCATATCTTGTACTCTGTAGTGTTGTTTTACTTTCGAGGCTTATACTCCATTTACAAGGTTTGAACATGAAATCTTGATTTCACATAGACCCGTTGGTAAAAACACAACTTTTTCTATACTTGGGAGAAAACGTTGACAATAAAACTATATAAAACGTGACAATGCTACCTTGATGCAATATTTCGAAGCAACAATATTTCAGGTGGTGAGAGATTAAAAAAAAATAAAAATGAAGGCGAAGTTTCAAATTTTCAACGTTTATCGTGACATTCCCCTCACATCTTTAATATTTCACCCTTCTTTACCTTCTCAATTACTCTGTATATCATAGACTATGGTCCACATTACAAGGTGAACTACTAACATAAAAGTTCATTTTTATTATATTGAAAGTTTGTTTTAAGTATATTCATTTTTCGTGTACTACCTAAACTTGAACCTACAATACATTAAAAATAAATATTTATTTATATTAAAAATTAAAAATGAATATTCATTATATTAAAAATGAACTTATATTAGTGATCTATCTTATAATACCATGATCTATGTCGTCAGCAAGTAGATTATCATCTTCATGTTGCGTCTGATTTCACCCACAAGCTCAAAATAATGTATTTTATGTATACAAATAATGTATTTTTACTATATTAAAAATATATTTTTATTTATAATTCACACAAATGTGTGGACCATGGTCCATGGAATAATGATGGCACGTCTTTAGTCTTTACCAAAATCCTTTGGCATTACTTATAATGACACTTGAGTGGGCCCAAGTATGGGCTTGAATTTCTTAAGTGGGCCATTCCCTGCCCCCTGTTGAGCCCACCATTTAGATTCTTTATTGACTAAGCACATTCGTGTTCATTTATTTTTCTTCTCTTTTCATAAAAACCAATTACTCAAGTGAAGAACTTACGTAAGGTTTGCTTCTAAAATACATTGAAAATGGGAATATCATTCATAAAATATATTTATTTTATTGTTTAGTTTGATTTTTACAACTAGGAATATAATTTTACAGAATGAGATATTCCCTTTGCAATGAGAATAGTCATTTCCAAGGTTAATGGTATGAACTATTCCTAATCCATTAAGAATAATTATTTTTTATTAATATAAAAAAAAAAAACTCTTATAAAACCTTCATATAAATACATAAATTTCTTTTATTTTATTCTTGAACCAAACACAATGCTATGATAAATAAAATATAAAATGGCCCACAAGGTATGGATGATATACTCTATGTCTTTCTGATTGTGCCTTGTAAATGCAATTAACTTAAGCCAACACACTCCTATAACATCAATTACAAGTATAGGGCAAATCCCCTACATAAATTCATCAAACACATACAACTTTTTGTCTAGGTGCCCCATCATAAAAATAAAATGCTTAGAAAGTGAAAATAACCCCAATTAAGTTGGTCAGAGAGTTAGTTTGGTAACAATAAAGTTTCGAGTTTGACTCCCCAATTAAGTGGGGGTTTTCACATATTCTTATGTGTCATCATACTAAAATAGGGAATAATTGTAAAAGAAATAAAACCTTTTCATTTTTTTAGAACGAGTTAATATATGATCAAATACTACTTTTTTTTTTTTAATTTCATTTCAAAAAGACGTGTTAAAATAGAAGACTCGAAGAATTTCGCTACCATGTGCTCCCACAACATCAGGCAGGGATGGAGGGTTTGTTGTGATTGATGGGTATAGAATATAGCTTATCCTAACATGATAAATGATAATATAAAGGTACAACCACATCACATTACGAATGCTAAGCTGCCTCCTACATAAAGGTCAATAGATTGGAAGCTAAGGTTGGCCACTGGTCCTTTTCACACGTTGTACTATATATGTGTATACAATTTTATTTATTTGGCCTTTTTATCTTTGGCTCTCTCTTATGTTGTTTAGCCTCAACATGATATATACATCATCTTGAACCAGACAGGAAGTAGTATATATGTTGTATGCTTTGGTCTTTTGCTCACTTGCTCCTATGGTACAAGGAAAACAATTCTATGTGGTTGTGTGCAATGATAGATGTTGGGATATGTTTTATATTTGATAATGTTGTATTTTCTCATTTATAAATATATGGTGCAATTTCGTTATAAATAGAGGTGTTTTGTATGTCACTGTAAAATTTATAGAAGGAGAACATTGTTTGTTTGATACTCGATATTTATTTTAGGGTTATTATTGGACAGAGACCTACTATGTCAAGTTCATTATCCTGCTTCCCATCTATGTGCATTCGAAATGGGGTGATGTGTCGGGGCTGTAGGGGAGCTAACTAGACAACTGAAACCTATAAGTATCATGAGCTAGCTCTCGCTTCTTAGTCATGGAGGTTGGAAAACTGTGTAAGCTAAGGAGATCGGACACTATAAATTAAAGGGGTCACCTATGTAGCCACTCCACCGACCATCACATCAACGACTACCACATAGCACGACTAACTTGAGCATCCAGTCGCGAGGTGCCACGTTAGCGTCAGTGACTCTTCAACGTGTTACTTCAATTCCTACCTCTCTAGTATATATAGGGTGCTTCAGCTACCAACCTATTAGGGTTTCCGTTCTGTTTGACTTTACATGGTACCACCCAACTAGAGAGCATTATGAACTCCCAATCACAACTACAACTATAATTATTATCGCCTCTTGTACCAAAATTATTGACTGCTTTCCGGTGTGAATAATACATCTCCTACTTAGTTTAACTTGTTTACCCAAAAACTATTATGTAAGATATTTTAACTCATATACCGTACCCACACTATATTACATTATTATGTGACTAATTTTTAATTTAGAGTAATGATAAACATTATCTAATCTAACACCTATTTTTTTTTTCTTTGGGATCCATCTAGAAATATGATGAAATGATTGATGATTGGAAAGAGAATAGGGAAATGCACATTGGCTAAACAAAAACAAAAATGTAGACAATGAAAGAGTGTAGGGAGGGAATTGAAGAGAATTGGTGGATTACCATACAAAAAGAAACAAATTGACAATGAAAGCTACATAGGTAGCCCTCAGAATTCCCCCACATCTATAGATCCATACAAAATCATTCACGGACCTACACACAATTGTATACCACACACTATATATAAAAAATATTTTTCACTCATTAACAATTATATATAGTAAAATTATTTTATTTGATATAATTAAATTATTATTAAATTGCCAAGCACCTTGTGCTCAATTGGCATGTAGTGGTCACCCTCAGATGGGAGGTCATGCTTCAACAGGTTGAGAAGAGTATAGATGAACAGATACTACAATGTAATAGGGTCAGTTGTATTCAAAAAAAAAAAATTATTATTAAATTTTATTTCCCAATAACATGAGAAAGACTTTAGTTTCTATTGGAAGAGACATTATAACAAAAATCACAAAACAGAATTTACCTAATACATAATTTTCATAGTAACTGCAGATTTCTCTCATCATAATTTACAATTTTGGAGAAATAGAATAATTTCGGGAAAAATAAGAATATTTACAAGGCCGTACTATACTGTTGAAGTGGCTGGAGGTGGCTGACCGACAGTGGTGGCGCCACCAGTGTCATCACCGTCGCCGCCGCCGCTGCCGCCATTACGTCCGTTATTTCCGGTGGCGGTGGCGGGGGCGGGTGTTGACCTTTTCCGTTTCTTCTCGTAAGGGACTCCTCTGGCCTTAGCTTGGGTATCTTTGACCTCTCTCAAATATATCCTCACGGCTCGGGCGGCGAAGGGGTTGGACTCGGGGCGGCCGCCGTTCTCTTCGTAGGCGGCGCGGAGGCGGCCGATGAGCGCGTCGAGGCTGCCCCAGGCCTGCTTTAAGGGGCACGCGCAGGGCGCGGGCGGGTTCGGGTGGCCGAAGTGCGGGCACCCGGTCACGTGCACCTTAGTTTTCCCGAACTGATCGAGATACTTGAGGAACTCGATCACGTGCGCGCCGCTGCACCGCGGCAGCGTCAGCGGCGGCTTGTGGTTCCTTAAATACTGCAAAAATGTAGTCCAGTCGCGCCGCTTCTGCGACTCGTATCGGCTCGGCGCCGCCGCCGCCGCCGTTGACCCCTCTCCCCCTCCCTCGCCCGTCCCACTCGCCGACGGCTGATCCTCCGCTCCTCCTCCTCCTCCGCCGCCGCCGCCGCCTTCACCGGCTGGCTCCGAAACTACCGGCTCGGATCCAGCCTCCATAGCTGCGATTTCTATAAACGAATCAATAACACAATACAGTTCTTTCTATCTATGAATCCTCGCTCGATTATATTACTGAGATTTTGAATGAATAATGCAATGAATTGAAGGAAAAGGTATAGTAGGCGGAGAGGGTGAATGGGGGGTTTAAGCTTTTCTTTTTGAGAGAGAAGGAGAGCGTTTTCGGGGTTGAAAAGACGGGGGATTTGACGTTAAAAAGAACATTTATGTGAGTGAAAAAGCTAAGCTAAGCTAGCGGATGAGAAAACGAGAGTGAGACTGATGAGGGAGGGAGAATCGCAGCTATAGATTTTTCTTGTTGCCACCACTATCACTATTCCCCTCTTTCCCAACACCCGGTATCTATATTATTGTGAGACTAAATTAAATTGTCGCAGGCATTTAGAACGTTTTAATGTGATGTCCTATAGTGTAAATTGAAGTATAATAACCTGAATACCGATTACATGTTTTGTGTCAAATGTAATAGATAATTGATATTGATCGAGTTGAGTAATGGAAATAAATAAAGTTATGTTCCTGGTAGTTCAGGGCTAGCCATCAAGTCGCTCGGGTCATTAGATTGGTCAGGTCTTAATGAGGGGAGATAATAATCCTAACAACACCACATACAAGAGTCCATAATGATCGAGTTTATCATTTGACATTAAAGTTGCATTAATGACCTTTTTACCCGTGTCTAAGTTATTAGGTTAATTATAATCTATTATCATCCTTTCTTTAATTTCCTAACACTTGTACCTCTATTATTATGAGACTAAATCAAATAATTTTTGCTTTCATAACTTTTTAACATGACGTCAGTTAGTGTAAATTGAAGCACGGTAACCCCAATATCGATTGCATGCTTTGTGTCAAATGTAATTGATAATTGATATATTAAGCAAAGTAATGGAACTAGATAAAGTTCTTGGTAGTTTGGGACTAGCTAGCAAATCGCTTGGGTCATTGGATTGATCATATGCCTTGATGAGGTGGAGATAATAATCCCAACAATGCCACTTACAAGGTAAGAGTCCATGAGTCCATATTTGATATCGCAGTTGCATTAAAGACCCGTTTACTAATGTCTAAGATTCAACTCCGAAACGTCAACAATAAAATCAGGTGGGCTACACTGTTATGTTAAACTGCCACTCTACCCATCTAGTCAAATGCTTCCCTAGCTAGCACATGGGAAATCAGATTCCCTAATAACCAACGTTTGACAAACGAGAAGAAAACACGAAAAAAATCCCTCATAGGTACATACATGGTAACGTGAATGGGAAGCACATTATATTGATATCAGCAGGAAGAAGTATGATATGGCATGTAGTGCATTCGGTTGCAAATATGTATGTATGAATGATCTCAACATATTCTCATTCTTGCCTTCTTGAATTGGTTTATATATGAACGAAGCAATTGTGCAGTAGTTGGTTAGTTTCAAATTTATCAAAATTCTTTTTTTTTTTTTAATCCATTTTAAATGAATGATAGTTAAGTATATATAAAATAACCTATTTATAGATGTGGATTTATATATGTCATTGAATTGTAAAATTTGTAATGCATATAAATAAATTAGCTGTTATTATCACCACCTTAATTAATCACCGCCATCATAAATCGAGTTGTCAATGCTTAAAAGATGAAAAATATTATTTAAATTGGAGGTTATATGGGACAAATAGGGTAAGAATACTAAAGTTGCACCGTTAATACCCAATATAGTCCTCGACTATAGTGGTTTTACTCAATTTAGTCCTAAATGACTTTTTGTGCTTAATTTAGTCCTCGACTTTGATGGTTTTACACAATTTAGTCCTCTTGTTAAAAATTCTATTAGTTGACTATTAGAAATAGGGTCATAATAGTAATTTCTCATCATTCATCCCATTTGGGATGATTCCTTACTCTTCCCCTCATTAAGATCAATGCAAAAATGCAAATTTTCATACCAAATCAACTTCAACCCTAAATAAATAAATACAGAGTAAATAAATATTTGGGTATAAAGATTTACATTTCTGCGTGGATCTTAATAAGGGGAAGAAGCAAATGGGACGAACGAAGGAGAAATTACCATTAGGACCTTATTTCTAAGCGTCAACTAACATAATTTTTAACAAAGGACTAAATTGAGTAAAACCATCAAAGTCAAGGACTAAATTGAGCACAAAAAGTCATTTAGGACTAAATTGAGTAAAACCACTATAGTCGAGGACTATATTGGGTATTAACTCAAAACTTATAAGATACTCCATTAACCTCGGATGGGTGTATGTCTAGAGATCGCAATAGGTTGATGTGGGGTACATCCATCACCCGACTCACTTTATATTTTCTCCACCCACCACCACCACCCCCAACCTGCATCGGGTGGAGAAGTGGATGACCAACTCCCCTGATCAGACTGAGAATCAGACGCTCGAACTAAAGCATGAGTAAGCAACCTAGCTTATTGGTTGATCTCATGTAGCTTTATTTAGTTTAATTATTGTCAAATTAATTAAAATAATCAATTACATAACACCATATAAAATATTGTGACATATATATATATATATATATATATATATATATATATATATATATATATATATATATATATATATATATATATATATATATATATATATATATATATATATATATCATAATTTATGTCAACAAATGTAAATTTTAATTAAGGTAAATTATAAGTGGAAATGAATTTTTTTTAGTAATGCTAATTATATATTTAGGAGTAAAGTGTTTCATAAGTTGCCTTTCAAATGATCAAAGGGACTTAGGGAGTGAGGGGAATGGAAACCCTCATTTTCATATTTGAGAGGTACTCAAAAACTTAGGTGGGGGAGGAATTGGCATTTGATGATTATACTAATTACATTTGTAAAGCAGTAAATTCATATATGTTGATTGGATAACAAATTTTTACAATTATGTTCATCATGAATTTTGAATTTACGAGACTTCCCATAAATCAAAAGAATCAATTTAATTATTGTTGTGCAATTTAGATGTAATATTTTTGTGGGTGACAATAAAAATTCACAGTCTTTATCTAATTCTATAGATTAAATAATAATTAGCCCGTAAATCACACATGAAATAATTTTTCTTTCTTCTTCAAACTTCAAACCTACTGAACATTTTAATAAGTGAATTAATATAATGCATGATAGGGCAAGTGTTATCTAGGAATGATTGCATGGAATTGGTGGACTTGATTAGATTTTGCCTTTAAAAAAAAAGCCCTATTGTAATAATTAAAGTGCTTTAATTGCTTTACAAAAGGCTCCCAATAAATTAAAGATTCCTAATGATTTGATTAATTAATTTGTTGATTATGTGGAAACCTTATACATACATACACACCATTAACACAACGTTGACATTAATTTTATCCGAGTAAATCGAATATGACTCTCATATCAAAAAGTCATGAGTTTAATTATTGTCAATACCTTTATAAAAATGATCTAGATGATCAGATGGGTAATAATCGATGAGGATTTTTTCTGTCACCTATAAATAAATAACCTTCCTATCTATCACACATATATAAAAATCATCTTTTTTAAATAAAATATTGTTCTATTTAAATAAAGTAGACAATATATAAATTTTACTATATATTTTCTTTTTTCTGAGAACTACTCAGCCTCGAATACATGGTCTCCCTGTCCTCCCATTTAGGAGAACTACTTTGTGCCACTAGATCATAAGTTCATTGTCATTCTCTTTAAATTGGTAATTTGGTATGATTTTGACTTTATATTGTTGTGAACCTCCAAAAAGAAATGAAATATGGAGTTAAAAATATATATGTTTTTAGGTACTAGGAAAAGTAACAACAAAGAAATCACATGTAACCTGCCATAACAGTCCTAATTAATGAGATTTGCTATCTAGAGAGTTCATATAATATCCAGTACGTGATACCAATTAACTTCTCTATAAATATACGGAGTATTTAAGACTACAACTCTAATCTCTACTTAATAATACAATTCATGTTTAAAAGAGTACATTAAAAAATTCAATAAATTAAATTCTTTTTCTCAAAAAATTCATATTTTTGTTTGCATATAGCATACACTATTTGCACCATTGTTCATATTTGATAGACCTGACCCAAAGCCACTTTATTACGGTATACACACAGTAAAATTAATCTTCTGATTTTACAGTTGCATTATCAATTTGCTTGTCAAATATCAATTACTCCAAATTATTGTGTTTTTTAATTATATTTTTAATCCTTTAAAAAAATAATTATAATTGGACAATTTTAACACACACACACAAATTATATATATGTTTGTTCAAATGCAGGCAGTGCTTCCTGTGCAACTGGTGCAGATTCACCATTAGGTATGCAAAAGTGCACCACACAGTGTTCGAAAATGCACCTCACACCAAAAAATGCACCACACCTAATGGTGCATTTCCGAACACTTTGTGGTGCATTTATGCATACCTAATGGTGAGTGACCGCACAGCTGTACGGGAAACATTGTCCGCATGAGATTTTCCTCTAGTATATATACACACACACACAAATGAGTGGTTTAATTAAATAAACAATAATAAAGTTTTAATAGAAGAGTTTGGTGCATGTTAAGCAATATAATGGGATGTTGACTCTATTTCCATCTGATGTTGACCCAAAGCCAGAAGGTATATATGAAAGCTCAAAAAGTAGAGTGAGTTATAATAGAAGAGATGAAGCCCACATCACTATTGGTAACATACACAAAATCATATACCTTAGAGCTTGGCTACACTTGTTGGACTTTACTCTGTCACAATTATCACTGTCCTTATCTGCAAAAACAATTTCAACCTAAATATGCATCAATAATCCATCTTTCTCCGCAATCAATAATAAACTTATATTTGAGCTGATCAACTATAGATAATAGAACTCACTTTTTAATACAAGAATGAAGCATCAAGCTCCTTCTACTTAGTCGCCCATTTCGAGGCATCTAAGTATTTATTATGCAGATATGATTAGGGTCAAAAGGTGAAAACATTTTCTTCTAAAAGTATCTAATCTAATTTATTAAACAAATTAAATTACTATACAACTTTTTATAGGAATAATATCTTTTTAATATCTTATGAAGCCAACAACGTTCACTAGTTTCGGAATCAACACGAATTTAAGTGGTTTAGGTGGCCATGTTGGAACATGGAAAGTAAAGGGTGTTATTGTCCAATATTAAAACAATATTTTTGCATATTCAAATTTCCATATTGTCAAAGTTTAGATATTGTAATTTGACCATATGCTTTACTTAAAGATTTTTCTATTTTATTAAATGTACTATTCAAAATACAATATAAAAATAGGAGCAAATTGAGTTAATACAATTTGGAGTCCTTGAATATAATTTTGTCACAGATAATTTTGCTACGTTTAGTCCTAAAATTTCAAATTGATCGCTTGGCCCTTCAATTTTAAAATTATTACCATCCGTGATTCAAGTTAATTAACCACCCATGACCCATGGTCCTTCAACTATCAAATTTTAACCACTCATGATCCTTCTAAGAGGACTATGACTAGTTAAATTTTGAAAGTTGAAGGACCATAAGTGACAAATTTGGACCATGGATGGTAACAATTTGAAAGCCGAAAAACTACGTGTGATCAATCTGAAAATTTAGGACTAAACATGACAAAATCATTATACTTGGAGGATCCAGCCATATGACATTAATTCGAACAAACTTGATCATAATTGTGAACATTTGGTGGCAAATAAAAATTAAAAGATGATTCAAATTCGAGATTATTGACCTAAAAGAAAGCTAGTTTACTGACAATTTACACTATAAATTTATTTATTAAAGTGTTTATCATATGAATAGATTTATCATTAAATAATTAAAATATGACATAACTAATATGATATCCTAAAAACACATAACTCATCAATATGACAATATATAATTGTCTAAGAAGATTGACTGTCAAAAAAATTTACTTTCTAACAGAATATACGAAAACATCGAAAAAGTAAATGATACTTACTTGCATTCTCTCTTATCATACCACATCAAGGTTAAAAATGTATTATTCATTCTTATCTTTCCACACCATAGTTGAAAAATAGAGAAAATAGTATTCCTTAAAGAATAAGGTTACATTCTTTTCTTGATTTTACTCCATAGATTTCGCCTCCTTACATGGTGATATTTTATAAGTTCTTTTTATATTTAATTAATAAATAAATTATTTTTCTAATATTGGTGGGATCGACTAATTCACCAGATTGTCACTTCTTCAAGAGATGAACGTTAAGAGGGAAAAATAAAATTATTTTACTCGTTCTGTAATTGTTATTGTTTATTTATTGTTGCTAATCAATGGGCCCTAACTCCTAAGATGTTTATTACTACGTATATAGGGAGTAAATAAAATGGGGAAGGTAGGAAAAAAAACATACAAATAAAGCATCCAACATAAGATTTGGCTTCTTTTAAGAAGGGGCCCTCAATCTTTAAATCGTGAGATTCTGATCGCTTTTGTCTCCCAATCTTGAAAGCAGATCCTTGCCCACTTCATGCCAAATGCTATTTTTAATTATTACTTAATTATCTTGCATCATTCATCACAACCCAACACTAATCTCTTATTTTAGTGTCAGGGGTTATGCTGTTTATATCAGCTTTATTTTTTATGTTAATTTTTTCTGCTAAATCATATACTAAAATATTGAAATTGAAAGTGATTTTTGTACTAGAAAATTGCGAGTTCAATTCTTGTCAACACTCTCTTGGTCGAGCTCATTGCACAAGATCTTCTTAGTGTAATTTATCTCTCATGTATAGTTTGAGGACTATTATACAGAAACGATGTTTATTCAGTACACATCTTCGAATAGTAATTACAAATTTCTGGTCATAAAAAATATTGGAATTGAAAGAAATGGACAATTGATGCACATATATACATTAAAATTAAAGAACAAATATTTAATTAAATAACACTTTAACTAAGTACTCCGTTCTCGCTTCGTTTGCCTTCAAAAAATACTCCGATGCTAAAAGAATTTGATATTATTTTATAATAGAATCTAAACCCTATTGGTGTTATACAATTGAGCATTATTAATATATATTCTCTATTAACTGCCTGCCAAGTACCATGTGATGGCATCCCGATTACCATTCCAAATAAGTGGTTATAAGTTCAAACCCTGATGGTAGGAGCTTAAATTCTTTGGACTGAAAATATTTGAGAAAATATAGAACAGTGTTTCAAAGTATATATACAAGCACACACGCCCTAATAATATCTAATTATTTGTTAAGAAACCACCCTGGTTGAATTTAAAATTAAGAAAAAAATGTTAGCAAACAGGTCACCCTGCCATGAAAAATCTCATGGAAATGTTCATTAAATTTGAACTGGAAATCCATTTCCAGTGTGTATAGTATACATTGAGTTTATACTAAATACTTGCACAGTTCGTTACAAGAATAGTTAGTCACATGAGGTAACAGCAAGTGCTATGCTCAGATCGTTGGAGGTTCCACAGATGTACATTCTGTATGTCTCTATATCTTGATCATAGTTCCTGGGAGTATTGGTAGCATAATAACTTCCGCTTATCTGTTCGCTTTTGGAAAATATAATCTCTCTTAAGATTGGTTCGTGCCCGTTGAGGAGATTTCCCATGCTCAACACTTTTCTCCATGACTGGTTGGCAGTGGGTGGAGTGAACATGCTTGCGACGATCTCTCTCTCGCGTCGTCTTACCAGTTGTTTCTTGGTGAATTCCTGTCGAGATGATAAAAAGGTATGAGTTGAAATGAGCCCGAGAGATGATTTTTTTTTTTTTTTTTGAGTACTATTAACTCGGTTACAATGTTGTATCTGTTAAGCTACTTTCTCAACCTACTGAAGCACAAAGAGTTAATAGTCGCCTCAACTGAAGCTCGAACCCATTCTCTTTCCATGTGGGAGTGTAAACCGGGTGCCACTAGACCACATGGTCTTTGGCAGAGCCCGAGAGATGATAGTGAGTAGAAAAACGAGAGAAGTAGATGCCAACCTTGGTGTCACCACCTCCACCTGAGGCAGTTCCCATTTTTGGAATGTAGAAGTTGATGTAGTCGTTGAAAATAGCTTCAGATAAGCGAGGGGCATGCATGAACTTACGGTGAAGAGAAACAGCAAGGGTGACTAACTTCTCCACATGTTCGAAGATGGAAGAAAGCCGCTTTAGGTCATCAATAGTTTCAGCATCGACAAAAAGATCATTTTCTGCAATAGGAAAGGGGCAAAACATGTGGAATTAGAACACTGCTAAAGAGCCTAAAATGAACCTGAATGTAGTAGGACAAAGAATACTTTGGAAACATCTCAAGGATGATGCCAGGGTGAGGTAGAGTTGGTCAATTTTGGTTGCCATAGGAGGTTTCAAAGCTCCAAAAGTTGCCTGATTTAGTGTGTCTGCTGCGGCTCTGAAAGCGGTACAAATCATTTGTTCCAATAACTGATGAGGTTGCAAAGTTTCCAAATAATGAAGAGCCTGTGGCAATTAGAATGATGCAAAGATTAGATCTGTGATTGAATAAAGAGACTATTCAGGAAAGCAATGCCTCCAACATACTGCACAGTGCAGATTTCTAATTGAATAATGAAACCGGTTTCAGATTGTTCATCATTGGTAAGAAACAGTTCTTTTATCCCTTAATGTTTGTTTAAGACTGAGCTAACCATACAAGCATGAAAACTGTGATTTTTATAAACCAAGGGATGACAGTATCTTGAGTGAGTCTATTATAAAACAAAGTTACAAATTAACACAGAAAAATTAAAAATAAACGCTTATTGCTGTTGTTTAAAGAACCAGGTTTACAAACCTCTCAATTTTTTGGGGGGAAGCTGGGCCATTATATATTCCCAAGCTAATCATTTCCAATAAACTAATCCTATTTTAAAGAAATGATAATAATTGGCTGTGGAAAGACTTGTGACTTGTGAGCATCTACTTTGTGGAAATTTTCCATAGAGAAGGCAGCGTCAGAATTTGGAAATTAAATTTGGGGCCCACTTGGAGAGGGAAACTATAAGTAATTAAAGAAAGGATTATAGCTCCAAACTTGAATGAAAGAAAATTTTCTGTCACTTGGCCAGATTCTAGTGGATTAGTGGATTACCCTATGATTCTTTTGCAAATGCATTCACTATAGCATCCTATGCCCCACTCTAACACAATTATTCAAGATTAGTGATGTTAACCTAAAATCCCTCAGACATGCTTTTAGAGTGTCAGTAAGTTATGAAAGAGATGCACACATCTTTGCTGTTCATTCCTGTTTGTCTAACAACAGATCACCCCAAAGATTTACTACTGAGGATCCCCGTAACAGTTTTTCGTAATATATAATTGCAATAACTTGAGGCGGATAATGGTAATCCTCCATCACTGAACTTTTGCCCAATCAAGAAAAACCAACAAATGACAAGGTTAATATTGATTATTGAAATATAAATATATAATAATTGTTGTACCTTTTCGCCTTCTCGATTTGGATCCAGAAGAGGTTTCTGCTCAGAAGCTGGCAAAGGAGGGGCCTCATTCCAAATTTTTCTCCATGCATTTCCTTTCTCAGACATTCTTTCTGAAAGCCTTCCTCGAGGAGGCCACTCTTTATTTGACCCTTCCATTGCATCATTATCATCACTCTCCCAGTCTCTAGGTGAATGCCAGCGGATGAAATCTTCAAATACAGCATCTGGATTTGCTGCTTTAAATGCAGACATATCTGGTTTGCATAGTAAAAGAGATAGATCCTTATCAGTATCTACAATGCACACACACACAAGGAAGAAGAAAAAGTTATTGTAATAGATCTATTGTGGACCTCAGCAAAATAAGGATACGCTAATTCATGCTCTCATGTACCTAGCAAAATGAGAGCAAAAATCTATCCATGCTGAAAAACCTTAAAACCATGCATCAAATGCTTAAAGCCTAAAACCATATTTTACTTCTCAATAAATTCATAATGCTAAATTCTATACAGAAAGAGAAAAGTACAACATTTGTCTCTTATCAAAGGTAAAAGCTGCTCCAAGAAAATAAAAATAGACCTGGTTCTTGTGCAAGAACAAGAACTTTGATACCTGATGACAAAATCTCTTTTTCCGGTTGAGCAGAAAAGCTCTGCAAAGTAAAAATATTCAATCCTTCATCATCAGAACCCAAAACTATGACTATTGTAGAAAGATTTTCACCCATGTAACAATAGTGAGATAATTATGGGATTTATAATGAAAAAGAACTATTCTATCCAAGCGACTCCTTTTTTTTCTTCCTTTTTTTTTTTTTTTTTTCCTTTTTTCTCAGATAAAGTAAATTAGTACTCTGAATGTGCAGGACACTAATACATATCCACTCTTATGATAAATGAACTTATTTCTTATACAACTACTTTACATGTATAATTATTTAAAATGATTAAAAGAATATTAGCACTGATACAATAATAATTGATTTTGAAATATTACATCCCTTTCAATTAAATATGCTACTCCTTTTTAGTTACCTACACTACATATAAACATAATATATATTTTATTCAATATAACAGTTGAATTATGTCGGTACTCAAATTTTATTTTTCTTTTATAATTAATTTTGAAAAGTTAGGATTTGCATAGTGTTTCATTAATGTTTTAGAGTATTAATTTATTAGTAGAGTTATATCTAGAGTAAAGAGGGATAAAATGGTGAGTATTGCCAAATATGAAATCATGCAGAATGAAAATGTTTCAACATGAGATCTTCATTGCATACATTATCATGGGACACAACAGAATCATGGCCACAGAACTTGATGTCAGGTGATGCAACAACGTTTTGTACACTGCTAATCAGAAACTAATTTATAGCTGTTTTCTAAGAAATGTTCAATATGCTTCCTAGATAGCATCAATTTCCTTTCCAATTGAACTGCATAGTTACTAAAGGAATAATAGATGCACTATCTCATGATAATACATTCAGAGAAAATATTTCATATAGAGCATTGGGCTTACAAAAGAATCGCTAAAAGCTTCAACTGCTTGGAGACGTTCTTCATGCATATCTTCAGTCATAAGCGGCAAATCCTGTTAAAGCTTTTCCACATAGTGAGCATGGATTTGATGTAAAAAGCATCCAGAGGGAAGCAAATAACATGAAAACCAAAAAAAAAAAAAAGAACAAACAAACAAACCAAACAAAATCCCCCCCCAAAAAAAAACAAACAAACAAACAAAAACAAAAAGAACTCAGCTAGTTAATGAAAGTAGCTCAACCTGGGTGTATGGAGTGTGCATGCTCTGGTGTGATTTCAAAAGCATCATAGACCCCGCTACACCAGCTGATCCCCTCCTAATATGTTCTGAGGGCTTTTGATTAGAAAGTTTTCCAGTATCAGGAGATTCAGAAGTTAAAGCAGAGGGAGCATCACATGAACCATCTGAAGTTGGCAGTCTGTAAAAAGAGCAGGTATATACAAAAACACTCAAAATGCAAGCACAAAAAGTGCATTGGCAAACTTGCAATTCCAACATGTGAACAAAAAGTGAAGAACATAGGTGTTTTAGTCTTCTGGAACTTCAATTATCTAAAATGTGTCAGAAATTGCTGTTTTAAGTCCAAAAGACCAGGGAAAATCTTTTCTACAGTCCTGGTGATAAGAAACAAAACTGAAGAAAGAAGATTTACATAGAACTTTCCCCTTTCACTAAGGATACAATATATGGCTAGAGCCTAAAACACAGTTACTTTGATAATTTCAAATGACCCATGTGAAATCTTGAACGTCTCCCTTGTGTTTTTGGAATTAGAACCAACTTTTCTCTAGAGTAATTCATCTCTATGCAGTCTATTGAAGCCATGAAATAAATGAGTATATTACCTACATAATAAGCAGCTAAGATTCCATTAGTATATATTATCTCATCTTAAAAGAATGGTCACAATCTTTAGATTAATAGTGTCTTTGCAGGAACAAAATAAGGGGAAAGAAAATATGAAGGATAATCAATTTTGGTGTTTGGATACAAAGAAAGAAATTAAATTCAAATAATTTTTATGAAGAGAGAGAATGAAAGCAAAGAAATCCTACAAAAAAATGGTTTCTCCTTTCTTTCCCTCATTTTTCTTCTTATTTTCTTCCACTTTTTGGAAGGAAATATTTTATAGAATTGAGGATTATTTTCTAAAATATTTACCACTTCAATTTATCCTCCCCCACCCCACCCCATCACACCACAAATTTTCTATGCATCCATTTAAGGTGTTCCAATTCCTGCACTCGTGGGAAGAAAAGAAAAAATGCAAAAGCATAGTAATGGAAAATCATGAAAAAAAATGTTGATAACTTCTTAATAGTGGAAATTTAACTTTAGTGCTTACAGTTGAAGATTTATTAGAAAAAGGAAGAAATTTTTCAAAAAGAATAAAAAAAAAGAAAAATGCCCTATTTAAGAATGCTATGCCCTATCTAGAATAGTTAGCATTCAACAACAATTATAAAAGGTTCTCACTTGCATTTCACCTGTCTTGTTCCTCACAAGAACCCTGCATGATTCCATCAGGATATATCTCACTCTGAACCAGATTACCTTCCTGTGTTACACTTGGGCAATTACTTTCTTGTTAGGGCATCAGGCATAAAAATCTTTCCATAGATTTCTATGGAAAAAAGTTGATATTGATAAGAATAACAAAAGAAACAATTAAGTATATACTACCTTGACATGAGCATAAAGAATATCTTTGTTTTGACTGTCTTTCTGATGCCTTTGGTTATGTTGTTGTATCTTATTTATGCAAATTGAAAGCTGAAAAATCAATATATGGAAGATGTGACATTAATATACTTTTCTAGGAACTTAGATAATCTCAAAATTTACACTTGTAAGATGCAATGATGGTTTCACTGCATAAAGGTTAAACATTCAAAGGGACTTGCAAAATGTTGGGCAGCATGATATCCAAGACTAAGGAACACTGAACATTTCATAGCAAACAGCTTATAGCAACTTTCTATTTCCCAATTTTTCATAGGACATTCAGAAGAACATAGCTTAAAGAAAGTCAGATCATGATCTTTACAATCTTGGTTCAATAACCCTACTAGGTTAATGCCAGGCAAAAAGGCTAGTTTTGAAATTTTTATTTCCTGGTCAAATGAGTGAAAATTGGCCCAACAATTGCTCTTTGAGACATGTTAAGAAAAAAGGGCATTTGTGTCTCTCTAATTGATTATCCAATTATCTCTACTCAAATCAACTCAACTAAGCTTAACGAAGATCTGGTTGTGTTTGCAGCATGAACTCAGTTTAATGTTATAATGTTAGCATATCTTTTTTAAACAGTTAGAATCTAAGTATCCTTAGCTTTTCCTTTATCATCTCCTCTTGCAGCCATATTATCATATTTTCTAACATTTTCAAATCATCTTTAATACAAGTTTCTATTCATACTTGTCTGAAATAAGCACTGCCCATGTACCTAGCTTCATAAAAGGACATTTTAATATGGTCCTTTGGTGTTCCATTCTCTTCTCAATTACAGCTACCTTGCTTCATCACCACCTAAAAATCATCATTGGTTGAATTTTCCTTTAGCCTTTATGCTTATTTTACCCTAGTTATCTCTAATCACTGTAAATAAGAGAAGTTCAAAATGTAAAGAAAAATATTCTCTATTATATATTCTTGGTTCTCTATCAGCAAAAGGATATGAATGATGGAGTTACCATGTGCAATTTCTGATTAACCAAAGAAGTTGATAAGTCAATTACACCATCTGCTGGCATTCTGGGTAATGGTTGTGACTCTTCCCAACACCAACGAACTTCTCGCACAAACTCAATCCAGAGTACAGCAATAGCTAAGAGAAAATATTATACCAAAAAGGGGGAAAATATGTGTTTTAGTAAAAGGATTTGCAAATAAATAAATATATTAATTAATAAAATTGCCTAAATATACTTATGTCAGTAAGAGGATAGAAAACTTTTTTTTTTCTCACAACAAAAGAATCCAAATAGATACCGCGGATATTGCAATCTCCAAACCAAAGAGCATGGAGACAGAACTGTGCAAAAAGAGATTGAAGAGGGGCGCCTTTGATGGCTCGAGAACTCTTATGCTCGCCTTCAGGGGAACCAAGTTGCTCTCCTTCAACTAATTAACACATTAGAACAAAGAGATAATGAAGCACTACATATCTCCTTCATTCAGATCCTGACACTGAAGTTCTAAATTGAAAAGCATATAACAACAAAATTATGCAAATAAAGACACAGATTATAACTCACTTTTTCAGAAAGTACTATCATTGGTTGGGTACAACATAAAACAAGTCCACAGTCTATACTTGGCAAGGTCAGCCAAGAACCCAACTTACTACTTAATAAGTCAATCCTTGTACCATCAACTAAACGTTAACCTTATAAATCCAACTTAAGTTTTCACCAGACATTGTAGCAAGATTCTGTGCATGAACAAAAAGCAGATTCATGCCAATTGCCAAGTTTAGCTACTTTGAAAGATTGTAAAAATTACTCCCTCTCATAGCTATTAACACAAGTCAAGTATTGAGCATGCATCATAAGTTTAAAGGTTAGTACAACAATAGTTACTATTTAACAATAAATCATCTTCTGTAACCAAAAGCAGAAAATGCAGCAATTTTATAACTATGAATGATTATTATTATACCCTCGCTAAAGAGATCCTTGAGCACACGATCAAGGACTGTTGGTGGAGGTACGACTGCAGTAGACTTCAAACTTTCAGAGCCCGAGTTCTCAACTGCCAAAGAAGCAAATCAGAGATCAAATGTTTCAAAATTTTAATTCATGTATTTTCCACTTGAGATTACCATGGTTTGTACTCCTAGTTTCTAACATAAATGCAAGCAGATTTATAAAATAAAAATAAAAATAAAGTTAAAAACTAAAAGCTCAAATGTCTCTCTACTCCCTATAGTTTCAAACCTGAAACAAAATCTTCCATGAATTCAGCCTCAAATGACTTATCCAATGCAGCAACCAAAAGACGCAATTGTGATGCAAATCCAATTGTTCTTCCATTACCACCACTGTTGGAAGTAGAAATTTAAACTACATCAGATTACATTGCAAAGTTCAATTGCAAAAATAAAGATTAATTATCAAGAGATATGACGAGAATGTGAGTAGATCCCCAAAAGAACATTAAAAAAAAAAAAAACACTATTGCAGAAGAATATAATACAGAATAGTTTTAAAGCAAAAATATGAGAGCCCTAGCAAACAAAACTACTGTGAATTGACAGCGTGCAACTTGTTCTCCAAATTTATCTTTACTATAGTAAAAACATAGAATCAAATATGTTAAATAAGCTGACCACAAAATACAGTGTCACAGATAACTGCACCCTGCTGGCAAAGCTTAATTATTTTATAGAAAGATAGTGTTCATGCCACAATCTAACATCCTTCTATTACAAGTTTCACCACAGTAATAGCATCCCACAGCCAAACCTTAATTATTTTATAGAAGGATATGTTCATGTTATAATTTAACATCCTTCAGTACTTCTATTGCAATATTCACTGTAGCAGTTGTGTCAGTTTCTGAGTTTCATGGAGATAGTAATATCACAATAATTTACAGCTCATGGAGATAGTTTCTTACAAAGCTTCAGATAAATTTGGAGATATCAACCACTTCTCAGCTTCAAGAGGTGAAGCATTTTCCAACTCTGCCATATCCAAAGAGCTTCCAACTGTTGTCTCAAACCATAGGGCATGCAATTCAAATCCTGCAACACATAACTCAGAAAATATGTATTCTGCACCACCAAAAGGATATGGAAAAATATAGCATTCTTCTTGTTTTGCATTTTTTTTAAGTTGCAGTCAGTTGCAGTAAAACAAATCGTCCCAGCTCCAAAGAATGGGTTATACTCTGCAATTTGCATTGATCAGAAAGCATGTGATCTAATTAAAGATAATTAACAAGTTCTAATGAGAGATAAAAAGCCAGATAAATGGTCCTCTGTTTGCATCAACAGAAGCTTCACATGAATGTTCTCACTTATAAATCGAGACCACAAATGCCCAAGGGCAGTAACGTAAAACATGACCATTGTAGCAATTAACGATGAAAATATCTCAGATAAATTTACCCTTTATTGGGTCCTCAGCAGTGTACCACTCACTCCAAGGGCAATAATCATCCCACTGAGTTTTACTATGGCTGTTGCTTTTGGGACTCCCATCAGATCCCACTTCAGCATCAATTTCTTCGATATCATCCTCATCATCGATGGGAAGTGATTTGTAGGTCAGCTTCATCTTGAAGTTCACTTTGAAAAGATGCATTGACAAGTCCACTAAATTGAAGGCCTTGAGCATAGAGTTTAGGAGCAAACAGGGCACAAAGAATGGTATATCATCAATATTAATTTACATGCATATAAGCCAATAAATGTATCCACTAGAAAAAAGAACAGATGAAGACACAAGAAATGCATACACAATTTGAGACAAGTTAAGTGCACAACATTATGGACACATGAAATCGTGCAAAATTTTCGGACTGTCAACTGAGACTGCCTGGCAAAGAATTTCAGGCTCAGGTCTAACATAATCTCGACTTGCATTCTAAGGCTAGTTTAGTAATTTTAGATGCCATATACAGAGCATACACTAGATCCACTTGCATATCCATTGTACACATATATCCATTTGAATAGGTGTTATTTTGATAATGAATGATTGCCATTTAAGAGGTTTTTCTTTATTTTGTATTTTTTAATTTGACAAGAGTTTTGAGAAAAAGAAATGCATGAATGCATCTATTAGAAAGAATTATGTATTATTTCTTTTTTGAGCTGAGGGGTGACCCATCCTAAGTTCAGGTCATAGAGCACAATTGTAACTCTACCAATTTATCTAGCATAGCAGTCATCTTTAGCAAAACTACAGATACTGTACAAGATATATGCTTAAAATAGCAAAGGCAGGATAGAGCTAGAGATTAGGCTGTTCATGACCATCATTTTAGAACCCCATAATTCAAAGTAGATAACAAAATGGACTGCTATCAAAATTCTTGCTACAAGTGAAAGGAAGAAAAGAATAGATCTCAGAAGGCCAGAGTGAAAAGGAGTTACCATGAAAAAAAATAAATAAAGCATTAATATCATGATGAAGCCTCAGAAATGGAAGAATGCAACTTACTTTTTAAGTTCAACAACAAACCAAAAGTTTAAACCTAAAACCAATTTTAAATTTCTGAATAGAGAGCAACGTACAAATTTAGAAACAAATAGCTCAAATAATCCCTCCAAGTGCATAAGCTTCACAGGAACCTGACTACCAATACGGTCAGCCTCGAATCTTCTTGTAAAGAGTGTACCCATATTCTGAATACCTATGTAAGCTTTACGTGATGGATCATGCACTGGAACAAAAGCGGGCCACAAACTGCATAGTACAACTGAAAAAATCATCTTCCTTATAAAATGTTACATTCTTGGAAAATATTCTTAAACTAAAGGTAAAACATAAGTTAGACTTTGGCCTCCTTGAATTTCCCCCCAAACTAGGTAGCTCCATTGGATATATATTGTGTTGAGAGCATAATTCATGTGATAAACAATTTTCTTCTATAATTCAGCTATTTTTTCTTCTTTGCTTTTTCTTTTGAGGGAGTTAAGAACCAAAGAAATTCAATGATATATAACAAGGAAGAAGATGAAGTGGTGAAACTCTATGTAGTAAGGTTTGTGACTATCAGACTATGTGATGTTTAATGCTTATTTTCATCTTGAAAATGTGTTTTTCTAGTTTCTACAAACAAAAGAATAAATTTGCACCCGTAAATATTTGTTCCTTCTGGATATGTGGTCAAGTAAAGAAGATTGATTCCCTTTAAGTATAGTCTCAACTCTCAAGTTCAAACCTTACGAATATAGAACATGCATTGAGCCCCTTCCCCCTTTCCCACAACAAAAAAATAAAAATAAAGTAATAAAGAGATCCCATAACAACACAACTCTAGATTTTTCAGAGCCCAATGTGGTTGCAAGATATTGGGGATTCACGATACCCAAAAAAAGACCCCAAACCTTACACACATCAAGTCATTCCACAGCAACCAACCTGGAACAGTTCGACAATGCAATAGCAACTGCACTTAATAGCTTGGTTGCCTCTGGTCTATCAAGAAGCACGCCACTTGCACTTTGTGGAGCAATCACCTGAAGATAGCATATCATTGCCTCCTTAAGTTCAAGAAATGACATGCAAAGGGTGAGTTTGGAGGTATGTATGAGAGAAGTTAAGACAGAGATACCAGAAAGTCTTTCACCCCAAAGGAGAGCTGCAAATCATGCAACTCATTAGTCCAATCACTCATTTTTCCTGGACCAAGTCAAATTTAAGTGAAGATATAAGAGCAGGAATGAAATCATTTGAACTGGGTATCGTAATGGAATGTGTTCATACCATCATTATTTGTTTCAAAATAGTACTCCATCAAATAGCCTCTACTAGCATACTTAAGGTCAGATTTGACCTTATAAAGGCCTTCAGGGGCATCCAAGC
This sequence comes from Ipomoea trifida, assembly GCA_003576665.1. Lineage (NCBI taxonomy): Eukaryota > Viridiplantae > Streptophyta > Magnoliopsida > Solanales > Convolvulaceae > Ipomoea > Ipomoea trifida. The sequence goes on from CP025657.1 coordinate 16,699,936, forward strand.
AGACAGCACCCTTCTTCTATTACAATGTAATAAAAAGAAAAAGGATAAACATATTAAATAGAAAAGAGTAATGCAAAAAAAAAAAAAAACAAAAAACAAAAACAAAAAACAAAAAACAAAACAAAAAAAACAAAACAAAAACAAAAACAAAAACAACAACAACAACAACTAATCTAAGAAGTTCAACTTTACCTATCAAAAATAAATATAAATTTAAAACGAGAAACTTTGGAGTCAACAGTTGCAAAGAAGATTCTATGAATAGGTTATTTTAAAAAGCTACACAAACTAAGCCATTAAAAGCATGGTAAAATCCTCTTACTTTATATTTGTCAAGGTAATGTAATACTTCCTCCATGTTTATACACACATACATGGACTTCCCAAAATAATGATCTTTTTTTCTTAAAGTACAATATCTTATCATTCACTACACTTAGAAATTAGAATTTATGAAAACTATCCATACAACATAGAAATGGTTACACCGGGCCAACTTTTTCACTTCATGAATTCATTTGTACACTTGAGTCCTTATAAAAAATTAAAATTTATAATATAATAATAATAATAATAATAATTAAAAAATGGTTGCAGTGTCAGGAAGTGCTCCTACAGAAAAAAGGAAGAGAGTACCTTTATCTTAGTGCTATGTATAGACAAACTGAAATTCTGATGAGAAACTCTAAAAATGTTTTAGAACCTACGAACTAAAAAAAGAAGTCTAACAAACATTATCAATTCAGAACTGCATCACATTAGCTAAGCACTTTCCACTTCACCAATGTGAAAATAAGAAGAAGAAGAAGAAGAAACATTAAGTGATGAATTAAGAATTGTTCCAATGTTCCATATCAACTAAACTGCATCACTGTCAGTTAATAAACAGGAACAAAAAGAAAAACAAACTACTAAAATGCCATCAATATATATATTTTAAATGTTTGTCGAGTTGATTTAGATGATTATTACTCTGCAATTAACTGAACAAGTCTTTAATAAGCAGGCCCTGTGGAAAGGTCAAAAACATTAACTATAACAATCATACCAATAAATTTCTAGGGCCATCTGCCAACCATTGCCTGCAAACTGCCTCTATCTCAGATATGAACCTGTATCAAAGTAAAGTTGGATTCCTCACAACAGAACCAGACTCGGCACATTCCGCACTAAAAATTAGTAAATAATTTAAAGAAACACAATACCTTTCCCATGTAGAAGCCAAAGTAAAATCATCAAAATGTTCAAACTGCAAAATAATCGGTAAAATCATATTAACGACCATGATCGACTTGCACTCCATAATAAACTTCCCCCAACAACAACAGCAAATATCACTTATTCCAGTGAACTCGCAGTCCTCTATGTATGGTGACATGTTAGTAAATTATTTAACGTTTTGGAGAACGAAATCCAGCTATCCTTAAGCATTCACTACTAGAAATCAATGTATGAAGACAAATTGAAGTTTATATGTAACAATAAGAGAATAAAATGGTAAAAAGAGAATTTTCTACCTCCTCTTCCTGATTATCGTCCTCTGGAGGGGTCGGTCCTTTGCTTGTTGAGGCCATGAAACCGCAGCGAAGCTCAAATTGATACAATTGAAAGCAACAAATCGAAGAATTCGGACATTACAGAATGCTGATATTTCTCGCGATCTGTGAATCTATTGGGAGAGTGTTGAAGACGAAAAGGATGAAAAGTGAATAACGGAGTTATATGAGTAATAAACTCCGAGTTCTGAAGGTGAAAATATTAGTTGGGGTTTCGAACCAGAGTGTTGAAGACAAAAAGGATGAAAAGTGAATAACAAAGTCCGAGGTTGGGACAAAGCGTGAGCGGCAGGATTCGAACCTGCGCGGGCAGAGCCCACATGATTTCTAGTCATGCCCGATAACCACTCCGGCACGCCCACTAGTTGATTGTGGAAAGCTCATGTGGGACTAATTAAGTTTGATTAGAACGACATAATCCACTCGCCATCACTACTTGAAGGGTTACACCCAAACAAAATACAAACTAAAAACTTAGAACATACTCAAAAGAATTCTCCATTGCCACAATACACCAAGTTGGTCTTCACGCAAAGTTTGATAAATGGAACTATGGAAGGATGAGGGGACTTTACCAAATACAACCCCAAAAGTTAGCAAAGTATAGTATTTGCCAAAATTTATATAATTCGATTATACATATTAAAAATGTCACATTTGAACATTCTCCTAGGTGTTCAAAGTTTTGTTAATGCAGTCAGGGTCGTCCCTGGCCATGTGCAATTAAGTTAATGATAGAGGGATCTATTTAACCATCTCTCTTATTAATTGCACAAGTATATTTTAGTCTTTATATCACTTCTTCCATTTCTATTCTCAATAATTATATTTCTCTCTATTAAACAATGTAAGTTGAAATTCCTATTTTATTTTCACCGTACTCTTTTCTCATCCAATTACAATTCATTTTACTATTAATTCTTTCCTTCCAACCAAACGCCCTGTTAGTTCGTTACTGAGTTGCATCATTGGCTTCTGCCATTCTTTGTTCCGCACCACTTGTAGGTAATCATTCCCATTCATTTCGGTTTGAATGTAAAAATTTCATCTCGTTGTGAGTGGTAAATCATATTTGAATTTTAAAATTTACCAATAATTTCACTTGAACGGATCATATTTAACTCGAGTCAAAATTAACGATTGTTATACTATACCGATCATGGCGCCTTGCATTGTGAATACTAGTCTAAAAATTATGTGTCTGTAATTAACATATTATGTGCATCCAATTAATAAATTGTGTATCTGTAAGTAAATTGAGGACGCATAATATGTTAATTGCAAACACAATATGTTAACTACAAAGACATAATATATTAGATGTATATTATGTGCATGTAGTTACCATAATAACATATTATATGTCTTCAATTTATTTACAAATACATAATCTGTTACACATAATATAGCTAATTGTAAATATATTATTTAAATATTATTTTGGACTAAAATTCACAATGGTAAATGATATAATTTGCTCGAAATTAGTTGTTGGGCTTTCCTTATTTGTGGGCTTAAAAGGATGTAACCCTGTTAAGAACAGTTCATTATGATCGTGTAATGTTGGGGGCTCAATGAGCAGCCAAAGTTTCTTAGCCCAATATTTTAGAAATTTGATGCACATATGAAACAAGTTCAAGAGATTTTTTTTTTTTTTTCTTTTTTTGGTTTTTTAAAAACCCAAACTAAGTTGGTTAAAGGGTTGAATTGATTAATCTTCTTAGTTTGAAGTGGTCAATTATGAATAATCTATACTGATTTAACTCATTTTGGTCATTTGTCAATTAAGATTGTAAGGTGAGCTTCACCTAAAGCTCATTTTTAGTAGAGGGTGCATGCTTTCCTATAAATCAAAGTTTTAAAGACTATTAAACACCCCCAGTTGGTCAAGGTGTTGACTTAGTAATCATAATGTTCAAAGTTTAACTATATTTATAGAAATGGCTTTTTGGCTGATAAACAACATAAGTCGGTTTAGGTAGTAGATGAGGATTTTTCTTAAGTAAATGTTCTAGAATCAATACAAGGTAATATATGTTCAATATACTTTCTTCATCTGTCGTAGTCCAAAGAGTCAATATCTCACTATCGGGGATTCGATCATGTTACCTTCCCTTAATTGAGAGCTACAAATATGCCAATTGAGCACATAATATTTGGATAATATGTTAGTCAATATCTCACTACCGGAGATTCAATCATATGACATTCAGTCACAGACCTGCTAAAATGTCAATTCAACACAAAATGTTTGGCTAACATGTTATTTTTATGTAGTTGAATAACATGCCATGTATCATTTTTTTCTAGAACCTAATCACTTTTTGGTAGAATGAATTATTTGATTTTTTTTTCCCCAACAAACACGTACTTACCAAATTGAGTGTGTAACCCCGGCCCTTCACTAGTGATGCAATGTTTTATTTATATAAGCTATGGGTTCCAACAATGTTACCTGGTCCACTACAATCATGATAGTATACAAATAAGCAGTTTAATTTGTTAGATCTGGCCATCTACCTTAGAATTAGTACTGATAATGTTCTACCGTTTTTTGTTATGATCCGTCCATAAAAATAATAATAATAATAATATTTAAACACTTAATCAATTGGTACAATTCTAAAAAATCTGACCTCGACATGCTATTAGTAAGTAATAACCTTTAATAAATGGGAATATGGCACTTTCATCCCTTAAGTTATAGTGATACATCTTATTTTCCCTCTCAATTATAAGTACATACACTTCCTTCTCCTTTCGGCCTTCCCACTAATTTCAAAAATAAAAGTACTTATAAATTATGCACTTTACTCATCTTATTGGCACATGCAAATAAGTTATTATATATATATATATATATATATATAACCAGAGAAACCCGTGATCACTACTCAATTCGTACATGAGATAAATTATATTTATGTGTAATAATTCATAAATCATGTGAATTTCATATTTGCATCTTCACTTTAGTAGAGGCCTATAATATGAATGAGGTTATACACTAAAAGAAAGAAATAAAGAAAAGAAAGAAAAAAAAACAACAACAAATATGAAAACTAGAGAGTAGATACTGCTTTGATGGCAAAAGTGTGACATTATATAATAATTGTCTTATTTTTTTATGACTTGAAGCATTGTAAGTATGTTCACGTGACATCCACTCTCCTGTTTCTTTATTTATTTTTTGTTCAATTCGTGTCTTACAATTATTTTATTGTAATTTTGTACATTTTAAAATATTGTTTCCTTCTTTTATCGGATTGCAGTTGCCAGTTAGCAACCTCTCACAAAAAGGCATGAATTGATGCCACTCGGCCGTGGGGTTTGTTGTTGTCTAAACTCTAAATCCTTTGCTTTTGCCCATTCTTCCTTTGTTCATATTATAGGCCTCTACTAAAGTGAAGATGCAAATATGAAATTCACATGATTTATGAATTATTACACATAAATATAATTTATCTCATGTACGAATTGAGTAGTGATCACGGGTTTCTCTGGTTATATATATATATATATATATATATAATAACTTATTTGCATGTGCCAATAAGATGAGTAAAGTGCATAATTTATAAGTACTTTTATTTTTGAAATTAGTGGGAAGGCCGAAAGGAGAAGGAAGTGTATGTACTTATAATTGAGAGGGAAAATAAGATGTATCACTATAACTTAAGGGATGAAAGTGCCATATTCCCATTTATTAAAGGTTATTACTTACTAATAGCATGTCGAGGTCAGATTTTTTAGAATTGTACCAATTGATTAAGTGTTTAAATATTATTATTATTATTATTTTTATGGACGGATCATAACAAAAAACGGTAGAACATTATCAGTACTAATTCTAAGGTAGATGGCCAGATCTAACAAATTAAACTGCTTATTTGTATACTATCATGATTGTAGTGGACCAGGTAACATTGTTGGAACCCATAGCTTATATAAATAAAACATTGCATCACTAGTGAAGGGCCGGGGTTACACACTCAATTTGGTAAGTACGTGTTTGTTGGGGAAAAAAAAATCAAATAATTCATTCTACCAAAAAGTGATTAGGTTCTAGAAAAAAATGATACATGGCATGTTATTCAACTACATAAAAATAACATGTTAGCCAAACATTTTGTGTTGAATTGACATTTTAGCAGGTCTGTGACT
>CP025657.1:16708541-16756041 GCA_003576665.1 Ipomoea trifida
AGCCGCCGGCGATTGAGCGGTCGCCGGCGGCGGATTTGCTACGGGAAGAGGATCCGTGACTAATCCATTTCTTGGAGCGAATCTTGGAGAAGGTCAATACTTAGTAAGTTTCAATTTTGATTCCTATTGTTACTGATTTTGTTCAAACTAGTACAATATTTAGTTACAAAGTGAAAAAGTCGACACCAGCCTACCTTATTGTGGTTAATTAATTAATGTTAGATGTACTATTTTTAAAGCGTATAATATAATTGGTGTTTATTATAAATTGTTATTAGTTCAAAGTAAGTACTTAATTAAGACTTTACATATTTTTTTTATTGCTCTTATACTAAGTCTTTATGAATAAAATTAGTACAAGTTGAATTAAATGTTGAAATTATAGATTATTATAATATTGACCTAACTATTTATCAAGTTATTTGAAGTACTAGTTTTTATGGCACATATTGGAATGGCAATTCCCACCGCCATGAGAATACACAACCGGCATGGGGTAGGGTTTTTTTCATGGGTGTAGCCACTAGGTGGTGGGTCAATCATTGTTAAATTGTAGCCCTAAGAATATGGATTAATATATTGTCATCATGCCCAAAAAATAGTTATCGAATTTAATTTTTTATAACATCATTTTGTAAATAATTATCACTATATTTTTATAAAAAAAATATTCACACTTTTAAGCTATATAAGTATAGTAAGTTATACTAAGTACCATACAATCTATATTAAAATATTTGATACAACATATTATACTTGCATGATTTTATCAAGTATAACACGACACTGATACTGTTATGAATTATAAAAGTTTCTAATAATTGGACTAAGATGAAATTTGTGGCCGGACTATTATATATGAGCGAATTTATTAGGGGTGTTTGGTTGGATGGAAAATATTTCCCTAGAAGTGAAAGAAAATGTTGTTTGGTTAGATGGAAAATATTTTTCTAGAAGTGAAAGAAAATGTTGTTTGGTTAGATGGAAAATATTTTCCATGGAAAACGACTTCGTGAAAGTGAAGGAAAACAAAATCTGAGCAAAACATTGGGATATTTTGTTTTCCATATGACTTGGGAAGAAAATATAACACATTTGGACTATTGTACCCTCAAAAAGTTTCTTAATTACACACACACACACATATATATATTATCACTATTATTATTAAATACATATTGATCCATTCCAAATCTAACCAAACAATGAAATTTATATTCTCAATAATTTCTTTTCACCCAATCAAACAATTGAATATATTTTCCTGATAATTTGTATTCCATAAATTTGAATTTCATTTCCCTTCAAATATTTTTCATCCAATCAAACGGGATGTTAGTGTATGCTATATTTGACAGAGCTTATTTAAGATCTTATTATAGCTTATTTTAAGCTACATGTATAAGTTCTGTTTGGTAATGTTCTCAAAATAAGTTAGCAACATAAAATAAAAAAAAAATTGGGGTGTTTTTATAAATGATAAGAATTAGTAGAGAGAGAAATCTGCAGCACCGTAGTTTACCAGTTGGCATTTCCTCATTTCCATATTCCACTTTCTCTTCTTTCGTTTATGTTTTCTTCTCTGATTTTTCATTTTCTTTTCCTCTCCATTAATATGAAGAAGGGATAATAAAAAAGAAGAAAAGGAATAGCTGACTTCATATACACTCACCGCGTTTGCAGCGTCTTTTCTCTCTTTCTTTCTTTCTTTCTTTCCCCTCACCATTATTCCGCGAGAGAAACAGCAAAAAAAAGTTTGGAAATTTCTGGAAATTTGGGTGTTTTTCCTCTTCGATTGGGGGTCGTGTTCTTTCTCGCCGGAAAATTCCTGAACCCATGTGGCTATCTCGAACCAAATCAAAGACCGGGATTCATCGAACCACCTCCGCAAATTTCTCCTGTTCTTCCTTCAAAGATATCCAGACCCTCTGCGCCGACGAGCCCGTATTATCATCGGATAGCCCGACCCCGACCCAGACCAAGAAATCGTCTAATATCTTCCATCGGGTCCGCCGCGCAAACTCCGTCCTCCGCGTTTTCTCCGGGCCCGATTCCCAGCCCAAGCCCGGACCCGGATCCGAACCCGCACCCGACCCGAAACCGCATTGTTTGCCGGTACAGGCACAGAAGTATGCCGGCGAGAAACCGGAGCCGTCGATCTCGCTCCCGGGATCGGAGAATCGGATAGTGGTGTACCTGACGAGCCTGCGCGTGGTGCGGCGGACGTTCCTGGACTGCAAGGACGTGCAGGCGATCCTGCGGAGCTTCCGCGTGTCGATCGACGAGAGGGATCTGTCGATGGACGGGAGGTTCATGGACGAGCTGCGGGCGATCATGGGGGTGCGGGAGAAGCGGAAACTGACGTTGCCGCGGGTTTTCATCGGCGGGAGGTACATTGGCGGGGCGGAGGAGATCCGGCAGATGCACGAGGCCGGCGAGCTGAAGCAGTACGTGGAAGGGCTACCGCCGGCGAAACCTGGCACGTGCGAGGTCTGCGGGGGCCACAGGTTCCTCCTCTGCGCCGACTGCGACGGCAGCCGGAAATACTACAGCGAAAGAGCCGGATTCCGGGTCTGCAAGACGTGCAATGAGAATGGACTCATCAGGTGCTCTACTTGCTCCGTTGCGCCCGCGCCCCCTCCTATTTGAACCGTTTTAGATTCTTAGCGAATATCTATCCATGGCGACTATAATTAGAAGAAGAAGACGACGACTCCATGAATTATTAGAAGATGAAGAAAATTTTACACTTTGTTTTATGTTTTTTTTTTCCTTTCTTTTTTCCCTATATTACAGCTTTGTAACTCCCAAAAATGCTATCTTTTTTGGTTCCACTGAGTGGCCTTTCTTTGCCAGGGAGAAAATGGCAGTTATGAGTTAGATGCAAATGCAAGAAACTCTGTGCCACTCTTGTTTTTTCTTCAAGTTTAACATAGTTGTGTAAATTAGTGAGTGAAATCCTGAGAAAGTAGGGGAGAATAGCACTCTGGGTTTTTGCTTCTGGTGGTCAATGGCCATCAATGAATTGAGAAAGTTGAGTATGTGATGATGTTGCAATTAATTGCCAAGAAAGCAAGCTTATATAAGTTTCAATTCCCACTTTATTCTTGATATTTTCTTTGTCATTTTGCTTGGCATCTCATTTTCTATTGATTTTGTTTCAAATATTTGCTAAATCTGTTTCTGTGACTGGGAATTTGAAGGCCTAAAACTAGATTGATTGTGAATTGTCTTGAAGAGATGAAAAGCAACAGTTTCTTGTTTTAGGGAAGAAAAGGAAGAATGGTGTAGGTGTACCATCTTCTCTTTTTTGGGGGGCATGAATAGGAAGGTGGGGATTGGAGGTCTATTGCATAGAATCTGAATTTGATAGTGTGTTGAATTAGAAGCCATTGGGAAGGGTTGTAGGAATGTATGGATTAATAATTGGTGATTTGTTGACTGATATTATGTTGATCCTGTTTGAGATTTGTGGTGATTAAGAAAAGTGTGAGATGTTAATAAAGTATGGTTGTTGTATGATATAGATCAGTTTGGGTTACATTATTGAAACTGCATGAATGTCAGAAAGTGAAACATGTGTGTATTCTGTAAATCTGTATCTGTAAAGAAAGGTATAGCTTGGGCAGGAAGGTGTTTGCCAAAATTCTACTGAAATCTTTGATATTCATAAGAATGTAAAGTGTGTGAGGTAAAAAAAAAAAAAAAGTACTGTGGTCCGTGGTTGATCTGAGCACTGCAGTCGAGGTTCGGTTGATGTGCATTGGAGCCACTGCTTACACGTGAAGTCCTTCTGGGAAATTTATGTAAACTCCAGGTTCTCTCTTTCTTCAGCATCAAATCTTTCCAATGATGGAGTGAGTCAGTGCTGGTCCAAGTGGGAATTGACATAAAGGATTGAGTGGTTGTTGGTTGAGGCCAAGTGATGTGTGTCTGTCTGTGGTAATACTTCACTGTTAATGCTTGATAGTAATAATAATGAATGATGAAAACTGCTGAAATGCTTTGGCATGTGCACTTTTTGTTTAGAGCTCAGCTGGGTGAAAGGGTGCTGTCATTTCCTAAAAATGATCAGCTAGAAAGACTTAAAGTTGATGGTAGACGCATGGGAACATGAACATAGTCAAAAGCAATTTGTAGCACTAGCATAATGAGCTAATGGACCCTTGCCTTGCAAGAATAAACTTTTCTTCATTGTTGTGGTTGAGTATCAAACACAAGAAGTTTAGGGAAAATAAAGGCAGCCACAGAACATAGTCTACTAGTCTAGAATATTACAAATTTCAATACTAAGTTGCCAACTGTTCTAACAAGTTGATTGACCCATTGCCTATGAGGAAATATTAACCAGCAGCAGCTACAACTGGATACATTGAATGGGTAGGTATAGGTTGATGGTCCATCATATCATGCAGCGCCATTACTGTTGAGGAGCATCTGATCGAAGTGCCAAACACCTGTGAATTCACAATTCAACACATGAGGGAGTTATATAAGAAATAAATAAAATTAATAACCATGAGAGTTGAAAATAAAAAATAAAAAAAAAGTTTCCCATATACCATGGCCATTGCCCACTCGACGCAGCTGGGCTACATATTCAGAAATCTTCTTGATGGATTCCACCTACAAATTAAAACCATTTTGTTGGGTAAACAATCACTCTGAATGCAGATTAAACAATTCATTTCAGAAAAAAAAAATGCTTTTACCTGCTCAGCCAAGAATTCCTCCTCAACAAAGTCTGTCAGTTGTGTATCATTGTGCTCATCAGCAACCTAAGGATCATACAGATAATGCATTACAAACTCCATATATTATTTGAGTCCCATTTCTAGGATAGTATTGGAAGGCAGGAGGCATGCATGACTACTGTGAAAATAGGAAGCAGCTACCTTGTGCAATTTCAACAGTTTTTCATTTGTTAACTTCTCAAGTGACAGAGCAAGCTCCATTGCTGAAATTGAGGAGCAAGCTAGTAGTATCACTAAACCTTGTTAAAAGGAACAACACTAGACTACAAGATGGAAACATAGGAATTGAATATTAAATGAATATCATTAGAGGGGGAAAAAAAATTCAAGTAGCTCAACATACCCGTAAAATTTAGATATAAGAAAATTCTAAAGTAGCGATCAATATCGTGCCAATTTGCATTGAGTATAATAATTCAATAAGTATGCTAGTTGTACCAAGTTAAATGTTTGCATAATACTTGGTGTTACCAAAACTTTTTTAGTACGAATTATGCAAATTAGCATAATTCCCATAGCTTTGCACAGTCACTGTAAGAATTAACAATTTAGCACATTTGCTTTGACAAGAGTCCATGTCTATTATATCCCAATGTGACAACAATAATTGAAGGCATGTAGATTATATTGTTGAATAGAGGCTGACAAGTAGCCATGAAATGGGCATCTAATTATTGTGCAAGCATAACCTAGAACAAAATGATAGAAAACAGAACAATTGGCCATTGGAGCAATAACAACTTCTCTAATAGAATTTAGAGACATTATTATCAATAGAAATGGGATGTTAGACCTACCATATAATGCATCTCCTTTCTCCTGATGGTCAAAATCAGAGAGAGGCATCAGTAGAGTATGCAGCATAACTTTTCCACCTCGCTTATTCTGATTATTAACAAGAGAAAGCAGAATTTAAGTAATAGAGGGCAACTGTTTATCTTACTTAGACATTGACATGAGCAAAGTTAAACCAGACCAAAATATTGCAAATCACCTGATAATCCATCAATTTCTCAGCGTGTTGCCTCTCCTCTTCACTTGAGTCCTTGAAAAACCTGTTTGTAACCGGATATTTAGTAATGGTGTGAAACAGAACGAGGAAAACAATGAAATAATCTGAAAAGGTAGTCCATCAATATGTTGCCTACTTTGCAATGCCTTTGAGAGCAACATTGTCCCTGTCGAAGTAGGCATACATTGCATGATACACATAGGAAATGCTGTACTCCACACTGCAATTCATTAAGTGGAACAGAACATCAACGAATCAGAATCTCAACCAGCAACAGAAAATGAGAAGAAACGAATAGTATCATGTTGTTTTTCTAATCCACACATGACGAAATTTTTATCTCATCGACTCATCGTTATGTATTCACAGCGCAATGTACATTAAAAAAAAAAAACAAACAAACAAAAAAAAAGGAGAAGAAATCATATTCTCTATGACTTATCTTTTTGATAATCTGACGGAAATTGGAATATCTCTATGTTAGGCAACTCGTTATACTCAAACTAATTTATGCCACAAGCTTCATACAGAAAAATAGTACTAGCTTAGCATTTTACAAGCACAACCACACATAACCATAAATGCTTATAAAATACGGAGTAACAGATATGGAAGGAATGATACTTGATCTGATCATTGATGGCGTCCTCGCAGGCATCCTTGAACTTGTGGCGAGCGAGCGACGCATGAGAATCGGTGGAGACGAGGCGGAGCTCCTTCTTCACTTCTTCGAACGGATTGAACGGCGCAACTGCAGGGAGAGGATCCTGCTTCGATGCATTGACGATCACCAAACCACCACCACCGCCGACGGCGGCGCCAGGTCCAGCGCGCCTCTCCAGGAACCTCGCGGCAGCGTTGAAGCTCCTCCGCAAATCGAAGGAAGCGAGGGAGTGAATGCGGCCAGCGTTGTCGAACTTCAGGGCTTGGAGAGAGTTGGAAGGGGAGAATTTGAGCGACATTGTTGTTGATTCAGTGAAGGCGACAGAAGGGGGAGTGTCTGAGAGAAGAGCGTGAAGGCGATGATGTGATTGTAGATTGTTTATAAATTCGGAAGGTGGTGGAGCTTAGCTGGAAAGGGGGGGCTGCAGCGGTTGGTAAAGGCACACGTGGACGGTCCAGATTGTTGGGGATGGAAGGGGCGTGTGTTGTGCTCGTGCTTCGTGAACGATATTCATGGTCGGTAGTTACGTTGCCGGCCGGTTTCCCGGGAACTTCGGTATATTTATTTTATTTTTCAACAAAACAAAAAAACAAAATGTAACCATTAATTTAGGATGTCTGTAATGACTTACAAATTTAAACAAAAATAAGGATGTATTTGGTTTACGGGTTTAAACATCATGGATGAGAATTAAAATTATAGTTAGAACATTGAGATTTGATTATCCCTTTCATTAAAAATCTCATTCCCTAATTAAAAATGTGTATCATTCAATTTTATTGGTAATCTAATTTTTAAATTTCGATTTGTGCTTTTAAGTTTTTTTGTTCATATCCGTGCTTTGGATGCTATTATATATATTATGATCAATTGTCTTAAATTTTTTAATTAAACATCAATATTGACAATCATTCTAATTCCACCATATTACCAAACATGCAAAATACTTTCACCAAATCTACCATTACCGAGTATTTGATTATCATTCCGAATTCGATTCCCATGTGCGAACTAAACACACCCTAAAGGCTAAATCCCATTTAAAAAATTTTATACACCAAGTTAGATTGAGAATATATGGACAAGAATTAAATTCGTGGCTATGAGAGATAAATATCATTCTTAATTTTATGGTCTATATATTGACCCAAATTTGGACCAATTTGATTAGCTTGTAAATTAATAATTAAAGCTGCAAAGAGGAAGAGAGAGTGTGTGTGTATTTTGTAAAATAATGAATTGCTTGCCTTTTGCAGGGTTTATATATGTACTAGCAATACACGTAGGAAAATAATTTCTAAAATAAATTAGCATCAAATTTGGTAAATATAGACCTTCATAACTAGTGCTTAGCTTTCTCAAGTATAAAAGTCTTTTTAAACTCAATTCACTATAATGTGGTTGAGTTTTCTATATCCGTAATCAAAATATAGTCTTGCACTCTGAATTATTTTGCCTTGAGCCAAAGGTGCGTGGTCACCAAAAGTCCCAATCAAAATTGCTACCTTGAACAAGATTTGGATTGTGTTACGTAGGACCAAGGGCGACTTATTAGAAAGATTTTGTTATGATTTTCATGATTAAATTTACCTTTTGTATCCACTACCGCCCTGGTGCCTCAATGCATTTGGCAGTAGATAATTCTGACGCTCCATGAGTGCAAAGTAAATGCGTTTGGATTGGAGTATATATAGAGTATTCGAACATTTTGTGTACGGTGGGTGGAGTGCTGCGTTTTATGAGCTACCCCTCATAAATAATTAGACTTTATTTGTAGTATTAGAATTAAAATTCAAATTCAACCCGAATTTGAAATTTTGGATAAATTTGACAAGTTCTTGGATTCAAAATCATAACTATAATATATGTAGAAATAAATTTAACTCAAATAACAAATGTCAAAATTTTATATATTCTTAACTTATTGATACTAGATTTAAAAAAAAAATCTTCATTTTTAGTCTCTAGCTTGAATATTGTATATCATCTAAATTTGGTTATTAAATATTTGTATTTAGTGCATGACTATTGAATTCTTGTCAAATTATTACTATTTTTGGTCCCGTGACTATTATGTTACTTCTACATTTAGTCACAAAGTATTATTTTTACCATATTTGGTGCACGACTTTTATTCTTTTTGCTATACTTAATCCTTTCAACTAACCAAATTTTTGGTAGAAAATAATAGAAATGCATCACAATTCTAGTTCAAAATCATACATTTACACTCAAAAGCATCGAGATATTCAAGTTGATATGATATTGAGTTGAGAATGTGATAAGTTATAATAATTTTTTAAAAAAATTTTGGTAAGAAAGACTAAATAATGTGGCAAAAAAAAAAAAAAAAAGTCATGCCCAAATGTTAAACTAACATAATAGTTGTTGGATCAAAAATGAAATTAAAATAACTCATCCTGGCCCCATTTGGTCATCCTAATAAATTGTTTCATCTATTTCATTTAATTTTCACCAGCACTAGTATTAAGATCTATCACTATATTCCATTGTGTTGTCTATATGACGTTTAAATTCATATAACTTATATGACTGTCTTGTGAGATATATCAATTAAGGTTTGGTCAAAACAAATAATTGTGAGGACAAAATATGGAAGATATTTGATAGTAATACACCAAATATAAAAACTTTAATAATTTAAGATTAAATGTAAAAGATGTACAGTAATTAAGTTATCAAATATTTTTCATATCAGATATTTTTGTAAGAAAACAATGGGTTAACGACGTGACTGCCTGAGGAATTATGGATGGAACAAACAGCAACACAAAGTCACAAACTAGTTCATTATTATTTAATAATATCGACAAAATTTTTTGTAGATCATTAATAAAATGTACATTTTTAATATGCTAAATGTATATTATTTATGTACTGAATGTACATTATTTGATAGTAATCAAAATAATGTACATCAATCAAGTATTCAAATAATATAACTTCAGTACACAAATAGCGGTTCTTATATCGTGGACCGCGGTCCACAATGCATTGTGGACCGCGGATCCCCAAAACGACGTCGTTTTGATTAATGAAACATACGGATGAATTCGCGCTACTCACTTTCTTTTCATATATACTGCAGTTTCTTTTCATATATACTGCAGTTTCTTTTCTATATATACCACTAACTTTCTTTTCAAATATACTGCAGTTTCTTTTCATATATACTGCAGTTTCTTTTCAACTGTAGTTTTATATGAAAAGAAACTGCAGTATATATGAAAAGAAACTGCAGTATATTTGAAAAGAAACTGCAGTATATATGAAAAGAAAGTGAGTGGCGCGAATTCATCCGTCTATTTCATTAATCAAAACGACGTCGTTTTGGGACCGCGGTCCACAATGCATTGTGGACCACGGTCCATGATATAATTTGCGCACAAATAGTGTTCTTTTAATATATTAAAAATGTACTTTCTATTTATGATCCACACAACTAGATATGTTTAGTATTTTTGGGCCGTTGTCTGCTGCAATATAATACATTTATATTTGATAGATACCTACTTTAATCATTATACTGTGAATCATGGTATACATTACCAGAAGTCCCAATAAAAATTGCTGCCTCGCTAATTGCCTATGACAAGATTTGGATTGTGTTGGACCATGGGCAAGGGCTCCTCTAATTGAGGCAAACAACGGCAAATTATACCACTGATGAGGGTCTATCTTGCATTATAAACTCTAATTCAAGAATAAGCGATTTACGAATCGTGCTGCTCACATTGTTACTCGGGAGGTTGGTCAGGTTGCGGGGAATGGTTTGACTGATCTCCCCCTTTTCTTGTTGATTGTCTTTCTAATGATTCAATGAATTAAGTTCTTCTTCTAAAAAAAAAAAAATCCTAGTTTAAAAATAACGTTCAGACTCTGTATATATAGTTGACACATTTTGTACCTGCAGTTGACAGTTTCTGTACTTGTAATTATCATATTATGTGTCAGTAATTATCAATAATTTGTTTATATGTATAGAAACTGTTAACTGTAAGTACAAAATGTATTAACTCAAGGTACAAATTTTTTGTATCAAATTCACAATGGAATAACCCTGATCTAGGGTATAACAATTGGCAAAGGAAATAGTCGGCCAATTAGGCTGAGACTCGAATCAAGGAGTCCTTTTCGGGCACTCCCAAAAGTTGTTAAGTTATGAATTGTTTAATTTATAATCTAATATGAAATGCATGTTAATAAAAGTATTGAAACATCCATCATATTTCACGTTCAACATTTTTTGTCAGTAGATAATTCTAGATATTATTAGAAAGATTTTGCTATAGTTTTCCTTGTTTGCCGCTTTTTATATCTAATATCATCATGTATATCGATCTTAAATCACACAATATCATTATCTAGCAGTATAAATGATGAAACCATTATTGCCATGTACAATTACTACTTTAGATTTTATTTTTTTAAAGCATTTTCATTTCTAGTCTTTTTGGAGTAGTTAATTAAGGGCACAAGGCAAACACATGCATATATAAAACCAACACTAAACCAATATCACCAAATATGTATTAGCAGAAACAACTTAGCATTTTTCATACATCACTTAATTAATATAATATTCAACAAGCTAGAACAACTGTTTGACCTGTATTTTGTCCCCAAAATTAAACAACATGACCGATTCGCAACATATCTGGAACTCGCAGCAGCACTACCATTGAACTGGAATACAAAAAGTTAAGAGTCAGCCATTGTTAGGCAATCTAGGTGAAGCAAGCTATATATATATATATATATATATATATATATATATATATATGTACTTCTCATGATGGTATGGTATAGTAACTAGAAAGCTGGTCAAAGAACAAAGCTAAGACAATATATGTTGATCCCGGCCATATTGACTAAGTCGTTGACTTGATAATCACAATGTTCCAAGTTCAACTCCGACCGGTCATCTATGGTCTATGGACAACGTAATCACCTAGTTTGGAGTTTACGGTACAGTGATAGAACTAGAGATGGACACCAAAGTGCGTGGTGATTGACAATGAGTTTGGACCATATATATGTGTGTGTATGTTGATCCCAACTACATTAATCAGGCTGAGGTAACTACAATATTACAAGTTCAACTCTGGCTGGTCATGATAGAACTAGTGACAGAACTAGATCGAGATGGACACCAAAGTGGTGATTGACAATGAGTTTGGACCATATATGTGTGTGTGTATGCTGATCCCAGCTACATTAATTAGGCTGTTGACTGATTGGTAACCATAATGTTACAAGTTCAACTCTCACCGGTCAGCTATATATGAGCAATGTTATAAGTTCAATTCTCACTGGTCAGTTATATATATATATATATATATATATATGAACAACGTAACCTAGTTTGGGGTTTATCCTGTGATAGAACTAGAGATGGACACCAAAGTGGTGATTATATTGACAATGAGTTGGGACCATATATATATATATATATATATATATATATATATATATATATATACCTGGTAAACCTGCATAAGCAGCAGCTGCCCTTTCTCTCATGGTTGCATGTTCAACTTGAATGTGGAGGCTTTGTAGTTCAGCTTCCATAGAAGCTAAATGCTTCTCCATTACCTGGCTCTGTTGAAGGTGAGTGGCGTACATCTTCCTCTCATTTTCAACAGCAGCCCTGTCCTTGTCCAAACCACAACAATATATGCATTCACTTATTATTGATCGAAACAAATTAAAAGCAGATGAATGAACAGACTTTGATCTGGGTATAGGGGGACATAAAAAGTAAAATGAAGAACAAAACTACATCTATACATAAAACTGTATTATCATTCAAGTTTCACACATTGATCTAGGTATTGTATTTAAATATGAACTCAAACTTAGAATCATTCACATACTGTTAAAGGAGAAAAAAAAAACTTTCTTAGGAGATACTAGCTCTGATACCATGAAAATTAGTCTACAGGTATTTAGAACAGATAAATAAATGTACGAAGAAAATGTCAGCCACATGTAGGCTTAACATAACATACAAATACTAAGCAAGAATCAACTAACCCTAGCTATACTAGGCCAGAACTCAAGGTTCAATTAGATGAATGCATGCTAAGATAATTTGTTTTAATTAGTAATCAAGCCAATAATTTGAAGAACTTAGCTAGGATTGCCCCAATCATTGTTTTAATTAGATCTATAAATGGCAAATGTGTATTTTATTCAATGAATTATTGTTATATATCTCTCAGGCTAGCTAGGGTTCTCTTTTCTTCTTGTTTCTTCTCAAATTGTTGATCAACTTGTTTAGCATTTTCTCTGCAACTTTAACATAATTGCCAATCATCCAGTGTATATATGTATGTATAAATATGGTGCTTGTAACCCTGGTAAAAGTGTGATATATATACCTTCCTCTTTGAACTTCGTTTTGCACGGTTTCGATCTCAGCTTTGATCGCCTGAGACTGCTTCACCTCCGGGAGAATCCTCATCATTTCATCGCCGATCTCCTTCATCTGAGCAACGAGCTCGGTTCGTTGGGCGTTAAGTTTCTCAACATCGGCGGTGACCTGGGCCCACTGAGTTCGGAGTTTGTCGGCGGCGCGGATATCGACTTCCATGATAAGCGATTTCTCGAAGACCTCGCTCAACTGAGCATCCGCCTCCGCCTTGACGGCGGAGGCGGTGGCGGAGAGGCGCCGGAGCTCCTGATTGGCGGCGGCGAGCTCCCGCTTGAGTCTGAAGCATGAGATGGCGAGGCGCTCGTTTTCGTGATAGAGGGTTTCGATATGGCGTTGCTGGGAAGCTATGCGGGGGTCCTCCATCATCATGAGCTCCTCCTCCTCCGGGTGAGCTCCGGCGCGGCGGATGTTCCGACGGCCGTCGTCGAATTCCGGCGGCTCGCCCCGGAGCGTAAATGCATTTGGCGGTGGATAATTCCGATCGTCCATCAGTGCAAAGCAAAGCAAATGAGCTTCGAAGCTACCTGAAATTTTTTATATGTGGCGAATGCTGTGTAATCATCCGTAAATTACAGCGTGGACCCCAGTCCACTCCGGTGTGTCATATACATGATAACGCCTGTCTAAATTATATTTTTGTAATTCGAATAATATTACATGTAATCTCATTTTTTACCCATAATTATACAATTGACTCGAATCCATCTTACAAGGTGGATTCGTCACAATTTATATACTGAATGTTCACAATTCAAATTATGAACATTCAGTATGTAAATTGTGTATTTTAAACCTGGGTTCACAGAATAATTTATACTCCTTATGGCATGTTTTGATTGCTTAGGTGGTTATAATGTTTATTCATTTTTCTTTTTTCCCTCCAATAAAATTTGAATACAAGTTAGAATAAAATTTGAGGGTATAAATTTTTAAAATTCATATAATAATTTTCTTGTAATTAATATATGGCTATAATTAACTGATTATGAACGAGCAATTAAATTACTTACAAAAGAAAGAAAATTCACGCATGGTGGACCGCCACCTACCAATTCTACTATCACTCGTATATGCTTACCTAACTTCAATCACTTCACTACCGTTACTTTTACTATGTGTCTATGCACCAATATGACTACATTCATTTCTATTTTCTGTTGTTTAATTTTTATATTATTATTTACTCAATTCTTCATTTACTTATTTCAATATAACATGCTTGCATCCACTCATAATTAGACGTTATTTATATTATTAGAATTAAATTCAAATTTACCCAAAATTTAAATTTTGGGTAAATTTGATAAGTTATTGAGTTCAAAATTATAACTATAACACAATATATATATATATATATATATATATATATATATATATATATATATATATATATATATATATATATAAATTTAAATCAAATATCGAATGCCAAACTTTTTGATACGAGATACGAAGTAGATTTTTTTCTTCATTTTCAATTTCGTGAATATTGTATTGTATATCTTCCGAATTTGGTTAGTATCTATGATTTTTGTCTCATGACTATTATGTCACTTTCACATTTATTTAGTCATAAAGTATTAATTTTTACCTCATTTGGTGTGCGGATTTTATTTTTTTGCTATACTTGGTCCTTTGATTTGGATTTTTTTTTTTTTTTTTTTTTGCCATACTTGGTCCTTTGACCAAATCTTCGATATCTATACTTTCTCAACACGTTGAAGCACAAAGAGTCAATATCGTCTTCACCGATGCTGGATTTCATGACTTCCCAATATCAAACCTAATTTTCCTACTATGAGAATATGAGTAATTTGGGAGCTTATAATACTTTTGTGTTTTAAGGATATGATTGATGCTTCACGAAAATAAAATGGAACAATCTTATCATAATTCTTGTTTATTGATTACGAAAATAGTTTGAACCTGAATTTTTAAGTACATTGCCAATAATCCATTGGTTAATTGTTTCTCCTAATTTTGTGATTATTATAGCATCAAAATTGTAATACTCCTAATCTGACCCATTCCTTTATCATATAGTTTATCCCTCATTTAATTTGCATCATTTATTTTCATTCATTAATCATAATTTACTTGAATTCTTGTAAATTTCAATACTTCATTGCCTAGAATTTTACTTTTCACACAAGTACGTGTCATAGTTTCAATCCTCAGTGGAACGACATTCACACCCTCATTTTTACTATCACCATTTTACTTATCAAATGTTCTGTTAACCGATCAAAGAAAAAAGTTTAATTAATCATTTTTCAAATGAACTTTTCCGGTTCACTTAATGGTTACAATTTTTTATATTTTCATTAACGATTAATTTAATTCAAGTCAAAGACATTGTGGTTTAGTGACACTCGATTACACTTCCACATGCGATGAGTGGGTTCGAGCCTCAATTTAAATAAATATATAAAATCTAAAAAAAAATTATCTCGAATAGTTCAGCCCTGCGACCAGCGACCTGCGTGCCTGCGTGCTCCGTCTCCACCAGTCCTCCCTCTGCTCCGACCTGGCGACCATAGGCTGGCTGCGTTCTCCTTCTCCACTCTGCGTTACATTTCATCTTCAATTCCAAGTTACCGCCTGCGCCAACTATGCGGAATGCAACTAATAGGAATAACAATCCTGAGGGCTCAGAGGTTCTGTGGAGCATTACGTCGAACATTTGTCATCACATCGCCCGACCCCAAATTTCATCTTCGTTTCAGTTTCTGCACGCAAGTACCAACTTCATCTCTGGATTCTGGATCAGAGAATGAGCATATTGTAGCGGGAGAAGATGCAGGAGTAAATAGCTTGAGTTCGAGGATAGAAAAACTGCCCAGGGGAGAGCCGATTGGGTCAGCCTTCCAGAGCTGGATGGGCGATGGCTTCTCCATTCACAGAGGCCATATCTTCCATACTATCAACCGTTTGCGCAGGCTCAATTCCACCAAACGCGCTCTTGAGGTTCATTTTTGTCTCCATTGATTTTGCATATTCTTCAAACGGATGCCTGCCATGTGTTTGAAATAATTACTGAATGAATATTTGCTAAGAATTCACCCTAAAATTTGACAGGTGATGGAATGGGTAATTAGGGAGAGGCCATACAGGCCCAAGGAATTAGATTATTCGTATTTACTGGAATTCACTTCTAGGCTTCACGGAGTATCGCAGGCTGAGAGTCTGTTCTGTCGAATTCCCTCTGAATTCCAGAATGAGTTGCTCTACAACAATCTTGTGCTTGTGTGTCTGGACAGAGGGTTGATAAGGCTTTCACTAGCATATATGAAGAAAATGAGGGAGCTTGGTCATCAGATATCACATTTAGTGTTTAACCGCCTTATCATTCTACACTCGTCCCCTGGTCGAAGAAAGTCGGTTCCCAAAATCTTAATTCAGATGAAAGCTGATAAGGTCACTCCGCATGTTTCCACCTTTAATATTCTGTTAAAGATTGAAGCTAATGAGCACAATATTGAAGGTTTGGTCAAAGTGTGTAATGATATGAAGAGAGCTAAAGTGCAACCAAATGAGGTAACTTACTGTATTTTAGCCACTGCCCATGCTGTGGCAAGGTTGTATACGGTGTGCGAGGCTTATGTTGAAGCTGTTGAGAAGTCTGCAACTGGGAAAAACTGGTCAACATTGGACATTCTTGTTATATTGTATGGACATCTGGGGAAGCAGAAGGAACTGGAGAGGACTTGGGGCATTACCCGAGAACTTCCTCATGTTAAGTCTAAGAGTTACATGTTGGCTATTGAAGCGTTTGGGAGGATTGGAGATCTAAATCGAGCTGAAGGTCTGTGGTTGGAAATGAAATTAGAAAAGGGTTTGAAATCAATTGAGCAGTTCAACTCAATGATAGCTGTGTATTGCAAGCATGGTCTAGTAACCAAAGCAACTGGGCTGTATAAAGAGATGGAGGCATGTGGGTTGAAAGCAAATTCTATAACTTTCCGACATCTTGCTTTGGGTTGCTTAAAAGCAGGAGGGTTAGTAAAGGAAGCTATGAAAACTCTGGATCTGGGGATGGATATGACAACAAGCATAAAGGTGAAAAGATCAATTCCATGGTTAGAAACTACCCTTTCAATAATTGAAATTTTGGCAGATAATGGTGAGCTTAAAATGGTTGAGACATTGTTTGAAGAATTGAAGAAAGCAAAATATACCAGGTACACGTTTGTGTATAATGCATTGATTAAGTCATATGTGAAGGCAAAAGTATATGACCCAAATCTTCTCAAAAGGATGGTGTTAGGAGGGGCCAGGCCAGATTCTGAGACTTACAGTTTACTGAAGCTCATTGAACAATTTCAAACATGATCCCAAACTGGATGCTTTTTAGGCTTTCCCTTGAGAATTCATTAATGCTTTCTGTGCTGCTTTGGCTACAGGGATTTTATTTGTTCCTAGATATGGATCAGAGCTAGTCTGGATTTTTTAGGAAAAAGAAAATGATAAATTATACGAACATGAGTTGTTTGCTTCACTCAGTGAGTTGGGAAGTGAAACTAACAATGCATAGAACAAGGTGTAGATGCATTCAGTACTTTTTCACCAGATGGATGTTTCTCCTCCAACTCATCATTCAATAATGTGTATGATTTTCTTTCTCTTTCTTTCTTTATAATGATTGCTTTACTTAATGAGAGATTATGTTGATGCATTTTGTGCTCCATCTTTTTCTTGAGTTGTTTTTAACTCTATCACTTGGTAAATTCTTGAATCATGTTTAATACAGCCCCTAGTCATCCTGTCTTTTGAAAGGAACGGCTGAAAGGAAACACTTGATAAGTTGCCTATAAGGTTATCAAGATTTCTTTCCACTTTCAAATTGTTACACAAATATGGCTTGCCTAGTCCTCCTGTCTTTAGTGACGAGGGAACTCACAGTCATTACTTGAAGGTTTTTTTTACTAACAATAAAAAGCATGGGTGGTTTTTTTAGTGTTGGGGGATGGGGTTTTTTGAGGGTTTTTATTCCTGCAAGGGGTGTTTTTTTGGCAGAGAAAAAAAGGGTGTGTGAGAACACGCTGCACCCAGCAGGCGCTTTTCAAAAACGCTCACCAGGGGCACATCAGTGTGGCCGCCAACTGGCAGCCACTTTGATTTGATTTCAATTGCCGTTGCTAGCAACAACAATTTTGGTCCCAGATGTCTTTTTCCAGCCTTCCATGATTGGAATGGAAGCTGCTGGCATTCATGAAACTACATATATACAACTCAATCATGAAGTGTGATGTTGACATGAGGAGGGATCTTTATGGAAATATTGTCCTTAGCAGTGGTAAGTACCACCATGTTCCCTGGTATTGCAGATAGAATGAGCTGAGAAAGGAAATCACTGCCCAAGCCCCAAGCAGTATGAAAATCAAGGTCGTTGCTCCACCTGAAAGGAAGTACAGCGTCTGGATAGGAAGCTCCGATCCATTTTGGCATCTCTGATCTGAGTACTTTCCAGCAGGTGAGCTAGCTAGCTAGCTAGCTCATGCAAATTTCAATTGTCGTCCATTTGCGATGCTGTTAGATCAGATTTTATTTCGAGTACTAAAGAGTTACAATTGTTGTCATGTGGCAGATGTGGATTGCAAACACTCTTGGTTTTGCCTTGCTCTTCTTCTTAACCACCATCAAGAGTGTGTTGACTGAGTGGCTCATTATAGACAATTCACATTCCATCACAAACACTAGCTTATAAATGAAGATTTTACTCTAATTTAAGTATCACTTTATAATTGTTTATAGAGTCGATGTGGGATTGTATCAGACTAGCTTCGTATAAATGATGAAGCAAAAGCCTTGGGAAAGCAAGAGGCCACACCAAAGCTAGCTCAGGTGCGTGAGTTGTTGCTCTCTTAAACTACTACTTAGGGCAACTACAATAATGACTTTTGCTCACTTTTGAGGAATTTTTAGCTTATGTGGAGAAGAGTGGATGTTTGGTGATTGCCTGTACGAGATGATTTTTTGTGAGGTTTGCAGGAGAGAGAAAATGGAGAAAAGAGGCGCAACCACATGCGTGACCTACATAGATAGTGCCTAGTCACTACAGGCGCTCCTGCTTAAGTTTTTTTTTTTTTTTCTTTCTGCATCAGACCTTTTTTAAAATTCTTTATTTCTTCTTCTTTCTTCTTTCACTTTCCTAATTAACACTTCAAGAATCACAAAAAAAATCACTACTGTTGAAGATGCCCATACTACTAATTAGTAATTACTCATTACCATTCATGCATGGAAGCTGTCAAAATGTAGATAGATAGGTACGTGGTTTTTAGAATTCAATAAGATTAATAAAAACATCATCCATTGTCCCAATAATCGAATCTTTGCTACAGAGAAAAAAAAATCGAATCTTCCATTTCACCAAAGCCCGCATTTAATGTTTGCATTGGACCTCGCATGTTTTTTATATTTTCTCTACAACGCTGAAAATGTCTGTTTTTCCTTGAAACGTGCTGTGCTCAACTGCTCACTACCTTAAACAAATGCACATTACCAGATATTTGTATAACAAAAATAATATGTTTAGTGTCCCGAAAAGGGTAGTAATCGAATAAGCGGATCGAAATATGATTCTCGTATTGTGTTAAGTAAGTATATAGAAATGAAGTCGTATTTTTATTTGGCCTTCTAAACTTTTGATTCTCTTTCTAGCACTTGCAAACTTCAATTGTCAATTATGCAACTTACTCTCATACCATTTGTTGTTAGGACGAAATGCTTATCATTAAGTCAAAAGCTATAATAAATAATGCACAACTTTATTTCCTGCTTATATTTGTATACTGGTTCCATTTCGATAACATTATGTTACACTCGGCCCTCTAAACCTTCACTAAACACGGTTATATTATTTTTAAACATATGTTCTATTGAAGTTTAGAGGTATAAGTTTACCATTTGGCTAGTGGTGTGTATGTAAAACATTACATAAGATAAATTACACGCAATGTGTGTGGTGAACTCTTTTTGAACAACAGATAGTTCTCTTAAATCACCTAATGGACCATTGAGTTATCATGATTTATTCTCTGATCTAGTCTCATGTTGAATCGGAGTGTTGGAGTCTTAAGAGTGATGAATTTTGCTTTTTTTTTTTTTTTTTTTTTTTTTTTTTTTTTTTTTTTTTTGGCAACAATAAGATAAATTAATAGGGAGTGGAGTATAAAGAATGGCTAAGCTACTAGGGAAAGAGAGCTGTTTTCCTCGGAATAGAAGAGTAGAAGTTTGGAATCATGTGGAAGGCATTAAATGATTGAAGAAGAGTGAGAATCAATCCATCTTATTAATTAGTGCTTATAATTTAATAATAATAATAATAATGGTCTTATATTAATATATTAACTTAGGAGAATCACTTCAGAAGCCTCGTGATACATACATTTATTAATTACACCTTGCAAAGCCACAACAGTACAGTTTTGGAATCTTTTCATTTAATTTCTTCCCAACCAAATCCTTAAATTTCTTTTGCATGTGATTGCTGCCTTATGGAATTACATACTATATTTAAACTTGCATTCTTAGCTTGTTGCTAGTCGTCACAGAATGCAGTGTTTAAATTTATTAAAGGCTAAAAAAAAATGTATGAGTTTAGTTTTATTGTACGTATTAGTGAATAAACATTTAAGGACCGTACCTACAGACTAGTTGAGGCATATCATGCGATTTACTTTTTCCACTATGTATTCTTTAGGTCAACAGCAATAAAAAAGCCCTTAAGATTGGAGCAATATAATTGTATTTTTGAATTCTTGATGATTTGCACTTTTATATTATGATGCACAAAAGACTTTTCAAGAAGTGTTTTTATATTTTCTTTCCAAAAATTCAAGGAAACTTTGTTTTTGTAATTTTTTTTGAGAATTTATTTATTAAAAGAAATTAGTAGAGAATTGAGGAAGATAATATATCCTTGTCGTTGAAGATTTCATTGACCATTGAGCCACAAAAAGAAAAATGCTAACAGTATATGGAAAGGACAAAAGTTGAGATTGGAAGTCTAGAATCTCAAAAGTAGAATTGCCCGTTGACTTTTTACAATCTCAGTTTATGTACCAATCCTAGCTAATAGAAAACTAACTAAAATTTCATCAGGTATACTAATACATACTCTCAAATAATAATTATAATTTTTTAACCATTCAAAAAAAGGAACTAATTATAAATAAGGCTAGCATTTTTCATTCGGACTACAATCAACTAATTTTAATATTAACTCAACGATTTGTAACAATTAATAAGTGGATTGTTAATTTTACTACTGCAAAATTTTATAAAAAAAGAAAAGTATTTTTTACTATTAATTATATTATTTCATGCATGTTACATTTTATAATATTTTCTTGATTAGCATTGCTGCTCATATCTTCAACTTCATTTTCATTTGTTACGTTATTGTAAGTTCTTGAAGGTAACTCCAATAATATAGGTTTCAAATTTCATATTTAAAATAATAATAATAATAATAAACTCGATCTATATGCATGTTGCCGAATAAAAAATAAAAAACCTCACAACTAAGTCCATTTAATATGTTGGTGACCCTTGTTAGATGGTAGCATGTGAGCTAAACCCCCACCCCACCCCCACCTCCCACCCAAAAAAAAAAAAAAAAAACCGTCTCAAAAGGGATGACCGAGTGGTGGAGTATGATTCTCGTACTAGAATGTGTTTACAAACTATTACGCAGAAGCGGAATTTACCAAGTACACATCTTCAAATAATGGCTGCAAATTTCTCTTGTCACTCAAAAAGAATGAAAATCTTAATTAAGTATTTCGGATTGGGTTTGACTAATCTTGGATACTTTATGATTTGTATCTATGAAATATTTGATGTTTCCATGTGAATGTCACCAACAAACATTCACGTCGAGACCATCTATCCTTTCTATCTCTTGCTTGGGGCTAGGTTTCCACATCGTTTCACTTCCCCCCATCTTGTTTACTAAACCCTAACCCTAGATGCTTAGTCATGAATTTATTGCTTTTGTCTTATTATCCATTTTTTTTTTAATTCAATTACTTTAGATAAAATTTCATCACAATCTAGAATAATAAATCCGAATAAGCTTAATCAAAATTATCACAACAAAATATAGACACTTCAATTTGATTAAAAAACATTGCAACCTAGTCTCAAGGACCTGACTCATATAGTGACCCATAAGACTGGCCTTGGCTTGGCTTTGAGGACTCTATTTGAGTAGAATCTACCAATGACCAAAACAAGTATGGAGGCACATCAAATTCTTTCAATGACAAGAACAAAAAAAAAAAAAAAAAAAAAAGTATATAAGCATATTTCGTGATTTACCTTCTTCATTAGCCTTACATAATATTTTGATTGAGACAATAAGGTTGAAATTGACACCATTGCAGCAGGGAGCCTACCAAATTACCAGTACTTAACTACGAATTTAAGACTTGATTTTATGCCCGTCGTTTTGTTATTTATTGTTAGAGAACAGAGATGAATGAAATCACTTTGTAACATTTTCGATAGCGTAGATCACCAACTTAAATCTATCTTGCACTTTGGCGGTGGTCAACTTTCCACCATGTTAAATTGGTTTTTATTTTCCACCCTGAAATGACATAATTTTCATTTACGGTTAATTTCTTATTGTTTATTGCCATCGTTTTAAGTAGGAGATCGAGTATGCGAATCAAGCTATTCAGGTTCGATTTTATAAATATTTTAATTTGATTTGGCTACTGTAAAGTTGAGAAGAATTTGAGATGGAATAATTTAAGTAACTAATCGACTGATCGAGCCAAATTCAATATCTTATACTCAATTTTAGCAACTTGCAGGTCTACTTGAACTTTTTTTTTGAACTTTTTTTTTATTAATATAGATATAATATTACAAATTTAGCTAATATATTTATGTATTCATATTAACATATATTATAAATATCATAATCGAGATGTGATATTTAGTTTGTTATGATATTTGTTTGTAAATTACTTATTATTATTATTAAATTTTGTAAAAAAAAAAATAAAATTAGTGCTCAATTGAGTCCAATTGTACTGTAATAGTTTAAACTTGAGTTGAGTCCAAATTAAATTTAAAAAAAAAAAAAACTAATTGAATTCGAGTTTCAATTTGTTTGAATCTAGCTTAACATAATTTTGAACATCGAACTATTTATACTCGATCACCCCTAGTAAGGCTATTAGTAACCTAAAAGCTAGGCTAATTTTGTAATTATAACCAATCTTAGAAACTTGATTGTCCATCACTATCTTTGCACCTTATGAAAATACACTTTGAACCATGTCTTACGTAATATTTTAAAAAATTACCAAAATAAATAAAGGATGATTGGACTTGATGGTCATATTATATGGTGGAACAATTCTTTGGAGTATTATAAATAGGTATTCCCACCTCGTTATCTTTCAATTCAGACCAGACTACACTCTTTATTTTCTTCTCTCTTCTTAATTGCTAAAACTAAAACCCCTTTTGGATCATATATTCGTTGAGAGATAAGAGGAAGAAATGGGAGGGAACTCCCCCTGTGCCTCGTGCAAATTGTTACGACGTCGTTGCGCTAAGGACTGCATCTTTGCCCCTTACTTCCCTCCCGATGACCCCCACAAATTCGCCATTGTTCACAAGATCTTCGGCGCCAGCAACGTTAGCAAGATGTTGCAGGTTTCTTCAATTCTTTTCTTATCTATTTTTTCACAAAAAACACATGTATGTTAGTGCACATATTGGATGGGTTCGGGTGATATTTAGTTGAAAAACTTGTTGGAGGATTAAAATGGATAAGAAATTTAAAGTCAAAAGACATATAGAAAAAATAAAATGAACAATAGTCGGATACTATAAGTGCAAATGTCAAGATCAAAAGTGAAAAAATTAACATGCATATTGTGTTATGCAACTATATATGGTGTATGCAAGGTAGAACATGGCATTAGACTAATTATATATGCAACTATGGTGTATGCAAGTTGAATACTCCATTTCAAGCTTAAGCTGATAATTGAATTGTAGATTTACATTTATCTCATGTTTGATGGGCTCTAAGCAATATGTGGACTATAAATTTTTTTTTACTCAGTGATGCAGAAATTTATGCATATGTTCTATCTCAATTAAAAGGCTAAGGATTGCAAGTTTATGCTTATATATATGCGCTCAACAATTCTATTATATATGTCAGGAAGTTCCGGTGAAGCAAAGAGGCGACGCGGTGAGCAGTCTGGTGTACGAGGCTGACGCGCGTGTGAGAGATCCGGTGTACGGATGCGTGGGCGCCATCTCGTATTTGCAGAACCAGGTTTCCCAGCTGCAAATGCAGCTCGCCGTCGCACAAGCCGAGATACTCTGCATCCAGATGAACCACCAAGACCCTGCGCCGCCAACTTTCCCCCTCGACCACCAGAAATCGCTTCTTTTCTCGCCGGAAACCGCCGCCGCCACCGCTAACTTCGGTACTAACCTTCAGCAGTATCTCAACTTCGCCCCCTCTAGCACCGCAGTTATGCAAGACCCTCTCAAGAGAGAGTCCCTCTGGACATGACAAAAAAAAAAATAAAAAAACAAGCGGAAAATATTACATGTACTCTCATTTTTTACTGCTACATACAAAATTTTAATGTAGACACTTCTATTGGACTACATGATAAAGTAGTTTATCAGAGTCCATCACATTATAGAGTAAAATTGATGGAGTAAAATTTGAGAGTACATGTAATAAAACTTTGACCATGATAAATCTGAATTAGGTGGTACATGGTATTGTATGCGGTGAAAAAAAAAAGGAGAGAAAAATGACATCCTTATTTTAATTTAAAGTCATTTTATTTCTCCTAGATACTTACGTTTTTTTTTGTGGGGGAGAAATTCTTAGGTGCTTATAGAATATAATTTATTTTATTGTGTCGGTCTTTGCTGACATTTAAAGTAAAAATATAAAATTCGACTAGTAGGATTCGATGTTTTGGAAAAAGATCTGTATTCTATAAACGTTTAAGAATTTTTTTCGATCCATTGTAACTTTTTGATTCTTTAATTTTGTTGATAATATTAATTAATTTCATCATCTATATTATATAGTTTGTTCATTTGTAAGTGTGTATTATTGCTATTAAGTGATGGAGATTTAAGTAAAAGATTAGAAAGTCAACTCTAGCATGTGAGCGCCGTGAGGTGAGCATGGGGTGATAGTAACGTTTGACGTTTACTTATAGTGGTCAACAATTTAAAGCCATGACTTGATCCGACGGTGACAATTTCCCTTACAATATATTCAAATTTACAATATTGCCTACATGGAGCATAATTCTTCGTATGATACTCCGTATATAAGGTTACGCATTTTATTTTTGTCAATACGTTCTTAATCGAGTTCGTCATATAAAGTCTTTACAGTATGATTTACCTCTTATGTATGATTTGTAAACTATTATATAAAAGTGGAGTTTACTCAATGCACACTCTCGAGCAGTGGTTGCCGATTTATCTAATCATGAAAAAAAATCCTATTGATTTTATGTGGCAATATATAATTTGTCCTTTCTGTATTTGATTAATAAGTAAATTTCATTGTAGGGGGTCCTTTCGAACCTGAGATCTCTCGCATGAGAAATCACAGCTATGCCGTTTGACCACAAGAAATAGAACAGGTTTTATTACCATGTTAGAAAATGAACCTTTTGTGGTAAAATTTTAAAAAAGAATATTATTATAACTGCAAATTAAAGCTCCATCTCAACTAAAAGCCACGCCCAAATCCACCGCAACACGTGGAAGTCGCTTATTGAGGGTGACGCGGAGATTCGAACCCATGATCTTTTGGGTGGCTCTGATACCAAATTAAAGCATGTGCTCCATCTCAACTAAAAGCCTAAGCTGATAGTTGGACTGCACATATTATATTTATGTATGCTCACACTGCAGATTAAAAGTGAAATTAACTCGTTTTAATTTCAACATTTTGTGCAAAAACTACTGGTTTTTAGGATTTTTTCCATTTTTATTTATTTATATTATTACCACGACCCTTTCAAGTTTCAACTATTGAGAAATCATATTTTTAGAATATTCACGGATATTTAATAGCATTCAAACTAATTATTTGACTTTAAAAAAATAATAATAATAATAATAATAATAATAAAACGAAATATGCATTCGACTAAGGTCCAAACATTACAAAAAAAAAAAAACGAGGATGATCAACTCATTCCTTATAATTAGACATAGAAAAATTCTCTCTAACTAGCGTGTGAGCTACTCTATTTGCTGACCATTTAGCGAGCGAGATACACACATTTAAAAAATACAAAGTACAAATTAATTTCACTTATATCACGTTTTTTTGGTTACGTTATATTGGACTAATTTTTAGCTTTGACAACATGCAGCTGTGGAATCTTTGACCGACATATAGCATAAACAACATCATTCTATTCGGAAAAAGAAAAATATAAAATGGATATATTATATATTAGTGTCTTACTTAAGTTGCAAGTTAACTAGGCTTATTAAGTTATGGAAGTTGTAAGTTTATCATATTCGAGAGGTAACACAACGCAAGAGAATCAACACGTACTAATTCTGTTTATGCTATTACGGGGTTCTCATATTTAAGTTTATTCACTTAATCGTTAGATTACAAATTAAATATATCTAACATTTTGTACCTAAATATTACAGCTCAATTATTACCAATATCTGTTTAATCGAGACCATCATACATATATAATGTTATGGACTATTATAGAAGAGCACGATGTAATATTACAAGTCTTTCCTGACTCAAAAAAAAAAAAATGGTTACATCGTAGGAATTAAATGTAATTGTTTTTATCCCCAGTAGGTGTACTAAAAAGTCTTCCCTGAATTCTGAAAATTTTTGTAGCGCTTGCATGAACGTTTTTTTATTCCTAATAATTTTCAAAGCGACGCTTTTGATTGTCTTGTTATGGTCAAAGAGTTTGAATTATCAAATAATTTGTAATAATTAAGATTACCTTCTAGCCCTCGAGCCTCAAATGGGAGTTTTTATTATACTGGATAATCATTTTGATAGATTGTTTGCGTTATAAGGAATCGAATGATTTATCATTCTTTTCACTTTTTTTTTTTTAAATATGTATAATATAAGGTAATATAAACTACAAATGATTCTGTTTTCAAAAAAAAAAAAAAAACTACAAATGATTCTAATAACATATAAAAATATTAGGGGCCAGGTTGCATGCATGTACTTGGAAGGCAGTGATCCAAATAGGAGATTAAGACCAACGCCATTAATAGTAAATTAAAATCTATTTAGAGTTTTTGTTATTAGTGCCAACAAGGATATGTGGAGAGAGAAAGAGAAAAAACTGAGATGCAGAAGGTGTATGGCACGCCCGATGTTGGTGTGTAATCTTTTACTATGTCTGTCTCTATAATAAACACTCAAGTCAGAACCCTAACTACTCTACGTATTACAAAAGCTAATTCAAGAGTAGCCGTTTGATCTCAA
Organism: Ipomoea trifida; assembly: GCA_003576665.1. Lineage (NCBI taxonomy): Eukaryota > Viridiplantae > Streptophyta > Magnoliopsida > Solanales > Convolvulaceae > Ipomoea > Ipomoea trifida. Next base: position 16,735,941 of record CP025657.1, read on the forward strand.
TTTTAAGTACGTTTTCACAATTATTTCTTGTAAAGCCGATGTGAGCTAGGTCATATCAAAATAGCCCAAATTCCCAAAACTCTACCATAATACTAGCTTGAAGGCTTGAAACAATCCTCAACCTATATTTAAAATCGTCTAGCCATTTTTCATTCACACTCCTAATGATGCCCCACGCAATAGTTACACCATGCTAACTTTTCACATATATCTGATTTTGATATCAAATTAAAATACATATATACATATTTTGTTCAAAGTAACAGGTTAAGTTAATAGTTAAATTATACATTTATATATTTGTATAATTGTATATATATCATGCTCAACCTATATATCATGTGACACTTGCATTACCCAAAAGACAGCATAAATATTCATACAAGAAATACATCAATCTATTGTGTTGGGCCCATATATACTAAAAACTAAATAAAGAAATGCATCTATTGTGTTGGGTCCATACTAAAATTTGGGTACGTGTTCTTTCATGCAACAGAGATCGGAATTGACATAAGATTAAGACTAATGCTACACACTCCAAATTTTAAACTCCTTTTTTTTTTTTTTTTTTTTTTGCAAAAAAATAACTCCATTTGCTATTCCATGTCTATGTGTTATATTCTGATTCGCCCGGTCTACAATTTTTATTACCCCCTTTCCCTTCTAACAATAAAGTCACAATCCATGGCAAAAATTAAGTGACGAGAGAAACTTACAACTATTACCTGAAGATGTGCACTGGATATGATAAATCCAACATTATATTGTATTGTGATTCAATTTAGATTGTTCATCGACTCAAACTAAGAATTACTCTTATGGGGAATCGAAATTGTGACATGACGGAAGTTTTACTCCATAGAATTGAAGTCGTATATTATTTTCCTCGATGATAATTACCCCAGTTAATTCTCGTAAGTTTTAACCCAAATTGGTTGAGTTTCATGTGCGGGCATTTGATGCCCACTTCAACTCCCACGTTGGAAAGATTCATGAACTAAATCCTACACCAGTCACTTCCACAAGACTTTCTTGCAAAGTGAAGTGAAGTGAAGATACAACCATTACCATGTTTCTCAATGTTCATCATTCTCCTTCGTTTACTCCATCGGGACACTGACTAGAAAAAACTGCCTCATCAGTTATCACCATGAAACCATTGTCTCAACCACTGGTTTGGATTTGCCATTTGTCTTTTCAGACAACCTAATTGGGAAATGTGTGTGGTCGTAGATTGATATATAATGTAGCTAATAAATTGACATTTATGTTTATATAATATATATATTCAATGTTAAAACCTTGTGATTCGGTGACATCAAATTGCAAACTCATATGAGAGGTTTTATGAGTTCGAGTCTCGGTGGAGGGGATCTTTCTAATCCATAGGATGGATTGTGTAATAGTTTTATATTTTGATTTAAAAATATTATATTTTTCCTTATAAGTAATTAACATTTGTTAACATTATTTATAATTGTTATAAGGTAAAATGTAATACTTTTACCTCAAAATATAAAAGCATTATTACATTTCTCGTCAAAAGTATTACAGTTTCACTTATAAATAACAAACTACTTTTTATTCATAATTAGTATTATATTTTTCAGTATAAGTATTACATTTTCATACTGACCCAACCCGACATGTTTCATAGAAAATATAAGGATAAATTAGATATTACCAAATTAAGTTATTCCTGAAAACTCGAAAATAACCTAATACCATGGCCCCTTTCGAAAAACTTGAACCCTTACAATGGGAATAGATCATTCCCGCAAATACTATCCCTGAGATTAAAATGACTTATAAAACAACTGAATATTTTTATTTTCAATAGTGTTATTCTATTCTCAATCCATTCTATATATAATATGTTTGTATATTATATGATCAATAAAGCGTCTTTTAATTTGTTAATATATGCATCCTCTTATTAAGGTTGTAGTGGGATTGCTGCAGAGGTTTATCTTAATTTGGACCAACCAAGATCTCATTTGCATTCTAGTTCAAAAAGATATGTTAATCATTGCAATTTGATACTCTTTGTGATTGCATTATATGTGTCATGCCCTCACATCATCACTACCCAGCAGCACTTCGATAGTTTTTATTACTTTTTCCATCATCCCTTTAATGCATTGATTAATGGACCACATATTTTACATATCTTCATCATACACCTTCAGGAGAAAGTCAAAATAAATTGCACAAATAATTGGTTTTGGGCCTGGATATTGTGTTTAATTAGCCCAATGGGCCCAAATAGTAAAGAAAGGCCTTCTAAACCAAATCCGCTGGGGATTTCCGGTTCCGTAGAGCGGGTAAAAATAGTTTTATTATAAAGGCGACTCCACTGGGGATCGAACCCAGAATCTCTGGTTTCGTAGACCAGCGCCTTATCCATTGGGCCATGGAGTCTTGTTATTTAGTTTCTTGATCTGCTTATATAAATCGCCTTATGAGATGTGTGTAAGTAAAACTAAGTATAATTGGAGGGTGATAGACAAATTTTCTAGATTCCGAATAAAATGTAAATTTTTAATATATTAAAAGTATGTTATTTGTGAATATACATTATTTGATTGTATATAAAAGAATGTATTTTTGGTACATAAATAATGTACCTTTATTATATTAAAAATGTTTTTTTTTTTTTTATGATCTACATAATTGTGTGTAGTGGCGGAAACAACGTTAAAATTCAATGGCATCAATATACTAAATTTCATATTACTCTCAATAGAAATATAAATATAAGTTACATTTATAAATAAATGTCTTTATTTTACAATTGTCCACAACGCATTTTCATATTTAGAAAACGCTGTATAATTTTTTCTTTAGCAACGCTTTCAAACACATCACTTTCAATAAAAGTAATCAAATAATCATTCATCAAATTATCTCCAATCTGATTGTGCAATCTGCTCTTCACTATCTTCATTGAAACTCTTTCAACACTTGTATTCGCCATCGGTAATATCAAAGCCCTTTAACTAAAACAATTGAAAAACAATAATATGCAAAATCATTTCTTAATGCTAAATCCACCCTAAATGCACTAAAACATACTTAAAACCTGCTATTCTATAGTCATATTCATAACAATAAATTGAATATACAAAGCATAATATAATTAAACTTAAGTGCTCATATAACATAAATAAATTGTAATGCCTAAACAATTCAATATGTGCATATTAAATTATAATTCAACTAAGCGAACTTAGAAATTAAGAAGTCCAAATTGAATAATAATAATTTAATAGAAATTTTCTTTGGAAGAATTGAATTAAAGAAGCGTCCAAAATATGGTGGAAAAAAAAAAAAAGATTTTCCAAACTAAGCTCAAATTGGACAATGATCCAAACGGTGTGCAACATGAATATAAAGTACATTTTTATTATGCTAAAATTACATTATTTTTGTATTGAAGGTATATTATTTGATATTATATATAAATAATGTAATTTCAGTATTTAAATAATGTATTCTAAAATAATGTACTTTATGTAAAAAAAATATACTTTCAGTATATTAAAAATGTATTTTTTTTTATGATACACAGAACTGTGTTGATCATGATCCATGCAATAATCATTGATTCTTAAAATTATAGGCCGAGAAAAAAATACTCAAAGAAAGTCCAAGTGTCTTTAAAATCTTTAAAATAAAGATTTGAAGCTCAAACCCAATGGCCCATTTCTATATAATAATCCCTTAAGTTTGTAGTCCAAACTAAATGGCTCACTTTTATATATAATAATATAAAATAATATCTCTTCCTGTCTGTCTCTTTTTCGGCACAGCAATCCTTAACCAACAAACCCTCTGATAATTTTTTGTCCTTTTGCTCCTCCGCCGTGGAAAGCCGTTACCGGCGGTTACCTAAATGGAAGGCGACGCCCAACGGAAATGCCACGTGGTGGCGGTGCCGTATCCCGGGCGAGGCCACGTCAACCCAATGATGAATCTCTGCAAGCTCATCGCCCTCCACCGCCCCGACACACTCTTCACTTTCATTCTCACTGAAGAATGGTACGGCTTCATCTCCGGCGACCCCAAGCCGGAGAATCTGAGATTCGCCACCGTCCCCAACGTCATCCCTTCGGAAATTGGGCGGGCGAAGGACTTCGCGGCCTTCTTTAGGGCCACGCAGACCGAGCTGGAGGCCCCGGTGGAGGAGCTGCTGGATAGGCTTGACGACCGGCCTGAGCCCAATGTGATTATACACGACACGTACTTGCCGTGGGTGGTGGCGCTCGGGAATCGGAGGAATATTCCGGTGGCGTCGCTTTTCACGATGTCGGCGGCCACTTTTTCGGTGTTTCTTCACTGGGATCTCCTTGTTCAGAACGGCCACTCTCATTATCCCAACGTTTCAGGCAAGTCTTTAATTTCATCAATTTTCTTCTTTTCATTTTCATTATATCAATACTCAATTTATCTATCTTTGAGATGTTTGAAAAGTATCTTATCATCCAAATTTTAGCAGATTTGATCAAACTTTAGCTAACAACCTACACTAAATAACACTTTTTGGTTTAATTAAGATGGCCCGGTGCGAACCAGTATTAGTTTGAGTATAATACAGTCTTAAATGTATCTCATACAGTTAGAATCTGATCGGAGACTCCTCGTGAGTTGACTAAAAAAATAATACGGAGTAACATTTTTGGCTTGACATTTGATGTCATTAAATTAGAAATGAAAAGATTAATTTAACTTGTTTATTGATATCATATTATATTGCATTTTCACTTTAAAAGTCTAATTTATTCTTAGTTGTTGGTTATTATAGTGCTTATATTTATTCACTTTTGATTTAAATTTACCAAATACCTCCTCTTATACGAACTGATCAAAAATTGTTAACACAATTAGCTATCATCTATCATTAAATCAATCAACACATTTTAAAAATTTAATTTATTCTTAATTGTTGGTTATTATAGTAGTTGTATTTATTCAATTTTTATTTAAATTTACTAAATACCTCAATCCTGTTATACATAACAATTTATATCAACTTATAAAAACAATTAACTATCATCTATTAACTAATTAACTAATTATGAGTGCATGATAATCATATACTATACAGAGCGAGTTAACTATCTTCCCGGAATTCCATCCATTCAAGTGCCAGATCTTCCCACTCCGGTCCATGGCAAAGGCAAGGAATTGGTTGATGATGTTTTGAAGGTCTTATCAATGGTGCCCAAAGCACAATATCTTTTATTCACTTCAGTTTATGAGCTCGAAGCTCTTGTCATTGACGCTATAAAGCAAAGCATGTCGTCTCTCCCCATCCACACAATCGGTCCTGCAATTCCCTACTTCAGTGCCATAGACGACGACAAAACCCCTTCTGTTCTTGCAGATAAAGAATCAGATCCCATAATGAAATGGCTGGATTCCCAGCTGGAAAGCTCCGTCATTTACATATCACAGGGAAGCTTTCTTTCTGTGTCGAGTTCTCAGCAGGACGAAATCATTGCTGGCGTGCACGCCAGTGGGGTTCGTTTTTTGTGGGTGGCACGCGGCGGCGAAGAATCTCAATTTCGGAGGGACGGGTGTCTTGTTGTGCGGTGGTGCAACCAGTTTGAGGTATTGCGCCACCCTGCAATAGGAGGGTTTTGGTCGCATTGTGGGTGGAACTCAACGAAAGAGGCGGCGTTCGCTGGTGTGCCCGTGCTCACGTTTCCCATATTTTGGGATCAGACCACCAATAGTAAGATTATCGTCGAGGATTGGAAGATTGGGATGAAGGTGCAGAGAGGGGATGGAGGTTTGGTGGGGAGGGGAGAGATTGGTGGGCTATTGAAGAGATTCATGGATTTGGAGAATGCAGAGATGAAGGAGATGAGGAAAAGAGCAAAAGTGTTGCAACAAATATGTCACACTTCTATGGAGAAAGGTGGTTCTTCCTATGCAAACATTGATGCTTTCATCAATGAAATTTCATAGCTAGAGATTTAGGAACCAAATTTTTACACCAAAATCGTGTTTTGGTGCCTTCTCTAGAGATGCCCTAACTACATTTGTCAGGTTCCAAGTTCGGTTTCCTATGGAAGCTACCTCTAATCAAGTCGGTATGACAATTTACTTGGTAACCATGTGTTGGGTTGAAAGTTCAATTTCCTATAGGAACTGAACTGTCTATTGGTCATTTTTCTTTTAAAAAATTAAATTTGAGTTGATCAATTATGGATCCTATGAGTCCTTCTTGTGATCCTATCGAGTTTCACTCGTAACTAGATAGTAATTAGGAAATTTTCTGTAAATCAAAGTATGTATTTGGTAATGTTGTGTGATAATGTCACTATGGGCTTTCATTGATATTGTTATCAATTATCAATAGTGTCTTTGGATTTGGACTTGCTGACATCTTACTTGTTTAGATAATTAGCTAAAATTTTAGTTATTAAGTATTACATTACTTAATTTAAGTACATACTATATATTGGATTTGTATTTTAGTTCATTTAAGAATTTCCTATTTAACTAGCATGGGCACAGGGCAGAACTAGGGTTGAATGGTGCGGGGACAATTATAGTTGAAGTATTAAATTAAATACGTTGATACTAATTTAATATATTTTAAAATAATTATTACATTATAAATTTATCACACCATAAATTTTATAACGAATCATTTATAATTGAATTTATATTAAATTATCTTGCAATATACTTTTCAATATACATTAATAGGCAATCAGTAAAAAATTTATCCATATCTTATTACAAAGTGTAGTCTTAACTATATTAGTGCAAAAAAAAAATAAAAAATTGCTCTGTACTATCTAAAGAATGAAAACCTTAACACATGTTTCAAAGACTATTGATTGTTTAATTTCTTGAAAACCACCTTATATATAACATAACAATGTAACATATAATATTTATTTTCTCAAACACAAATACTACACAATTTTTACATTATTCCATTAAAATTAACCACATTAGAGAACTAAAGAATTGAAGAAATTGAGAAGATAAAGAAGTGTGTAAAGAAATGTATAGTTTAAGCTACAAGATTAATTTAAAGAGAGAGACTAAATATTGTGAAGGAACAACAAAATCTCCGTGAAGAAGGTGCCCAGAACTCTGGTCGCCTTCTCCGTGAAGAAGGCGGCCATTCGCCGGAGATGGCGACCGGCGACGATTTGGTCGTCGCCGGTCGCCGGTCGCCGGATTGTGTCGTCGGTGGTCGGAAAGTGTCGCCGGTCGCCGGAAAATTTAAATGACCGGTAATAACAGGTCAATTACCTGTTCGTGGGCTTCATTGCCTTATTTTGACATGTTTGAGGGTCTAATTGCACGTTTTAAAAGTTCGTGGACCTAATTGACTCCTTATGAAATGTTCGAGGACTTATTTGACCCTTTTCCCAATTGATAATAATTGAATAACTAGTAATGCAATTTTCACACTAAAATAGTAAAATATGTAAAAGTCAACTGACTAAATTGCTGGTTTTGAAATTTTGGTTACTATATGTTTAAAAAATGATAAATTAGGTTTACAAGAAACACAAATTTTCCCCATAAAATTGGAATTTGGAACCCTAACCCCAATTGTTTCCTAAAACCCCAACGCCTCCTAAAAGGCTAAAACCTTCCAATTTTGATTCTTCATTGTCTTGACTATTCTACACAATTGCATCACGCAATCGCCGGCGTTTCCCAAATCCTAATCACACACAGATACCAATTTCACTCTCTATATATATCTATCGCTGATTCCAGATTGTATGGCGATCAATCAAGACCCGTATCCGACTTGAATTGTCAGTATAGTCTTTCTGAAAGCTGAATTTGTGAATCTCTCAGTTTTTTTCTGCCATGGCGACCGAGAAGTTTCAGCAGCCGGAGCTCATTCCGCCGGATTTTCACCCGGAGATCGTCGTCTCGGCGGCGCACGACGGGCTGCAGTTCTGGCAGTTCATGGTGGCGGGGTCAATCGCCGGCATGGTGGAGCACATGGCCATGTTCCCCGTGGACACCGTCAAGACCCAAATGCAAGCCCTAGGGTCTTGCCCGATCAAATCCGTCGGCGTTCGCCAGGCCCTCCAGTCCATCCTCAGATCCGAGGGCGTTTCCGGGCTTTACCGCGGGATTGGGGCCATGGGCCTCGGAGCGGGCCCGGCCCACGCGGTATACTTCTCCGTTTACGAATTCTGTAAGGAAACATTTTCCGGCGGGAATCCTAATAACTCCGCCGCCCACGCGGCGGCGGGCGTGTGCGCCACAGTCGCCAGCGACGCCGTGTTCACGCCTATGGATATGGTGAAGCAGCGCCTCCAGCTCAGCAGCAGCCCGTACAAGGGCGTGATGGATTGTATGAGGGTCGTGTTCAGAGAGGAGGGAATTAGGGCTTTTTATGCGTCGTATAAGACCACGGTGCTTATGAATGCACCGTACACGGCGGTGCATTTCGCCACATATGAGGCGGCGAAGAAGGGTTTATTAGAGGTTTCGCCGGAGAGTGCAAGTGATGAACGGTTGATAGTTCATGCTACTGCCGGAGCAGCTGCCGGAACCTCGGCCGCCTTGTTTACAACCCCTCTTGATGTGGTTAAGACCCAATTACAGTGTCAGGTATTATTATTAAATTTGTGATACTGCAAATTGCCTTAATGAAAAATTGAGAATCTTTATCTACTAGTGGAATTATGAATTATATCTTTGTTTATCTATGCTGGGAACTTACTATTATTTATAAATAAAAGCTTGCAGCTTTGCTAACTTTAGGACTCACCATGTTAGCTTTTATGCCAAGAACTTACCTTTATTTATAAAAGTTTGCAGCTTTGCTAACCTATTGTTAGTTTCCATGAGCATAAAATCCAAATATAATCCTGATGGTGAATTGGTGACTAATAAGCTGCTCCAATCTCATTTGTTTTACATTTTCTAATTTCATCTGTTGAAAGAAGCTGAGCTAATGAGAATTAGTGATCCCCATAAAGAAGGGAGGAGTTTGCATTGCTTTGGGCTAATGTGGGGGGGGGGGGGGGGGTCACTTGGTAAATTAAGTTTTTGAATGAAATTGAGAGGGTTTTGAAGTTGGTGAACTGGATATTAGAAACCCTTTTGTGTAAATGTTTCTCTTTACCATCAAAAGAACATCTGGATTTGGTCAGTGTCTCCCTTTGCGTGTTCAGCGTGCCAGATTAGAAATTGTGTTTTGGAATTATGCCCTTTATCCTCTTTTGGGGCCTGTATCTTGTTTCCAATTTCCCCAATCATGCACATTATCTGTGAGCTAGTGAAATTTGTAGTCTTTCGTGCTTTTAGCCTGCGATGTATCATTTGGAAGTTTATGTTGGTTTATTTGAATTGCAGGGTGTATGTGGATGTGACAGATTTAGAAGTAGTTCAATTAGGGATGTGCTCAAAACAATAGTAAAGAAAGATGGTTATAGTGGTCTCATGAGGGGTTGGATTCCAAGGATGCTCTTCCACGCTCCTGCTGCTGCAATTTGCTGGTCTACTTATGAAGCCGCTAAATCCTTCTTTCAAGAATTGAACACCGATAGCAGTAATAACATCACCTAAGAATCCCGGGAAATGGTGGCTTGGCTGTTTCCATCTTGTATTTTGCTTATACCTCCCAAGTGCTTGTCCCATTTATATTCTGTCCACTATGACAACAAGAAATGAGAACTTAGCATATGCGATTTAGGCTCATTTGGCTTAGGTACCCGGTGGCAATATCATTTATTTTTGTATTCTCAACAATAGAAATAGAAAAACGTCTCCAATTGTGGAGCTAATTGACTGTCTGTCATCTTTCCTAGGATAGTGTTACACGCTGATCATTCTACCTGGGATTTTGTATTCTCAATGTTGTAAAAGCATACTCGGATTCACTGCAATTGCTTTGGTTATTCATTGGTTACAAAGTAACTGGGTAATATCACCATTTCTGTTTTTGAGAATTCTGTTTTATCAGCTATGACAGCTATCTTTGTTTCTTTTTTGTTATTATTAATTTTTGCGTGATGAGGGAAACTCTCAGTCACTACTGCTAGATGAGGGTGTACACTGGGTAAATATCTCGGCCCTAGCCGACAAAGGATCACAAATTGTCATTAATTAACTGGTTCAAACCAAGAAGGTTAATAAGCCGCTTTCTCTAAGAGTCGAGCATAGAACCGCTTGTAGTTAGAGTAACTTGGCTGGAATTGCTCCTATTGTGGAGTATTATTCATCTTTGATAAAAAACAATGGAAGACAGATTGTTATTAAAAATGCTCAGAGCCTCTGTTTTTCATTCTACTTTTTGTCTCTCAAAAGTCCAAACCTTTGCTGCTGAAAATGAATTCTGCCATTAATTTCATCTCCCTTTAAATATTTGAAGACACCACCAAAACAAATAATCTAACCTATTAGAAGAATAGAATAGAATGTTTAAGAAAAACTCAAGGTAGTTCCCTCCCTGCATGGAAAGGTCCTTTCTGCACACTCAAAGTATGGATATGAATTCTTGATCAGCCTTTCACTTGTCCAACAATAACAGTGATGTCGTCGAGCTTTCCACCAGTTAACTTCATTTGTAGAATTTTCTTCCACCAAGAGACATCGAACCCTCTTGCCCTCGCCTCCTGTGAATATGGGGAGTCGAAGTTGGGATCCAGCGAATGACTTTGAGCCAGATCAGCCAATGCCTTTGCTACCATTGATACCAAATCAGTTAGAATGCCATAGAATTAGGTTGCAGATTAAGTGTGGCAGGAAGCATGTACCAGCATTGGATGCATCCTGTTGTGCAGCCACCACCGAAACAATCTCATGGTCAAAAACATTGTCAAACAGCCCATCTGAACCCATTACAATTGTGTCTCCCTCTTGCACCTCTACTCTGCTAACCTGTATATGAAGCGGAAAGCTTAAAAAGATCATCTACGTTGAAATAGGTCAAGTAAAAGATGCATAAGAAATTCTCAGTTTTGTAGATTTGTTGCACTTTGCTGCATATCACAAGATGGTATGAAATTATGAATCACCATCCAACAAGATTAACACTCAAAGCAAGTGATGGTGTCCCCATCCAACCCAGTTTCAATAACCACTGCTGTATTATATGGTTTTTGGCATCTTATGCAACCGGAAATTGTTTGGCCATACAAAAATTGTGTTTCACATGAGAAATTAGATAAAAATACCTGACTCTATATGTGCCAATATGGAGATGGTGGTAAAAGCCAGTGACAAGGAAGACGGTAAGTATAGTCCATGCATATAGTATTGTTGTTTTGACAGAGAATGCATCTAACAAGTCTATGCTTCAAAGTATTGAAAATTACAGCACAGATGCATCGTTTTGTGAAGTCTAAGTTTAGTACGAGAACTCAAAGGAGGAATCACAGTTTTCTTACTTCACTACTTATGCAAGTCTGAAATATCATACTGTGGCAGGCATCAAAGTAGTTTTACCGAGTCTGGAATCATAGAGATTATATGGAGCACTACAAGTCTGAAGATTCATACAGTGGCATCAAGGTATGTTTGGCCAACAGCCTCTGAGCTCAGCTGGTATGGGCAGTCAAAATAATGCTCTTGTGGAGACGAGGAAAAAATCATTTGGCCTATATCAAATATATAGCAATAGCATCACACAAAGCAGCAAAACAAAAAAATGAGGATAATGAAGGTCGAATTCTGCAGAGAAATCGAACTAATACCTTTGCGCATAACCTTTACTCCACAATCCCCAACATTGGCAATCTTCAAAATCCCACTCCTCTCCAGCATTGCTACAATTCTTAAATGCCAAATGCAAAAGTCAAGGTGATTATTGGCGTTTCTTGGAACAAATTCCCAGTCCAAGTTATTGCAACTGTAGAATATATAAAATATCTAACAGCCCGGAACTTACGCTGTGGCTGATCCAATGGAGGAGGTAGCAGCATGGGCTTTCTTTATAAGAATGCATGGATCAAAATTGACCTGCAATGTCAGGTGATGCAGCAGCATATCACCAGAGCAGCAATAGAAACTAGAATTCACAAGCTATACCAAAATTGATCAAAACAATAGACAATCATTATAACATGGACTATGGTTCACCTTACAAGATGGGGGCCTTAGTATAGTAGTATACTAAAAAGTTCATTTTTAGTACATTGAATATTTATTTTTTCAAGGTTCATTTTTTTGGTGTATTGAATGTTCATTTTTAGTTATACTATCGAAAAATTAACTTTCATACGTTCCGCACATTAAAAACTATAACATTTATCCGCGGTCTACAGTATAATTTGCAAACAATTAGAGGGAACATAAGTAAAGATTTGCAAACAGAATGAAAAAGTGTAAAATACATGATCACTACCTCCTCATGCTCAAGAAAGAAAAATGCATTGGCCATCAATTCCTGAGAGAACAATGCAGGATTAACATTCTGTTCTGCCCAACTGATTAGTACATGAAATCACATCAGTATTCAAAAGCCATAATTAGGAAATTTCTTGCATTTAGAACTCCACAAGACTGTAAACTGTAATTGAGAACACTCTTAGAACAGGCTTCTACTTCCTTACCCGGAAACACCATCGGCAACAGCAATAACACCCCCGTTATAGCTACTCACAAGGAAAGCATCTTCCCCGCCTTTCTCAACCTTAATTTCAGCAATTAAACAAACACGTCGTATGCAGATTGTAGAATAACACCATAAATCCATAGAATAGATTAGAAATTACCTTGTTAGGATGCGGAATCGCGTAACTTCCAACGCTAAGTGATACTCCTGCTCCGTCGCCACCGGCGCCGGAATCTGGCGGCGCGCAGCAGAGTATTCTCCGGCGGCTCCGGCGGAATGAGATTGAATGCGGATTCAGCTTTGGGGATTCAACAATTGCGTGGGAATTAAATGGTGAATTGGAAAGGGTAAGCCTGAAAATTGAAGCTGCCATTTCCCGCTACTTAGCTTCTCCAACTTCCTCCTGGGCGAAAGCTTAGACTGTTGAATCCAATAGTATCTTCCATAGATATGAGCTCCTCGTTGTGCCACGTAAATTGTTACATCTACTCTTTGCTCCAACAAAATTTTAAGTAATTGGTACCAAATTTCAATATCATTTTAGTGTATGTTTATCAAAAATCACAATTCTTAGTTGACCATATATATACTCTTTAATATATAAACATAAATGTGCAATCCACCTACCAATAAAATAAAATCGTGAAAAATGTTACTTCAACAATGTCTTCCATAAAGAAGGGTCTAGCCCGCATAGATATTTCAACTGATCACATATGTGAAGTTTGAGAATAAAGATCAGGGATAGAGTAGGAACTCCTTGTTAAACAGTAAGCCAATGTTTAACTTCTGTGTTCAATCCCTTTTTTATTTTTTTGAAAACACTGTGTTCAATCCCTTTATTTCATATGAGAAAATCATTTTCGTAGCACTAAACTACAATGTCATTGGCCATTTGACACTAACATAATTTGGTCAAATTTTATAGAAATTTCTTGTGGTGTTTTTTTTTTTTTTGGGTGATGTTAAATCATACGGGGTAAATTGGTAAGGCCCGACTAATTTTTGCTTTGAACATTCATCTCAGCTTATCGATTTCTCTCTAGCTGAGGCGCAATGAACGCGGTGTCGAACACTCCGCCGGAATTCAACCAAGGTAATTGAGGATTAACCTTCTTCGCAGTATTTACCGAATCGAGTTTTTAATTTGTGATTTTTTGTGCTAGTGAACGCCGGAGAAAGCGATTCGGATACGAACTCCGACGAATCGCCAGAATACTATCAGCCAATCTCCTCGGCCGACGGAGATGACGAGGACGAAGAATTCTCCGATCAACATTCAAATCTCGGCGACGGAGATCGAGATCCGTCCGGTAGCAGTTTCAATCGCTTGCCGAACGGCTACGCGCGTTGTGTCGAGAACGGAGTGTCGTGTCTGGATCTGAGCGATGAGGATGATGAAGAGGAAGAAGAGGAGGAGAGGATCCGAGCTGCTTCTGATTCAGCTATTCGGAGAGCGTTCAGAGACGACGATAGCCGCCGCAGTGCTCCGTTGACGGCGGAGAACACGATGAGAGTGATGGAGGCCATGCGCGGTGTCTCGTTCGGCGGCGTAGCTCCGGATTGGGCGGGTCGGGTCCCGGAGAGCCAGTGGATCCAACAGCTCCGAACAATAAGGCAATCCTCTGCCACTACTACTTCTGCAATGCATGATTGAAACTCTCTACTATTACTTTCGTGAAACTGTTAGAATTGCTATGCACATCTTCTGTTCGATGAATTGCGTCTTCTTAATCCCCTTCCGTTCTGTCAAACTTGTGTGTCTCTTTTCCATTCAAGCCAATATTTTCTTACTTGTTTTTGGATCTGCATGTTGTTTTGTAGGAACATTTGATATAACCTGCAGCTAATATAAGCTTGTTATAACATCTTCCAAAGAGAAAATTAACAACTACTCAGTTTTTTTGAGAAGGAATAAAAATTGAATGCAAAACTTCTTATGAAGTAGTTATAGATTTTTTTGATCCAAGTACAAACATATTTTGTTAACTCAAATGAAAAGAACTATAGTGTGCCAAAAAACCTTTAACTCAAATTGTTTGGAGAGGTTAGCTTGATGTTGAACTAGAGTGTAGCATAAAGAATTGTTTCCAACTATCGGTGGAGTTCGATTTCTATCACAAATATATTATGAACTCATCATATTATAAACTCAATTTTATTGAACTTTTTAACGTAAAATTCCTCATTAAGTATATGATGTTATTGGCTAATGGCTTACAACCAAAGTAGCCGAGCCAACTGACCAGCACAATCAGTCAAAAATAAGCATAAAAGGTAATAAGGTATAGTTATTACTTAGAAGCGAAAAAGATTATGCCCATTACAAGCTCAATTTTTAGCGTATACTCACATCCCAAAGTTTCAATTATGGGCTCAAACTAAATATCGAAAGTAAATCTCTCAAATCAAATGTATTAATTACAAGTTGATTTTTAAACACAAAAAGAACAATCCCAAAATAATAAGGAATATCTCCTAAAATCAGTCAATGATCTCCCACATATACTTTCCATAAAAGAGATAATACATCTCTCAAATTTTAAACTATACCAATCATGGACCAACTACTTAAACCAATCAATTGTTATACATGGATCTGAGTTCATATTGTATTGTCAACCCTAATATAAAAATTTTGTACTTTCAGTTAACACATTTCGTACCTATAGTTAACAGTTTATGTACATGTAAACAAATAACTTGATAATTGTTGACACATAATATGATAGTTACATATACAGAAACTGTCAACTGTAAATACAAAATGTGTCAATTACAAGTACAGAATCTAAAAGTTATTTTTGAACAAGTTTACAATGCAAAGTAGATCTTGGTCTATGATATAATTTGTCTAAACCAAGCATGACCACCTAAATCGAGACGAAATATCAGACCGTCTATATCCAACTCATATGTTAATAGTGTTACAACTTGCAAAACAATCAAAACACAAAAGAGTGGATCTCAATATTTGTGACAAAGAACACTCACGGAGGAGCCCTTAGTTGTTGTCGGTGTTATTGTTTTTTTGTTTTTTTTTTTTCTTTTAAGTGTATTATCTAAGTTTGGATCTATAGAAAATAGGACTGTTTTTTTTTTTTTTTTTTTTTTGGAATAGAAAATAGGACTGTTTTGAATAGTTAAAATATTATTTGTACCCCATTTCTCAAAGAGCAATATATGTACCGTAACGCGTACGGATGTACTTTTGTTTGGATTCTCACAAACTATATTAACTAGTTTACTCTTCCAAGTTCCAAACCTTATTTTAATTTCTATGTAATTAATTAACATCACAACTCACAAAATTAATAATATATTTATTCTAATATTATTTTATCAAATTACAATTAACCTCAATTAAGAAAGCTCCCTACCCCGCATTTCAAGAGAATCTATCACCTATCATTAAAGCCAAAACCCTACAAATTAGGTTATTTAAGATTAATCATTAATTTAACTTATATCACATGTATGATGCTGATATGCTGTTATATCTGGTAAAATTGTACAATTTTAAAATATTTTTTGGTAGTATATATTATAAAAAATTTGTTACTCATATGATGTAAGAACTTTCATAATATTTTAAGAAGTTTATCAAGACCTCTCATGTTTTGAAAGGGAAATAGACGACCGTGTTGTCTGTATAGAATTTTTTGTATGTATAGAATTTTTTTTATTAATCTTGAACAACATGGTGATTAGGGGCTTCTGAGCTAGACCGCCCTCCAAATAACACATAAAAAGAATTGTTTCGTTTAAATACTTTGGTTGTCCTGGCTTAGAAGATCAGATGGTAGGTGTGTCTCTTGTTGGGCTTTCTGCAGATTCGTTGTATATTAATAGAATTTCATTTAAATTGCTCTTGATTTTTCTTCAATTGATCTCTTTCGAGATTTTATGGATAAAATGTTCGTTATTCATTATTTGAGGCAAATGGATGAGGGGAATGTACACAAATCTCTTTGATTTTTAGGATTATATTGTGTCCTAATGTCAAACCAATTACTATACTATAGATTTGATTAACTATATGGAAAGAATAATCTGTTAGCTTGTGTCGCTTAGAACATCATTTTTCTATTTAGTTCCAACTGAACATTAATATAGTAATCTTAAAACTTTAAAAACAAGGATCAATTACATTATTATTATTAATTGAACAAAAACTAGGCTAATCATCCGAGCTGTGGTCGGTGCCCCAAACATAGTGCTACGAAGCTTCCTCCTAATTACTTATTATGGCACTAATGCACTATTCCCTCTAACAACTTGTACTTCGCAAAAACCTCAGCCAATATTTGTGGAAAAAAAAATGATTTGATATTAAATATTCACTCTATATTTAATAGTAATGGGCATTGATGAGAAGCAAAAGTTTTAAAAAAATGCCATGGATACCTCACATGACTTGATTTATTGAAAGAAGGAAAAAAAAATCATGGGAACGAAATTTAATAGTCTTATTTCGCTTGCAACGATATGGTGCGGGCGTATGATACATTTTGAAAATTGTTAACCTTTTAACCGTGTCCGAGGATTAACCTCCCCCAACAAGACTCTGATGCATGTAGGGGAAAGTGGGGCACTCGTAGACGATTGAGCATATTTGGTAATTTACCTCTTCTAGTAAGGCTCCAAAGTAGGGCAATAGGGGCAAGTGGGGTCTGTAGCTTGGGATTGAGGTATAATCCTTTAAAAAAAAATGACCTCATACCCCAGGGACATTACTCAATTGGTCAACTAATTCGAAATAAATTCATAAACTTTTCTTTGCTAGTCGTCACACGATACAAGGTCCGAATCCTACCAATAACAAAAAAAAAAAAAAGAGAAGGAATTATGAATTTAGTCTTGTAATGAGTACTAGTATACAAATATTTAGAGACATGTAAGCCACTTGAGACACATCTCACAATTTACCTCTTTTCCTATTCTTCAGAGTAGGAGAATTGATGACCTTTAAGTTTGAATGCAACAAACCTTTTTTTTTTTTTTTTTTTTAAATTAATGCGTGTCATATTAACATGGAATAAAATTGGCATTAAAAAATAGAATAAACTTAATATTATTCAAAAAGTTCAAACTTCCATTCAATGTACGAAGGTCTTAATTAGGTTTCACTTGTACATTTATTCATATTTTTAGAGTCTGAAAAAAGGGAAGTTGATAATATATTTTAATAAATTAAAACATAAGAGAAAAACCAACAAAAAGTATATATATTATAATAAAATGAAAAAAATGTAATTCGAAGGTTCTAAAGTAGTTTGGTTGTTTAACAGACATTAATGCAGCATTCACCCAGAATAACCACTCTATGTTGTAGGAAAGAGGAGCATTATCATTAACGTTCCTCCTAAGTTTAAGACCAATAATGTTAAATTGTCGAAACTCATTGGTCGTAGAAAATGGAGACGGCATTACTTTTGTTTCCACTTACAATTTTGATCAGGATAACAAACCACACTGTCTTACTGTCTTACTAGTGTCTTTAGAATCATGCAACAACTAACATTTATTTTTAATAAATCACAAGTTGGATTTTTCCCAGCACTCTCTCCGTCGAATTCGTCACACAGAACTTTTCTATTGCAGTTTATCTCTCATATGTAATTTGTGCTATATTACACATAATCGAGTTTATATAATTGTTGCAGGTTTTCATCGTCACTGAAAAAAAAAACAGTAACATTATTAGGAACTCACCTTCGTATAATTGTTGCATACCCTAATCCCTTCGGCCTTAGCAAGGGAGTCGGCAGGACAATTATTATCTCTACGAACATACCTGACTATACAATCGCTAATCGCTATAGACTCAAATTATATTCGTTATCAATAATTAAAATGTCTCTCTAGTATTTTCTAGAGGGATGAAATTGGCCCATTTTTTCATGATTGTATCAATGGCCAGCTGCTTGAATATGCATATTTTTTTTTAATTTAAAATAAGTTTTAATTAAATAAATATTTATTATTGGGATGGGAATACTTCGGTTATTGTGATTTTTTTAAAGAATGGGTTTAAAAAAAGTTTATTTAAGCATAAAGGAAGGACTATGTTCATATGCAATGTTTTATTGCAAGTTATTGGCACACAAAAAACAAAATTAGAAATCTCATAGATCAAACACAGCTGTATATTTTTGGATTGTAGCAATTAGTGCAATTTGGGATCTTCACTTTTGCCACACACCACTATAATTCACCATTTTATTGTTTCCAAAATAAAATAAAATAAAGATATATATTTTTAACTCCTTTTATGGTTTGCAAATTAATGTTCAGCCATCCCATATATATTCTCGTTACTACAAAACTATATGAGTTTGGTCTGAATCACGTTCATAAAGTTGGACTCTTATTTAAGAAAAATATTTAATCGACTTGAAACTTTAACATGACACACACTCTTTAAAATAATACTTGAGAACACAAGAGTATGTTACACAAATCAAGGTTGCGTCACATGCATGCACCCACATTATAAGCTATCAAAAGAGGTCGAAAGCCATTTGAAAGATAATAGAGAATATGTATACCTAGCATGCATTAGGTTATATAATGTTTATTATATAGTAATAATATGCTATATTGTTGTGTAGATTATATGTATTCTACTTGAAGATAAAAGTAACGTTAGTTTTATATATGTATGATTCTCAATACATAGAAAGTCACTAGAGTTCGCAGTCATAAAGCTCATTTTAGGCCCAAAAGTCCTGCATCTGCTAAGGCAACTCATTTTGATGAGATGACTAAAAAACACTTCACGTATTATTCATTTTAGACAAGATCGACTTCTTAGTTTCTAAAGTAAGAAAAAACTCCACAACAGTTAAAAACAATTAGAAATAGACATATACGCTTTGTATATACTCACATCAAGTTACATGAAGCTAGTAGCTAGTTACTGAGGGTAGGTACGTACATGAAGGTAACTGACTAGAGGATGAATGTATCATTATTTATGAGTAGATAGATACATATATATTTATTCATCGTTTTGGTAAGACTAAAAAATAAAAATAAAACATTATAAAAAGAATGTAATATATATATAAATATATGTGTGGTTTTTAAGAGTTAGTAAGGTAATGTATTAATTGTTGTCCGTACCTAATCTATGTTCAAATAATACGGGTGGAGCTGAGGGAACGAAGTATTTTAATTAGTTGGGTAAGGGGACAGTAAGTTGGGGTGTCATCGCCGCTATTATGCCTCCCAATTCATCCAAATGTTCATTATTTAGACGTAATAAACCGTAATTGTTTCAAGCGCACTCCTTAATATTTTTTTTAATTTGGATGATGAGAACCCACAACGGATCATGTGTAATATTAAAGTTGTTATATTGTTTTGAGTTTATAGTCGAGGGACCATTTTAATAATAAACTCTATTGTTTTTGAATAAACTCTCTCTTCTCTATTAAATTAATCTCTACGCCTTATATAGATCGATGAAAATAACAACAAAAAAAAAAAACACTAATATTTAGACTTTTGGCACTTGAATTCATTTACTATATAGTT
>CP025657.1:16761041-16809514 GCA_003576665.1 Ipomoea trifida
GTTTAATCCCCACAAGTGACGATTCCCCTTGGGCCAGCTCTTGTGCCTCTTGGAGCGAACATGGGTGGACCCCGGACCGTTAAATGGACGGAGAGAAAGACACTGTCAATTTACCAAAAAAAAAAAATTCTAATTTGTCACATTTTTTTTAATAATATTACTGACTCTGTTACAATGTAGAGCACAAAGAGTAGACTCAGTGTAAACCACAAGATCTCTGTTAAGTATAATCAAGTTCAACTGGAACCTGAGGAACAATTCATTGTTTTTTTAAATAGAGAGGGAGGGGGACATCCTAACTAGTCCATGCGAGGAACATCCCACCCTTGAGGGAAACAAGTCCTCATCGAGAATCTTGACAATTTCAGGCGTCGGTTGATGAACAATATAATAATGGTACTCTAATCGCTAAGAATCGCCTATTTAGCTAACAAACCAACCACTCGATTTTATTCTATAAAAACACGAGTCACCTGAACTTGACAGGGCTTCAACATCGACCTTTAACTTTCATGGATGATATTAGCCATCAAACCACGAGAATCACCTCCACCATCCAGCATGCACAACGCTTCAACAATAACTAACCTTCTAAAATCCTTTATGCCAAATTTGATTGAGTTTTATAATTTTAAACAATTCAATGACCTAATTACACTTTTTGAATTGAATGGTCTAATTGCACTTTTGTGTAGTCAGTAACTAATTTGAATCTTTTCCAAAATAAATAAATAAATAAAAATGTAATATAACTCATTAGTTAAACCCCATTTAGTTTAATCAAATTCCTTAATTCACCATACCTCACATGGATCCCCGTTCCCATTACCCCCAACAAATAGAGATCCCACATCCCAACTCCCAACACATGACTCCATATTCTTAAATCTTAATCATACTTTAATTTATAGCTAATTAGCTATTTAATTATCACTTACATATGCCAAACTTCATTCCCAATAATTAAAACTTTAGATTCAAATTTTGTAGATAAAGTAATACTTAATATGAAAACTACTCCAATTCAATAAAACTACAATCTAACAGTCTTGTAACTCATTATATTCCGTTTATAATTTTTATAGTTACATTGGAACTTCATCTTCATATTATTAACTCCACTTTCTGCCCAATTAGACAATCTGTCATCAACTTTATCTGTAACCCAACTTTCACAAGCCCTATTCTTAACTTAATATAAGAAGAAAAAGGGAGATATGGGGTGATCAACGTGACAAGATTTGGGCACATATGAATATATCACCTTGAATATTTACCAAAAATATATATATATAATTAGAGACAAATGTGCTATTTTGGACTTGTATACATAAGCCATTAGCCTATAGTTACACTAGTAAAAATACATATAATTATTGCTTTACATATAGATTAAAGTTTCAAAGGTTCTATATAGCTCCTAGCGCTATACTGTTTGGAAACTTCGCTACTTTGACTATGCCTACTACTACTCCCCAAAGGCTCAAATGTATGGCAGTGCTCCATCGCTGTCCCTTGCGGCAGTTGCTGCACCACCAACACTGAAAACTTGAAATCCGTCGTTGCTAACATGTCTCCGATGACCCCGAGTTCCGGGCACTCGGTCCACTCAGTGATCCCCAAGATTAGCTCCGATTTGGGGTTGTGATATCTGCCCAGAATGCAGAGCTCGCAATGGCCTTTCAGAGCGCGAAGGACTCGGGTTGTGTCCACGGCGTCCGCCGCGAACTCTTCTTTGAATGAGATCCGGTCGTTTCCGGCATGGGTTGACCGGAATTTGTGTACCAGCTCGGCGTCTATGTCTTTTTCGTGGTCGTCGAGGTTGCCGGGGTACTTGTCGGAGGTTTTCCGGACCCACACGAGCGTGAGGCTGGCGTGGGTATGGTCCGCCATGCGTGAGCAGTACGCGAGGGCCTCGCGGTCGTCGGGGCCACCGAAGAACAGCATGGTGACACGTAGCATAGTGACGCCTAACCGAATCGCTTGATTTTCAGCGACTTTTCCGCGGTCTACTAAAACGCCGACCGAGCAGGGCGCCTTCTGGAGGACGTTCTGGTTAACCATTCTAATCGCTGGCACATTCGCGACTATGTCGCCGTTGAACGACACGCGCTTGTGGTACGGCACGATCACGATGTTGGCGCCCTTCTCGAGCGAGATGGTGCAGATGTCGTCGTGCATGCTCGCATACGGCGCCACCGACGTGAAGATCTCCACCGCTGCGGCGCCGTGGTGGCGCGTCCGGAAACCGTGAAAAGTGTTGGCGATCCGGTCCGCTGGAGTGTTCTTCGACGGCTTTATCCCGATGCCGTTAGCTTTATTACTCCCGCGCACGAAACTCGTCCCGGAAAACAATAGCGCGTCGGCTCGCCCCTTGAGCTCCGTCAGGGTGAGGACCGAGACGGAGAGCGGGCGGTGGCGGCCCGGACATGTAATGTCGAGGAGATTCATGAGGGTTGGGACATCCTCTTCGTTGTGAACGCACACCAACATGCGGAGTTCCGTGTGGGGATCGGAATGGAGAATGGAGTTCGTTCTGTAACCTAAATATCTCATCGATGGATCGTAAAGGTAGCAGACCAGCGGCGTCGCGGTTCCCGTCACCATCAGCATCGTTCCTAGTAAGAGGGCTAGTGCTTCAGAAGTTATCATCTGCAAAAACATAAATGTGCAATCCAACTATCAGCTTAAACTTTTACTTAAGATGAAACGCATGTACAATCTAACAATCAACTTAGACTTTTACTAAAGATGAAACACATGCTTCAATTTGGTATCAGAAGATGATGGGTTCGAGGGGAAAGATGGCTTACTGCATTTTCCTTCAAGGTGATAAAGACGGCAATTTCGATGATACCCTTGCAGCACATGATGAGGGAAAGAGAGGTGGCGTCGGAGACTGAAAATCCGGTGTAAATAGCCGGAATAAAAGTGCCGGTGAATTTCCCTACGTAACCCAAGACGATGATGAACTCAATGATGGCCGCCGTGGTCCCAGTCCCTGCCAAGAACAAGTCTATATCCATCCCATTGACCGCAAACTTCGCCGGAAGTAAAACTCCGGTACAAAACACGTCAAGCTTGGACACCAAATTCGACCCCAACGGAGGCCCATCCGGCACTGCGATCCCCAATATAAACGTCCCTAGCCCCGCCGGCTGCCCCAGAATCTCCGCCACTAACCCGCATAACAACGCGAGCACCACAATCGCCAAAAATTGCGTCTCCCTCATCGACCCATTCTCCGGTATTCGCCGCCCGATGAGAAGTATCACCGGCCGGACGGCGATCACGACTAAAGTGAGGGTCGCCACGGCCCACGCAATCGACAAAAACACCCCCATTCGAGTGAACCTTTTAGAAATGCCGAGAAGTCCCATAATTAGCGACGCGAAATAGCTGCAAAAATCGCAGACCATAGACGACGTCGTGGCCGTGCGGCCCACCTCGGAGTTGAGGAGATTAAGGTCGGCCAATAAAGTGGTTATCACCGGAAACGACGAGATGGCGCTCATGATGGATATGAAAATGAGGCAGTGTTGGGTGACCTCGTCGATGAAGATGATGTGCGGCATCGTGTACACCACGAGCCCGCCTAGCACGTACGGCAGCACGAAACACGACGTTCCGATCAGAATCTCGTTTCGTCCGGCGCGTTTCACCATCGTCGCGTCCGTGTTCACGCCCAATATGAAAAGGTGTAACATGAACCCTATTTCGCCGAGTGTTTCTAGAACCATTCTTCCTTCTATCGGGAATAGCAGGTCCGAGAATTCTCTGATGCGACCCAACACCGTCTGTCCGATCATTATCCCGCTCTGCCGGAGATTCCATAAAAACAATAAGATGCATGAACCAGAAACCAAGCAACTCAGTTGAAATCAAGAATCGAAAATAATGGCAGACAGTTACAATCAAGTTATTATTCCATGTGAGAATTCCCTATTGGCCTTTAATTTGAGTTCGTCATTTATACTTAAATTAAGCTAATTTACCTTCAAGTGATCTTTTTTATGACTAAGTTTATAAAACTCATTACCTAGTAAAGTGGCCGCTGGCTTCCTTCCCCACTCAACCTTGGTTTCCAATCAATTATGAAAAACCTGAATTAGTTTATATTCTTATGGTCTTTTTAATTTGCTAGCTAGGATCATAGGGTGACATTTACCCAATGCACATCCTAACTAGGTATCGGCTGTAAGTATGATCGATGGCAAAAGAACAAGTCGGGGACGGGAGTGTATTCCCCATCCTGTCTTTGAAACCCCACCCAGGTCCGGCTCCCGTCCCCATCCTAGCCAAGGAATTGGAAATATTTTATGTCCCCTTTCCTCGAATTTTTTCCCCATCCCACATCCTGATTGGCGTAGGGATTGGGATACTCGTCGAGATCGGGAGAAATTCTCATCCTTATTTACTAACTTTGTAATTTGTCTACGCCCACGGGAGCAAATAAGTCTATTATTTTATTGATTATGCAAAATCTTGCAAGAATATTATATTATATTGTAGATGGAAACAAACAAATATAATATATATATATATATATATATGAGAACGGAGCTTACAATAAGGTATGCAGTGATCATACTTTGTTTAAGAGGCCTGAGGAGGAAGAAAATGGTTCTGGTAATGATGAAGATGATGATCAACTGGGCAAAAACCAGCGGAATGGTGTAGGAGAGGAGATCCTTGCCGATCCATGAGCCGCCCCGGGAGTTTAAATTCTCTGCGGATTGGCACACCATGATTTCGCTGCGCTGGAGCCCGGGGACTAGTCCCGCCGAAGTAATCCTATTCGTCGTCGCCGCCGCCATTATATGATCGATCGATCGATCAAATGAAGCAAAAGATAGAAAAGCCAACTCAGGTAGGCCAACAAGGAATTAAATTAATTAGGGTTTGATGTTTGATGGGAGTGGAAAACAAAAAGAGAATGGTTGAAAGAGAGTCATGCAAGCACAGCCAATGTATGTATATATATGTGGATGGATAAAAACCCTTCAATTTCATTGCTTCTGTTTCTCTTCATCTCTACATCTTTGCCTTTCCCCAAATTATTATATTACCAATTATATATTTATGGAAAAATAATATTTTTTTAAGTGACAAGAGAAACCCACAGCCACTATCAAATAGTGTATAACGTATATTGGGTGAACCCGTCTTGTGACCTAGTCGTCAAAAGACCAGGAGGACTGGTTGTAAATAATTGATTGGCGCTGCCGCCAATAGACAACTCTCACTAGGAGTCGAACTTATACCTTTATAATTACTAAATCAATAGTCTGACCAACTTTATTAGAATTGCCTCGAAAATAACATATTTTTGGTTGACAAGGGTATGAGACTCGATTGAGAGATCAGAGTATCGGCAAGATTAAAATTCATGACCTTTAATTACATAAATTATGTTTTATCCATATATGATGAAAATCATGTTTTACATTTTTTTTTTCCCCAAAGTATTAATATTTTATCTTTGTGGGTTCTATTGTGTATTTTTAGAATTTCTATACGTATAGTGATAACTTTAAAAGTGCATACTTGAAACCCTTACAAGTGTAAGTTTGTCTGTTCGCATTTTTTTTTAAAAAGTACAAGTATAAATTTGTGTGTTTCGCACAGAAAAACAGTCTGTACCTAATCTCACCTCTATATATATGTATACAAATTTTATTTTTTTTTTTGGAAAGTATGAGACAAAAATTTGATTCTAAATTAATGAAAATTTTAAGCTTATATATCAATGGATCCTATGCCTAACGGCTAACTCCCTGAACTTTGGAGAACCAACAGAGAAAATGTAGGGCTTAGAGATAGGGCCGATTGGCATCTGTGGATTAAGATATTTGAGCAACGGCCCAATGAACTTTTGAAGGAAATTAGGGCTCCTCCAACAATAGGCTCAAGAGGTTGGCAAAAGATATTTGACCCACTATACACACACACACACACCAATTCTTATACCGTGGACCAAGGTCACAAAAACGACGTCGTTTCAATAAGTGGGAGAAAAACTTCCGTAAATCTCCATAATTGGTACTACAGTTCATCTCAAATGATACTACAGTTGTGTTGAACTGATACTGCAGTTGTGTTGAACTAATACTGAATTTGTGTTGAACTGATACTGCAGCTGTGTACATAACTGATACTACAGTGCATTTCAAATGATTCTACAATTGTGTTAAACTGATACTGCAGTTGTCGGAGGCTGTTTCATCCGTCTGGAACTGCAGTTGTGTTGAACTGATACTGCAGTTGTGTTGAATTGATACTGCAATTGTGTTGAATTAAAACTGCAATTGTGTTGAAAGTGAACTGCAGTTGCGCAAAATGGAGGTAGTTTCAACCGTCTATTTTCATTAATCAAAACAACGTCGTTTTGTCACTTGGACCACAATGCTTAGTGGTCCGTGGTCCACGATAAAATTTACGCGCGCGCGTGCACATACACACACACATATATATAATAACAAATTCTCTTAAAGCTTCCTGTGCGGTTGGCTTAAAAAGACGCATCTTAAGAATACAAACCACGTACTTAATGTTTTAAAAATGGCACACCAAGTTTCAACAACTAACGCACCTTAAGCATACAAATGACGCACCTTAAAAATGAAAACCACGCACCTAAAGCTTTAGGCATGCGTACCTTAAGTATACAAATCATGCACCTTAAACACACAAACAAAGCACCTTAAGAACATAAACCACGCGCATCTAAAGCTTTAGTCCGACACATCTTAAGAACATAAACCACGCATCTTAAGCACACAATCAAAACATCTTATGAACACAAACCACGCACCTAAGATTTTAATATAACGCACCTTAAAAAGGGAAATTATGCACCTTAAGAAGAAAAACCACACACCTAAAACAACTGCACGGGAACCCATATATATAGAGGGTTGCACTCTAGTGAGAATGGACGCAAGAAAAAAAATATTGCAAAGATAATGATGGCCTAATAAGTAACTGCCTTTTGTTTAGGTATATGGTATTGTGTCATAAAAATAATACTTAAAAGAGTAGGTATTGTGTCATGTGTGACGCATAATACTTTTTAATTAAAATGTATTGAGTAACACTATTTTATAAATTTATAAATACATATTACATTTTAAGCTTTTTAAAAAAATACTCCGTATATATTATAGTGTCAGAGATGGTCTCACACAAGAGTTATTCCACTTAAAACCCCTCTCGATCAAGCCTGTGACACAAAATCTTCTTAGTATGATTTACTTCTCATGTGTAATTTGCAGGCGATGAAACATAATTTACTCCTTGAACACACTCTTAAGTAATAATAACGTGTTTCCCTTGTCATTCAAAAATAATACTTAAAATACTAAAAAAAAATGACATATATATTGATCAAAATTGGAAATAATTCATGTTCAAAATTAAATGCCCAACCCCAGGCAGAATGTCCAAGATAAAATTATTTGGGGACTGAAGGAGGATGCATGGCAACTACTCTGTGAAAAGTTGTTATAATATATAGTGTAAGTTAGTTTTTTTTTTTTTTTTAAAAAAAAGAAATTTTAGATCCACAAGTGGTGAGTTAAATGCTGAAGATATGCAAAGATCCTTAAGGATATTACAAACTTATAAGTTATTTTATTCAAGTGTTTTTATCTTTTATTAAGCAATCCGCAAACCAAACAGTTTACTTATTGACAAAATATTTTGTTTTTATGTCTAACTGTATGGAATTGTTTCCACACCCTCCCGGCCTATCATTTGTTATGTGTTATCCTATGATTTGATTGAATGAAATAGTTTTGTTTTTAAAAAAAAAAATTTAATGCCCAACCACCATACTTGGGAAGAAAGAAAGATATATATTGAGTTATGATCTATGAGCATAAATATAATATGTGCAGTCCAACTATAAGCTTAGGTTTTTAGTTGAGATGAAACACACGATTTAATTTGGTATCAGAGTCAGACAAAAGATCATGAGTAAAGACTTCCACGTACGGTCCAACTTTTAGTTGAGATGGTTTCTTTCTGACATAGCTGATCTCAAATTGGGGTCCACCAGGAAAAGCCGCCCAAGTACGAGATAAGCCTGACGAAGAAGTTAATGACAACATGGCATAGTAATCTATATGACACTATAGTTTTGATCCTACAGAGATTTTTTTTAATCACTTTTATTTTTATTTTTCTTTTGTTAAATTGACGTTGGAGATAACATCAAGTGATTTTATTATCCAATCTTCTAAAATCATTACAAAATTAAAGAAAAAACCTTAGACGATTTCAAACTACTCTAACAGCTTTTCATGGTTGAAAAACTGCTAGGCGCTCTTTAGGTACCTAGGGCCTAGGACACATAGGCGGCGATCAATCGGTGGCTAGGAGTTCGTGTATTTTTTTTTAATTTTTAAAAATTTGTTTAAATGTTTAACATTTTTTAAGACTAATAATTATAAATTATTGAATACTTTAATAGTTAATATTAAAATATTAAATATTAACTTAAAAATCATCTAGAGTTTGAATAATTTAGGATTATTTCACTCAAAACGATATCGATTTGAGTGAAATAACTTATTTTTTTTTTAAAAAAAAATCAATAGTTAATAATTGACCAACAAGGTGGCCTAGGAGGCCTAGACAGTCAATGCCTAAGCAGTCTAGTTGTTCGCCTAGTCGGTGTGCCGATCGGCCGCCTAGACCACTAATTATGGTGATATGTTAGGCGGTTGGTCGACGCCGTAAGTGAAATTTTTACAACACTGCAATTGTCACTTATATCCCAAAATTTGTTTTTGTTGCGTTTCTTAATTATTGATGATTTTTTATTTTTTTTTTTGAATTTAGGTTTTTCTTAATCGGGCCTCAAACTGCCATCTGATAGAAAATCTACCGAAAGATTAGATATAATTAAAAAGTTATATTCGAAGGATAAAAATCGATTTATTTTAAAAATCAAGAGTCAAAAAAGTGATTAAAAATCATTATATCTAATGGGTGAGGTAAGAGGAGGTGCTGTTTCACCTCACGACAACGTTAGACGGGAGCTAATGTGAAAAAGGAAAAAAAGGATTCCCGAATGGATAACAGGAGTAGGACCCACAACGTTGAAATTGGGCAATTGGTCCACGTTACTAGAAGATCTGTGTTCACACTGTGAATTGTGAAACGCGTAATGGCGGGTGGGGCCAGTGGCATTTTAGTAAAATCCCAATTGACCTTGACCAACGTGCGCCCCAAGCTTGGAGCCACAAATCTTTGACCCATTCAAAATCGTCCTTGCTAAGTTGCTTACGCCATCAGTGACGCACCCCATCTTTCTATATCTTTCTCCCCTATAAAACGACAAGATTAAGAAAACTGAGCGGGATCGAATGGATGAGACATAATTTTTTTATAATAAATTTATTTTTATTACTAGTAATATTTTTTGACTAAATTTGGCATATTAAATTTTTATAGCGATCTGATTTGTCACTTGAGTTATTCCATTGAGTTTGTGTGGTTTTTATTTACTCAATAAATCGATCTTCTCCCATTAATCTCGAAATTTGTGATATTTTTGTCAATTTATTGTTTGGATGTAAGACATGTTAAAATTTAATTCAAATTCTATTATATTTTCGAGCAAAAATTGGATGCATGATTTTAATTATAATGGTAATCAATTTGTATTTTAAAACACATTAATACTTATATCAAGATTTAATTAATAAAATTAATATCTAAACCTAAAATATTACTGGTAAGTAAGATGGAGGAGGGTAGGAGGAATATTTAGTCGGTTCACACAGCTAAGAAAATTTTGACTTTTGGAAGTTTTCATGTCAGACCAGAACATGCACCTTGTTAGTTAAGTCATGCACCACTATAACATTTCATCATTATAGTTTATATATATATATATATATATATATATATATATATATATATATATATATATATATATATGTATGCAAACAGTACTTTTCGTGTGATTGATGCAAATTCACTCTTAAGTATTCAAAAGTGTACCACACAGTGTTTGAAAATGCACCACACCTAATTGTGCAACTTAATAGCGAGTGACCTTACAATGGCACTGCCCCACGAAAAACTATGTGTGTGGGGGTAAAAAGTGAAGATTAATTTGACATATATATAAAATTATAATTTCACAAATTGTTAGCATAAGAAAAATTTAAATATGTATTTTAAAAAACATGTTTTCTTAATGGTACATTCTTCAACCGAGGATTTACAATCCTAACCTGAAGTTGAGATCAGGGATTTTCTATACCCATCTTCTTCTTGCACTATAGTGAACTGATTTTCCTGTGGCTATACATACAAAAATAATACACAGCAAAACGAACAAATGAATCAACCTTCTGCCAATTACCCCAGACACAAAACCCAAAAAAAAAAAAAAAAAAACAATAAAATTGGTAAAAGTAAACAAAAAGGAAACTTCATGAGCAGATGAGCTTCAAAGTGTTATGTATCATCAAGCTAGCAATCTCTCCAGGAACAAGTCATCTCTGGGCTCCTCCTTGGCCCTCGAGAACGCGTTGTCCTGGATTTGGTTCGCGTAGGCATTCATCGGGTTCCCAAATCCCGAGTACCCAAAACCGCCCGGTCCCTGCAACATCTCGTAAGGCACTTGGCCTTCTCCCTGCTGCATTGGCCTCGTGCTCGGGATTGGGATGGGGTAGTTAGATTGGAGAGACATCGTCGAAGGCCTAATCGCCATAGCCATGGCCGCATTGTTGTTAGGATTGGCGCCCCGGTTGAGGCCGTGGCTACCACTCCCTCGGGCAGCAGGAACGTCATGGTTGTGTTTCCCTTCGTAGGTTGTTATCACCGAGCGGATATCGTGTGAAGCCCTCTCCACGTGTTTCCTCACCGGACAGCCTTGGCTCGTGCATTTGTAATAGCTCCTATAGAAAAAGGATGGCAGATCAACAACAGTTCATATCAAGGAAAACTAATAAA
Organism: Ipomoea trifida; assembly: GCA_003576665.1. Lineage (NCBI taxonomy): Eukaryota > Viridiplantae > Streptophyta > Magnoliopsida > Solanales > Convolvulaceae > Ipomoea > Ipomoea trifida. The sequence goes on from CP025657.1 coordinate 16,772,013, forward strand.
CTTTCAGCAAATTTAAGAAAGACAGAAAATAGCTATAAACAGATACTACATTGTAACAGAGTCAATAGTACTAAAAAAAAAATAGACAATTTAGGAAAAACGAAGATTTATCAAGATTAATTAAGGTTGTACCTTGGATTGGGATTTCCCTTCACAACTTTCTGGCCATATTTTCTCCATCTATAACCATCGTCGAGAATATCAATATCACTCGTCGTTTGAACTACAACTCTAGGTTCCCTTACTGTCCTACTCCCCTGTGCAGAAACACCATCGCTTTCGTTTTCCACTTTCCTGCAAAACGAATTCAATAACAACATTAGAAACGCCCTAAAAAGATATGGAGCAATCAACAATTTTCCCATAATAATTGTATAATATGAATATATGATGCCAGTAAAAGTTACCATCTCTTTGCATCGGGTTCGTCTTCATCAAACTCGTCTCCCACGGGCTCCCTCTTCTGAGAGCTCTGCTCGAATTCATCATCCCCCACGGAGATCGAAGAATTCTCTGGCGTGGCAACAGAATCCATCTGCCCGTTACCATTAGACCAATACGACTGATCCGGGACATCACTGGCAGGCGCGTTATAAGACTGGACAGCCAACGTTGAAGCCGAAGAAGCTGTGGAGGACGACGATCTCCTAGTGGACTGAGGCTTCGGGTGATTGTGAGCTCCTTTATAGACAATCTCGGTAATCTGCCCATCCAAAGCCCTCTCGACCTTCTTCTTCGTGGGGCAATTCGGGTGCGTGCACTTGTAATAACTCCTCGGGTTTTCGCTCCCCTTCACCTGTTTCTGCCCGTATTTCCTCCAATTGTACCCGTCATCAGATCGCCTCTGCTCCCTCAACGTCTGGGAGGGCGGGCAGCATTGATTATTATACTCAGAGTAGCTCCCACCATTGTTCTGAGAGCTCATCTGAGTTGAAGTAGTCACAGGGGGAAGGCTCTGCAGAGAATTGAGCTCATCTTTCCTCTTTGAATCTTCATAATTCAATGTCTGCTAACCCCAAAATGCAAACAAAATGTCAGCAAAGCTGTAAAGCTACAAAGCTGAGCCTTTTATCTTAACAAAACTATTCTATCAACACAATTGAACACTAAACCTAAACACATCTAACAAGGAACAGCCCTAAGAACTGTAATTCAACTGTTTTTGCTAAGATCTGTGCCTTGAATAAGTCTAATGAATTAGCATCAACCAAGTCAAAGATGAATTAAGAAAGTCATAGCAAGCAAACCAGTCAAAAACAGAAGTGAAAATAGAATTATAGAAGATGAATTTCTTCAAAGTACACACCATTGAAGCAGAGTTGGTCTGGAAAGAGAAATCTGGGTATCCTTTCTCTTCTTGCTTAACATCTTCCTGGGATGCGTTAGAATCATTCTTCCAGTTGAAAGTCTGAGCAGGAAAAGTCCCAGTAGTTGGAGACGGCAAAATCTGCACACAAATAGCACAAAAGGGAAACAACAAACAAAATCAGAAAAGTGAGAAAACCCATCCCAATTATCTACCCAACAAACAAACAAAAAAAACAGAGATTTCTCCTAAAATTTTCAAGAAACCAGAAAAGGGCACATACGTTAGAGGAAGATAGGAGAACAGGGGAATCCAGGAGCTCACTGGGGCTCAACCCAGGAGGAAAAGCGAAGTAAGACGACGGCGAGACGGCCGGCGAAGAAAGCGGCAGAGACGGCGGCGGCAAAGACTTAAACTTGGGCACACCCGACCCAGTCCTCTCCGCTATCCGATCACCAAGCCCTCTGCTCACAGAGCCGCCGGAATAGGCGTCGGAGGCGAGGAGGTCAGTGAAGGAGGAGGACATGAATGAAGAGGCGGTGGAGAAAGAGAAAGATGGAGAAGCTGTGGGGGCGTCTATTGTCCCTGAAGAAGCAGCCATTAGAGAGGAAAAGAGAAGAAATGAAGAAAATGAGAAGAGAAGCGTTTGGTGGGGAGTTAGGGGAGGGTGGGGGGTTATGAAGACGATGAGAGAAGAAGTGAAAATGAATACGCATTCGCCAAGACTTCCCTTTTTCACGCAAATAATAGCGTGTACCGTTCTCGCACAAAAAATTCTGTGTCATTTCCACTCAAAAATAATAATAATAAAAGAAGATAAAAAGTAAGTCTGCTTTTTTATCATACCTTAATTTCACATTGTTAAGAAATCATACACTTCCTCCGTCTCATTTTATGTGTCTGATTCGGTTAACGAGACTGAAGTTATTTTTAATTCAATTTTTTATAATATTAAATTTAGTATTAATATACAAACTTTATATATTTAGAAACTACACTAAAAATATTATTACACACAAAAAATCAAATTTAAAAATAAGTAACAAATAATAAAAAAAATAACCAATGAAGAAAGAGTTGGTTTGACTAATGAATAGTAAGTAAGACAGATAAAATGTAACAGAGGAGTACTCAATATTACTTTTAAACTTTAATATATATAGACAATATGAACTTGAGAATTAATCTAAGTCATTTATCTAGATTAGGAGATAACGCATGTCATCTATAACACAATGCATACACGTAGTGCACTGTAAACACATTGCACGCACATGAACACACACACACACACACACACACACACACACACACACATATATATATATATATATATATATATATATATATATATATATAAAAGCCTACAACATCATTTATACAAATCTCACATCATTCTTAGATCAATCCAACTGCTCAAGTCTATAATAATTTTTTTTCTAGACTCACACCATACAAATATTAAAAAATATATATATAAAAGAAAAGAAAAAACTTAAGTTTGGCAGCTACACGCACCAGGTATATATTTTTTTTCTTTACCTTTTAAGACCCCACAAAAAAACTTAAGTCCAATAAATTTATTTTATTCTCTCTTCTCTTCTCCCATTTTTCACATCACTGCAATTCTTTTAAAACCTTCCCTAAAAACTCACTGTTGGAGTTGCTCTTAGAAATTGAACAACACATTATTTATACATTGTTCTTAAGGTTTGAACGCCCAACTCATTATCGACAACAATGCGCATTAAGAACACAAGGAATTAATGACCTTTTAAATCCTTGACCATGTTGGACTGAAGTATTCATAAGGGAACCCATAATTATCATATTGAATCTTAATTACCTAAAAATTTGAAGATAGTTAAACACAATTTAAAGAAAATCAAATTTTCATTAAAAATAACAATCTTAAATTCAAACTATATTTTTTTTTTTTGAAAATAAAATTCAAATTATATAAGAGTATAAACATCCCTATAGTGGACTGCATTTCATTATGATATCTCGTGGCCATGTCAATTTCGTAAATTCAATACCATATATGAAAGTATTACAAATCACACAATGACAATATATCTTTGTACTCTTTTGTTTTAAAAATTTTTATTTTATTATTTATTATTGAAAGTGAGTTTGAAAATAGTGAATTAATTACACAAATATGTTGATATGATATTATCGTTTACTTTAAAACTAAAATGAGGATTAATAATAAACCCCACACATTTCAGTCTCATGGTCATTCCTAGTTCTTATAACACACACACACATATATAACTCATTTGTTTGAAAGTAAAAACTTGTGTGAGACGGGTCGAATCAAGATCAAATGTAATATTTATACTAGTAAATGTAATACTAAATGATGAATAAAATGTTTATTACTTAAATAAGAAAATGTAATACTTTTGAAAAAAAATGTTTCCCCATATCCTATTTTATCTATCATATTTAATATTCATTGGTCAAGCCAATTATTTCTTCTTTGTTTATTTCTATTAGCATTTTTTTAAAATATTTTTAAATTTATTTTGTTGTGTTTAATAGTATTTTTATGTAATTTTTAAATATATAAATTTTACATATTAATTATAAACATAATATTATGAAAAAATAAATTGTAACTAACTTCAATAAAGCCTTGTTAATCAAACTCGACACATAAAATGCGATAGATGGAGTAATACTTTTACATTTTTTGATATAAAAGTATTATATTTTCATTTATAAATGCAACATTACATATACAGAAATATATAATATTTTTGATGAAAAAAATAATACTTTTACATCAAAATATAAAAATATTATATTTATCTTGAAAAGTATTATATTTTTTCTTATAAGTAACAAATATTTTTCCTAATTTATTATTACAATTACTAATATAAATATTACATTTACATATTTACATTACCCGACCAGTCATATAAATAAAGATCTGACAGACGATCTTACCCGAATATGATATTTGTTTAAAATATGCCAAGTTTTTGCCCCCAGTTTTAAAAATCTAAAAATATAAAAATAAACATGCAATTATTTGTGGGGAAAAAAGAAAAAATAGGGTGCAGTCATAATAACTCATAATGTGGATGCTTGACCGTGGGAATCCGAAATTTTAATAAAAAGTACAAATAAAATAATAAAACTATTTGAGTCAAAGCTCGTGGGTTTGACTGGGATACAGACAGATAAGGATGGCGGCTGTAATAACAAATTACGCCTAACGCGCTATGTCGCTATCTTACTCCGCTCCTCCACACACGTTACACACTCTTAGCCTTGTTTTCGCCCAATTTAATACTTTTAAATTATTTTTTTAAAAAACTTACAACAGTTAATTAACATGAATTATTCATAATTAACCGGTTTAAATTTTGATTGTACATAATTAATTTGATCAAATTTAGAAAACGTACAATTAATGAACAAAAAGAGGTAAATCATAGTCGATTCAAACTTAGAAGGTACCTTTTACAAGAAGTTGAACTTGAAATATATAATTACCAAATCAACTACTCAATCAATTTACGTCTAACTCAATACACTTTATAATATATTGTCAATAAGTTTATGACTTTTACATGAACTTTTTTTTAAAGAATGTTAGTATTTTTTTTTAATATTCATTTTTAACGTGATAATAAAACGCTACTCATAAGATTTGTTACTCCATTACGAATTAATTTGTTTAATCAACTATAAAATGAATTAATCAAATAACAACATGTAAAGAGGGGAATAACATTATTATTAAATTAAAAAAATTGATTTTCATACTTCGTACTCTGTATTTGATTTCAATATCTCAAAAAATAAAAATAAAAGAAAACAAGGAAAAAAAAGGGTTTTTAGAGATTTTTAGTGAACTCTAAAGCACATTTAGTATGTAATGATTGAACAAGCTTTCTCTTTGTAATTGAGATTTTATATATTATTTTCAAAAGTCTCGATAATTTACAAGTCGTAAAGTTGATGTGTTTAATTGTAAATCTTGATAAGATCTTACGAATTAATTGTGTCAATTCGTAAAGTTGATATGTTTAATTGTAAATCTTGAAAGTTCATTGCACAGACCTAATTATTTATTTGTATAAAGTTTAAAGGTGGCTATTTAACCATATTTTTCTAACCTTTTAGTTGAATTGAAATCTAACACATCAATCTCTCAACTAGGTCCGCATGTTACTTGCAACGCATAAAAAAATAATCAAACTGACACACGTAAAAATGCGTGTTAATCGTATCATATAATACATAAATATACACTTCAATTCAATGCTACTTTAATTTTTACATAATAATTTAATTCAAAAGTTATTAATAAGAATTTAACTCACAAAAAATACTCTTTATAATTTACCTACTCCACCATTCCTTTTGAATTATTAAATGCATGTTAAGTGAATTCAGTATGTAGTTCAGCAACAGAAATTAAAGTTGTGTTTGCACGTTTTTAAGAACACTACCACAGTAAAACAAAAGGAATCATAGTGAAAATCATCCTAGGATCATTCAAAGCCACATTGAATTCTGTCCCCATTTGTAGTTATCCAGACCCCACCAAATCCTTGGGAGTTGGGAGAAGAATAGTAGAATACCCACTTAGTGGTAACTGTTGTAAATCCATGATACAACCTTTGAAATAAATAATGAGACAACCTAGTGAAATTAATTAAACTATTAATTTTGTAATCATAAAGTTTTAAGTTTAATTTAATTTTGATATAAGTAAATTTAATTTGAATCAGTCAATTATATATATTTAAGTTGATTTATTTTATTATGATCATTTATTAATTAAAATTAAAGTGATATTTAGGTAATGATTGTGTATTTCTCAACTCACACATAAAAAATGATTATAGTAATCTAAAGGGTTGATGAAATTGATAGAGGATGTTTCTTTTATTTGAATATCATGAATTAGATTCTAGTTAACACCCTTTTAGTTAAACTCATTGCACAAAGTTTGTATAGTATGATTTAGCTCTCTTGTATAATTTGTGAATTATTACACAAAATTGTATTTATATTTAACAATACTGAGGTGGAAGAAATATTGCAATTATGGAGTAATTAATTATATGTTCTCATTTTTTTTAAAATGTGAATCCCCATTTATTTGAATGAGGGATGACTATTTATTTACAAAGGGGATCGGATGCTTGTATAGTTGTATCTATGTGTTATTGTCTATATTCACTCAACTTGCTTTGCGCCCAATATCATTTTGTCCAAGCGGGTTCTTGGTATGTTGCAAGTATTATTTTATGAGATTTAGAATTTTATGTAACGCTCTTTAGAAGACTCTTGGACTTCTCACTTGATGGCCCCCAAAAGGTCTCTAGGTTTTAGAAATAAAAATTCAACCTTAGAGGAAGATATCAAACTTTAGACAATGTGAAGGGCCTCGAGGAGAGGGTACTAAATCTTGGGGAGAAGATCTTAGGCTAGATATTACCGCCCCGAACGTAATATTAACTTGTTTGATTAAAGAATATAATTAATAACATGTAAGACAAATTTTATGTAATAGTCTTGGAATTTTAATTTTAGCTTTAAATTGATATTTAAATGGCTATTATGTGATACAAATATATACATAGTCCACTTCCGATTTGGATCAGATTAAAGTGGATTCGCACCTTCGTAGTGAGAATAAGAAATTGATATATATATATATATATATATATATATATATATATATATATATATATATATATATATATATATATATATATATATATATATATATTGTACGCTCAAAACGATTAATGAGTAAATGAAAATGTTTCTTTAGGTAAAAAATATAGTTTAATCACATACATTGATCCAGTCAAGATAAAAGGGTCAAGAATGATGACAATTAAAAAAATGCGGTGAGCCGGTGACATTATCGTAAATATGTGTAACTTAGTTCAATTGTGCTTTTTCTTTTAGTGCACATTTTTTCTTGGAAAAAGTGTCAAATAGGTCACTGAACTTATCGGTTTTGTGCAATTGGGTCATTGAACTTAAAAAATGTGCAATTCAACCATTAAACAAGCAAAATTTGTGCAATTGGACCATTTTTACAAAAAATTTTAATTCAATTTGAGTTAAAAACATTTCAATATTGACTTCCAACTAGTATGGTAGAAGAAAATGCCACTCTTAATACATATATGTTAGTAATATAATTGGATTTTACTAGAAATTTTTTGTAAAAATGGTCCAATTGTACAAATTTTACTTGTTTGATGGTTGAATTGCACACTTTTTAAGTTCAATGGCCTAATTGCACAAAAGCAATAAGTTCAGTGGTCTATTTGACACTTTTTCCTTTTTTCTTCTTCAAGTGCATATTTTTCATTCTTTGAGTGCATATGTTCTGTCTCAGTACTTAATTAGTTTTCTCTTTGAGTGCAAAACTTTGACCTTCAAGTGCACATTTTCGTGCATTCAAGTGCATATTTATGGGTTAATGTTCATTAGAGCAACATTATCAATGGTTCTTTCTAAGGATAATGTCAGAAATTTACCACATGGAAGGAAAGAGAGAGCTTGGGGATCATCTGCAACTCACCGGTTCATACTACAGTAAATTGGAGGGAAATATTGATTACCATTGGTTGCTGTGCGCGTAAAGCGCACAGCAGCCGCCCATGCGGGCGCATGTAGTGCACGCGCCTGACACTGTTTGTTTTTTTTAATCATATTTATTTATTTATTTTTCATCCCCTCCCATTTTCTCTTTCCTAATCACACTTACAAATACTCCTAAAAAATCGCAAAATATCTCATAGGGATGCTCTTATATGTTTTGTCCTCTTTGCAATAATCTATAACTAAATTTCTAATGAAATTTGTGAGATTAACAAACTATTTGTTTGGACAATTGCTTCAATAACACTTAAGTTGAATAGGTCCCATATTTTGTACCATAAATTGCTCGATTGCACATATTTATGTCTTCGACTACATAATTTTGACCATCAAGTATATGTTTTTGTGCTTTCAAATGCATAATTTTTTAATTCGGATTGTAATTTTTTTTTTTCAATAAGCACTTGATATGGGGACACACATATATATAGTGCTTCTAGAAGTACCATAGAATGTATGTGGACATTGGAATTACTAAACATGGATTCCAGATTTCCACGTTAATGAGTAATGACCCATCGATAGGTGTCACAACAACATTTTGTTGTCAGGATACATGCATGTAATACACAACAGATAGATCTTAGGCAGTACATTCATTATTGTTGTTGTTTGACTACAATCTTTCCCCCTCCTAGGAGGACTTAGGAATTGCATATGTTTTTTCTTTTTCTTTTTTTTTTTTTCCTATGATGTCTAAAACACACCAATGACACCATTATATTATTAGACAGTATATATTGAATAAATTTTATTTGTGCACAATTATATTATTATTATATTTAATAGTGTATATTGAATAAACTTCATTTACTTATGTGTAATTTGCTTACAAATCACACACACAAATAAAATAAAATAAAATAATAAAATCAAACTTTGTAATATTATGATTCGAGAATCATGTTACGCTGTACCGACTCGATCACTCATTAATTATTGGCAGAATGGTGAAATATGCCAATCTACAACTCACAAGTGCTCAAGTCTAAAAAAAGATCCAATTTGATACACAAACGTTCTAAAATTTTTACATTTATCATTTTTGCCAACCTAATGGGTAGCTCAAGTGCCAAATGAACTCTCTTTGTAAGAAAATTTTTTGAGAGAATCCGGGTTTGATTCCCACAAGTGACTCCGGGTGCACTCGGACCTTTGAACGGACTTTACCCAAAAAAAAATCATTTTTGCCAGGTTATACCAAGTAGCTAGTCCATATTAAGATAACATGAAATTTTAATTAAATAAATGGTAGTTGACATGAAATTTATTAATGCTATAAATTAATTTAATTAAATAAAAGCTTGTCGACATGAAATTTATTAAGTCTAAAATTTAAAACCAAGCAAACCCTATCAAGTATGTTAAATGGTAGTTGACATGAAATTTATTAATGCTATAAATTAATTTAATTAAATAAAAGCTTGTCGACATGGAATTTATTAAGTCTAAAATTTAAAACCAAGCAAACCTTCTCAAGTATGTTTTTCATCTTCGACTTCTTTCTTTAGCTTCGTATTCTCATAACCATCTTCGACTTTAAGTTAGTTGCATTCCTAACAGACCATTTAAGTTTAGATACATATCTTAAACTTCGAACTTATCTTGCTTATATAATGTAAGGGAAGCTGTAAAAGCTTTGACAAAATACAATATCGATCAAATTTATCATTATCATTCAATGTGTATAGAATTTGAAACATGTCCATAATAGGCTAAATGCACTAGAATTCAAAGCAGGAAATCGAAAGACGAGAGAAATGGAGCATAAACTTGAAATTGAAAAATGTAGTTATGAAGAGAAAGGGATTACACATTTAGATCACTCCTTGCTTCCCTTTTCTTCTTCTTCGACTCGCTCTGCTCGGAGTACTCGTGGAGGGGGAAGTAGCTCTTCAAATTAAACTCACATTTTTTACATATCCAATTCATAACACAAATTGGGACTTTTAGGACTATTTTTTTTTTCTTTTTGGGTTTTTTATATAAACATTTTCAAACAAAATAAAATTTTACTGGACGCCATGTCAATTTTTATTTTTTATTTTACCAGCCACATCAGTTTAACAAGACGTCACGTCATCAAAACCTGATGGAACCTGAAAAATATAGTAAGTGCAATAATTTTAAAAAGTTTATGAATCAAATTGGATCTTATTTTAATTAAATGAGCACTTGTGAGTAGTTGATGAGCCTATTTCACTCTTCTGCCTTAATTGCATATGTTTTTCGTTTAGCCTACATGTTGCAATGCCATTCATGTGCAACACACTTGTACATTCATGAAGACTAAAGTTGATACAAATGGAGGCCGGGGACAACTCATCTTTCAATAATTCAAGGATTAATTGTGGACTTTGGAGCGGTCTTAGACTCTTAATTCACATTATTAAGTTTACAAATTAAGTTTTCATATATACATCATTTTCACAACATACAGAATTTATTACTCGATAGGGCCACATATTAAATTCTTATTATTTTTTAAAGATGAAGGAATGGCAATCAGTGCATTTATTTCGAACTATTCGTGCTTTAAACTTTAATTTGGTGTTTACCAAGATGATTGAACTACCCTAAGTCAAATTTAGGGTTAATTAACACTACATACATCATTCTTTCGGCCTGATTTAACATAACCTTACTCTCGACACATGATATGGATCGATACCACTATTTGTATACATGAACTTCATTCGTCAAACTTGAACTATGAATATAAATAATTCAATTTTTTTTTGTGACAAGAGAAACTCGCAATTAGTATTTAAGAGTGTGAACTAAGTAGACTCTTTTGATTAATATTTGTACCAAATCATTAAAAATACCTCAAGTTTAGTAACATTTAATTTATAAATTGCATGCACTCATCACATACAAAGTGCGACAGTAAACAATCATGGTAGAGACTTGAACATTAGAGATACAAATAAATTATATCAAGTCAAATCATTAGTGATTAGTGTTTTTGGGTTGTTTCAGTCAAGGTCAAATTTTGAACAGCATAACCTTAACAAGCAGAGAGCAATAAACATATGAAAAAAATATTTAGAGCACTCCCAATAGGAGATTTTACATGATTTTTAAAATACTAAAATAAAAGTGTGTTAATTTTTCACTGATGTGAGGTGAAATTTTTTGAAAACTTTGCAAGTTAGAGAAAAAAAAAAAAAAAAAAAAAGTCAGGTGCGTCTCATTAGCCACGCAAGCGGGCTCGTGTATTACATGCGCCCGCTTGGGCAACATACTCCTCCATATTAATTTTCAAAAATTTTACGGTGCAAGTTTATTAATTTAATTTTAAATTTAATATTGTTATTAAATTTATTATTATTAATTAATTAAATTAAATATTTTTATTAAATTTATAATTATAATTACAATTATAATTTTTAGAATGATAATAGATAAAGAAATTATTAAAATATAATGAAATAAAATCCATAAAAAACTGAAAAAAAAATAAAATAAAATAAATGGGGAGAAGAGTTTTTGTAATTGAGTGAGATACTGGATGGATGATGAGGTAGATGCTGAGGTCTACAAAAAAACTAAGAAAAAGACCCCAACTATTGAGGATACCCTTAATTAAGTCTATAATGTTAACAACAACATTTTAATTTTTAAGGACATAATATTTCTCAAGCTTAGCCCTACTCTTGTGTAATAATTTGTAAATTATATATGAGGTAAACCACATTAAGAGAATATTGTATAACGAGCTCGACCAAGAGAATGTTGGCAAGAATCAAGCTCATAACTTTTAAATACGAAATTAATGCTTAGCCCACTCTAACACTTCGTTCGAGGGACTTAGCTAATTTTATTTTAATATCACATATGCATTCATTTTTCGCAATGTGTGAGGCTAATTTAGTTTTTTTTTTTTTTTGGTTTACTAGACTTGACTTAAACAATTCAAGCTCCTTTTACTTAAGTCAATGCATTTTAATCTGATGGTATTTTATTTGTTTGATTTAAAAATAAAAATTTTAATTGTCAATTTTGCAAGTAATAATGTTATCATCAAATTACCTTTTTATTTTTTAATTATGTAAGAATATTGTAAATTATGATAAAGTACTTCAAAGTATATGAATGCAGGATTATACGAGATACGAGAGATTGATTAAAATTATCATTTAAATTTATAAAATCGCTAGCAAAGGCAAATACAATTATAGAAAAACTCTGACATTGCTATGATGCTATTTTGTGTTTCCAACCAAAATTTAAAAAGTTGGAATATTAAAAATTTAATTATAAAACGATGTGATTTCCCCTTCTCTCTACCTTCCAAAGTCCCTTTGTGTGTTGAATAAATTTCAAACTTGAAAAAATAGTCTCTTTGTGTGTTGAATAAATTTAAAACATGAAAAACTAATCTCTTTGTGTGTTGAATAAATTTCAAATTTTTAAAAATAGTTCATTGGAATATTGTTGGAAAATTTAGTATTAATTTGCATTTAAAGTGAGTATTTAATTTTGAGTATAGTTCACTTTTGACTGGGATGGGTTGGGTCAAATGATTCAGATATTTCTAATTGATATGATAAATTTGATGTAACATATGCATAAACTGAATAATAGATAATCACGATTTCCGGAAGAAATGGAAGAATTTATTGGAAATGCTACAAGATCAATTCATTATTTTTTCATATGGTCAGAACTTCATCTGGGTTCGAATCCTACCTAGAGGTACACTAAAGAGCAGAAATGGTTGAAGAAATAATTTTCTTTTGTCCGATTATCAGAAAATAAAGAAATAATTCATTTATTCAAAATCATTACATATTTACAAAATATTGTCTCAATTCATTCTATTTCATTAGATCCCGGAGAATGAGAAATTAATTCACAAAATATACTCCAATCAGTGAGCGGAACCAACACCAACTTCCCCGTCTGATCTACTCCTCCCACATGAAACAGTTCCTCTCCATTTCCCAGGTCCAGCTGAACAACCTTGCCTTCGCCAACTATGCCGGAAAGTTATTCGGCTGGTTTTCCGGCAATGCCGAAAACCAGCCGAATAACTTTCCGGCGTCGTTGGCGAAGGCGAGGTTGTTGAGCTGGACTTGGAAAATGGAGAGGAGCTGCTTCAGGCCGGCGGGATCGGAGGAGTAGACGGGGAAGTTGGTGTTGGTTCCACTCACGGATTGGAGCCATATGGCGGCGACTAATCTTAGCCATTGAAGGGCGGCCATGAATGGATCGGAGGATTCCGGTGATATTGAGGTGGTTGGGTGGTGGAAATGGAGGTAATATGCTCTTTGCACTTTAATGCTTTTGCTTGCGTTATTACATGAATAAAAGCTAGCTGAGTATATATATGAAGGAAAATAATTGATTAGGGATATTATTGTACTTTTAATTAATATAAATTTGTTATAACCGTTTCTGATTAAATTTCCCTCGATATACATACTTTCATTACTTTGGACGAAGCTGCCGCTGTTTGTCATTAATTACTATCTCAGGTATATTCTTACCGGATTAATAATTGTGAAATATGGTGTATTGTTTTACAAGAGTATTTGAACGAGATGAGAACATAATTTTGTGCGTAGAAAATGTTTGAAAGATACGGGAATTGAGCATGATTCATTATTTATTAAATGTGATAAATGTATAAGATAAAATTTGTCACTAATTTGTAGTTAGCGTGTATGAGTAATATGCATTTGAGAGAAATGTTGTGTGATACAGGAAATTGAATATGTAACCTAATCTGGTACATAACAATTTTATAATATCATATGCTATCCTATCATATATCCTATCCTATATATAAAAAAGACAAATGCTTTGGCCAGGAAAAATTGCTCCAATTCTCGACCATTAAAACCACAGCGAATAATTTGCTACGTTTAAGAACTCTTATAATAATGACTTTTAGAATTTCGAACAATTATTTCACAACTTGGTTTCCGAAAATCAGTATTAATTACTTATTTTATATTTTGATTGTTAAAAACTTATTATACTTGTGTTTCAGACATTTATATGGAAAAAGATATTTGGGCGCATCTATTCTTAAAATAAAAAAAAAAATAAAAAAAAATCTACAAACTTCAATATAATAAATCAACAAATATGTTACAAACTTAGGGATTTTCCTGACTATCTTTTCATGTCCAAAATACTCATTTCTTTTGTAATGGCAATTGGAATTATATTAACTCCTATTTATTCATTATCTATGTTACGCCAGATGTTTTATGAATACAAGCTATTTAATGCCCCAAACTCTTCTTTTTTGGATTCTGGACCGCGAGAGTTATTTCTTTCTATCTCCATTTTGTTACCTGTCAATAGGTATTGGTATGTACCCCGATTTTGTTCGTTCGGATTGCCAGAAAAGCCAAGGGGTCAACAGGTCAAGTTTTACTACAATTACTTGAAATGCATTTGGATAACATCCTTTTTCGATTGGGTATGGCTTAAATCAACAAATATGTTACAAACTTAGGGATTTTCCTTACTTTTGCATTTCCCTTTGCGTCTATTGTTACTCGTTGTGTCGACTCTCTGAAATATAGAGGCGTCAGTATAGTCTTATATATACAGTTACGTTCATTATAATAAACATATTCCTTTAAACTTTTTCTGGGTTATAAACATTTGAAGCTAAAATAGATCACAAGTCATCGTATACATCTCATTTTGCTTCTCGTATGCATGGCTTCAATCTACATTTTGAACGTGATATCTCCCCTACGAACATAAGAAATACAATAAAGGTTAGAGTTGTACGTACTTATGAGATTCCAGATACAAGAATTGCTAAAACAGTGGATTCTATGGAGTGCATTGAAAAAGATACGTGAGTCTAGACTCTAGAATGCAAGAATTTCTTAAAGGTTCCTACTTAATTTTAATTCAATTACTCATCTGGATTAGGACCTGGTTTAGTTACAGAAACAGATTGCAAATGAAATAAAAAAATAAATAAAGAAAGAAACCAGGACACATCAATTGTTAACGCAGTTCAGAGAAATCCTCCTACACTTGTCGAGCTACTCAGTATATGCTAACTGCACTAGATGATTACCAAAAATTACAAGGGTTGAAACAATATATATGACATTCATGTGCAACACACTTGTACATTCATGAAGACTAAAGTTGATAAAAATGGAGGGGACAACTCATCTTTCAATAATTCAAGGATTAATCGTGGACATAAATGTTGGAGCGGTCTTAGACTCTTAATTCGCATTATTAAGTTCACAAATTAAGTTGATCACATAAGATTCTTTCTTATTAAACTGGTTTAACATCCAACACACTGGTTAGAACACAACATGCCACGGGAATACCCATCATATCTTCCTCGAGGACAACTGTCAGTCCCGTTACAAAATATTTATTTATTTATTTATTGTATCAGGAAAAATTATCAACTACTATTTGAGAGTACGTGTGCATTAAGTAAACTCTCTTGTGAGTTATTTTTAATTATACTACCTTTGTACTATATCATTAAAAATACCTCTAATTTAGTAATAATTCATTTATAAATTACAAACACTCATCACATACAAAGTGCGACAGTAAACAATATAATAATCATGGTAGAGACTTGAAAATTAGATATACAAATAAATTATATCAAGTCAAATCATTAGTGATTAGTGTTGTTGGGTTGTTGCAGTCAAGGTCAAATTTTGAACAGCATAAAGCAAACAGCAATAAACATATGAAAACATATTTAAGTCTTTAATATTAACAACATTTTAATTTTTAAGGACATAATGTTTCTCATACTTAGCTACTAGCTAGCCCTACTCTTGTGTAATAATATGTAAATTATATACGAAGTAATCGCATTAGGAGAATAATGTACAATGAGCTCGACAACGAGAATGTTGGTAAGAATCAAACTCATAATTTTTAAATACGAAATTCATGCTTTATCCACTCGAACACTCCTTTCGAGGCACTTAACGTATTTTTAAATTTTTTTTTAAATATCACACATGTATGAGGCTAATTTAATAATTATTTTTACTAGACTACTTGACTTAAACAATTCAAGCTCCTTTTACTTAACTCAAAACATTTTAATCTTTTGGTATTTTTTGTTTGATTTAAAGATAAAAATAATTTAATAGTCAATTTTGCAAGTCAATAATGTTATCGTCAAATTACCTTTTTATTTTAATATTATGTATTTTTTTTTAATTATGTAAGAATATTATAAATTATGATAAAAATATCCACATATTGGTTCGTTGTATATATGTGGGATGTATGACAATTGACAAGATATGGTTGGCTGGTGGGTGGTTATAATTAAATGACGCATTATATAATTTAAATTTATAAATTGGCTAGCAAAAGCAAATACAATTATAGAAAAACTCTTTGACATTGCTATCTTGTGTTTCTTACTAAAATTAAAAAAAAAAAAAGGTATAAATTTTAATTTTCTTTTTATTTAAGTGGTTGAAACGAAAAGAAAATGATCTGATGTGATTTCCCCTTCCTCTCTCCCTTCTAAAGTCACTTTGTGTGTTGAATAAATTTCAAACTTGAAAAAATAGTTCATCAGAATATTAATTGTTGGAAAATTTAGTATCAAGTCGCATTTAAAATTACTATTGTGAGATATATTTTTTGTATGGTTCATTTTCGACTAGGTTGGATAAAATCATATTCAAATACTCTTAATTGATATGATGAATTTGATATATCATATGCATAAAAATGGATAATAGATGAATGTGAAGTTAATTTACAAAGTATATCTATTGAGTTGGTAAAATAAGATTTGAAATACTTTTACGTAGCATTTATCATACATTGAAAATGCATGTGAATTTTGATTAATATAAATATAATTTAAATTTTTAATAATTTTAAATTGTATAGCATAAAAACTCTCTGGTTGTAACATACTAAAAAAACTTGAATTGGATTGTTATATTACTGTTCTTAATTTAATGTTGCAACGTACTAGAAATATTGGTTTTCTCTACAAACTCTCCACTTCTTTCTTAAATTATGCCAGTACTTCCTTAAAACTTTAAAGTGTTTTCTTTGTTCAAGTTATCAGGAATGTTTATAATTGGGTGCTCAAGTATATGATTTGGTAATCCATTGTATTTTATAAAATCGATGCTTCAATACTCTTAGCTCTATCGCGAGGAAGCAAATAGATTTTAAAGAAAATATTTCTCACACGTCTTAAATTAATTTTGTGAAACAGTAGCTAAATTTTAGTATTTCGTAATTAAAATTCCGTACGGACCAACAAGTATTTAGATAGGAGAAAATAGAGCAACAATGTAAGTAAAAACTATTTACTTAACTACTTTAAGTATGAGATCAAAAATTTATACTAATGTGTATGCAACAACACTTTTGACAGAGTTGTATCGAATAAAATTGCTCGTGAATAGCAACGGCCTGCCTTGTGAGAGATCCTCTTTCGGGGTGTCATCTGTTAGACACCGGGCTTGGCCATCCTTTTAATAAATAAATAAGTCAAACGAGAATGGGCTTTAAATTGGAAATTAGTTGGACACGGTAAAGGAAAACTTTAAATGACCCAACTTTTGTGGGCTCACATGGTAACTTGACCCATTCTATTACGAGCATTACATTTTGGGCCTGAGCGGGCTTGAATCCACTAAACTATTTTGCAATTTTGTCCACTCAACATTGTGAATATTTGTTCATAAAAAAAAAATTTGTGGATATTGTGTTTTTATTAGGCGCACCCCATTAGTAGGTTTTCTATCTATTTTAGCACAGTAAAATCTTAATTGATAGTGTTTTTATAAATGGAAAAGCAATGATTTGATTGGTATCTTTCTCCGACAAAATCAAGAGTTTTGGCAGGTTTGGTGGGTCCCATTTGAGGATTGTCACTACGCCTCACGTGTGTGAGGCGCAGTGACCGCGCCCAGGCTGACGCGTGCACTGCACGCCCCCGCCTGGGCGCGTAAATTTATATATATATATAGTTTTTGTTTTGTTTTTGTTTTTTCCTCCACTCTCATTTTCTCTATCCTAATCATACCTGCAAAATTCCTAAAAAACTCCATTACTATTGAGGAAGGCCTTACCTTTATGAAGGACCATGATCGGCCCTATTCAAAATCAACTGAGAATTTAATCCTACTTGAGTTTATGTTTAGTCTTAACGTGTCAATTAATATATAAATGTTTAAGATATTATCTCACCCGTAGAGGTGAACAAATCCCGAATTTGGGTCACATGCCCGCATCTATCAATAATATGATCAATCTTAGCTTAAAATTTTGTTGTTGTTATGTTTGACTTTAGTTTTGTGGTACGTTTATCGTGTCAATAAATTAAAATTTGAAAACTTGTCCTTAAAGTATTGATTAGAATAGAGTTCAATTCATGTCACAAGTATTAAAAATTAAATTGAGATTTTTGTGCATAAACATTTTAGACTTTAGAATTTTGTCTCGATATTAGATTGACATAATTTACCTATTAATAAATTTGGGGCATGTTCATAATTTCATATAGTTCATGAAATAGTCTTGTGAAACAGAAAAAACTAAGTTATCAGACTCCGAAACCTGAATGGCTAGGCGCTATTGGACTATTGGATGGACTTTTTTATCCTTGGCAAGCGCTAAACCCTTCTCACTGATCTCCAGCTTCGAACCCTACAGAGATGCTGCGGTCAGTTCTCCGAGCAGTTGCCTCATCGGCGGCGGCGACGAAACCACAAGCCACCGTCTCCGACATCCTGATCCCCGTCTCAGCCGCCGTATCTCAACAACTATCCTCGTCTAGAAATTTCTCGACCAAAGTCACAAAACAAAGCTCACCGAAGGGGAAGAAATCGGCGTCCAAGACAGATGAAGCACCCATTGGATCCTTGGACGCTGAAACCATCAATTACCTCACTGATGGAGCTCGCCTGCGCGCCCTAGCCGAAGACGAAAACAACAAATCTCTCGATATTGGTCCGAATGGCCAGCCACTCTTCACTGCCGCTGGTTCTCTCTCCCAAATCAGCAGAAAAGATGCGTGCACTTACATGAAATTTAGGTACATTTATAACCGTATATGTATTGTATGTATACATTATGTGTGGTTGTTGTACTGATTGAAATCATCCTGTAGTATGGAGAAATTGAAAGCGGTGTTGCCTGAGGGATTGACCATGGGAATGCTGAAAGAATTCGAGGACTCACAGCGAACTGCATTACTCGTCCGGCACAGTTTTCTGGACCTCCGAGATAATTTCCGGCGGATTGTTGATCCTACTATACTGATTAATGCCAAAGGTGCATTTATTTTATATATTGTTTGCTGTATTTCCTTTCGATTAATGGATCTATACTGTTTCTATGCATCTTGATTGAAATATTAGTACGAATCATAGTAGGGCTTATAAATTTATATTCAACTGTATAACTAGGAAGGTACATCTGCTAAAATCTTGTGAAAGATGGCAACAATATACCAAAGCTAGATTGTGCTGGAAATGTAATGCAATTTCATGTGTTGTGCAGTGGCTAGTTGTTAGGATAAGTTATTAAGATGGTCTTTGAACTTCCAGGTTCCAAACCACGGAAACAGATTGTATTAGATGGTCCTGTCAGCTGTGGAAAGAGTATTGCACTTGCGATGCTTGTTCACTGGGCACGCGAAGAAGGCTGGTTGGTCTTCTATGTTCCAAGAGGCCGAGAATGGACTCATGGAGGACTTTTCTATAAAAATCCTACTACTGGTTTATGGGATACTCCCGTGCAAGCAGCAAATATTCTCAAGGCAAGATTGTTCGTCTTTCTGAAGATGTAAATTCTGTGTGTTCTACCAATTCTCATATTAGATTAAAAATTTAATGGAGTATTTGGATTTTTTTTAAATTTTTTTTTCCAGTCAATATGAAGTATATTTTCATTTGTTCAATTTTTTTTTACCGTGTAATAAGTGTACATATCATCATTTTCTTTAAACATTAATTTTTATTATCTATCTGGGCGTACTTTTGGCTGCAGTTTTTTTTGGTAGTTTTAGTTCTACAAGTTAAACTTCACATGCTACTTCCCCAATATCATCTGTGCAATGTAGCTTTCCAGTACCAAGTAACTAGGTCTTTGGATAAATACTCAGCAGTACCCTTTTAGTATCATTATACTGGGCAGTTTGAAACATATTTGGTCCTAAGTTCATTTTTATGTTATTTCATTTCAGGATTTTATAAAGTATAACGAACAACATTTGCGAAAGTTGCCCTGCAAAATATTTGATCCTATTTCCTTGGGAGAGGGTGCAGGTGTTGGACACCCAAAAGGTGATCAGACTATGGCAATACCTGAGGGTCTTACTTTATTTGATCTTGTTGAAAGTGGTATTAGCAACACACACGCATCTGTTGGAGTGGTTGTTCGTTTGAGGCAAGAATTGTCTCTTGTGAAAGATATGCCTGTTCTTATTGCAATTGACCAAGTGAGAAATTTTTCTTCACCTCTAAAGAACTTCACTTGTGTCCTTTTGATATACTCCGTAACTTGTGCGTTTAATCTAACATAGTATAATTTGTGTCTATTGATTGCAGTATAACAATTGGTTTACATTCAGCGAGTTCGAGGAACCAGTAACAGTACGGTCTTGCAAACCCATCCATGCTAGGGAACTTACAACTGTAAGACATCTATCTACTCTGTATTTGATTTCAAGCATACTCAAAAGAGTTCTAAAAATTATTAATTTACTATAGTTTTCACAATAATCTAAGCTTGTTTCGCCATCAATGTATTCATTAGATGTGCCTGTGGCCTAGTAGGGCTTGTCCTGTGGTAAAGAGATAAAGCTGGTGTGCAAACACTCTGTTTAAGATGTCCTTTGTTTATAACTCCATATATGTTATGGTCCTTATCGAGTATTATTGTTATAACCGAGGCCTTTTGTATGCTTGAAGAAATCATCTTAAAGATTTTTAATGGGCTGGAAACCAAAGAGAATCCTGGTTTATGAACTTCAAACTTGCCTTATGCATAGACAACCAAGATTAAGAGCACTTTTCCTTTAATTGTGAATATTGATGTTGGGATATCAATTTGATTGAGATTGCGATGAATCATTTTGTAGGTCAATGCATTTAGGTCCATGCTTCACAATGACATGATGGTCGGTGCTTTCTCTCATTCAACTGCAGTAGGGAAACTGCGTCAAGACTTACCAAATGTTCCCACTGATGCCCGATTAAATTTCCCTCGATATACTTTGGACGAAGCTGCTGCTGTTTGTCATTACTATCTCAGGTATGCTTAACCGGATTGTGACAGGGTTGAACACAAACATCAGTAGAACTTCTCTGAAATCAACTTCACACTCGTCTATTTGCAGGCAAAGGCTTATACGTCGAGAGTCATTCTCAGAAGAAAACTGGAAGAAGATCTACTACCTGTCGAATGGAAATGGAGCAGAGCTGAGATGGCTGGTACCCTTCATGAGATGATGCATCGAACATGAAAATACAAGCAAATATTTAGTGCGATTCAAACACGGAAGAGGTTTGGTCTAACTATCAACTTTTCATCAGCTTTAATAAGGTTGTGCTGTTCTTTCAAGTACTTGATCTTTACATAGGAATTGCCAAGGTTGGTAAAATTTTGTCCAGTCTGGTGATATTTACTGCCTTAAACATTGTATTACCTTGAGGATGTGAATTACTGAGTATTTATTACTACCTTAAAGCCTTGTCACCCAACTGTCCATTTACTTATCATCCACTATTCTCATTGTTCTCTATATTTCTCACATAATTCTTACCCAATTTGTGTTGGTTCCAAGATCATCACATAATGTCTGAATTTTTAGCACTTAAGCTGGACTAGTTTTAGAATAAGTCTTGTGTGAGACTGTATTACTGATATTGTGAGATATATAATATTTTTTGAGTGTATAGAGAAGTATTATATTTTAAGTAAGTATTACGCGTCTTTCGTAAGACGGTCTTACTCTACTAAAAAAAATGAATTCATTATATTCATTGGATTCATTTAATACCTTATCTTGTAATGATGGGTACTTGCATCTCGTGATGATAAATGCATATTTTGGATAAGTTTTATATGATGATTTTATTTTATTTTTATACATCCTTGTGTTTATTGAAACTTTGAAGGTTACAAGTTTTAAATGTGTATTAGTATATATGATTTGAGTACTAGTGTAATGAAAATGGACATGAAATAGTTACGTTGAGATCAAATTCTTGAACTTTCACACAAGGGCGGCGGGTCCGCATAACTTGGATGGTAATTTTATTTTATTTTTATACATTCATATGTTAATCGAAACTTTGAAAGCAACAAGTTTTTAAATGTGTATTAGAATATATATATATGGTTTTGAATATTGGTGTAATGAAAATGGACGGGAAATAGCCCATGTTTTGAAAATGACCATGAGTATTAGTATATATGATTTGAATATTATGGGGCATTTGGTTTAGGTGATTACCTAAGTAATGGGACTCGGTAATATTATATTATTATGTTTGGTTTAAGTTATGAGTTTACCAGGTAATGTTATGTTACACTAAAATTTATGTGACGGTAATGTTTCAAAATAATATGATTACTTCAATTTTCTTAGGTAATTTAAAATTACGTCCTTGTTCACCAATCTTTATATAATAATAATAATAATAATAATAATAATAATAATAATAATATAATAATAATAATAATAACATTATAGAATAAACATATGTTTATATAATCAAATATACATACATATGTGTGTATGTATGTGTGTCTATATATATATATATATATATATATATATATATATATATATATATATATATTTAGAGACACACAAAAACACACTAGAGATCATATGCGAAGGATGTCTTGGGTGAAAAATGAGATTAATTTCAACCATTGATTTCGTCTAGATCTAGTGTAAGTATGTTTAACTTTTTTTTTTTTTTTTTTTTTTTTTTTCTTTGGGTGCATTTTGTTCCTTCTTGAAGTGTATGTTTTGTCTTTTTGAGTGCATAGTTTATCTTTTAGTGAATATTTACTTTTTTCTTTGAGTACATATTGTTCCTTCTTTGAATGCATGTTGTTTCTTCTTTGAGTGCATAATTTAGAACTTAAGGTGCATAAGTTTAGACCGTTGGGTGCATAACTTAAAATGTTATCTTTGCATTGTAATGTGCATAAGTTTGCACCTTAGGGTGCATAAAGTTTAGCCTGCGAGTGCATACATTTTAATCATTAGGTGCATAAGTTTGCACCTTGGCGTACATAGAATTTAGCCTACAAGTGCATATATTTTAATAATTAGGTGCATACTTTCGAAATTACATGTGCATAATTTTCAATCTTTAAGTGCATAATAATATTGAATTTAATATGCATAACTTTGAAAACTAAATGTATATACAGGCGCATAACTCCATGAAGCACATTTTTTTTTAAAATTTTCTTCATTCTAGGTAGTTGATCTAAATTAAATCAACGACTCAGATCTCACCCATGTTAACCTCGGAGTTCATCATTCACACATTGATATACATTTGTTTATGTATAATGATACGCACTTATAAATTATATACATATGGATAGATATATAACTACATACACACATACATGCATTATGCATACACACACACATATATTGAGGACATTATAGTAAATTAATTCATATAATTTAAAATATAACTCTTAACCAAATAATATAATATTATAAAACATACAAGGTAATCTTACATTCCTCGTATTTCACATTACCTTTCAAAACGTGATCCTATTACAAAAGCTAATCTCTCATTCCATGAATCAAACACCCCTTAGTGTAATGAAAATGGACATGAAATAGTTACATTGTGATCAAATTTTAAAACTTCCACATGAAGGCGGGTCCACTTTTATGCATTAGGTTGCAAACCACTAAACTAATAAGATGTTGATAAAAGTTAAATTCGATCTGTAATTATGAAAATCATATTATACTCACTCTCTTTCGATTCCTTCTCAGGCATGATAGAAAGAGCTCATTTTTGACTTTTCAGCTACATACCTTTATTGTTTTTTATTTTTATTTTTATTTTTATTTTCTAACCTTACTAATCGGCAACGACTCCGCAAGATAGTATAATTAATGGGTTTGGATGGATTCGGAATGTGATATCATAGATGGTGTAATCATATCAAACGTAATACAAATTGGCACATACTCCGTGTCAAATTAAAAGTGATATATAGTGCCAAAGTTAGATCATTCCTCAACTCCAACCAGATTAGTTAGGCACTTTCAGCAGTAATTACGAGCTTTATAGTAAATCAAAATTGTTAAGAAAATTATCTATTGGTCTTTTCGGATATTTTTCTGGCAAGTGTAATACTAGGTATAGACTACTAATTATGGCTAAATTGATTGATTGTTACATGTGAGAAAGTGTATAAAGAAAAGTGTGACTCTTTCAAAAAAAAAAAGGTAATATTTTAAAATCATAATGTGCTCCGTAATATTTAGGAGTTGAAAAGTTACGAAAGAACGTTTAATACGGAGTACTTATTAGGAACTAAACTAGTCTCACAAATAATATGTGGGACGGTCTCATAGGAATTTTTGCACTAACACTATAGTATTAGTTGTTAATTATAATGGGACAAATCCAGTGGCATCAAACCCTTCCCTTTATACGGGAGGTGGTGGGTTTGATCCTCAGTGGAGGCATTACTGATTCGTGTGCTTCAATAGATTGTGAAAGTAGTTATGAACAGATACTGCATTGTAATAGAGTCAGTAGTATTCAAAAAAAAAAAAAGGGACAAATCCAGTCTAGTTGATCGGATTGTTGACTCCCTATTAGAGTTGTCTGATCTATTGATCTTTTCAGTTTGAGACGGTCAGTTATGGACAACTTAGAAATGAGTTTCACCAAAACGCATTTTGACGTAATGATTGCACCTTTTTTTCGTAAATTAAATATATAAAATTAGTTGAGTGGTTAAAGGCATTAAATTGCTTTTTCTTTTTATTTTATTTTATTTAGGGAAGAGCCATTCCGTTCTCGGCATCTTTGTTACGTAGCAAAAAGCGGCAACCCCCACCCGTACTCTGGCGTATATAAACACACACACACACACATATATACACGCTGACGCAAACACACGCACACACATAGTTACACACTAATACTACTATATACCTCCATTTTTTATCCTCTTTTGTGGTGTGATATTTTAATCAACAAAAAAATAGATATATATTATCGATTAAGGTCATAAGACGAGTAGGAATATAATTTATCCCATGACACCCTCGAGTAGTGAAGCTTGCCTCGTAATTTCTTTTAAAAAAGTAATATCTTTTATTTATATACTTTTCTTTCTTTGGTGAATACATATGGTAAGAGTTTTTACCTTCTTTTTTTTTTTTTTGGTAGTATATGCGATTGGGGTTTTATTTCTTTAAAATACACTTATTATTTTCTTAAGGATAAGTGTAGTGTGCCACTTCAATTGTAAGTGTTTATTTGTTTTAACCCCTAACTATAAGCAAATGTTACACTTCATTAGGCCTAGAAAGTATGTGCTTCGCCAAAATTTCATAAAACCCTCATGTTATTTTAGTGTGCCACACTGAGTTTCTTTACATGGTTAGTAGAAGAGCAAAATATCACAATGATTTAGAATAATAATTGATGAGTGATATTTGTTCATTCATAATAGTACGTAAATATGTAGTTCAAGTATCAATTTATACTTTTAGTTTGGACGAAATAAATTATTTAATTTGATATCAAAAGAATTGGATCTCATGCAAACAATTAAAAGATCAAGGTTATATTTTACCATTTTCTTATATAGTTAAAGGCTTGGTGACTATATATCCACTTGTAATGTCATAAAAGAAAATAAAAAGTCCCGAAAGAAATGACCTGGATGGAACATGATTCTCGTACTAGAAAGTTACGAGTTCAATTATTGTCAACGCATACTCTCTCACCTCGTCGAATAGGATCTCCCTAATGTATTTTACCTTTCTTGTGTGATTTGCGAGTTATTGGCATATGGGCAAGTTTACTCATTGCACATATTCAAATAGTGACGGCGAGTTTTCATCATCATCATCTTTTTTTTCTTTTTTTTCTTTTTTTTTAAATTAAGATTTACCCTATACACACTCTAAAATAGTGACACTAAGTTCCTCCCATAATATATATATATATATATATATATATATATATATATATATATATATATATATATATATATATATATATATATATATATATATATATATATATATATATATATATATATATATATATATATATATAAGGAATTGAAGACTCTTTTTCCTTTATTTTTCATTCACACATGATCAAGTTTCTCTGAGTTTTCCCATTTTAAAAAAGGGCACCCCGGAGTGAAAAACACGAACAATTTCCCTTCCTATATATACTCAGCATTTATTCATGTAACGTAAAAGCATTAAAGTGCAAAGAGCATATTATCACCTCCATTTCCACCACCCAACCACCTCAACATCACCGGCCACCCCCACCGGAATCCTCCCTCCATGGCCACCCTTCAATGGCTCAGCTTAGTCGCCGCCATATGGCTCCAAGCCGTGAGCGGAACCAACACCAACTTCCCCGTCTACTCCTCCCGTCTAAAACACCTCCTCTCCATCTCCCAAGTCCAGCTCAACAACCTAGCATTCGCCAACGACGCCGGAAAGCTATTCGGCTGGTTTTCCGGCATTGCCGCGCTGTATCTCCCCCTCTGGCTCGTCCTCCTCCTCGGCTCCTCGCTCGGCTTCGTCGGCTACGGCGTCCAGTACCTTTTCCTCGTCGGAAAACTCGCCTCCCTCTCCTACTGGCACGTCTTCGTCCTCACCGCCCTCGCCGGAAACAGTATTTGCTGGATTAACACCGTCTGTTACATCGTCGCGATTCGGAATTTCCCGTCGGACCGCCAGGTGGCGGTGGGGATTTCCACGAGCTATGTTGGGCTAAGCGCCAAGATTTTTACGGATATTGTGGAAGCCATGAATGTATCTTCGCCTACTGACGCTGCCCACGCTTATCTCCTCCTTAATTCCGTCCTGCCGCTCATAGTCGCCGTCGTTGCTTCCCCTATCGCCCGGGAAATCAAGGTCGGAGTATCCAGACGGCTCGCCGGAGGGTTCAGTCTAATGTTCGCGATAACCATAGCTACCGGCGTTTACGCCGTGATCACGACCAGCTTGAGTTCGGAGATTTCTAGGAAAAAGTTGCTAAAACACCTGAGTTTCGTAGGTATGGTTGTGTTATTATGTCTGCCAATGTTAGTCCCTCTGGGTCAGAAAATCACAGAGCTCTGCCGGAAAAAATGTCCAATAAGACCCAAAAATCAGGTCTGTGATCAGCAGGGACTAGAGGGACTCGAGAAAGCAGTTAGTTGTGATTCTATTATGGGAATAGAGGGTGGAGAGGTGAAAGAAGAAGGAGGATCTGAGATTGTTGTGGTTGTGGAAGAAGTGAAATGGAGAGATTTGGTGAGGAGAGGGGATTTCTGGTTATATTTCTTGGTTTATTTTCTTGGTGCGACTCTGGGTTTAGTGTACCTGAACAATCTGGGTCAAATCGCCGAGTCGCGTGGCTTCTCCAATGCTTCTCTTCTGGTCTCACTGTCGTCTTCATTCGGATTCTTTGGGCGTCTCCTTCCGTCGCTTTACGACTATTTCTTCTCAATGTAAACACTCCTCCCTTCACTCCATTTTACTTAACAAACCATATATTACATGCCTATAGTACTAGGTACAAGATACAATCATCGTATATCATATATGATTATATTGGCATATGTGATATACAAAATTCTACTTTGTATTATCGAGTATTACTAACACCGGTGGCATCGGTGCTATAGGAGTGTACTTCATTCATTAGGGTCGATGTTAGTAATACTTAGAAAGGGTGTCAAAGTAGGTTGAACATACAGGTCAGCTCGCACTCAACCCACAGTGGGGCATGTTAAGGCAATAAATATTATTGATTGCAAAAATATCGGTCTGACCCACGTAAGTCCGTAGTGGCATTTGTTGACCCACATAGAGTGTAGACCAGACTCTTTTTATATATAATTTATAGTTAAAAATATATGTCCACTAGACGAATTAGGATTATTTGAACCCTAGCGTGCAAACCGGCTCGCAAAAGTCAGCTAAAAAATTTAGGCCCATCGTGACAATACTAATAATGAATACAATCATGCATAATAATCTAATGGGGTAGTTCAAGTGACGAGTGAGTTATTTTTGTAAGGAAGAATTCCGGTTTGATTTTCACAACCATAAGTGGCAATTCCCCCGGGCCAGCTCCTGTCCCTCGGGCGGAGCAAACGCGGGTGGGTCCAATTATTAATTAAATAATCAATTTCTCAAATATTCTTTCATCACTTGAATTTTAGGTCCAAGAACAAGATTTCGAGGCCGGCAAGCATTGCAGTGATGATGGCGCCGATGTGCGGAGCTTTCTTCTTGCTTCTCCATGGCAGCCATAGCTGCCTCTACACCAGCACCGCCATAATAGGAATTTGCACCGGCGCAATCACCTCGGTTGCAGTTTCCACAACCACAGAGCTCTTTGGGGCCAAGAATTTTGGCGTCAACCACAACATTTTGGTGACCAATATACCCATTGGCTCCTTCATCTTTGGGGACTTTGCAGCTTATCTTTACAAGAGACAAGGGAGGATTTCTGGGGGTAGGGATGGAATTTGCACAGGCATGCAGTGCTTTCACACCACTTTTGTCGTCTGGGGTTGTCTTTGCTTTCTTGGTACCTGTTTGGCTGTATTCTTTCATAGTAGAACTCGAAGAAAGAACAGCCATCATTAATTGTTGTGGTTAAGATTAGACCAAACTAACTAACTAAAGTTGGCTGTTTTGTTGTCTTAATTGCCCTGATAATGACGTCTGTAATCTTGCTTAATTTGGTGAATTTGCCTCCTTGAGAGAGGTGAGATAGGAGTATTATATTTTTAGGTGGTTATTAGTAATAACTAAATGAGCCTGTACTAATCAATTACAGCTGGATTTATTCAGTATACCCTAGAATAGTTATTGCGGGTTTTTTTGGTCACCTTTAAAATTGTAGTCATCAACACCAATTTATAGCATTTTAAATGAAATTTTACTACTCCGTATTTAACTATATTATACTCCCTAACTCTATTCTTGTGAATTATATATTACCTTTGAAATGACAGTGACAAAATTTTATTGTAAGATCCTCATTATCATTTACTCAAAAGAGTATAATTAGAGAAAGTATGAAACAAGACTGTAATTATTCGATTAGACATATTCATAGAGACAAAATTGGACAATCCTAAAACGACGTCGTTTTGGATTGTTATATATATATTATTTGTTCTGTGCAATT
Organism: Ipomoea trifida; assembly: GCA_003576665.1. Taxonomy (NCBI): domain Eukaryota; kingdom Viridiplantae; phylum Streptophyta; class Magnoliopsida; order Solanales; family Convolvulaceae; genus Ipomoea; species Ipomoea trifida. The sequence continues at coordinate 16,801,374 of CP025657.1, forward strand.
TCCTTAAATTCCCTAAATGTTATCTGCTCTGCGCAATTGCGCCTTTGCCTTGCTATCGCCTGGTCCGTCTCTACCTCGCCACTGCCTTGTTAAACGCAAGAATATTGATAAATGTGGTGTATTTTTATCATACACGTAAAGTGCATCAGTGCATGCATGACGCACGCACAATACACGCAAAACACACGCACTATCAAATTTATTGTATTAAGACAATTAGTTTTCTTTGCATTATGAACTAAAAGAAAGTAGACAACAAAATACATTTTCCCGTAGTTCATCGTAAACCTTAGCTTGTATTGTAATTTTTAATATATTTTGTATTCAAACTTTGTATTTGAACATTTTTTAATTCATTTTACTTTCACTTCTTGGCACCCGCCGAAAGGAAATTCTAAATCCGTCCCTGGTAGAGACTCTAACCGGATGACCATGGAGTATGGATCATGATCACTGCTATATGATGGTTTATATATATATTTGAGAGCTCTCGGAGGGCTTAAGCCTGATTCTCTTTGTTGACGTTAGGGGTGTGGCTCTATCCATATCTCTGTATATACGTAGTCTTCCACCAAATTTTCTTTCTGTATATAGGCTTAGACTAATATAGAGTCAAACTGTTGTTGAATTTAATTTAGAAAAATTCTCTGGCCATGTAAAATCATATTATTGTTTATACGCAACATTTACCTTTCTATTCATCGACCGTGTGGCTTGGTTCATGGTTGGCTTCACACAAGCCATATACACTACTTTTCGATCAAATTCTCTAACTCGTCGTTCAAGTTGTGCTATCCTTTGATTTTTGACCTCTTTACTTTAGTCTTCCATTCCTTGCCTTTATTTTGTGGTTATTCACATTACGTACTATAATTAGTGAATACATATCACGTAAAATTCAAGCATTATATTGTTCTATGATATAATTTGTGTCAAGTGCTCATATGTTTCGTCGATAAGTTTTACGTACCGTTTTTTTTTTTTTTGAATAACAATAGAAACTCGTAATAACTACTTTTTCTAAAAAATAAAGTGAAGGGAGAAATTCGGATTGACTGTTACTAATTGCCCACAAAAGTCATACTATACAATTATGTATGTGGGAGCCCCAAACAGCCCTCTTAAAGAAAAGGCCGCAACTCTTTGGAGTATCATGATTCATGAAGGTCCATCCACTGGTTACCTTGGTTGAACACCATCCTTACCAGTCTATCAGCCAATCGATTTTGTTCCCGGAACACCTACTTAAGTATATGCATTGGGTAAATTCTATAGGTACAGTGTCGATAAGTGTTACAATTCTATTAATTAAGTGTGAATAGGTGGAATGTGACTCTCATACTTAAAAGTTATGAGTTCAATTCTTGTCAATATTTTTTCGATCGAATGTCAGGTTTGCCTCATCTTTGTTCTTCCCGGCTAATAAATTATTATATTAGAGTGCACATCATAAATAGTAAGTATAAATTTCCCTCGTTATCATATTGGTTCTTAAATCGTAAAAGAGAACAATTGGGATTCATTCAATTTGAGAAAAGTTGGTCCATATATGTGTCTTCCAAAAGGGCAGACCAAGCATAACCACAAATGTCTTTAATTTGCAAACAAGGAATATCTTTGCATTGCACGTACAATGTAATTATAATTAGCGTGGCAATTAATAATTGGGTTGTCTTTTGTTCCCATCAAAGCGCAGAGATTGCGGCAACAGTCTCGTACGGGAAAATAACGTTATGTTGCGTCGTCAATGCTTATGATGTCGTTTTATGTAATTATTATGTGTCTGTATATTCGGTCTTGTGTCTCGTCAACCGGTCTTACATCGTAAAAGAGACCTAACTTAATTCCCACTGTGACGGACTTGAAGGGTTAGTGACATGGTCCAATTCTCTTAACTATCAGAAATCATGGCAATTGTGTGGCTACCTTAGCTTCAACCCGAGTCCGTCAGTCTCACTCTCGTAGACGTACTTAGACCATTTGGTTCGCACATAGGAATTGGAATCAGAATGGGTATCAAATACTTGATAACGGTAATGAGTTTTGGTGGAAGTATTTTGCATGTTTGGTAGTAGGGTGGAATAAGAATGATTATTAATAGTTGAGGAAGAAATGAGGAAGGGAAATTAAACCTTTATTTCATTAGGGTTTGAGTTTTCTCATTAATGGAGTATTCCAAACTCATAGTAACATTCACAAAACCTATCAACCAAACACTAACAATCACTTTTATACATACATTCCTTATGCCAAAACCCACCAACCAAACACACCCCAAGTGTTTTCTTAGTATTACTGACGGTTACAAATGTAGTATATGCTCATAAGTATTTTCTCAACCTACTTTAACTTATTGAAGCACAAAGAATTAATAATGCGTAATATCTGTTCGTAACTAGTTTCTCAATTTACTCTCTACTGAAGCACAAAGAGTCAAAATTACCCGAGACTTGAACCCATGATCTTCCATTTAATAGAGCCCCTTTGTGCCACTAAATCACAAAGTCATTGGCCACTTGCATCTCTTTTATTCAAGAGCAACAAAGAACAGTGACCGGCGGCGTTCCCATTTTTACTAGCTCTCTAAAAATTAGCCATGCAGGGCCCATAATTGAGTTCAAATAATGAACAAAGGTAGCCAAGCCAATAAGGATTAGTTTAGCATAAGTTGTGAAACAACAACAACAACATAATAATAATAATAATAATAATAATAATAATAATAATAATAATAATAATAATAATAATAATAATAATAATAATAATAATAACGGGAAAATGGCACTTTTTCCCCTATGTTATGTGCATATAGCACTTTTTCCCCCTGTGTTATTAAAGTGGCTTTTTTTCCCCCTGAAATGTTAAATTGACATTTTTATCCTTAAGAATAATTATTTCATTTATTTTTCTTCTCCAACAAATTATTACTTATATGTATGGATGATTACGATTCGGTTTGAACCTAACCAAACACTATAGCAATTATACCGAAATAGTATGAACGGTTCTGGTTACGATTCAAAACCGAAAAAATAAAATCAAATAATTGTTGAACCGTGAACCTGAATTGAACCACAGTTATATATAGTGAAAATGATCAAACATTTATTTTGATAAATCGGTACGGTTCGGTTCTAATTTTCGATTTTGAACCGCCAATCAAAACTTATTTATTTATTTATTTATTTTTATAATTTTATTTCTTATTTAAAAATAGTCTAAATTCAACAATTATTTTATTTTATTTTTTTCGGTTCTGAATTGTAACCGTAACCGTCCATACTATTTAAGTTCAATTGCTACAATGCTCGATTAGGTTCGTATTGAACCATGATCTTCCATACATATTAGTAATAATTGGTTAGAGAACAAAAATAAATGAAATAGCTATTTTTAATGGCAAAAATGTCAATTTAACATTACAGGGGAGAAAACTACCACTTTTAAAATAACTGAGGGGGAAAAATTGCCACTTTAATAACTCAGGGGGAAAAAGTGCTATATGCACATAACATAGGGGGAAAGAGTGTCATTTTCCCTAATAATAATAATAATAATAACAATAATAATAATAATAATAATAATAATAATAATAATAATAATAATAAGAGTCACACTTATGTGAGATCATCACACGAATTCTTATATGTAAATCGTGTCGGGTTGGTTCAATATGTAAATGTTATACTAAATCAGGAATAAAATGTTTGTTACTTATAAGAGAGAACATAATAAATTTGATGACAAATGTAATACTTTTATATTCTGATGTAAAAGTATTACTTTTTCATCAAATGTATTATATTTTTTCCTAATAAGTAATGTTGCGCTTATAAAGGAAAATGTAATAATTTCGATGAGAAATATAATACTTGTACATTAAAATGTAAAAGTATTACATTTTTTCATATAAATAACAAACATTTTACTCATAATTAGTATTACATTTGTTAGTATAATTATTATTTTTTTTTTTTGGGTTTTTGCCCAAGGTATCCCTCCAGCCGACCGCTAGAAGACTAACCTCCGTCCCAATTGTCAGCACACTAAGTGGTAGGAGACTGGCCAAATGGTTTGCTCCATTCACCTGGGTGGGGATCGAACCCCCAACCTCATGCTTAAGGGACGAGGTGCTGAACCACCACGCCAACCATGTTGGTTAGTAGTATAATTATTATATTTTATATTAACTCTACTCATCTCTCAAAATTCGTGAGACAATCACACATAAATTTTTGCTTAATAATAATTGGCTAGGGTTGTCTGAATTAGCTTTATTTACTCTTTTGATACTTTCAAAGTGCAGAGAATGCGGCAAGATTGATATATGACACCAGAAAAACAACATTGTACTACGTCATTAATACTTTGATCTTGTGTGTGTTCAATTAAAGCATGTGCTCCATCTCAACTATGCTCACACACCTTCTCAACGTGTGCGGTGGATTTCCGAGCGATTCGAACTCATGACCTTTTGCATGGCTCTGATACCAAATTAAAGCATGTGCTCTATCTCAACTAAAAGCCTAAACTGATAGTTGGACTGCACATCTTATATTTATGCTCACATGGTCAATGTATATATTGCATCCTAAATTCCGGGTGTGTGTTGAACAAATCCTATTTTTATGTATTAGGTTGTAAATTACACGAAAAAAATAATTATTTTTAAAAAATTATGTGCGGCAAATTCAACCGAGATGATATCTAAAAACTTAATAAGTCTCAATCAAGGTTATATCCTTGATTTATGTCCCTCTTTCTACATGCTAATAAATTTGTACATTTTACTTTAAATGTTGTACACTTCAATGTTATTAGACAAAATTATCCCTACTACATTGTTGTTATACAAAACTACCCTTACACCGTTATAACACCGTTAGTTTTTAACTCCATCATTATTATCATACACCTATATCTATCATATATTCATATATTTTCTTATTCCTTAATTATCATTTTAGTAAAATCATTATATAATTAAATAATTTAATGGTTGATTATATTTTAATTAAATTTTTATACATGGTAAATCATATATGTGTGTGTATAAAATACATATACTATATTTGTATATATAATTAGAATTAAAAATTTTAATTATCTATATTATTAATGTTTTAATATTGGGCATAAACGACTTTCGCGCATCACGCGTAGAAATACTAGTTAAGAAAAATAAAACTCATAACATTTTGTACGGACTTAAGAGAATAAGAGGTTAATTAACTCTTTTTTTTTTTTTTTTAATCTTGGAATCTCTAAAGTTTTACTATGCAAATCTTGCAATTTCCAACTACTTTTTGACCATCAAAAAGATGGTAGAAAAGGTAAACACGCAAAAAAAAATTAAAAAAAATCTAAATTCTCATCTTTCATGGAAAAAAGTGGACGGAAGAAATTGACGTATTTCTACGCATATTATTTGTATTTACATATTATATATTTTTATTTTAAAATACTCTCTTACTTTTATAAGTGAGTATTATTATTATCATCATATTATTATATTTATAATTCATCAATGTTTTCTTTTCATTTTTTGCAATTCTAATTTACTATTAAAATATAATAATAATAATAATAATAATAATATTATTATTATTATTATTATTATTATTATTATTTAACTTTACTAAAAAAATTGGGTCCCATGAGACTAATGATATCAAATTTGCAAATATTGCAGAATAATATAAAAAAATGACATATAAACTTATAATTCACATGTACACTCATTGCTAGTTTACCAATAGTCTTATATGTATGATTAAGATTACTCTTTCGGATTTTAATTTAAAACTTTAATGGAAAATTAGTTTAGAAAGTTGTAAAGCAAAAAGTTCTAGAATCAAGTGATTAGCTCAAAAGTTTAGACTAAGTCTACACATAATCTTAATTGTAAAATTTTAGTTCAAAATACTTCAAATATTACTAATTGTATTACATTTCAACATAACTAAAACACCTAATAAGTTTTAATATGAATTATTATGGTTTGTGTGTGTGTATAATAGTTTGATAAGTGGTTAATTATATAATTTTGTTTTATTACTTTTGAAATTTCTAAAGTATTATTATTGCTGGAAATCTTTTTTTTTTTTTTGTTTTTGTGGTGAGAAAAATTCACAGTTACTATCCAATGGTGTGCACTAGGTAATCTTATGATTTTCAATTATTAAATTTTTACCATAACAATTCACAACTCACTAGCGAAAAAATTTAGAAAGCCAAGTACATTGTGTAGTTTAATGTTATCAATGTTACTTTCTCTAAGAAATGGTTTTGATTTAAGTTCTATATGTAACGCACGAACTTGAGACCTTCCTTATAGAAAGTAATAGTGATGTAATCAAACCTTTCTTATAGAGAGTAATAGTAATGTAATAAAAATACAATGTATTTTACACTTAATTATTACTTGAATAAACTTTATGATGAGTGGCTGAAGATTTAGGCAGCAATGGATAACTTAATAGGTAATGATAAGCATGTCTAACGGAGTTTGTTAGGAATTAGGCATATATGTGAGCATGACGACACTTTTCTACCTATTATATATATTCATCTATGCATTATTGTCAATTTTTATGTATTTAATTTAGTAAATCCATCATTATGTTCTAACTTCGACCACACAAATATATTAAATCAAACATTGTTTTACCTTCTTCGAGAGAAGTGATCGAGTAAGTGAAACATGACTCTCCTATCAAAAAGTTCGTTCAATTTTTACCAACACCATCTTAGTCGCGTCGCACATGATATTCTTAGTGTAGTTTACATCTTTTGTGTAGTTTATGAGCTATTAAATAAGAGTATGATTTACTTAGTGCATATCATCAAATAGTGACAATAGGTCCTTCACTTGTATTAAAGGAAAACACACACACATTAAGGAAATCTTGAATAATTTATTACAGGTGAGAAATTTTAATTTTAATTAATATATTGTGCCAAGCCAAAAGGCCCAAAAATTAAAACACGTGAGTTAGCCCAATGGACTACGATTACATTGGTATGTTCGTTAAATCCAATTTGTGTGATTGAAGCCCAAAATACATACAACAACACAACAATGTAATTCTAAATATTTGTATGATTGTGTTGTGATAATTATAAATTATCCAACATAGTTCTTTCAAACTACTTATAGACTTATACTAATTTTTTGTAATAAGGATTAAATAGACCACAAAACTATATACTAAAATGCAATTAAGCCACTAAACTCAAATAAATTACAATTAAGTTCATAAATAACACAAATTCATGTAATTTCACCAAAAATGACTCATTTACCTGTTGATGCACTGATGTGTCTGTTACCAAATTAAAAAATACTTTTTAAATTTTATTTTAATACTTTTAAATAAAATAATTATTTTAAAATTTAAAAAAAAACAAAAAAAAAAAGAAGAAGAAAAAAGTCAACCGATCCGGCCAACCATGGAGTGGAGAACCCCTTCGTCTCCATGGCTGGCCGGAGACGAAGGGGTCCCTTCGCCTCTCGCCAACCAGGAGACAAAGGGGTCCATCCATTTAGAATGGTAACCGAGATGCAATAACAATGATAACACTACATGGTAGTTGGCACTTAGACTAATAAAATAGGATTTCATATATTCTTTATTTGAGTTAATTTCATTTGTTGTCATAGATTTATAGGTGACAATCCATTTTTAGTCCTTTTTATTAGAACCTCACATTTGGTCTTAGTACAAAGACATTTCGGTCTTCAATTATTACATTGTAGTATATGTTCATCAATATTTTCTCAACCTATTGAAACACCTCATCCACTGAAACTCAATCTCATGATCTCTCATATGAGAGAATTACTACATGACATTTGAACACAAGGTGCTTGGCAGGTTGTATTAAATACTACGGTATGACAAATTGACGTAGAAGACATGAAAATAAATAATTACACTAGTTTTTTTATAGTGTTAATTTATAAATTTATGCAAAATCTAGGGGCGGTTGCAATTTATTCTCTAAAATTCAGGGTTAAAAGTGCAATATTCAACATTCGATCTATCTTCTTCTTCTCCGCCCTCGCCTTCCCCTTTATCATTTCCTCTACCGGCTCTCACTGTACTCTCCGTTAAACCCTATACCCACCCACCCCCCTA